>JAPPVO010000059.1:18603169-19803169 GCA_030407325.1 Camellia japonica | reverse complement strand
ACTTTTGGTTTATGGGAGGGGGTTAATAAATCTTCAATATTGACAAAGGAAACAAGATAAAGGCAACCACCAGTGACATATAACAACCATGTTATGAACAATTTACATTAGTTAAGTGGGAATAAAAAATATTACTTCTGTCTCATATTTTGTAGACAATGAACAACATTAGACAAAATGAATATATTCAAAATGATACCTTTCCTATAAAAGCTGATGAACCACCTAGACGAGCAATACCAACAGCAACATTAGCAGGTGCACCTCCTGGAGCCTTTTTGAATGCAGGTGCATCGGCCAATGACAGCCCACTTGTAGTTGGGACAAAGTCAATTAGCATTTCTCCAAAGCAAACCACAAGGGAGGATTCATTTGTTCGAGATACCCCATCATCAGTTGGAAATGAATTTCCTAGAAAAAATGAAGTTGACAAAAATTATCAACAATGGAATCGAGGAAAAAAAGTATTGTCTAAATAGATCACAAAATAATTTTTTGTTTCCAGTTTCACACCATCACACATTCTATTAATCATTATTTGAAACATAACTTTACCTTTAAATGAGTTTTATTTTCAGTTTTAGGCCATTCCATAATGTTTGCTAAGTTTCCATGATATATATATATATATATATTTTTAATTTCATTTCGCAAATTCCAGCCATTCCAGTTAATGACTAAAATTAATTAGCTCATTGAAAAAGCTTTGAATTGTAGTGTTTTTCACTTTTATTTCCAACCCTTTTTTCTTGTGCATTTTGATACATTCCAAACTTTTTTTATTAGACAAGTAAAGAATTTTATTAAGCAAAAAGTTCCACAAAAGGGGGCCAATCTTCTGCAGTAAAACAAAAAGAAATTCCCCAATATATGTACTAGGATGTACAACTCCCCCAAAAGTCAACAAAATCATAAAAAGAAAAAGGAAATGTCTCCCTAAGCCAAAAAAATAAGGAGACAAGCACAGTCCCTATTAAGCATATACCAAAGTCTCTACATTCTCAAAAGAACACTTATTCCACAAGTACCATATAATGCATTTAGGAGCAGCCTCCACTCCTTCCTCCAGCTCCCCTTCAAGCACCCTCTACTCCAAGAACAAAATAAGTCTCGGACCAAGCCAAACATCACCCATTCCACCCCAAAAACTGAAAATACCATGCTCCACACTTCTTTGACTCTAGGGCAACTAAGACAGTTGGAGGGGTGATTTAAGCTCTCATATGCTCTGTATAAAATTATCTCTCATATGCTCTGTATAAAATTATCAGCAAGAGTGGTTTTAGTTCTTATGATATTCTTGGATAGTGACTTTTTACTTCTGTTCCAACACTGACTGCTGCAACTTTAACCACTATAGATATCCAATATGAAAAGGCGTCCCAAAATATGCCTTGTAATGGAAAAGCTTAAGAGAGCTCACAAATAATCTAGAATTCTACCTTCTTGTCTCTCTCTTTTTAACCCGACATCGTCATAATACAATTCAAGCCAAGAGCTGACAAGCTGGGAAAAATGCCCTATGTTGAGGTACATGTGGCTCAACACCCTTGGCTCGACAAGCCTTAGGTTTCTCAACCACCACCTACACTCATGATCAAATCTCAAGGGTTGTATATGATAATAGATGAGAAAACTTGTGTGTATTGATTAATCAAAAGAAGTACAAATATATAAGCAATAGAAACCCTAATAATCTAAAGTACTAAACTATCCTTAATGAATAATATAAACTACACAATTCACACCCCCCCTCAAACTGAGGATGCGAGCGCAGAAAGCATAGAAAGTTTGCCAAGAAGAAAACGAAAACGAGCAACAGTATGAGTCTTCGTAAAAAAATCGGCCAACTGAAGAGAAGAGGGAACAAAAGGGAGAGTAATAGTGCCAGCCTGAAGATGCTGTCTGACAAAGTGACAATCTATTTCAACATGCTTTGTCCGCTCATGAAAGACTGAATTATGGGCAATCTGGACAGCACTCTGATTATCACAATACAACTGAGTCGGATCAGAAAGAGAGACACCCATATCAGAAAGAAGCCAGCGAAGCCAAATGATCTCGGAAGTAGCATGAGCCATGGCACGATACTCAGCCTCAGCGGTGGAACGAGCAACAACAGACTGTTTCTTACTCTTCCAAGATATGAGGGAATCGCCAAGGAAAACACAAAGACCAGAAGTGGATTTGCGATCAGAGATGTCACCTGCCCAATCAGCGTCAGCATAGGCATGGAGAGTCAAGTCCGAAGAGGCAGCTAATAGCAAACATTGCAACAAAGTGCCACGAAGGTAGCGCAAAGTACGAAGTAAGGCAGCCCAGTGTGTGGAACAAGGAGCAGAAACAAACTGACTGAGAATGTGCACAGCATAGGAGATATCCGGACGAGTAACGGTGAGATAAACAAGGCACCCAACCAACTCGCGATACAAAGTGGGATCCTCAAGAAGAACGCCATCAGAAGTAGAAAACTTAGCATGCAACTCAAGAGGAGTGTCAACAATTTTCTCATCAGTGAGATTGGCATGAGAAAGAATATCACGGGCATATTTAGTCTGAGAGAGAAGATACCTAGTAGGAGAAGTAGCAACCTCAATACCAAGAAAATACCGAAGAAACCCCAAATCCTTAATCTCGAACTCCTGAAACAACTGATGCTTAACCTCCTCAATAGTACTATAATCAAAGCCGGTGATGATCATATCATCCACATATAAGAGAAGGAGAACAAGCCCAACAGAAGTGCGCCGAACAAAGAGAGCACAATCATGATGACTAGGGTGAAAACCAAGCTGAAGGGCAACAGAGTGAAATCGCTCATACCAAGCACGAGGAGACTGCTTGAGACCATATAGAGCACGACGAAGACGACAAACAACACCAGGAGGGTGAGAGAGACCCGGTGGAGGGCGCATATACACTTCTTCAGCAAGATGCCCATTTAGAAAAGCATTTTTGACATCTAGTTGAAACAGGGGCCAATGATGGGCAGCGGCAACAAAGATAAGAGTACGAACAGTAGTCATCTTGGCAACGGGGGCAAAAGTCTCATCGTAATCAATCCCATACTCCTGAGAAAAGCCTTGGGCAACTAGACGAGCTTTATACCGTTCCAAAGACCCATCAGAAAGGGTTTTGACCTTATAGACCCATTTACAGCCTACAACATTCTTGTCAGCAGGTAATGGAACCAAATCCCAAGTCTGAGTGTTAGCCAAAGCAGTTAACTCATCATTCATGGCGGCAATCCAATTGGGATCATGACAAGCTTCCTTGTAAGACCTGGGCTCAAAATATGTATGAAGACAAGAAAGAAAAGACTGATAGGAAAGGGAAAAACATGTATTACCAAAACCATACCAGTTCGGAGGATGACGATCTCGCTTTGGGAAGCGATGTGTAGGAGGAGCGGGATCCAAAGAAACAACTGGAGGGACAGTAGAGCTAGAGACAGGTGAGCTCGGAAGTGCTTTGCGGCGTTGATAAACAATAAGAGGAGCAGGAGAAGCGGGAGCTGGAGATGAGGTAGCTGGAGAAGTATTAGAAGTGCTAGTAAGAGGCAAAGTAGAGACCTCAAGGTCAGAAACAAACTCATCAGGAGAAACATTAGGAGGAAATGGGTCAACATGAACCAATTCATCCTTAGTAATAGGAACAGGGGTGGAAGGTATAGTGTAGTAGGGTAGTTTTTCTAAAAAAGTGACATGCCTAGACACATATAGCTTTTTGGTGGCAGGATCATAGCACCGATAACCTTTCTGATTAATGCCATACCCTAAAAAGACACATAGGACACAACGAGAACTAAGCTTAGAGCGCGCCCGTTTAGGAAGGAGCACAAAGCATGTAGAACCAAAAATACGAAGAAGAGAATAATTGGGAGTAACACCAAAAAAACGCTCATACGGAGATGAGCCTGAGAGAAGAGGAGTAGGCATCCGATTGAGAAGATATGCAGCAGTGAGCACAGCTTCTCCCCAGAAAACAGAAGGGACAAAAGATGAGAGCAACAAAGAGCGAGCTGTATCAAGGAGATGGCGATGTTTGCGCTCAGCTCGACCATTTTGTGCAGGAGTGTCAGAACACGAAGACTGATGAATAGTTCCATGAGTATCTAAATACTCCTCAAACTCAGACAAGTAATACTCACCCCCCAAATCAGAACGAAGAATTTTAATGGTGGTAGAAAACTGAGTGCGAATCATGGAGTGAAAATTAGAATATATTTTGTAAAAATCAGATTTTCGAGTCATCAAATAAACCCAAGTAAACCGGCTGTAATCATCCACAAAAGCTACATAATATTGCGAACCACCCTTGGTAACTATAGGGGAAGGACCCCAAACATCAGTATGGACCAATTGAAAATGAGAAGATGAAATAGAACTACTTTTATTAAAAGGAAGAGCAGACATTTTAGCCAGTTTACAACCACGACACTCAGAAGTATCACTAATGGGAAAATTGCCTAAATGTCCAGACCTAACTAACATCCTCAACCGATCACTTGACAGATGACCTAACCTAGAATGCCAAATATAAAACAAAGAAGACTTATTGTTTAAACAAAAAGAAGACAATGCAGTAGAAGACACTTTTGGAGGAACATGCAAGCTGTCCAAGATATATAGTTCTCCAACTCTACGCCCGATCCCAATCTGCCTCTTGGATACCCGGTCCTGTACAACACAATGAGAAGAAGAGAAAACAACATCAAAACCGGAATCAGATAATTGACTAATAGAAATAAGACTAAGTGAGAGGTGAGGCACATAAAATACAGGAGAAAGAGACAAATGGGAACAGGAAATAGAACCAACAGAGTGTACAGGCATAGAAGAACCATTAGCAGTAGCAATAGTGATAGACGAAGAAGGAGAGACACAATCACTGAGGAGAGATGCAACAAGGGTCATATGATGTGAACAACCAGAATCAAAGATCCACGAAGTATGGATATTACCTGAAGAGGATGAACCAGACAAACCGAACTGAGTGGTAGTCATAGCGGAGGCTTGAGACGAAAGATTTGGATTGGCCACCATGAAAGACTTGAACTGCTCAAACATAGACTGCATATTGGAAGATGGATCATTCTCAGAAACTGGTGCAGAAAAGGCGGCAGATGAGCGAGATCCTGAAAATGTCGGCTTAGCGAATGGTGAACCAGATGAACGACCCTTGGGCTGCAAAAGTTTAGGACATGCATGTTTCCAATGGCCTTTCTGATGACAGAAGCTGCACTCATCCATGGAAACCCGAGGCTTGGGCTTACCAGTAACTTGAAATAAATGAGAAGATGGGGTGGGCAAGAGCGGAGGAGTGGCAAAAACTGACTGGGAAGCAAGAGTACCATGAGCCACCTTAAACCGAGTTTCTTTCGCAATAAGCTCACGGACAGCACCATCCACAGAAGGCAAGGGAGACCGATGAAGAATAGCTCCCCGAAGTGGCTCAAATTGATCACGAAAGGCCATGAGAAATTGAACAAGATGTTGTTTCTCCCGATACTTAATATAACTGTCAAGTAACTGCAAATCGGACGGTTCCATCAAAGCAAGCTGATCCCAATAAGTAGTCATCTCATTGTAGAACTCCTGAATGGACTTATCTTTCTGACTAGCACTGTGAATAGACATCTCAAGTTCATACTGTTTTGCAAAGTTAGACTCAAGGTACATAGTCTTCAAATAGTCCCAAACTTGTTTAGAAGTAGAATACTTGGAAAAATTCATACCAATGGTAGTTTGAACTGAATTATGAAACCAAGTAAGAATTTGTGCATTTTCCTTATCCCATTTAGCAACATCGGCCTCAGTTTCTTGAGATTCCACAGGTCTAATAGTCATACCAATAACATAGTTCCACATGCCTTTCCCCATTATAAAATTTTTCATTACATGAGACCAATAAGAATAATTGGTACCATCTAATTTAGTAGTAATAGCTTGCAATTTATCGTCAGCCATGATACTATAATTAGGCAACACAGTATAGTCAAAGCAGAGCCACAATTAAATATCCAGAGTTACTATTGCTATAATTAAATAATCAGTGAGGTCAAACTTATAATAACCATTGTGACCCAATCATCCTCAAATAGCAATCAGAGAGAGAGAACCAAGGCAATGCAAAGAGAGAGAGAGAGAGAGAGAGAGAGAGAAAGAGAAACTGAACCTAAGCCCAGGTCTGGATTCTGGAGTGAAGTCGATTTCAAATACCAGGTCTGGAGCGAAGTCGAGCACAAGATCAGACTTTGCTTTGATCGTGTGAACCAGAGGGAGAGACAGATTACCAAGCAGAGTCACACAGAATCGATCGAATCAGAGGTACCAGTCGAGGGGTCGAGCTTCGAAGTGCGACGAAAAGAACAGAGAACCCCCGGCGAAGGCCTTGCGAAGAGAGAGAAAGGGGCTGCGATGGTGCGATGGTCGATGCTTTCTGCGAAAGGTATGCTAACGTCTGTAACGTGGCTCTGATACCATGATAATAGATAAGAAAACTTGTGTGTATTGATTAATCAAAAGAAGTACAAATATATAAGCAATAGAAACCCTAATAATCTAAAGTACTAAACTATCCTTAATGAATAATATAAACTACATAATTCACAGTATCGTGGGAGTGCAGTGGCAGGTAAGCGAGCCTCAAAGACTATGGGCATGTTTGGTTTGTCTCTCACAACATGTTTTTGGAGAAAAAATTCCAAAAATATGTTTGGTTGGAAAAAAAAAATTAAAAATTAAAAATTCTAAAATCATTTTTCTCTTTATTACACATCTATCAATCACTTTTTCTCTCTCTCCTCTTTCATTCTCAATCACTTTTTCTCTCGCACCTATTTATTAAACTACAAAAAAATATCAAATCATCTCAAACTCTGAAACTTCAAAACTATTTTCAAAATATACAACCAAACAAATTTTCAAATTTTCTAAACTCTCTCTAGAAAATTATTTTTTAAATAATATCTCAAAACACAGGCCTATATCATGCCCCTGTAGGAGTTAGGTACACTTCTCATGAGGTGTCACATATCTTGGTCAATTTGGTCACCTTGTGTAGTTTTCTCTTTCTAAGACAAGGTGCAAGAGTGGATGACGAGACACCTTGATGAACCCTAAACTCTAGCCTCCAAGCCATAGATCCTCTTAGGCCCTACTCTTGACCTAGGTTGGGCTGGTAGCATCAGGGTGCTTGGAGACCAAGTGTGGATAATAGGCCTACTCGATGAGGGAAAACTCGCTAAGGGTTGCTTGGCCAAGCTAGGTAGGAGTTGAGCTGCAGTAGTGGGGAGGACATGCTTGACAAGAGAATAAGCATGCCATGGCATTGAGAGAATTTCAAGACATAGACACACTCAGGCAATGAGCTATCCGATCAAGCTAGAGAGGGCACAGTGAGGGAAACTACTCGAGTGAAAATTCCTTGATTGAGCCAAGGTGTGCCACAAGCAGTCTGGGGCATGCCTTAGTGTCTCTGCTCAGGGAAAGGGTACCACAAATGCTTGCTTTGGCCATCATAGCTCAACCTTGGAAGGGAGCATGAGGAGATTTTCCATTGGTCCATATGTTGTCTCATGAGAATGACATGTGGACTGTGTCATTGGTCCACAGGTCATCTCAACCTGACGCATGGCTCCTTATTCTTCATATGTTGCCAACATAGATGATGCGGCAATTGCCTCGTAGCAGAGTTGGACATAAGTATCTACAATGTCCAAGATGAAAAGCTGAAAATCATAAATTCAGATGTACATGAATCAAAAGCTTTTCGCCGTTTACTTATCATGTAAAATATGTTTAGTTGGTCAGTTCTCCAAACCACATCTGAAGTTGCTTCTATTTGCCAGTGTAATAAAAGATTAACACAAAACTTTGCATTTTACACAAACAAATGTTGATCACATTTAGCACTCACCAACACCTTTCTTAAATTTACATCCTCTATGCCGTCTTCAATTAAAGATTCCACATCAATTTCTTCGTCAAGAGTGGTTTCAGTTGTTCGTAAAATATTTTTGGATACCAGTACTGACTGCTGCAACTTAAAACCTCCATAGTTATGCAATATGAAATGTGTCCTAAACTATGCCTTGTATTAGAAAAGCATAAGAGAACTAATAAATAATCCATTGTCTCGTGCTTTTTTTACCCCACATCCTCGTAACACAATTCAAGCCAAGAGTCGACAACAAGGATCAAATTCAGGTTGGAAGATAGTGCTGCTAGGTGTCAATCATGGGATTAGCTAGACTAATCAATGAGAAATAAATAATCAGTTCAGATTCCAAACAAGTTACATGCATTAATCCAAATTGATAGTAAATTCTTTGCACTCTCTCCACAAAGTAATTTCTTTGATTCTTTACAACTTTTTGAAATCCAACTCAATTTCAAGAATTCAGTTTTAGTTTCCGTACAGGTCAACGAAATTGTGCCAGGAACTCATAAATTATGAAATCTTAGAAAAATTAAAATCAAAAATAAAATTAAACTCCACTTGACGAAGATCTAATAGAGAACCAACAGAGCAAAGAAATCGAAAAAAAAAAAAAAAAAGAAGGATTTTTTTACCTCTCAGTTGAAATCGCGAAGGTGAAGTGGTGATCGGAGAAGAAAAGGCAGATATTTTGACTCCACATCGCCTGAAAGTAGATGAACCAGAGAACTGATGCGAGAGAGAAGTTGGATGATTCGAAGAGACGCCATTGAAACACAGAGCAGTTGAATGCAGTGCCATAAGCAAGAGTATAGAGATGTATGAAAGACAATTGATGGAGCGCAAAGGGATCGTCGTGCTGATGATAATAAAAAACCTAATCGTTTTGGGTGTGTAGTGGTAGATAAGGCGTTAAAATTGATAGTTTTGAGAAGGAGAAAACGAGTGGGGATTTGGTTTGAAGCGAAATTGGCATTGGAATGATCGCTGAGATTGAGAGACAAACAAATTTTAGGGTTTATTGAAGGTTGAATAGTTGGGGAGATGAGTAGCTCTGTGAGTGTGAGAGGAGAGAGAGAGAGAGAGAGAGAGGGCGAGTGCGGAGAAAGCAAAGAGAGAAGAGTAGGAGTTTGTCGGGTTGCAACTGTCTTGCAGTTTTGTGGACAACCAACGACCAAGTCTTCTAGCAGCTATTGCCTCCCAAAGCTTAAAAATAATATAACGGCAAATTACTAACACCCTCGAAATCTGATTAAAGTACATATTTTTTTTTATTTTTTTTTTTCTGACATTTGAGATATTACATTTCATTTTTTGAGATTTATATTTATATAATAAATTATTTTTTAAGGTTTATATTTGTATAACAAATTATTCCCTTATTTGTTATGTAAATATAAACTTCAGAGAGTAATTTATAATTTCTCAAATCTCAAAAAAATTCATATTTTAATCAAACATAGAGGAGGTGTTAGTAATTTGCCCAAAATAAAAAATCAAAGGCAGTGTTGGGAAGAATTTTAGAATTATGATTTGAGGATATAATTATATTTTGAGTTTGTGAGTTTTGGAATTATGATTTAAAAATAAAAAATTTGTGTGGTTATGAGTTTTGAAAAGAGTTTTGAAGTTTTTAATGTGACATATAAAACAAGAAAATTTGTTTGGTTATGAGTTTTGAAAAGAGTTTTTAGAATTTAATTCAAAAACTTATAACTTATAACCAAACACACAACTCAAAAGTCTGTTCAAAATTCTATTCAAAATTCATAACCAAACTCTTTTTAAAATTCAATTCAAAAAAATAATGTCATTTTGGTCTAAAAAAAATAATTTGTATATTTAAAAAAATAAAAAACAAATATAATTTTTTTTTCCAAATAATAGGTGACAATTGGCACCAAAATTTTTTTTTTGCACTGTTCTGGTCAACTGGCCGGATGTTCAGGCTGACGACCGGGTACACTCAAAATTCAAAAATTAAAACTCTTACTAGACATCTTTTCAAAATGTGTTTTAAAATTGAATTGGAATCATCATTTGAAAACTCTTACCAAACATATTATTCGAATGTAAAAGTGAAATTAATTTTTAAAAACCATACCAAACACAGCTAATTTTTTTTTAATGAAAAATGATATATAAAAGTATACTTTAATAGACTGTCATCTCATCATTGTATTTAAAAATTGAGTATAATTTTTGAATTTAAGGGTTATTTAAGATGATTTAAATAAGTGTATTATTTAATTTTTTATAAAAATATGTGCGGGAATATAAAGAGGTGATATGATCTAAAAAAATAAAAAAAATTAATTAATTAAGGTGATGTGATTTAAATAGTGTTGAAAAATGGCTTTGAAAAATTCTTATTTTTTTACTAACTTTGAGCATTAATTAAGGTGGAATCCAAGCGTTATTTTTAACGATTTTCCTTGGGTTCATGTTTAATGCCGTGTAGTGAATAACATCGTGTATTTAGTTGCTCAAAATCATTTCCAGATGAATGAGAATTCAACGCGTATTTTCGGATTTGTGGAGATGGCTTTAGGTAGGTTTCCTACACATTTGTGAAATGTACTTGTCCCACATTAGAAAGGCTTAAGTTTTTTAATGGGTTTATATACACTAGCTTGTGATATTTGGGATGGGCTACAAGGGGTACCCAAGTTTGTAGAAGGGTGAGGTTATAGGTAAAGTGGGTTAGACCCATTGGACCCAAAACAAAAAACCATACGCGCGTGCCGCCGTCTGTTCGAGCGGATTGGATGCGGGTGCGTAGTGTGAGGTTGGTTGGACTTGTCCGGCCCAATACTTATTTTTTGGGGCCAAAAACATTTGAATTTTATTTATTTATAAATTTTTGGTTCAAAATTCAAAATAAATTGGTCTAATTTTTTTTTTTCATTCACCCAAACAGGTTCAAAACAGGTTCATACCTGTTGAGTTCAAATCTGTATCTGTTCAAACAAGTTTGTACCTATTCAATCTGTCTGAACAGGTTTTCTACCTGTTCGGAAAAGCCACAATTGCTTCTATATAAAGCCTTTCATTCCAGCAATTCTTGGCATCTAATTTGTCCTTCTTCTTCTATTCATCTTTGTGTTTCTACATCTGTTATGTATTTAATTTTCAGAAAGAAAAAGAGAGAGTCACAGCAGAGTTTTGGTTCGCCAGACTTGATTTTGTAGTGCTGCAAATCAAGTGTTAGTTGTTGAATCCTGGGAAGTAGATGCCATTAAAACTCGAAGAACCGAAGTGAGAGCGAAATCTACTTTAAGGAGATTGTGTCCAACACAAGTCTCGACTTATAATTTCTGTAAGCAAGTAATTCGAAATTTAATTTATTAAACTATTTTCTGAATTATTTTATTTTGTTGTTTATTTTATTTATACATTTAATTTACACACGCACACACCACTGTGGGTATAACAATCTTAAAGTAGATTTTCTTGTTTTTTTTATTTGTGCGATAAACAGACGAATATTTTGTTTCGGAAAATTAAATAATAGTCATATACTGTTTAATTTCTTAAATAGTAATAATATTATTTAATGATTTCTTTGATAACATAGTAGTAATATACTATTTATCATTGGAATTTTGTTACAAAATATTATTCTGTATATTTTGTGTGTAAATTTTTTTCTATATAAATTTATGATTGGTACATTTTTATTTCATCAGAAATATGACTACTAACAGTACTGAGACTGTTATTACTCCGACCCCCCACACCTATTGTGCCAGTGATGACTCTGGTAGTACCGGTAAATCATGAGAGAAGTCAGAAAAATTCAATGGAAATGATTTTAAAAGATGACAACAAAGGATGATGTTTTATCTTACGACGTTGAATTTGGCCCGCTTCACTCATGAAAAAGTACCGACACTAAACGAGGGAGAAATTGACTGGCAAGTAGTTGTCGTAGTTGATGCACAGAAACATGGTGATTTTCTGTGTCCGAATTATATCCTTAATGTGTTGGATAATTTACTGTACAATGTGTATAATGTCAAAAATACTGCAAAAAACCTGTGGGAATCTCTAGATCATAAATATAAGACAGAGAATGCCGGTACAAAGAAATTTTTTGTCAATCGTTTTTTGGATTCTAAAATGATAGACTCCAAGACAGTTATTAGCCAAGTTCAAGATATCCAATTAATTCTCCATGACATACATGCGGAATGGATGGTTCTCAGTGAATCTTTCTAAATAGCAGGCAATAATTGAAAAATTACCACCATCCTAGAAAGAATTCAAGAATTATCTGAAGCATAAGTGCAAGGAGATGAAATTAGAGGAACTAATAGTGCGACTCAGAATTGAGGAGGACAACCATGGTTCCGACAAGAAGACAAGAAACCATGTCATGCAGGCTAAAGCAAATGTTGTGGAACATGGGCAAAGGTCAAGATTCAACAATAAGAAGCGGAAGCATGATGGCAATAGTCCCAAACAAGGATCCACTAGTAAGATCAACAGCGGGTTCAACAAGAGGTTCAAAGGCAAGTGCTTTGTGTGCGACAAAGATGGGCATCGCGCTAAGGATTGTCACATTCGCAAGGACAAAGAGAGTTCAAGCAAAAAACTAGTACAAGCTAGCATAGCCGAGGATTTTTATCTTTCCAATAGAGTGACATGCATCAATCTTGCGACAGTAGTCTCTGAAGCAAATTTGGTGGGCAATCTCAATGAATGGTGGGTGGATATTGAAGCAACCCGCCATATTTGTGCAGATAATAAGATGTACACAACCTAAAAAGTGGTGAAAAGTGGAGAACAACTTTTTATGGGAAACTCCTCCACATCAACTGTAGAAGGACAAGGAAAGATTGTGTTGAAAATGACTTCGGCGAAAGAAGTCACGCTTAACAATGTACTCCATGTGCTAGAGATTCGGAAAAATTTGATTTCTGGATCATTGTTGATCAAGAATGGGTATAAATTAGTTTTTGAATCTAACAAGATTGTACTCTCTAAGAGTGGAATGTATGTGGGGCGAGGTTATATGAGGGATGGGCTCTTTAAACTCAATGTAATAACTATTGTACCTAAGCTGGCTATTAATAATAAGAACACATCTTTTGTTTATATTGCTGAGTCTTCATTTTTATGACATGGAAGATTAGAACATGTTAATTTTAATCCTTTGCGTAGACTTGTTGCTTTAGAATGTTTACCAAACTTAGAATTTGATCCTAATCATTAATGTGAGATTTGTGTTGAGGCAAAACTCAGTAAGGCATCATTTCATAAAATAGAAAGAAGTATTGTACCTCTAAGTTTAATTCACACAGATATCTGTGATTTAAAATTTGTTCAAACTAGAGGAAGTAAAAAACACTTTATTACTTTTATTGATGATTGCACTCGATATTGCTATGTTTACTTATTGAGAAGTAAAGATGAAGCCTTAGAAGCTTTTAAGTAATATAAACTTGAGGTTGAAAATCAACTTGGTAAAACTATTGAGATAGTGAGGAGTGATAGAGATGGTGAGTATAATGCACCATTTGAGGAATTTTGTTCTGAACATGGTATTATTCACCAAACCACTGCACCCTATTCTCCTCAGTTAAATGGAGTTACTGAGAGAAAGAATCGAACTCTTAAAGAGATGATGAATGCAATGTTGATTAGTTCAGGGTTACCTTAGAGCTTGTGGGGGGAGGCGATTTTGTCTGCTAACTTTATCCTTAACAGGGCACCCAACAAGAAACTCAATCAAACACCTTATGAATTATGGAAAGGTTGACAATCTACTTACAATTACCTCAAAGTGTGGGGGGTTTGGCCAAGGTGGCAGTCCTTAGTCCCAAAAAGACTAAGATAAGACCAAAAATCGTTGATTGTGTGTTCATTGGTTATGCAAATACTAGTAATGCATATAGATTTTTAGTTCATAGATATAAAAATCCTTATATGCATGTAAACACTATTATTGAGTCAAGGAATGCGTCGATTTTTGAACACATTTTTCCTTGCAAGGAAACTGAAGAGAGAAGTTCAAGTAAAAGAACTTTTGATACTGTTATAGGTAACAGTGAAGACCAAATTATAATGAAGCAGATAAACCTAGACGTAGCAAGAGGGCTAGGATCTCTAAATCATTTGGTCTAGATTTTCTGATATACTTGTTAGAAAATGAGCCTCAAACTTTCAAGGAAACAATGTCAAGTCCTGAAGCTCCATTGTGGAAAGAGGCTATGAATAGTGAAATTGAATCAATACTGCAAAATCATACTCGGGAATTGGTGGATCTTCCACCAAGGTGTAAACCTCTTGAATATAAGTGGATATTCAAGAGAAAAATAAAAACAGATGGTTCAATTGATAAATTCAAGGCTAGGCTTGTTGTTAAGGGATATAGGCAGAAGGAAGGTTTTGATTATTTTGATACCTATTCTCCAGTAACAAGAATAACATCTATTCGCATGTTAATTGCAATTGCAGCTTTGTATTATCTGGAGATTCATCAAATGGATGTTAAAACAACTTTTTTGAATGGCAAGTTAGATGAAGAAATCTATATGGAACAACCGGAAAGGTTTCAAGTTCCTGGCTAAAAGAGAAAAGGTTTGTAAACTTGTCAAATCCCTTTATGGATTAAAATAAACTCTGAAACAATGGCATGAAAAATTTGATCATGCTATGCTTTCGGATGGTTTTAAAATAAACGAATGTGACAAATGCGTCTATGTCATAATTTGTCTTTATGTGAATGACATGCTCATTATTGGAAGCAATAATGACATGATTAAATCCACAAAGAAAATGTTGAACAAAAAGTTTGACATGAAAGATCTAGGAGTAGCAGATGTCATTCTAGGAATAAAAATTACTAGAACATCTGAAGGATATGCTTTATCTTAGTCTCACTATGTTGAGAAAATTCTAGAAAAATTTAGAAAGCATGACGACCGTCCTACTAAAAC
The DNA here is from genome assembly GCA_030407325.1 of Camellia japonica. Taxonomy (NCBI): domain Eukaryota; kingdom Viridiplantae; phylum Streptophyta; class Magnoliopsida; order Ericales; family Theaceae; genus Camellia; species Camellia japonica. Next base: position 19,788,284 of record JAPPVO010000059.1, on the reverse strand, counting down.
ACTTGTTGACATTAGTCTTCATTTGTCAAAAAAATACAGATGCAGGCATATCACAATTAGAGTACTCTCGAATAATCGAAAGCTTGATGTACTTAATGAATTGCACTATGCCAGATATAGCTTATGTTGTTAGCAAATTGAGTAGGTACACAAGTAATCCAGGGTCCGATCATTGGAAAACAGTAATTAGGGTACTTAGGTATCTAAGACATATCTAGAATTATGGCTTACATTATGCCAAATATCTAGTAGTATTGGAGAGGTACAAAGATGCAAATTGGATATTGGATATTAAAGACTTAAAATCCACTAGTGGATACACATTTTCCCTGGGAGGTGCTACAGTCTCTTGGAAATCCTCCAAGCAGACATGCATAGTAAGGTCGAAAATGGAATCTAAGTTTATCGTATTAGATAAAACAGTTGAAGAAACAGAATAGCTTTGTAATTTCTTAAAAGACATTCCAATATGGCCTAAACTTGTGCCAGCTATATGCATTCACTGTGATAGTGAAGTAGCAATAGGACGGGCATAGAATCATATGTATAACGGTAAGTCTCGACACATTCATTAAAGACATAATACCGTTAGGCATTTGGTCTCACATGGAATAATTTTCATAGTCAAAGGAGAATATTGTGGATCCATTGACTAAAGGGCTAGCTAGAGAGAAAGTGCACCATTTATCGAGGGGAATGGGATTAAAGCATATTACTTAAAAGTCTCTCAAGATCTAGGTTCAAAGGGACAACCGAATTATGGATGACTTCATGTATCACTAAGAAGGTTTTCTCCTACCAATTTTTATGATAAGAAGAGTGATACCTGCAGAGTTAGTAGGATAAGCTTTGCTTTTAATGATTCTTATAGCTTGGACATCCAAGTGGGGTATAGCAGGATATTCTTAATAAGAAATCACCTATATGAATGTGAACTGGGCCGGTTCTGTGAGAATTGAGAAGGCTAAATTCTCTAGAGCACTCGTGAATTACCAGGTGTTGTTTAGGGCCAAAATGAACACAACCGTAAGAACCAAACTATGTCTGCAGATACACTATGTGTAGTATATTGTGTTGGCTTACACAAACAGTTGAACAGTTCAAGGCCAAAAGCTACCTATCTCAATGTGGTGTATCTTCTTAATGTACTCTTTCTTTATCTGTATCTTGTTGCATGTCCGTTAGGGGTATTCACGGGTCAGTTTGGATTGGTTTCACTATCAACTCGCCACCCGAACCAACCATTATGGGTGGGGGAATTTAACATTCAATTTTGACCGTAGACAATTCGAAATCGCAAGCATCGGGCCTTATGGTTTGTCGGTCGGAATCGGTCGAATTTTCAGGTGATTTTTTTCCATCAACAACTTATCTTCTTCTTGCGCATAAACAAATATGCATACAGACAGATTTGTGAAAGACTAAGAAAGTGAGAAGAAGGTTGTGGTATGTTGTTGACATTCATAGCTTTTCAATCTAATCCAAGAGCATCAAAACAAAACGATTTGGATAATGGTTGTTGATGACCGAATGGATCTAGATGCAATAAACCATCAGAATCGGAGAAGGGTTGAAAGATAGTGTGTTTGGAGAGAGAAGGAGAGAGAGAGAGAGAGAGAGAGAGAGAGAGAGAGAGAGAGAGAGAGAGGGTTATTACAGTTCTGCGAGAAGAAAAGAAAAGTAAACAGCACACAAACAACAATATATAAAGCATGTATATATATCCCAAACACATGTATCCATGTATCTATATAATTAAATATATATATATATATATGATGTGACTATAATCATATATTAAATATATATATATATATATATATAATATAAATATAATCTATCCAAAAAAATGTATATGTATAAATATAATTAATCACATGTATCCATGTATTGAAATTATCAATCTGATTGTGTTATAGGGTTAAGCACTAGACTACCTTTTTATTGGTCAAATATTTATTATTTTTTTTCTTTCTTGCATTTGAAATATGAAACGAAAGGGAAAAGAAAGATCTGACATTTTTTTTGAGCCATGTGCTACTTTTTCTGTAATTCATACAGAGATTCAGAGTTTTAATTATTATTATCACGTGAAGAGGAGTGAAGATATTCAATCCTATAAGGCTATTGAATTATTTTTCGAGCGGTTCGGATTTTGTCGGTTCTCAAGGAACACAACCGTCAGCCGACCGAAATATTGATAAATTTTACATGCAAAGACCGAGCCGACCGTGGAGGCTTTTTGAAACCGACCATAATCATTCGGTTCGGTTCGGATCGGATTGGTCAGTTTCATCGAATGATTCAGTTTTTTGAACACCTCTAATGTCCGTTATCGTGAATTCCATTTATATGGGGGATTGTTGGAAAATGGCTTTGAAAAATCCTTATTTTTTGTTAACTTTGAGCATTAATTAAGGTGGGACCTAAGCGTTATTTTTAACGGTTTTCATTAGGTTCATGTTTAATGTTGCGTAGTGAATAACATCGTGTATTTGGTTGCTTAAAATCATTTCCGGATGAATGAGAATTCAACGCTCGTTTTCGGGTTCATGGAAATGGCTTTAGGTGGGTTTCCTATACATTTGTGAAATGTGCTTGTCCCACATTGCAAAGACTTAAGGTTTTGAATGGGTTTATATACACTAGCTTAGGATACTTGTGATGGGCCTCAAGGGGTACCCAAGTTTGTGGAAATGTGAGGTTATGGGTAAAGTGGACTAGACCCATTGGACCCAAAACAAAAAACCACATGCCCACGCCGCCACCGTTCGTCCTGTTGGTGGGGCGCGGGTGCGTGGTGTGAGGTTGTGTTGGATTTGTCCGACCCAATACTTATCTTTTTGGGCCAAAAACATTTGAATTTTATTTATTTATTTATTTATTTATAATTTTGGTTTCAAAATAAATTGGTCCAGTTTTTTTTTTTTTTTTTCCCCTTCACCCAAATAGATCCCAACTATTACCCAGCTGAACAGGTTCAAAACAGGTTCATACCTATTGAGTTCAAATCTGTATCTGTTCAAACAGGTTTGTACCTGTTCAATTTGTCCAAATAGGTTTTCTACTTGTTCGGAAAAGCCACCATTGCTTCTATATAAAGCCTTCTATTCCAGCAATTCTTGGCATGTAATTTTTCCCTTAGAATTCCGTCATTCTTCTTCTGTTCATCTCTGTGTTTTTGTATCTGTTCTGCATTTAATTTTTAGTAAAAAAAATAGAGAGTCATAGTAGAGTTGTGGTTCTCCAGACTTGATTTTTTAGTGCTGCAAATCAAGTGTTAGTTGCTGCATCCTAAGTAGACGCTATTAAAACTCAAAGCATCGGAGCGAAGGCGAAATCTACTTTAAGGAAATTGTGTCAAACACAATCCTCGACTTATAATTTCTGTAAGCAAGTATTTCGAAATTTAATTTATTAAATTATTTTCTCAATTATTTTATTTTGTCGTTTATTTTATTTATGCATTTAATTTACACACACACCACTATGGGTATAACAAGTAGAATTACCATTTTTTCATATGTATTATGGGCTAGCTTGCACATTGCAGTCAATGACCCTAAGAGTTGTTTATAATTTTTTGGCCTAAAGAGTATCATTCTTTTTTGATACGTAAGGTATTCTCGGACCATTCATGGGCCCAAGAGTTTGGTCCAAAATTTTTTTTTGGTCTAAATTTTGATATCTAAGGCATCTTGGGACTGTTCGTGACCCCAACAGTTGGGTTTAATTTTAGGAAATTTGGTCATAAACCCTTTTTAACTTTGTTTTTCTTGTTAAAAGGATCAAAAAAAAAAAATTATACTTTCAAAACCTCCTCATAATTATAAAGTCTTGTATAAAGGACAAAAAATTTCAGATTTATATTTTGTGTAACAAATTTACCCCTTCACACACAAACTCTCTATCTTTCTCCTCTATCTCTTTCTAATAGCTCTCTCCACCACCACCATCTACACCACCACCACCATCACTATCTCTACTACCACGACTACCATGACTACTATCGTTTCCACCACCTTCGTCGTCTCCACTAACATCGTCTCAACTATCAATGCTGTTCGTCACCAGCACCACCACCATTGTTTCACCACTAGCATTTCAACCACCAGCGCCATTCGATGCCACCATTGTCATCCTTAGTGGTCAAGACTTCAGATCTAAGATTGATGACGTCAGATTTGAGATCTATCATCTCAGATCTATATTCTCTCATTCTTTTTCTCTTTGTCTCCTTGTCATGCTCTGTTTTTCAGACAATAAAATTTTACTCTGGTTTGAACCAAATCTAAGGCAATATGTGCTTTCTCTATTTCTTTATTTTTTCTTTGGTATGTCCTCTATTTTTGTTTGACAGAATAAGAGTAAAATTTTACTCTGGTATATGTTCTGATTTTGTTTGATAGAATGAGAGTACAATTTTGCTCTGATATGTACTCTATTTTTGTTTGATAAAAGGAAAGTAAAATTTTACGCAATATATGTGCTTAATAAAATAAAATTTTACGCAATCAATGGGTTGCGGAAAATATAAGGGATGAAGCTCAAAGACCACACAGGCCCAAAAGTATTATAATTGAAGGCCTATCTAGAATTGGGAAAACATGTTGGGCCCGGTCTTTGGGGCCGCATAATTATTATTCTGGCCACATCGATTTAAGGGACCATAATGACGACGCTTTTTACAATATAATCGATGATGTTTCCCCACAATATTTGAAACATTGGAGGGAATTTATTGGAGCGCAACGGGAATTTTTTTCAAATTGTAAATATGCCCGCCCAAAGAAAATAAAAGGCGGGATTCCAAGTATTATATTATGTAACCTCGAAGCCGATTCTAGTTACAGAGATTTTTTAAATAAACATGAACACGTCGGGCTCCAAGCGTGGACGATCCGAAACGCAGAGTTCTACACAATCGATCAACCCCTTTTCGCCAGAGCCAATCAAGAAAAGGTATCGCAATGAGAAGAAGAAGGCCCAACGCAGGAAGATATTCCACTTCCAATGCGGATGTTCGATATTCCATACGAACGGATGTATCGAATCACATCCACTGGAGAGAAAAGACGCTGTCAGGGGTCTTCTACGACACTTTGAGCAACCCGATGTGGTTCAGAGCCGTAGACATGTCCCGACCTGGGAATCACGGGGTATACAAGATAGAATGCCTGTTCAATTACAACCTCCGGAAAGCACTAGGAGTCCGGACGTTCACCGCGACAATGTATACATGGCTGACATACAGTGGTCTCAGAAGCCTGACGGAGAATGTATTTACCCGGCTTATTGCACGCAAGATGACGAACAAATTATCCAGCTTTGGAATTATTAGCCCTGTAAATTATTGTCTCGCACTGACCATTGTACTCGATGAGCTTGCATATTATGTAAAAGATTGGCGGTGGGAAAATATTTATGTACATTTTCACGATTAAATAATAAAATGTCAAGTTATATTTAATTAATGTGATTATTGTTTTGGATCATAAACAATAACATAAATGGGCCCAATTACATTGCTGCAAATTAAGAGGCCCAGAGGTCCAGCGGCCCATATAACATGACAAGGCCCATAACATATCCAATGATTTTCATAGGCCCATTATACATAGGCCCATCAACACTATGAAAGAAGTGGACACTAGAATGGATCTGCGCGGCCCAGTATGGGCCTATGAAAATCATTGAGAGTGAGTTATGGCCTCAATGCGACATCGTTTCAGAGTTCAAAATAAGAACATCTTCCTCACATATCCAAAATGTTATGTACCTAAAGAGAGATTGTTAGAGAAAATAAGAGAGCTATTCACAAACAGGCCACCAAATTATGTGAGGGTTGCACATGAATTACATGAGGACGGTGAACCACATCTCCATGTTCTTGTCCAATTTCCATACCGTTTTCAGACACAGGATGAACGGTTATTCGACGTTACGCACGATCAAACTAATCGCCATTTCCATCCAAATGTACAAGGGGCCAACAACCATCAGAATGTGCTGGAATACATCTCCAAACACGGAGATTACACAGAATGGGGCGAATTCCGTCAGAGAGGCCGCTGCACTAACCAGGACAACAAAGAAAATATATACCATGAGGCTCTTGTAGCCAGAAGCAAAGAAGAAGCTATAGCATTGGTAAGAAATGGCGATCCAAAATGTTTCTGGCTAAATTATGACAAGTTGTCATCCAATTACGACAAATTTTCATTTACTCCGCCATTGCCGTATGTTCATCAATTTACAGATACAGTGTGGATCGTTCCAACAGCCATACAGCAATGGGTAGCGGAAAATATAAGGGATGAAGCCCAAAGACCACACAGGCCCAAAAGCATTATAATTGAAGGCCCATCTAGAATTGGGAAACACATGTTGGGCCCGGTCTTTGGGGCCGCATAATTATTATTCTGGCCACATCGATTTGAGGGACCACAATGACGACGCTTTTTACAACATAATCGATGATGTGGCCCCACAATATTTGAAACATTGGAGGGAATTTATTGGAGCGCAACGGGAATTTTTTTCAAATTGTAAATATGCCCGCCCAAAGACTACACAGGCCCAAGAGCATTATAATTGAAGGCCCATCTAAAATTGGGAAAACATGTTGGGCCCGGTCTTTGGGACCGCATAATTATTATTCTGGCCACATCGATTTGAGGGACCACAATGACGACGCTTTTTACAACATAATCGATGATGTGGCCCCACAATATTTGAAACATTAAAGGGAATTTATTGGAGCGCAACGGGATTTTTTTTCAAATTGTAAATATGCCCGCCCAAAGAAAATAAAAGGCGGGATTCCAAGTATTATATTATGCAACCCCGGAGCCGATTCTAGTTACAGAAATTTTTTAGATAAACATGAACACGTTGGGCTCCAAGCGTGGACGATCCGAAACGCAGAGTAAAATTTTACGCAATATATGTGCTTAATAAAATAAAATTTTACTTTGAATCATAATAAATTTTACTTTGATTCAGAGTAAAATTTTACTCTGAATCAGAGTAAGTTTATTAGGATTCAAAGTAAAATCTTACTCTGAAATATATGTATATATATGTATGAGGGTAGTATAGTAAAAGAAACAAATTTTAAAATATTAGGGAGTTTTGAAAGGATTTATATAATTCTTGTCATTTTGAAAAATAAATTAGACAGTGAGGGGTCTATCACCAAATTTCCTCTTAATTTTTTAACTTAAATAGCCAATCAAAAATAAGAACCTATTCGAGGAAAAAGTGGGAGATATTTTCTTCCACCGTAGGTAATTAGTTGATTCTTATCTTTCAAAGAATTTTCATGATACATCAGAATAATTAAATTCAAAGAATTTCCATGATACATCAAAATAATCATTTAATTTATAAGATTAAATGATTCCTAAGAGCATATTTTTATTATTTATTTTTCAGTGGAACATCAATGGAAGAAATAATGCACTACAAAAAATTAAGATTTTAGAAATTAAAATTTAGAGATAAAATTATTTTTTATAGACTAAATATTTTTGTTGTGAAAAGTGTTATTATTATATTTTTAGCAATAAAAATTAGACATTAATGAGAAATTATTATCCTTTTAGGACCAAATTTTTTGTCTCAAAAAATAAACCATTTTGAGACCAAATTATTTTGTCTTAAAAGTCTATTTATTAGTGACATTTTTAAAATTTTGTCATTAAAAGCTTTATTTTTTATTTTTCATGACGACCTTTTAGCGATTATGCTCATAACAATAGAAATTGGTCTCTAAATATTTTTTGTAAAATTTTTTTACTTTTAAAGACCAAAATATTTAATATCTAAAATTCTTATATGTTACAGTGATGGAGGCATGATGCATCACCCTTTTTTGATAGGCAGGGTATTTTGGAAGGGTCAAGAATGTTTGCTAGCAAGAGGAGTTGAAATCTTTGAACTGAGCAAAATTTTAAGTTGTAAGCCTCATCTACCATGTCAAACTTGGAGTTTGTTGGTTTATTTTTGTTTTTTTAAGCTATAGGCCTCATCTACCATGTCAAACTTGGAGTTTGTTGGTTAATTTTTGTTTTTTTAAGCTATAAGCCTCATTAGTGAATCATTTTTAAAAAAATTTAAAAGGTTATAGACTATTATATTTTGCTTTAAGCTTATTTTGATTTTTTATTAATTTTTTTTTAAAAATACTTTTAAATTTGTCTACACAAGATAGACATGAAAAGTTTTTTTAAAAAAAAAAGAAGACATTTTTTTATAAAAAAAAAGAAAAAAAAAATCATCAATGACCAAAAAAAACACAATAATAAGAAAAACGGTGGCTTATTTGGAAGTTTCCAAATAGTGTTTTGAAAACTAACTAAAATATATATTTTTCTTTTTTTAAAATTTTAAAAAATGAATTAATTTTATTTTTTAAAAAAATAAAATAATATACTAAATAAGTTTTCATTTTTAGTTTTCAAAAAATAAAAATAAAAATAAAAATAAAATCAAGAAACAAAAGTGTTAACAAATTGGCTCTAAACTTTTTAAATTGAGCTTGAATTTTCTTAAGTTAGTCATCAAACTTGAGAGAACAGTTTGGGTTTAGTAGGTTAATTTTGGAGCCAATCTCGATAATTCAAACTGTTCATTTCTAAGATTCGTTGATTAGAATATTCATACAAAAATTTAAGACGATTAAATATCTGTTGCTATATGTTTAAATCACATTTATATTATAAAAAATATATAGTTTATTCTTGAAATTATATTTATGGTCTATTTTTTTAAATGTAATTTAAATATATAATTATTGATTTTTTGTATAAATATTTTACCTAACAAGTCTTAGTTTAGATCATCGAGTTAGCCCCAAAACGAACTCACTAAGCCCAATATTCTTTCAAGTTGGGAAACCAACTTCCAACTTTGAGAGAATCCAAATTTTTTTAAATTTTACTACTGAATTGCCCAAAAAAATGCCATGCCATATATAATTTTTGATATAAATTTAATAAATTAATATAAAGAATAAAACTTATTTTTTTAAATAATATGAACCTCATTCTAATTTAAAATACAAATTAAAAGTGATACACATAAAATATAATTACTTAATGATTTTATTCTCTCAAATTATTGGGGCTTTATTTTAAAGAGTTCCAACAAATAGAAAATAGGCAACAAAGCAGAACCATTGAAAATGACAAAGTGAGATTTCTAGTTTTTATTTTTGAAAATAAACCTTTCTATATAGTTTTGTTTTGTATGCCTCTCTGCGTTGTTAAAGCAAAAGATTTTTATTATGAGTTTGAAAAAAAAAAAAAGGCACTTTAATTTGAATTATTGTCGGGCAATTTTGCAACATAGCATCAAGTTAACAAGCATTTTAATTTGAATTATTTGAGCAATTTAACAAGCAACCATATGACACAAACGAGGAAGACTGAAATTTGTGGGGGAAAAAAAAAAAAAAAAAAATTTGAGGAGATACATGAAATATTTCAAAGAATGAATAATGATATAATTATGATGATAGATATCTTCAACATGAAATATTTCAAAGAACGAATTATGATATAATTATGATGATAGATACCTTCGTTTGGGAAGTGGGCTGGCTCTTTGGCTTTTTGACTTTTTGGCTTTTTTGACTATATGAGCCTGAGCTCAAAAGCTTGGTTTAGGAAGGGCTCTTGACTTTTTGACTTTTTGACTTTTTTTGTGAGAGAAGAGTGTAATGATTATGGGGTTGGATGTGATGTTTTATCTGTTGTGGCTCATAAGCCTATTTTGTCTTTTGTGGCTCATGAGCCCAATGAGCCCTTGCCAAACGGAGGCAACATGAATGATTAGAAGAAAGCTTAATGTGGGAAGATGGTTTGGGAGCTTTTTTAGCTATTTTAGTCACAAAAGATAAAATATGTTATTTTAGTCATAACAAATAAAATATGACATCCAATTCATAATCATTACATTCTTCTCTCACAAAAAAAAGGTCAAAAAAATCAAAAAACTAAAAAATTCTTCCTAAACTAAACTTTTTAACCCAAATTAAAATAATCAAAAAAATTAAAAAGCTAAAAAATTAACCCGCTTTCCAAACGAAGCAATAATGAGATTTATGTTAGACAATCGGCACACTCAACAAACTGTGATTATTATATTCATTTCCCTCATTGTATTAAACAAGTGAATAATAATAATGAAGTTTTTTTTTTTTAAATAATAATTGTTGGAGTACACTATTTCAAAGCTTGATTTAAATGTGTTGCCAAAATATATAATTAGGCACGCGATCACATTATATAATAAAAATTAAATTATATTATCATCGTGTTTAAATTTAAGAAATTTTTTTAAGATTCATAATATTAAGATTTTATAAGATAAATGACATATAATATTTTCATAATAGTTAAGGTTCCTTACCTTTTTCACAGAAAAAATTCGATTTAGAGAAATTTGGTCTGACTCAAAAAAATTTCAGCTCCAACTCAGAGAAATTTCCATTTTCAATTGAAATTTCTCTTTGAAAATTGAAATTTCTCTCAGTCTGGGCTGAAATTTCTCTGAGTCGAATTTTATCTGTGAAAATATTAAGAGATCTTAGCTAATAAAAAAATTATTGGACCTCTTCTATTACACAAAATTAGAGAGGGATGTTTAACTAATTTTCTCTTTAAAATTTTGGTCTAATCTTTTAAAAACTTTTGAAAGTTTTTATTATTTGAATTGTAAATTGGATGGAGAATAGAGTTCAACCCATCTCTTCCTAACAAGATATATGAGTTGAAAAATCTTAAAAATCCGATATGTTTATTTGTGATTATGTATTTGTACAGGAAAGAGATAAACTTTCTCGTATAATCCTGTTGATCAAGTCCGTATTCCTCTGTACGACGTCGCTTTATTACCTGAAAATATAAACGTGAGCTAGCCGACGGGTGTGTGCCAGAAACCCCTCCGATGCCTAAGTCAGTAAGCTTGACAAATAGACAAAAGCTTTGTGTATTCAGAAAACAAAGTTGTGTTACCTTTCCATAGGTGATTTTTGTGAGCTTTTATAGGTTTCGTGTGGCACAATCCTAGTAGGACTCTTACTCCTCCATGTAGAGTCCTCTTAGGATTCATGCTCCTGAAGGATAATGCATATCCTTTCACACCCCCCTCACAGCTTAAACCAAGTGAGATGGTTTTACCATGGCCGAGCTACCATCCGACCGAAGTAATCATTGCTTATAATGAGCCGAACTATACTTAGGTCGGTTATCTGCCCTTAGTTCCTCTTCCATTAAATATGGCATGCCTAAAACCGAACTATCATTTTGTCAAGGTTTCGGCCGATCTAGTTTCACTGCGCCATGACTGGTGTAAGTTCAGAGCATCCTTAAACCGGTCTGACTACAAAACACCTTTTAACCGGACTAACAACAAGAGTCCCTCGGACCAGTCTAACTCCTGGGCTTGAGACCGGACTAATCTTTAAGCCTCTCTAATGACCGGAGTAACTTTATGCCGTTTTACTTAGCCCTTTGCACTAAGGCCCATAACAGCCTAGCTCGGCCCAATTTGCATATAAATTACCCTCTCAATTGCCCCTTAATTCCATCTGTGCAGCATGACAGGGATTACCTGTTCTACAAACCGAGCTAAAATTTTACCCTTTCCAGCCGAGCTAAAAAAACTTTTTAGCCTTTCCAGCCGAGCTAAAAACCCTGAAGCCTTTCCGGTCGAGCTATGTACTTTTAGCCTTTCTAGCCGAGCTAAACTCAAGCCGAGCTGTGTATGTCCGGTCAAAACGTCTCTTCAGTCACAGCAACTGAAACGCTTCTCCTTCCAAGGACACGTAGCAGCCTCTGATTGGTTCTTGGCAGCTGTCATGCCGCCCTCGTACTTCGTAAGATTTGAATAGTCCCGCCTTTTTTGCCTTTTACACAAAACAATCCTCCCATTTTTGAATCATTCACTCTACGTTTTACTTTGCTCCCTCTTGTTCCTGAATCCTGAGCTTGAGCTTGCTGCACTCGCGTTCTTCATCACTGCCGTTGCTTCCATCTTCTAGCTTCTTCCTCTCTTCCTGGTAAGCATTACGAATCTGTTTCTCTTTTCTTCGTTTTTGTTTTCGTTTAATCCATAGTATCATACTATTTTGCAAAACACCTTCTCCTGTTAGTTTTGCATTTTTCTGGAAAAAACTTAGCTGTAGGACACTTGAATTCATGAAACAATCTGTAGAATACTATTTTGATCCATAAACACGCCTCAACCGAGCTAGGATACTGTTTGTGCTATATGTAGATCTATCCAGACCAGAACCGAACTAGAACTTGTGTGTATACCAGTAGTTTCAATAACCTTTTGACCGAGCTAAGTCTGGACTTGAGAAACCTCAAGTTTGACCGAGCTAACTTTTCGGGGCTAAACCAGCTTTCTTAGTTTTAAACCGTACTAAGAAAGCTGCCCCTAGAGGCTCAACCGAGGTAACAAGAACCGTAGTCCAAACCGAGATAACCAACCCCATATACACAAACCGAACTATCGAACCCCCGCTCACTCCGAGCTACCAAACATCGTGTTGAAGCCTGTAGTATCCCACATAGCCGAAGTAGGGCTTCTTTTTACCTTGCTTTGATTTTTCAGCACGGTCAACGATCTGTGCTTAACACCTTTGTTTTCCACTTTGCAGACTTAGGTTGCCCAGGCACTCTGCGCGCTCAACCGAACTACTGAGCTCAATTTTAAGACCGAACTAATTTATTTATAACTTTATAAAATAAATAGGTAAGTATAGATTTCTAGTAGAGACACCTGGTGGCCTAGCCGAATTCCGAAAAGACTATAACATACCTGATGACGTCCACCTTACCTAGCCAAACAAGATACCATTCCATGGGGGAATGAAGGCTTTGTACCCTTTACCGTTCTTTCAATAATAGAAACCGGATTAAGATTTCCAGTCCAACCCTTAATCTGTGAGTTCCTTAGGCAAACCAGATTATGCCCAACCCAGCTTTCCACCAACTCTTACAGTATAATAATGGGAATAGCCGAACTAAACCGCCAAGCCGGTCTTAACCTCGGTCTAGCCGAACTGTTCCACCAATATTCCTTAGGTTCAAAAGAAGATGGGTGGGTTTATTACTTAAGAATACGCCATCGCCGAGAAAAAATAATAAAGGATACGCCAGATAAGGACTTAAATGATGACGATTTCTTCTGGGTGTCTGGGAACTTTGAAGATCATCAAGCCCAGATTCCTAGCCGACGTATAAACTGGAACAAAGGAATCCTCGGTATAACCTACTTCGGTTTCCTTGCATTCTTCTTTTTATTTCGGTTTCCTATTCTGAGCCGAACTAACAGTCCCTCTTTATGCAGATCCAACCCATATTTATTCATTGTACAACTACCTCAACCTTGCTACTCTCCGCGCCGCACTACGGTATCCAAAACGAAGCTGGGCTAAGTTGTTAAATTTTGAGCCGACCTACAGATACAGTGGTCGCTGAAAAGCCAAAGTGACCGATTTTCTTCTTGAGGATGCCCCAGAACCGAACCCAACCTTGTCCCAAATCAACCTCGTCCGAACCACTGAAGAGGAAGAAATGGCCAAGAGGAATAGACTACAGGCGCTTCTGACCGAAACTAACAGACCCGAAGTACCGCCTCAAACCCAAGAAACGGTGGTGGCCCTTCCTTCTCAACAACTGTCCTCATCCCGCCGAACCAAGCGCGCCCGGACTACTGAGACCGAACAGCGTTTGGTTGATGAAGACGAAACCGTTCTTCCACCCAGCCCTCAACCAAGCCCTCCACCGGAGCACTCTGACCGAGCTGGCTCTTCAAAATGGGCTCCAAACCTTTCCTTTCAAAACTGAGATATCCAGGACACCGACTCGGTGGTCGCAAAGAAGGATCATGTAATGGCCTTCAATCTGGCCAAGAGTGTGTGTCTTCCAAAAGACATGGAGCACCACTACAATCAACTAAATACCGAACTAAAATCCATCCGATCGTCAACGAAATCAATGATTCTGGTAAGTAGCTTTTTTCGATCTTCTAAATTTTTTTGTTCTAGTTTCAGTTCGGCTAAAAAGAAACAATTCTTTTGCAGGCCATTCAGAAGAACAATGTTACACACAAACGAGTGTTGGAGCTGAGGAAAACCACAAGGTAGGCAATGGCGGAAACCGAGGCCAAGACTGTCGAATTAAAACAATCGCAAGCAAAGACGGCCAAGCTGGAGGCTGAGGTAACTCGTCTATCCGGACTAGTTGCCTCGGCTAACAGTGACAAACAGCGAGCTCTTACCGAGATGAAAGATAAATATTTGTGGGAGATGGCACAACTTGAAAGTGCTAAAGACGCCGAAATAACAGTTCTGAAGAAGAAAGCTGAAGATGCCGAGCTGAAGGGTTTCAAGAAGGGCGAGGCTGCATACATCCAGCAGTGTGAAACTGCGAAGGACTTGTTCTTCAAATGCGGCTGGAGGGGTGCTGTGGAGCAGCTCGGTTGTGGCCCCGACACCGAGGTCTACAATGCTCCACAGTATTTCATACCGGCCTCACTGGCGGAGTATGCTGCCGACCTCCAGAAGCAATTTCTCGAAGCATCTGACGATGAAGAAGAAAATGAACAAACTGAGACTCCGGTTGTTAATGAGCCTGCCAATCAATTAGCTCGGTTGAAGCCAGTGGTTGAAGATTTGACAACCGAAAACGTGCTTCCAACAGAGACCGAGCTCCCAACCGAGACTGCTCTAACCACTGGTGTCCATGATGTTGAAGCCGATCTTGAAGATCTGTTCAACTAACTCTGTAGTTTTTCTTTTTTCTTTTGTTTCGCACTTGTAACCGGGCTGCGGCCCCTCCTTTGTACTTGCTCTTTCAACATGATCAATGAAAATCACCTTCTCTTGTTCCAACTGTTATTCCGGTTTGATTGTTATGCTTGTACTTGTAATGATTTTTTCATGTTCTTTTTGCTCCAACTATTAACCCGGTCTAAATACTTTATTCCGGTTCCAGCTAATCAATCTGACTAGGACTACTCAGCCAACCACTCTTTAGCCAATATAGTAACGTCGGCTGAAGAGTATAGAGCTTAATCCGGCAAACCACGTTTTCAGCCCATACTCTTACTTCGGCTGAAGACTACCAAAAGTTGGTTTAATCCAGCCAACCATTTTTCAGCTATACCCTTACTTCGGCTGAAGAGTAACAAAAGTTAGTTTAATCCAGCCAACCACTCT
The DNA here is from genome assembly GCA_030407325.1 of Camellia japonica. Classification (NCBI taxonomy): domain Eukaryota; kingdom Viridiplantae; phylum Streptophyta; class Magnoliopsida; order Ericales; family Theaceae; genus Camellia; species Camellia japonica. Next base: position 19,773,046 of record JAPPVO010000059.1, on the reverse strand, counting down.
TCAGCCATACCCTTACTTCGGCTGAGGAGTAACAAAGGTTGGTTTAATCCAGCCAACCACTCTTCAACCATACCCTTACTTCGGCTGAAGAGTAACAAAAGTTGGTTTAATCCAGCCAACCACTCTTCAGCCATGCCCTTACTTCGACTGAAGAGTAACAAAGGTTGGTTTAATCCAGCCAACCACTCTTCAGCCATGCCCTTACTTCGGCTGAAGAGTAACAAAGGTTGGTTTAATCCAGCCAACCTCTAAGTTGGTTTTTCCAGCCAACCTAGAAAAAATGTTTGGGTATTCTTACCAAACGTCCTGTAGCCTGGATCCTTATCCTGGGCTTAGGAGGGGTGTTGGTTTAATCCAGTCAACCTCTAAGTTAGTTTTTCCAGCCAACTTAGAATAAAATGTTTGGTTATTGCGACCAAACGTCCTGCAGCCTGGATCCTTATCCTGGGCTTAGGAGGGGTGTTGGTTTAATCCAGCCAACTTCTAAGTTAGTTTTTCCAGCCAACTTAGAATAAAATGTTTGGGTATGTCCCTAATTCACTAATTTACTAAAGCAAACTGTTACAGAGAAAAATGTTTATTCTGAAAAGATAACTATTTGTTTTATTGAGAAAGGGAAAAAATTACACATACTTAAAAAAGAAAAAAGCTAAAAATAAAATAACTTGAGATTGGCAGTATTCCATGGCCTGGGAATTGTCTTGCCGTCCTCATCTTCTAAGTGGTATGCCCCTTTGCCTGCTAATCCAACCACTTTGTAAGGTCCTTCCCAATTAGGCCCTAACTTGCCATCTCCGGGCACCAAGGTGTTTCCCATCACTTTGCGCAGTACCCAATCTCCGACCTTGAATTGCCTTGGATGAACTGTCTTGTTATACTTTCTGGACAGTTCTTGTTGGTAGGAGGCGATGTGAACCAATGCTCTGTCTCTTCTTTCTTCCGCAAGGTCAAGATCCAATGATATGGCTTCGCCATTTAAGTCTGGGTCAAAATTTTCGCTTCGAATTGTGGGGAGGCCAACTTCCAGCGAGATGACTGCTTCCATGCCATAAGCTAGGGAGAATGGTATTTCTCCTGTTGATCGTCGAGGCGTGGTGCGGTAAGCCCACAAAACATGAGGGAGCTCTTCTGCCCACTTGCCTTTGGCTTTCTCTAACCGTTTCTTCAATCCATCCAAGACTACCTTGTTTGATGCCTCTGCCTGTCCATTTGCTTGGGGATATGCCGGTGTAGAATTGTAGAACTCTATCTTGTACTCTTCACAAAAGCCCTTGAAAATCCTACCGTCGAACTGAGTGCCGTTGTCTGAGATCAGGGCTTTTGGTATGCCAAACCGAGTGATGATGTTCTGCCAAACGAACTTCTTCACATCCTTTTCCTTGATTGATGCTAATGCTTCTGCCTCTACCCACTTTGTGAAGTAATCGGTTGCTGCAAGGAAGAACTTCCTGTTGCCGGGTGCTGTTGGAAGTGGCCCTACTATGTCCAATCCCCACATTGCGAAGGGCCATGGGCTAGTTAGAGGTAGAAGTTCTCTGGCAGGTTGGTTGGTGTATTGATGTGCGAACTTCTGGCATTTTTCGCACTTTTTAACATACTTCTCTGAATCCACTTGCATGTATGGCCACCAGTATCCTTGTGAAATTGCTCGGTATGCCAATGATCTTCCTCCTTGATGGCTGCCACATACACCCTCATGTATTTCGAACAGAAACGCTTCCACTTTGCTGGGGTGAACACACTTTAGGTAAGGTCCTGAGAACGACTTTTTGTACAATGCCAAAGATGGGGAGAGCCAGAATCGCTGCGACTTTGCTCTTATTCTGTTGGCCTCTTTCTTTTCTTCTGGTAAGATGCCGTCTTTTAAGAACAGGATGATGGGATCCATCCAAGAGGGGCCTAGCTCTGCGCAACATACCTCTTCTGCTTCGGGGTCTTCAATGCTTGGTCTAGGTAGATAGTCGATCAGCAATGGATGAGGGATGGAGGTGTCTGCCATTGAGGCAAAGCCTGCTAATTCGTCCGCTCTGCTGTTTTCCTCCCTGCCGATTTGTTCTATCCTGACCACTTCAAATTTCTTGATCTCTGTTCTGACCAACTCTTGGTATTTAGCCATCCTGTCATCTTTTGCTTCGTAGTCGCCAGATATTTGGTTTACCACCAGCTGTGAGTCGCTGTAAACCATTAGCTCGGTGGCTTTCATGAAGAATGCTGATTTGAGGCCTGCAAGAAGCGCTTCATACTCCGCTTCGTTGTTTGATGCTGGGAAGCCAAGGTTGATTGCCTGCTCCACCACTAGGCCGTCTGGAGAGATGAGGACTATGCCGAGCCCTGCTCCATGCCGGTTGGATGCTCCATCTACGAAGAGCTTCCACATCTCTCCAACGAACAACTTCCAGCAAGTGGAGGGATCAGATGATGCCTTGGGATCTTCCATGTTGCTGGTATCTTCTTTAAGGTCCATGCTTACCGTCTGTCCCTCGCTGTTCGATTGTACCAAGTCTTTGTTTGTTGGTGAGTCCTGACTTGGTGTAGCTTGGTCTGCCTCTTCCTTCCTTGCTTTGTTTTGGTCTGCCTTGGCGTCTGGCTGAGTATCCTGTACTAGGGGTTGCGCTATTCCGGCGTCAACTTCCATTCCTAGTTCGGTTATTTCAGTCAGGTCGACTGGGCAGATGTGATGGCTTCCTGGTGTGAATTCTGCGACAAAGTCCGCCAATGCTTGAGCTTTTATTGCGGTCCTGGGTTGGAACTTGATGTCGTATTGCCCCAACTCTACTGCCCACTTCAGAATTCGCCCAGAAAAGTTCGCCCTCTCAAACAAAGCTTTTAATGGAAAGGCTGTGAGGACAACTATGGTGTGGGCATGAAAGTAGTGCGACAACTTCCTTGAGGCCATCATTAAGGCCAATGCCAGTTTTTCCAGTGGCAAGTACCTTGTTTCGGCGCCCAGTAATGTCTTGTTGACGTAATAGATGGGTAGATGTTGGATTCCTTCTGCGCGGACCAACACTGCGCTAATTGCATGCTGGGAGACTGCCAGGTACAAGAAGAGTTCTTCTCCAGGGATTGGGGTTACAAGTAGTGGTGGAGAAGACATGTATTCCTTTAGGTTTTCCAGAGCGCGGTCGCATTCGTCGTCCCACTCAAACTTGGCTTTCAGTGCGTGGAAGAATGGTCGTAGTCTGTCTGACGACCGGCTTATGAACCGATTGAGCGCAGTTGCCATGCCGGTGAGATGTTGCACTTCCTTTACTGAATTTGGCCTCTCCAATCCTGAATTGCCTTGATCTGAGAGGGGTCTGCCTATATACCCCGGTTGGTCACCAAGAAGCCTAGGAATTTGCCAGATCCTACTCCGAACGCACACTTGGACGCATTGAGGCGTAACTTGTGCTTCTTTAGGATCTCAAACATCTCACTCAGGTCCTTGAGATGGTCATTCTCATCTTTGCTCTTGACCACCATGTCGTCGATGTAAGCCTCCATTGTTCTGCCTAACAATGGTTCGAACATCTTGGTGACCATTCGCTGGAATGTCGCCCCTGCGTTCTTTAGGCCAAAGGGCATGACCTTGTAACAGTACAATCCTCGTGGAGTTGTAAAGGATGTGATCTCCTGGTCAGGTTTATGCATGGCGATTTGGTGGTAGCCTCTGTATGCATCCAGAAAGCTAAGTCGGTTGTGCCCTGCCGTCAGGTCTACCAGTTGATCTATCCGCGGTAGAGGAAAGCTGTCTTTTGGGCACGCCTTGTTGACTGTTTTGTAGTCGACGCAGACACGCCACTTGCCATTCTTCTTTGGCACTACGACTGTGTTGGAGATCCATCTTGGGTAGTGCACCTCTCTAATTGCTCCTGCCTCCAGCAGGTTTCCTACTTCTTCCGCCACTATTTCGGCATGGTGGAGTGCCGATCTGCGCGTGCGCTGAATGATTGGTCTGGCGGATTGGTGGACATTGAGTTGGTGACGGATGAAGTTGGGATCAATGCCTGGCATGTCGTATGGTGTCCAGGCGAACACTTCGATGTTAGAGGTCAAAAATTCCAAGACCTCTAATCTCTCAGTGCTGGACAACGACGAACCGAGCAAAAAGAACTTATCCGGGTTCTTTTCATCTATTCTTACCTCTACCAAGTCTTCCACCGCTTTCTGACTAGCCGCTTTGCCAACATCTGCGAACAGTTCATTACTCTCAGGTTCCTCCACCGAATGAACGTATCCTTTGGCAACGCGGCTGCCATTCACCGTAACAAAGCACTGCTTTGACATGATCTGATCTCCATAGACTTCTTCTATTAGTCCGGTGTCGTTGGGGAACCGCATTACTTGGTGGTAGGATGACGCCACCGATCGCATGGCATGCAGCCACGTTCTGCCCAAGATGATGTTGTAAGTGGAGGGGACCTTCAACACCCAGAACTCCACTTGTTTCGTCACACTCCCTGCTCTGACTGGGAGGATTATTTTGCCGACGGGCCATTCTGGCATGGAGTTGAATCCAATTAGGGGAGATACGGCAGGTGCCAAGTCTTTATCTTGTAATTTCAATTGTTTAAATGTTTCGTAGTACATGATTTCACATGAACTACCCTGGTCAATCAGAATCCGCTTGACGTCAAAATCCTTGACTCGGAGAGTGACGACCAGGGCATCATTGTGAGGGCAATATATCCTTGCCAGGTCTTTATCCGAAAAAGACATGACGTTGTGGCCTCTGTCTTCCCCTTCTTGATGGCAGGTTGGACACTTAGCACCTCTCTTAAGTGTTCAGCCTTTTTGATTGATCCCCTGAGCTCGCATACACGCTCGGGTTCAAAGACTCCATGTATCACATTGATAGTGCCCTGAGCAGGGGCGTCGATTGGCATCCCATCGGGGTTATTGTGGTCCTGGGGGGCTGGTCGCGCCCCTTTTTCAATGTATTTATCCAAGTGTCCTGCTGCCACCAACTCCTCCAGGTGCTGCCTCAACGGTGTGCAGTTTTCAGTGCGGTGCCCCTTTTCTTTATGGAAGGTGCACCGAGACCTGTCGTCGTAGTCCTTCTGAGCCTCGCCTAACTTGGCTGGCCATCTGACGAAAGGCTCATTCCGTATTTCACTTAAAATTCGGTAGATCGGTTTTTTGAAGACCGTGGTTATGGCAGTGCGGACTCTTAACCATCTTTTATCCTGGTCCTCTCCGTTGTCTCGCTTGCCACGTCCGTTTCTGTTCAGACGATCTACCGTGTTGACCTTTGCTGAGGCCTTCTTTTCTGGTACTGTGGTCGTGCCAGATTTTGCTTTGGCACGTGCGCCATCCTCCTCCACCCTGATGTGCTGATGCACTCTTTCCATCAAGGCTTCCATGGTGAGGGGCGGCGTCATGGTGATTGAGTCCCTTAGTCTGTTCCCGACTGGAAGGCCTCTTTTGTACTGTGCAATGGCGAGATTGGTGGGACAGTCCCCAATCTGGTTAAGATGCCTCCCAGTAGCGACTGTTATAGGATCTTAGGGTCTCCTTGTCGCCCATATCGATGGAGAGTAATTGGTCGATCTCCACCGGTGTTTTGGTGTTTGTTCGAAACCTTGTTACAAACGCCTCTGCCAACTGTGCCCAGGAGGCTATGCTGCCTTCTGGAAGTTTCTCAAACCAAGTCAAGCCTAGGTCACCAAGGCTAGAGGGGAATAGGATGCACATCAAGGCTTTGTTGCGCTGATATACCGCCATAACCTGGCGGAAGTGGCTTAAGTGTAAGTAAGGGTCCGTCTTCCCCTCGTACGTGGTGAATTTGGGCTGTAGGAAGCCTGAAGGTAGGGGCGCGTTCTCGATTGCTGGGACGAATGGTGAGGTTTGTAGCCTTGCTAACGCCTTGTCCGTCGGTTCGTAGGCGGGGCGCGGTATTGGCATTCCAACCTCGACGCTTCCATGCGTCCGAGGAGCCAACCGCTGTAAGGCGGAAACTCTGTGTGGATCGCACGCCCTGGCGTCTTCCTTCCATCGTGCCTTTTCTTCTAGCACGGTTCGTAGGTCGGACGATCTGGGCAACTCTGTCTGTCTGGATCTCGTTTGGTGCGTATGCGAGGGCCAATATGTGCTTCCCTCAGTGTACGACCTGGAGTGACGAGTTCTGGAAGATCTGGATTGCGTATCGCCTGTCCTGAGGCTTCTGCTCTCTGCTTGAGAGGGTGTAGTATTCCTACTACGACTTTCCGAGTGGCGAGGGGGCGTCTTGTTTGTGCGCCCCTCTCCTGTCGCCACTCCTTTTCCTTTCACCTGGCGTTTTAGAGATTCTATGTCCGCCGCCATCCGATGTATCAATTCGTCTTGTTCCCTGACGCGATCCTCCAAAGCTTGAGGATCAATCCTCCGCCTTTGTCTTTCCGGGCTCTGTGAACGAGAGTGACGAGGGCTGTTAGTCCGCCTTCTCCCTCTTGTATCCCTCCTGGGATTCTGTCTCTGTGGCTCCAAATCCCCCATAGGTGGGATAAGAGGTAGACCTTCGCGCCTCGCACCCCCTTCTGGCGTTAGTCCGTCAATGGCGGACTGTGGTAATTCTTCGTTGTGCGCCATTGATTCTTAAGAGGAAAAGCTTGATCAAGAGGTTTTTTTCTTGTCTGAGTTCCCACAGACGGCGCCAATTGTACGGGAAAGAGATAAACTTTCTCGTATTATCCTGTTGATCAAGTCCGTATTCCTCTGTACGACGTCGCTTTATCACCTGAAAATACAAACGTGAGCTAGCCGGCGGGTGTGTGCCGGAAACCCCTCCGATGCCTAAGTCAGTAAGCTTGACAAATAGACAAAAGCTCTGTGTATTCAGAAAACAAAGTTGTGTTACCTCTCCATAGGTGATTTTTGTGAGCTTTTATAGGTTTCGTGTGGCACAATCCTAGTAGGACTCTTACTCCTCCATGTAGAGTCCTCCTATGATTCATGCTCCTGAAGGATAATGCCTATCCTTTCACACCCCCTTCACTGCTTAAACCAAGTGAGATGGTTTTACCATGGCCGAGCTACCATCCGACCGAAGTAATCATTGCTTATAATGAGCCGAACTATACTTAGGTCGGTTCTCTGCCCTTAGTTCCTCTTCCATTAAATATGGCATGCCTAAAACTGAACTATCATTTTGTCAAGGTTTCGGCCGATCTAGTTTCACTGCGCCATGACCAGTGTAAGTTCAGAGCATCCTTAAACCGGTCTGACTACAAAACACCTTTCAACCGGACTAACAACAAGAGTCCCTCGAACCGGTCTAACTCCTGGGCTTGAGACCGGACTAATCTTTAAGCCTCTCTAATGACCGGAGTAACTTTATGCCGTTTTACTTAGCCCTTTGAACTAAGGCCCATAACAGCCCTGCTCGGCCCAATTTGCATATAAATTACCCTCTCAGTATTAATTTTAAATAATAAGGAATAATATCAATCAAACAATCAAAGACTAAACAACACAACTATTTAACGTGGAAAAATCACAATTAGAGCGCCTCCAATTTTGATAAAAAAATCATGAGCCAAAGCTACAAAACAATCCACAAAGAAGACAAAAAGGAATTACACAAGTGTACTCTCAATTACCTAGCGAATCCACGCTTAAATTGAACCGACCCCAATGTGCTTCTTCCATCACCGTCTTCACCTCGAAATTATCTTGCCTAATGTTGAAACCACAACACCGATATTGAATCTACGACGATGAGCCACTCCAGAATCCACCAAAGTTTCAGACTCAAGTTCCACAGAATCCACCAAAGAACAACTCTCTCTTTTGTGAATAAAACAAACTAAACAAACCCTTTGATATGATCCACTCAATTCATGATTAAGCTCTCACAGATATCAAAGGAAACAAGCAAAGAAGTTTTAGATAAAAATCCTAATACCCAAAAAGAAGATCTGGAAGCTGTACCCTAAAACCTTACTGAACTACAGCTTTTATAGCAAATAGATCTGCAATTTCCGCTCGAACGCAAGAATGGTTGCTTGAGCGGAGTGACTAAAACACGTGTGACTAAACAGGGTCTACGCTCGAGTGGAAAAAAACAACTGCCAGTACTTTTGCAAGTGAGTGAAACTTCTGAAAGGTCGCAATCTCCGCTTGAGCGCAGGAATAGCCGCTCGAGCGGAAAAACAGCTCGATCTTCGACATAGTTAATGAAGTGGCAAATATGAAAGAATTAACATCACAAATTCCTCTACAATGCACAATTCGGATTGGATTTGCATCTAAAAAGCTCATAGTCTCACTGAAATAAAAGAACGAATAAAATTACAATTAAAAAAAGTTTTGTCAAACAAGATTATCAATAACAAAACCTAACATAAGTTTTGGCCAATCCTCAATATTTAGGGGTTGTTTGGGGTGTCCTAAATAAGTGCACTTTTTGTCTTTTTGGACTAAAAAGTTGAGGGAAAAAATATGGATGTTTGGATTAACTTTTTGACTTTTCATAAAAAAATGTGTAATAAAAAATTGTAAAAATTGGTTTGTAGAGGAAAATTAGGATTGGGAGTTGTGCAACCGTAATTGTTGACTTCTGGTGAATAGTGTTAACTTTTTAACTTTTTGAATAACTTTTTGACTTTTTAACTTTTTTTTAAATACCCCAAACTTGCCCTTAGACTCGTAGTTTTAAAGAAATTAAAATGCATTAAGAGAGTCTAACCAATCACCTCCTGGTAAGGCATTTTCGAGAGTTAGTTTATTAGCTAAAAAGTAAGTCTACAAAAAATTATTAAAAAGATTAGTTTATTTGACATATTTTTAATTTATAATAAACATAAGAATGTTTAAATTATTAAAATAAGAATGTTCAATTAAGAATAAGAATGTTTAATTAATAACCCGCTTAAATGCAGAGGCCAAACCATCCTTTGGTTTAAATTATTTGAACTAATTTAATCAAATTTTAAAAATAGTTAGCCTAAATTATCTAAAATAACCTAAACCAGTCCAAAGAATGTTTGAATGTCATCCTGCAAAATGAAGGTGCCTAATTTTTTAATTCTAGACCTAATCTAAACTTGATTTCCGTGCATATCATATATAAATTATGGTCTACATTGATGGTTGTTACAAACCACCAATAAATTATCAAAATACAATTAATTATGACTCATTATAATATTGATTAGGATCTTATACCCTTAATTTCTTTGTATTTGTATTGCAATGTTAATGCTATGGCTCAAATTTAAATTTGAAACAAAATAATGCAGTTTTAGGAAGTGTAATTGATATTCTTTAATATTATTTTATCTTAATTTTAAACTTGAATGTTGAATTATGTCATTTACTTACGTGTCATGCTATGATAAAAGTCAAATCATTACAAAAAAAAGGATAATAGAAATGATGTTGGTTTTGTGTGAAAGTATTGTTGGTTACAACCTATAAGACTTTAATTGCTATCAAAATAATTTTCAATTATGCCTAAAATTGATAATATAAGGCCTTGTTTGGCAAGTAGCTGTTTTAGTTTAAAAGTAAAAAATTATTAAAAAAATCAAAAAATCTATAACATATATCAAAAAGTTAAAGATTTCATTTTCTTACTATTTTTTGCACATCTTTTCGTAAAAAGTCAAAAAATTACCCAAACATACTAGTTTTTTTTACCTTATATTTTAGCAAAAAAATCAAAAAGTTACTAAAATAGTATGTTCCCAAACGAGGCCTCCGTTTGGCAAGAGCTTTTTTGGCTATTTTAGCCACAAAAGACAAAATAGACTATTTTAGCCACAACAAAGAAAATATCACATCCAATTCATAATCATTATACTTTTCTCTTACAAAAAAAATTAAAAAAGTCAAAAAATCTTTCCCAAATCAAACTTTTTACCCAGATTAAAATAGTAAAAAAAATCAAAAAATTAAAACGTCAACCCACTTTTCAAACGGAGGCATAATATTTTTGAAAACATTATCCATCTTCCGGATTAGTTCTTCAACTAGAATCTACTGTTCTAAGTGAAATTTAACGAAGAAAATGGATAATCTTCGTATGTCATAAATGAGAGTGAACAACAAAATTATTTTCAACTGTGGTTTCTCTTGGAAGCCACTTAAAAGCTAAAAGTAAATTTTTAATCCATTTTAAATTATATTAATTTTCATATTTTTTGAAAAAATATTATAAAAAATTTAAAAAATTAATTTTTAACCATATTTCCAAAATGGGCATGTGTTAGGCCTTGTTTTATGTCCTTACACAAAAATATCACTTGATCATATATTAAATTTTGAAAAATTCACTTATAAATCCCACATTGAAAAATGATGATTTGCTTAGTCTTAAGAATTTTTTTATAGACCAATTAGTCTCATTGATTTTGAAAAGGTTCATTTAATATATTATTTAAAAATTAAAGGGTAAATTACATTGACACCCCTAAGGTTTATGTTTATTACAATTCTCCCTTACTTTTTAGAAATTATATCTCCTCCCAAAGGTTTAAAGTTTCATTATAGATTCTCCCCCTTAGCAATTTAATTTTTTTAAATACCAATTTTGCCCTCATTGGGTAAATTACACTAACACCCCTTACATTTTAAAAATTACAATCCCCTCCCTAAGGTTTAAAGTAGTGTGGGGACATAATTTTTGAATGACAAACACGTGACCGAGGTGACACCGAAGTGTCAGTCGGGGTGCCACGTGTCCTGGTCATGACGCCGAAATGATCTTGGCTAGGCCGAGGTTATTTGCAAGGAGACCGAAATCCGAGATAAGCGGATAAGGGACAAGAGTTCTAGAATGGGAGAAGATTTCAGTTTTGGTAAAGACAAAACTCTTAAAGAGCTTATCCTAATCCTACTGGGAGTCCAAGATTAGCAGTAATCCTGAGTCCATTAGAGCTAGGCTTCTATTGGAACTAGGATTGTGTGGACTATAAAAGTAAGGCACCCCCATGGGTCTAAGGTATGCTTTTTATGCTCTGTCTAGTGAGTTAAGCACTATTGGTTATCTTTGAGAGATATTTTACTGACTTGATTGTCAAAGTGCCCCGGGTGGACGAGCCACCGCCGGAATCTCTTCTTTCTGTTGCAGGTCGTTCGGGCTTAATTTATTCTGCTGGTGCTCTCCAACTGAGTTCTCATTTTTGGTTGTGTAGTCAGAAATCAACACCCACAAGTAACATTACCAATTGCCCCCTCGGTTAGTATTAGTTGAAAAAAAAATTAATTGAAAAAAAAAAAATTTGTTAGCAAAATTTTTAAATTTCTATTTAAAAACCAATGTAAACTCATTTTTTGAATTACGTTTTTTTCTCAAATTTACAAGCTGAGACAACAATTTATAAACCAAAAAAATTATCAAACAAGTTTTTATGACAGTTTTTAAAATTTTTGTAAATATAAATTGAAAACTGAAAACGAAATAGTTACCAAACATGCCTCAGATAGTACAAATGTCATAAAATTAACAAATAATTAAATAAGTTACCAACGTAAAAAATGAATTATCAAAAGATCTTTAGGTTATGTATAGTTTGATTTTTAGAAAAAAAATTTAAAAATTAAAAATTAGTTTGGTTAAGAAATAAAAAATAATTATCATGTAAGGGTAAAAAATAATTATCATTTTAACTTTTGGGCAGATTATATACATACGTATGGCTGTTTCAATTTAATTTGTAAAAAATTATTTCTAACCACTCGAAAGATAAAAATTATATAAAAATGATAATTATTTTTATTTTTTATTTTTTAACCAAATTAATTTTTTATTTAAAAAAAACTAAAAATCAAACCATACATAGCCTAAGAATATTTTGATAAGTCATTTCTTATGTTAGTAACTTATTTAATTATTTGTTAATTTTACGACATTTTTATCATCTGAAACCTGTTTGGTAACCATTTCGTTTTCATATTTCAATTTATATTTACAAAAATTTTAAAAACTATCATAAAAACTTATTTGATAATTTTTTTGGTTTATAAATGATTGTCTCCGTTTGTAAATTCAAGGAAAAAACGTAAATTCAAAAAATGAGTTTACGTTGATTTTTAAACAGGAATTTAAAATTTTACTAATAAATTTTTTTTTCAATTAATTTTTTTCCCAATTAATTTTTTTTCAATGATTTTTTTTCCAACTAATACTAACCGATGGGGCAATTGGTAATACTACTTTAAATCTTAGGGAGGGGATTGTAATTTCTAAAATGTGAGGGGTGTCAATGTAATTTACCTAGTGAGGGCAAAATTGGTATTTAAAAAAATCAAATTGCTAAGGGAGAGAATTTGTAATGAAACTTTAAACCTTAGGGAGGAAGATGTAATTTCCAAAAGATGAGAAGGGAACTGTAATAAATATAAACCTCAGGAGGTGTCAGTATAATTTATCCAAAATTAAATTTGTCATTATATCCTTATTTCTATTACGTTTTCTTCCCTTATTTTCTTTTTCATTTATGTTAGAAAGGTAAGATACACAATTCACGAGAATCAAATTTATGATGAATTTCTATATAAGAATATATTTTTTTATTTAGAATGACTTGAAATATAAGATTCTTCTCTAAAAGGATGTGGAATTATCTAAATATTTCAAAGGAGTATAAAAACTCCTTAGCCTTCGTTTGGGATGTAGGTTGACTTTTTGACTTTTTAGCTATTTTGTCTGGGGTTAAAAAGTCTTATTTGAGATGAATTTTTTAATTTTTTTTGACTTTTGTGAGAGAAAAAATAAAATGATTATGATTTGGATGTAACATTTTGTCTTATTGACTTTTTAGTCTATTTTATCTTTTTGTGACTATTTTAGCCCAAAAAGTTTATGCCAAACATAGCCTTAGTAAGTTTTGAGCAAATTTAGAACATCCGCATGAGCCTCAACAAATTTTGAGCCAAATTATAACCCAAAATTCACTTTTGTATTTTAGTTAGCCTATTTTTTATGTACACACTCACAAAACTCTCTATTCCAAAATTATATTTCATTAAAATATTATGAACAAACAAAAATAAACAAGGCCTAAGATAGCAACAGATTAACACCAGAACAACATCAGAGCAACAGCAACACAGGATGGCCGAATCTACTGAGGGTCGGTTGACCGATCACATTTTCCTTTTTTGTTACAAGCATTCATGAGACATCTAGGAGGGCATTCAGGTGGACGACCAACCACGGCTTTTTAGCCTAGCTTTGCTCCAAAAAATATAATAAAAAATAGATTATCGTATGAACAGTGCCTCAACAAATCAGGTAAAGTACTGTAGCAAAGTCAAAATGAATTAAGGCTATAGAGAGTCTGATAGAGTTGATATTTACAGCTTTTGCTCTCTACAATAACTTCAAAGCCATTGTAGAGAGGTTGATGCGGATTCTCTTATAATTTCAACCTATAACACTTCAATATAACACTCACACGCAACACTCCAATATAACATTTTAAAAAGCCTCCTTATTATACTTTTTCCAAACGTAACACTTCAATATAACATTTCAAAAAACTCCTTAGTATAACACTTCAATATAATACAAAAAAAAAAAAAATCTTAATATATTTTTTTCAAATGTAATATTCCAATGTAATACTTCAAAAAAATGATGTGGGATTCTTCAAACCATTTCAAAAGGGTATGCGATTCTTCAAACTATTACAAAAGGATTACAAAAATTTCTTAGTAAATTTTGGTTAAATGTATAATTTCAAATTATGAGTGTTACGTTTAGAAAAAATACACTAAGTAGTTTTTTAGTGTTTTATATATATTACATTAGAGTGTTACATTTGAAATTATATTGATTGAAGTGTTACATTTGGGAAAGGAGTTTTTTTTCTTGTGTTACATTGGAGTGTTATATTTGAAAAAAAAATCGGAGTGTTATGTTTTACGTTTGAGAAAAATATATTAAAGAGTTTTTTTCGTATGTTACATTAGAGTGTTATATTAGAATGTTAAGTTCTTATTAGTAATGTGAGATTTGTTTTAGAACGAGAGAAAATTTAAAACGTCTATAGTGCGGATTGCCCAAATGTGCAATTTCACATTTGGAAAAATCTACTTTTATTCATCAAAAATTAAACCTAAATGTATAAATGAATACCCTTTTGTGTAATTTTTCTTTTAATGAGACCTTTTGATTTATAAAAAAAAATGAAGAACTAAACAATTCATTAGATCATATTGTGATAATTATTGATGTTTAACCCTTAAATTTTCTATATAATCTAATGTCAATAGTTGCTTTGGAGTAATAAATTATTGACATTTGGCTTCATTTGGAAAATAGGTTGGCTTTTTATTTATTTTATTTATTTATTTTTTTTTGTATGACTATTTTAGTTTGGGGATAAAAAATTTGTTTGGATTGAGTTTTTTGACTTTTGTGAAACTTTTATCTTATTGACTTTTTAATCTATTTTATCTTTTTGTAATTAAAAAAAATCCGATACCTCATTTTAGTCCATTACCAAACGAGAAGTTAAACTTTTATTAAAGTCTCGTTTGGGAACATACTATTTTAAATTTTTTTTAATTTTTTATAAAAGAATGTGTAAAAAAATAAAAAGAATAATATAATAACTTATAATATTTTTTTAATTTTTTAACTAAAATTAAAGTTTCTCAAATGAGGCCTAAGCTGCCACTCTAGCTTAATTAGTAGGTGTTTTGTTTTGGAGTAATAAATTCTTGATACTTTAACTTTCATTAAAAAATTAATTTTTAACTAACTTTTCAAAATAATTATATATATACATATATATAAATTAAACTGTTTACATAGAAGGAATCTAACACAACCTTCTTATATAAAATGTGCCTCACGCCATATAAAAATATGAAGTTATATTTTTCATACAAAAAAGGAAAAGGTTGCTACGAAGTTTTTCATAAATTAAAAATTAAAAATTAAAAATATATTTTTTTATTTTTTTAATAATACACCAGATATAAATTATCAAAATAAAAAATGATAAGCATCTCCACCAAACATACCTTTCATATCATTTAACGAACAAACATTTATTTTGAAAAATAGATTAAAAGTTACTTTTTTTTAAAAAAAATTTTTTATAAAAATATGTGAGATTATAAAAAAAGTAATCAGCTTGTTTAGTTTTGGTTTTCAAAAAACACTTTTCAAAAATTTTATTTTTTTATTTTCTGTACTTTTTTTTTTGTTTTCAATGGTTTTTTAATATTTTAAACAATTTTTAAAATTTTTTTTAGACACATCTAACATAAATATACTTAAAAAATATAATATTTGTGAAAAAAATCTTTAAAAATTCACTAAATATCAAAAATATAAAAAAAATATGAACATTCAATATATTTTTCATATTTTTGTGTATTTATTAATTTTGAAAATATTTTTTTACAAATATTTTACTATTGAGACACATCTAAGTAAAATGCATCTAAAAAATAAAAAAATTACTTAAAATTTAAAAAATATTCACTAAAAATAAAAAATACAAAAAATAAAAAATTCAATCTTCAAAAAATTGAATTTAAAAAACTGAAATCAAACATACTAAATGTGATTAAAAAAAAATCAAAAAAATCAATAAGCCTTCGTTTGGCATACCAGGCTTTTTAGTTTTTTTGATTATTTTAATCACAAAAAGACAAAATAAGTTTTTTAACTCAATAAGATAAAATATCATATTCAACTTCATTTTTTCTCTCACAAAATCAAAAAAATCAAAAAACTTATCCCAACTAAAATAATCAAAAAATTAAAAAACTAAAAAATTAACCCACATCCTAAACCAATCATAAACTAATTTTTTAAACTAGTTGCCAAAATGGCCAAAGGTATCTCCTCTAACAAATATTCCACATGGTCTGAGATGACGTGGAATAACTTCCACTAAGAATTTGACAAGTACACACAAATACAACACACGACATTGTTTGGCATCCTCAAAAAAAATCCAAAAAGTTAAAAATTCACTATCCTATTTAAGTCACATCATCTTATTTAAGTTACATCACTTCTCTAATACATCACTTCAAACTCAACCCAAATCCAACCCATATTTTATAAAAAATCAAAAAATACACTTATTTAATCTTCCCAAACTTGGCCTAATATTTGCACCTCTCTCTTCCATTAATATTTGCACTTCTCTCTCTCACTCTCTCAACTCGGCATCTCATACCCATTTTTAAACACAGCACCTAAACTTCAATTCCCTTTTTCGTTTTCTCTTTAATTTATTTATTCTTTTTTCTTCTAGCAGGTGTTGCAACCTTAAAACTATTTATATAAAATTGCATAATTTTTTATTTTCAACACCAAATCTTTGAAACAAAATTGAATGGGTTTTGTTGGAGTTGGAGAGAGAGAGAGAAAGAGGGAGAGAGAAAGCGGAAGAGATATTGATGATAGGTCATTGGAAGAGTTGAAGAGCAGATATATCTGTAGATTTGTGATTTATTGAATTTGTTGAAGAAGAAGCAAAAAGTAGAAGTAGAAGTAAAAGTAAAAGTAAAATAAAAAAAAAGTTTGCTGGAACTCGGGGCAATCCCGCGTTTGGTGTCAGTAATTGTTTGGGGCTATCTTATTTATATTTATTTATTTATTTTGAACACGAAAAAAAGAATGTTTTGTGGTGTTTGTCAATCTTGATCTTGCAGAATCAATTGTCGGTCAGAGTTAACCTAATTTTAAAGAAAAAGATCCATCACAGAAGTATCAATGGAGTTCTGTGGTGTTGTCACTGTATCCATAGGCTCTGATCTCGGGATAATTAGTTAGGGAAGTGATTGAGACCCCTTCCAATTACCACCCCCACTATCCCCACATACACGTGGCGGGTGGTGATTGGAGGAGAAGAAAAAAAAGAAAAAAAAAAGAAAAGAAAAACTGACCAATCACAAAGAGAGAGGGTCAAAGGGGGTGCCTCCTTGAGGGGGTCCAACTCATTTTTCAATTAGTTATTGGTCAAATTTAACCTAATCTAAAGGAGGAGACCCATTAACAAGACATCAATAAAGTTCAGTCACACGCTAAAGAACAATCCAAAATCTATCGGAATATAAGTACAAGATCTCAAGGGGAGTCAACTGAAATCCAGCCATTTTTGTACCCTAAAAATTCGAATTTGGGTTACTCCGGTGAATTCGGATCCTCCATCGCACTTTCCTGTGGCCATTCCCTGTCGCCCTCCAAAACGACGTTGTTTTGGAGGTTTTTTTTTTTTTTTCCTTTTCTTTTCTTCTTCTTCTTTCTTTGTTTCCTTCTCTCTCTCTCTCTCTCTGCTGATGGGTTTCTTCTTCTTTCAACAGACAGAAGAAGAAGAAGTTTTTGGTTCAGATGAAATGCTTTCGACTTCATCACAGTGAGAAGAAGAAGAAGAAAAAAAAAAGGGAAGCTCCAAAAGCTTTGGTTCAGTTCGGCTTCATCATGTTTTGGGCTTCAAGAAGAAGAACACTTCTTCAGCTTCCATAGCTCTTCTTCCCCCCTTTCTCTTCTTCAATTTCTGAAGCTGTTTTTTTTTTTTTTTGGGTTCAGATTTGAAATCTGATTTTTTTTTTTACAGAGATCAAACCCATTTCCAAATATATATCCTTTGTTGTCTCTGACGAGAGAAAGACGGAGCTTTTCCTTCCTTGAGCTCTTCCTTCCTTTATGGATTGTTGTCTCTGATCAAACCCATTAACCCATTTCTTCCTTCCTTTATGAATTGTTGTCTCAGATTTCAAAATATATGAGCCCTTTCCTGCTATGTTAATTTGATGAAACAGATATATAAATAAATATATATATATATATATATATCCTTTGTTTGTTATATTAATCTAATCAAAAACTAACTTTGTTTTGATTTCAAAAACTTTGTTTGTTTTGATTTATAAATATATATATATATATATATACATATATATATATATATATATCCTTTCTATGTTAATCTGATGAAACAGATCTGTTTTTGCTTGCTATGGATCGAAACAAATCTGATGAAACAGATTCATGCAACCCACATCTGTGATTTCAATCGTTTGTATATTTGTTTGTTTTGATTTATAAATATATATATATATATCCTTTCTATGTTAATCTGATGATTGCCTGCTATGGATCGAAACAAATCTGAAACAGAGAGAGTGAGAGTAAGAGAGACATTAGTAAATCAAAATAAGAAGAAGAAGAAGAAGAGGGGTGGAGTCAGAAACAATTAATAATAGTAATCAAAATAAGAAAGAAGAAGAAGAAGAGGGGTGGAGTCAGAGACAATGGGTGTGTTGTGGAGTCAGAAACAAAGAAAGAAGAAGAAAAAAAAAAAATCCTCCAAAACGACGTCGTTTTGGAGGGCGATAGGGAATGGCTCTAGGGAAGTGCGACGGAGGATCCGGATTCTACTCCGGTAGAGAGTTTTCTACTAGGTCAACACCCTCAGGGGTGCGGTTATCTTATTAGAAATAAAATGTTTCCATATTTTTACTTGCTTGTCTGTGTATCATGAAAGTAAATGACCGTTTAGATGGTTGGCTATTTTACTAATTTTTTTTCTAATTATTTGACTATTTTATGAGGAAAAAAATTGTGTGGTATTTGGGAAGAAAAAGTTTCGTTTTTTTTTTTGGACTAAAATAACATTAAGGGTTGGTTTGGCATAAACAAAAAGTTAAAAAGTCATTATCTTATTTAAGGGTTGGTTTGGGATGTTCTAAAAAAGTACATTTTTTTACTTATTTGGTTTATATGGGTTGGGTTTGATGTGATGTGTTAGAGAGGTGATGTGATTTAAATAAGATGGTGTGACTTAAATAGGATAGTGACTTTTGACTTTTTGTAGTATATTTAGTCATGCCCAAACTTGGCCTAAGTCACATCATTTTATTTAAATCATATCACTTCTCTAACACATCACATCAAACCCAACCCAAACCCAACCCATATAAGCCAATAAGTCAAAAAGTGACACTTTTTTAGAATATCCAAACCAACCCTAAAAGATAAAATAGCCTAAAATAATCAATAAAATAAAATATCACATCAAATTCATAATCATTTATTTTTTCTCTTACAAATATCACATCTAATTACAAAAAAATTTAACTATCTTCTTAAACACAACTATTTTAGCTATTTCCCAAACACCCACGGTATATTTGAGATGAAGTGTAGTCTTTTTTATAATTGAATAGATAATTATGAAAAAAAAATTAATTAATGCATAAAATATAATATTTTATTTTATTAATTACTTTAACCAAAACAAAAATACCCCTAACACCACGTAAAAGTGCGTAATTAGGAAGACACACGGGAAGCACGCCGTGAAGAGACAACGGGCCGGGGCCAGGGACTTCAATAAAGATATGTCGTATGAAATATCTTAAAATAATACTATATATATTAATTAATATATTAATTAGTATATTAATAGATAAATGTGATATTATTTTAGACATTTTAAATATTTGTAATTTATATAATATGTGAAATCAATAATAATGACATGACATTAGTTGATATATTAGTGTGTACATTAATTGTGCATGTAACGCCACTGATATCTTAAACACTGTTGTATTTAGGTTACGATTTTAAATTTTAAATTTATATTTATTTTTTTTTTATTATTTTGTAATGAGATATTTATTTATAAACACATATTAATATCAACAATGATTTATCCTACTAATTTGAGAGCACTAATTGACCACTAATGAAGTGGAAATTCAAAAAAAAAAAAAAAAAAGACACGAGCAAAACATCCCATCATATGGGACCCACACCACTTTAGAGCTATTAGTGATCATCTTTTAGTGGTCTCACTCATTTTTCTATTAATATTCACATTAACAGCGTAAATGTTTATAATCTAAATATTCACACGGTCATCAAGTTGCTAGAAGTTTAAAAATATTTGTAAAGATAAATTTGTTTAATATGAAAATTACGATTTGGTGAATCAAATATTTAGGATTTGTTTGGAAAGTGGGTTATTTTTTTGGCTTTTCGACTATTTTAGCCCAGGGTTAAAAAGTCGTTTGAGATGAATTTTTTTTGGCTTTTTTGACTTTTGTGAGAAAAAATGTAACGATATATCGGTTGAATGTGATATTTTATCTTATTAAATTAAAAATTTTATTTTATTTTTTGACTATTTTAGCCAAAAAGCCTAGGGCTAAATCTTTCCAACGAGCACTTAAAATTACAGAACTTATTAAAATACAAAAAATATCTTAAAAGTTAATTGAGATATAAATATTTTAAAAAAAATTAGAGATACAAATAATTTTGTAAGGCTGGGGCTTGCCTCCAGGACTGGAGGGTCCAATTCAGCCTATTAAGCCTATTTTTGGGTCATTTTTCGATAATTTAAACTGTTCACACTTTATGATTTGTTGAGTACATTATTCTTGTAAAAAATCATATCGATCGAATAACGGATACTATATATTCGGAATACTTTTTATGAATTGTTAATTTTCTGACCGTCTAATTTTTTTTAAGACAAAAGTGGTCCGAATACATAGTATCCGTTATCGGATTGACGTGATTTTTTTACAAGAATAATATACTCAATAATCCTTAAAATGTGAACGATTCTAATTATAAATTTTTTTTCAAAATTTCAAAAATTCAAAAATGAACCGAACTATCTCAAATCTGGACTGGAGACTGTCCGGACCTTTTTTTTTTTAGGGAGCAACTTCTGTCCAGTCCGAGATCGGACTGGACGGTGCTGCTGGGCTTGTGGAGGCCTATTACGAGTCATGTTTTGATAATCCGAACCGTTCAATGTGTAGAACTTGTCGAGTACTATATATTCACAAAAAATCACGTTAATCGGATATCAATAATTATGTGATCAAATCAGTTTATATAAAAAAATAGACGGTGAACAAATTAAAGGTTGATAAAAAACTTTTTTGATAACATAGCTATCGATATTCGATCAACGTGATTTTTTACAGGCATATAGTATTCAACGAGTTTTACACATTCAACGGTTTAGATTATCAAAATAAACTCGTGATGAACTCCACAGATCTAATAGCACCGTCCAGTCCGATCTCACACAAGCTGAACCCTTTTTTTTTAGGCCATGTTTGGCAAGTCTCAAAAAATCTAAAAAGTTAAAAAGTTACACAAAAAGTAAAAAAGTCATTACTATTCACAAATAAAAAATATTAAAAAAATATTTTATATATTTTTGTAATACAAAAGTTTGAATTACACTGTCAGCCGTATTGTCCCAGCAGGAAGGCAGGTCATACACTTTTTGGGCAAAATATATATATATTTGTAAAGTCACAAAGTTTGATGGTAATGTTGGGCCCTTGGGGGCATATTAAGGGTTCCGTTTTGATAATTCGAACCGTTCAATATGTAGAACTCGTCGAGTACTATATACTTGTAAAAATCACGTTGATCGAATATCGTTAATTATATGATCAAATCAGTTTTGTATAAACAAAATGGATGGTATGATAGTTAACTGTTGAACAAAAACTAATCTGATCATATAGTTATCTATATCTAATTAACTTAATTTTTTACAGGCATATAGTACTCAATGAGTTGTACATATTGAACGGTTCAGATTATTAAAATGGGACCCGTGGTGATCTCCATGCACCGACGATAACTATTCAAACACTTTGCTCCGAATGAGACAATATTTGTTGTGTAAGCTGTACAACCTACTCAACTTTCTTTCCCTATACACTTTATTTATACAATTTTTTATTACACATTTTTTTTTATAAAAAGACAAAAAATTAATCCAAATACCTATATTTCTTTTCTTAACTTTTTAATTCAAAAAAATAAAAAATATACTTATTTAAGACATTTCTATTAAAATCGAAGACATGTTCCAATCCTCGCTTCCACGCCACATATCTCCCTTTGGAAGCTTTCGCCTTTACGGATACGGCTTGTCATAACGTGTCCATTTTTTACTGGTCCCATTGAAAACCTTTCATTCCTGCGTATAATATCATGCCACGTCGAAAAGTTACAACTAACACCAACCCACCCTATCAGCACCAACACTCCTTCCAGATTCTGGGCAACTAAACCGCCACTTCACTCAAACGCGTTATTTTTTTCAAATTCTTACGCGTTTTAATGATGCCGTACTTGTCTAGGATTTCGTTTAGAAAGTTCGGTTGATTTTTTTACCATTTTAATTTTAATTAAAAAGTTTATCTTCCTTTTATTTATTTATTTATTTTTTGATTGGAAAAAGTTTAGATTTGTTTGGTTTGTTTTTGGGAGAGTTGTTTTTGAAAAAAATTTAGGAAAGTTGTTTTAGAAATTTTTTTTGATTTGTTTGGTTGTATATTTTGAGAGAAAATTTTTTTGTGGGAGTTTGAGATGATTTGGTATTTTGTTGTAATTGAGTAGATGTGTGTGAGAGAAAAAGTGATTGAGAAGGAGAGAGAGAGAAAAAGTGATTGATTGATGTGTAAGAGAGTAAAAGTAATTTTGAAATTTTTTTTGAGAAAAATCTCAAACCAAACAATTTTTTAGAAATTTTTTTCAAAAACTTATCTCTCAAACTCAAACCAAACATACCTTTTATCTTCCTTTGAGATGTGAATTTTTTTTTTTTTGGTTTGAAATGTAGATTGACTTTTTAATTTTTTGATTTTATAGTTATTTGGAGTGTTCTAAATAAGTATACTTTTTGATTTTTTAAAGAAAAAGTAGAGAAAAAAATATAATTGTTTGGGATAATTTTTTGACTTTTATAAAAAAAATATGTTTTAAAATATTATATAAAATAGTAAAATTATCATATTACTCATAATATGGTAATAGCCTACTGACAGTGAATAGACTAGGAAGCCAGTACGGTGGCCAGCATACTTCAGAAGATGTATGAGAGAAGTTGTCTCCAGTCCGAGATAAGATTAAACGGTGTTGTTCAGTCTGTGAGAGCCCATTACGGGTCTTGTTTTGATAATCGGAACCGATCAATGTATACAACTCGTCGAGTACTATATGCTTGTTAAAAATCACATTGATCGGATATCGATAGCTATCTCATCGGTTTAGTTTTTTGTCAATCATTAATTTGTTCACCGTCCTTTTTTATATATAAAAACTGATTTAATCATATAGTGATCAGTATCCGATCAACGTGATTTTTTACAACAATATAGACTCGACAAGTTCTACACATTAAACGGTTTAGATTATCAAAATGGAACCTATGATAGGCTCCTACGAACATAACAACATCGTCCTGTGTACATTTTTTGTGCACCGCTTGTGCAGACTGTACCATCACTTCAATAGACCTGTTGGTAGGGGTGTAATTTTGGCCCGTGGCTCGAGGTGGGCCCGGACCGTTTAGGCCCGAACCCAAGCCCAGCTCGAGGCCTTGAATCATGGCTTGGGCCATCGTTTTGAAACCCGGCCCGGCCTGTGGCCCAGCCCCTTGGTCCGATCAAGGCCGGCCCTAAAAGCCCAGCCTGAGGCCCGGTCCACCCGATGCCTATTGTTATTTTTAATGGAAAATAATAATATTTTGGTGAAAAAAATAAAAAAATAAAAAAATTTCTTTAGGCTCGCCCAAGCCCCCCCAAAGCCAGAGCCCAGGGGCCCGGCCCGAGGCCTGGCCCACTGGCCCGTCCAAAGCTCGAATACCCCTAGGCTTGGGCTTGGGCTTGGGCTTGGGCCTAGTTTTTTGGTCCGTGGGTTGGCTCGGCCCGGCCCGATTTTTTGACGGGAGCCCTCAAGACCCGACATGGTCCCGGTCCGGCCAGAGCCCGGATGGGCCGGACCGGGCCAAAATTACACCCCTACTTGTTGGCTGTACCTTTTTTTTTGTATAAATGTATTTTTTTAATATATTTTTTTAATAGTGATAACTTTTTGACTTTTTGAATAACTTTTTAGATTTTTGTCTTTTTTTAACAAGCCAAACCAGCCCTTCGTCTTTGTTTGGGATATGAGTTGGTTTTTTAATGTTTTGACATTTTGATTATTTTAGCTTGGGGTTAAAAAGTCTCGTTTAGGATAGATTTTTTTGTTTTTTTGACTTTTGTGAGAAAAAAAATTGAAATGATTATATTTTAAATGTGATATTTTGTCTTATTAGACTAAAAAATCTATTTTTTTTTTTGGTTACTAAAATAGCCCCAACCTAACCCAAACCTTCATACCAAACATAGCCTTTATGACTATTTTAGTTTGAGATTAAAAAGTCTCGTTTGGAATGAGTTTTTTTTTTTTTACTTTTTTTAGAAAAAAATAAATAAAATGATCATGGTTTAGATGTGACATTTTATTTTATCGATTTTTTCAGCCTATTTTATTTTTTTGACTAAAATACTAACCAAAATAACTTATGCCAAACACAGCCTTTATTTGTGTTTTTTTTTTTTTTTTGATTTTTATAAAAAAAAATGAAATGATTATAATTTGAATGTAACAATTTATCTTATTAATTTTTTAACCTATTTTATCTTTAATTTAACCAAAAAATCAAAAACAATCAACATCCCAAACCTTAAAATCTTAAATTTGGAAGGGATATCTCTTGTAATCATCTAGATTAACGTGTGGTACAATTCAAAAATGTTTGAGTTTAAGCCTCGTTTGGGAAGTGATTAAAATAGTCAAAAAGTCAAAAAGTCAACTAAAACATATCACATAACCTCTCTACTTTTCTGTACACCTTTTCGTAAAAAGCCAAAAAGTTACTAAAATAGCCTGTTTCGAAACCAAGCCTAAGTCAAGAACTTTAATAGAGTTTTAATGGGTGAAGTCCACCAATTTATGTAATATTTTGACTTTATTTATTTATTTTGAAAAATGATGCAGACCACTAATTAGTGGTTGCACTAAGGATGTGGCAGTGGGTCCCACCCACTCCACATGTGTTTTGTGTCTAAGTTTTTTTTTTTTTTTGGGCTTGCCACATCATTAGTGGTGATGTTTTAGTGGTCTATATCATTATTGATTTATTTTTTTATTGCCACCTAAGTAGAGCTCAAGAGATCTACTTCTAGAACTCTCTATCATCACTAGCTACAATTAATAAAAAAATAATGTTTGGAAACTTTAATTTGAGAATTTTAATGGTGGATTCCACATAATAATGTGATGTTTTAATTTTTTTATTTTTGCTTTGATTTTTCTTTTATTTACTTATAATATCACTAAAACTCATATTAAAATTCTGATTTTATAGTTCTTTATCACTGTCCTTAGGCCTCGTTTGGGAAGGTTCTGTTTTAGGCAAAAAGTTAAAAAGTTACTAAATTAGTCAAAAAGCCAACAACTCATACCAAAAAATCAAAGATTCTCTTTTCTCTCTACTTTTTGCACATCTTTTCGTAAAAAGTTAAAAAGTCATCCCAAACATACTAGTTTTTTTTAACTCATATTTTAATCAAATAACTAAAAAATTATTAAATTAGCCTGTTCCCAAACGAGGCTTTAGTAAAATTGTATTCACATCCAAATTTATAATTTATAATAACACCGGATATGGAGATGTTATTTGATAATCTTAAAAGACGTGTGCGTTTGGTGGAGGGCGAAAAATTTATAATTTTATATTAAGTGATTTGAAAAGTAACTAAAAAATAAGATTTTCCACCATTGATTAAGGACAGGGCATTATGCAGCTAGATCATGAAACAATTTTCCACCATTGTTTCGTGGAATAAAGTTATATGTTTTAATTGATTGGCTGTGTTACCACCCTTAATTTTTGGCCCTTTAATTCTCTTAAATTTCAAATTAAGGTAATAAAATAAAAAAAATAAAATGTCCAAAACGACGTCGTTTTAGGTATTAGGGGAATTAGGAGAGACTTTTTTAGGGGGACAAATTATTTTCCTATAATTGATATATTAATAAATAATATGATATAATTTTAAATATTTTATAATTTGTATAATAGATGAGATTTATAATTTTGAAATGATAATATCATAATATGTATTGATATACTAATTGATATATCAATTAATACAGTAGCGCTATTGTAATTTTTCGTAGTATAATATAAAGCTCTCGTTTGGCATCGAGTTAAAAGGTTAAAATAGTCAAAAAATAAAATAAAATAAAATAAAATAAAATAGACTAAAAAAATTAATAAAATAAAATATTATATCCAAATTATAATTATTTTTTTTGTAATATAATATAAAGCTGTCATTTGGCATCGAGCTACAAGGTTAAAATAGTTCTAAAAAAATAAAATAGACTAAAAAGATAAAATTAACTAAAAAATTAATAAAATAAAATATCATTCTAAATTATAATTATTTTTTTTCCTCACAAAAATCAAAACACCAAAAAAATCTAAATTTTTTTACAAAAATGAGTGAGACCTCTAAAATTAGAGCTCTAGAAGGGCATTAATTTGTCCTTTTCCTCCTCCTATTTTATCTTTTACCTCCCTCTATTTTTTTTTTTAATTTTTTTTTCTAAGGATGACAGTTCATTAGAGCTGCTTTTGAGCAGTTCTAATTAGAACTCTCTAACCGACCCCATTTTTTTAACCCAAATTAAAATAATTAAAAAGTCAAAATACTAACCCACCCTCCAAACGAAGCCAAACAGATGCCAGGTAGAGTCATACTACTCAACGCGCTTTTAAAAAACGCGTATAACTAACTATAAATAACACGCGTTACGCGTATAACTTACCATAACATAAATGACACGGACGAACATTGAACGAAAGATCTCAGTTCTGCTGAGCTCAGTCTCTTGTTCTCCATCTCTACGATGGCGAAGAGTTCAAGCAACGGTAAACATTCACTGACGACGCTAGGCAACATGGAAGAAGTAGAAAAAGTGTTCAAAAAATTCGATGCCAATGGCGACGGAAAGATATCCGCCTCCGAGCTCCGAGCGGTCCTCAGTGCACTCGGCTCCGATACTTCTCCCGAGGAAGTCCAGCGAGTAATGTCGGAGATCGACAGCGACGGCGATGGATTCATTGATCTCCGCGAGTTCGCCAATTTTCACCGGAGAGGATCGGACGACGATGATGACAACAGTAGCAAAGAGCTTCGCGATGCCTTCGATTTATACGATCAGGACGGGAATGGATTGATATCGGTGAAGGAATTGCACTCTGTGTTGAAGAGCTTGGGAGAGAAGTGCTCGTGGAGAGATTGTTTGAAGATGATCAAATCTGTTGATGTTGATGGCGATGGATGTGTTAATTTTGAAGAATTCAAGAAGATGATGAGGGCTTGAGTTAGGGGTTGAATAGTTGGCTTATGAATCGATAATTGACGCCTTTGATCGTGTTCAATGGAATTGTTGCACATTTTAGCGCCATTTTTTTAACTATTGAGCGGAAGGGAATTCTCACTTTCTCTTTACAGATAAACATTCTTATAGTTCAAATTCTTCCCTCTTATACTATTTTCAAAATACTCACCATCATTCAATTATGTTAAAATTCATTCTGTTTGATTTTGAATTGTCAAAATTAATTTTTGAATTTTTAATTAGTATTTTTTTTAGTGAACTTTTTAAATAATTTAAATAAATTTTTATTTTTATTTTTTATATATTTAAAAAGCAAAATGTTTGTGAAAATTTACTATTAATTTTTTTATGTTTTAGTATTTAGTGAATTTTTGAAATTTTTTTTCCAAAATTTGTATTTATCTAAAAGGTTAAAAAAAAAAAACTAAATATTAAAAAAGTTCATTAAAAATAAAAATTACAAATTAAAAAAAAAATTAAAATTATAAAAATAAACAGATAATTGTGAATATATTTTAATAGAAGCTATACATATTTGATGATGTTATACCTCTCTCTGCTGCTACCAAAAGGCACTCTGCATCTCATAACAAGGTGAGTGGTTTTATCGATGATATTTGTTTGGAATATTTATTGAATTTGAGTAATTGTTGAATTTTTGTATGATTGTTATATTGTGCTGTTTAGACTTTTTGACATAATTATTCAGGTAAGTTTCATGTTTTAAAAAATATACTAATAATAATGGGCTTGTTTGGTTTGAGTTTCAGAAATGAATTTTAGAAAAAAAATTTCTAAAAATTGTTTGGTTTGAATTTTTCTCAAAAAAATTTCAAAATCACTTTGGGTATGTTTGGTTTGAGTATTTTTTCAAAAAATTTTCAAAATCACTTTCTCTCTCTTGCACATCAATCAATCACTTTTTCTCTCACACACATCTACTCAATTCTCCCAAAATATCAAATCATCCCAAACTCTCAAAAAAAAATTTGTCTCTCAAAATATACAACCAAACAAACCAAAAAAATTTCTAAAACAACTCTCCCAAATTTTTTTCAAAAACAACTCTCTCAAAAACAAACCAAACAAGCCCTTTCTCTCTCTTACACATCAATCAATCACTTTTTCTCTCTCCTCTCTCATTCTCAATCACTTTTTCTCTCACACACATCTACTTAATTCTTCTAAAATATCAAATCATCCCAAACTTCCACAAAAAATTTCTCTCTCAAAATATACAACCAAACAAACCAAAAAAATTTCTAAAACAACTCTCCCAAATTTTTTTCAAAAACAACTCTTCCAAAAACAAACCAAACAAGCCCAATGTCTTCCTAACTGACTTGACAAAAAAAAACATTTTCTATATTTGTGTGCAAAGTACTATAGTTTTAAAAATCAGCTGTTAAGGATTTCGTATGGGTAATGACTTTTCAAGATTTTGAATCAGATTGGTTGGGTGAACCAATTTTGCAGTCGTTGACTGGTTTTCATTAGGACATCTTGCCCGTACATTCAGTTAATGATTTTTAAAATTTTGCAAACTGTAACACCTAAGTCCCAATATGTATAGACTAATACTTATTGGATACTTCACAATTGATACCATCAAATAATGGAGCGGATTTGAATATTACTTTTTTTTTTGAATAAAAGGATTCAAACATTACTTTTTTGAACAAGAGGAAAGACTTGAAAAGAATGGTCCTTTTCTATATTTGTGTGTGGTGTGGTCAATTCTACCATTTGTGTCGTATGCTCAGCGCCAATGAGTTTGCTAGTTATTTGTTTTTAATGTTTAAAATTAATATTTTAGCAATAACTCAGCAACTCATTTGTCTTACTAAGATTGTTTGAATTTAAAATATTGATTTGTCATTGATCATTAAATAAATGCTTATACTTTTTTTTTTTTTATTTGTAATGAAGCGGATTCAAATAATACTTTTTGCATAGGAGGAGAGACTTAACAAATTCACACAATGAGAAATACCCAACAACAATTCAGAAAGATTAAACTCACTACACACATTCAATTTCAAAAACTGCCCAAAGTTTTGGATTGGAATTACTAGTTTATTTAGCCAAAAATTTTTCTTGCATCAAGTGTTCTGTTGAAGAATTAGGTTTGCATTTAATTTCCATGTGTATAGTAGGGCACAATGGGTACCATAAATTTTCATGTTCCACTCCAGGTTTCTTTAGCCATGTATACTCAAGTTCCTAGCCAAAATTTGGCGATGGCGCTTCTCAATTTACCTCTGGTCGTCTATCATGTGTGTGTTGATGTTTTAATTATTTTTATTTTATTAAACCTTGTTTTGCTTGGTTTCAAAAAATTTGTTTTCCTAATACAATTTTTTTTACCCAAATTCTCAAAATTCAGAAAATAATTTAAAATTTTTCATAAAAAATGGGCATATAAAGTTTTCAAAATTTTCAAATATAAAAGTTTTTCATATATTTTAGAGTATAGCTAGCAAAAAATAGTCAGTACCAAACTCTCAATGTCTCTAGACAATTCTTTAAGCCTTCGTCTCATATAAGGGATGTTTGGTGTAGCTTATTTGAGTTATTTATAGTAATTTTTATTTTATTTTATTCTAAAAATCTAACTGTTTTTGTATAGTTTCTACTTAAATGAAAATCATTCATGCTCAAATGTACCAATCATCTATAGAGAGAGTATTAATATAAGCTTTACAGACTGTACTATTTCATGTTTGCATTATGTACTAGTTAAACCTCTAAATTATGACTAGTAATAAATTTTCAGTATGCGAAAATTGTTACATTTGGGGATGTGACCATCTTTTGCTTTCTTTTGTGTGTGTGTGTGGGGAACATTTATGATGTGTTTGGTTGGAGAATTTGGGAAGGGATTTGGAAAGGAAAATGGAAAAGATAGGTGAAATGTGAATAAAATATGTTTATATTTCACCTAGTTTCACCTACCTTTTCCCTTTCCCTTTCCAAATTCCTTCCCAAATCCCCCAACCAAACACAACATTAGTGTGATTTACTTGCATTTAAAAAATAAAAATCATTAAATTTCATTTTACAATCTCTTCTAATATTAATTCATTCACATCACATGTACGAGATTAGAAAATAAATTTGTTCACTGACTTTTTTAGTATGTGATCTAAAATGTAAGTTTTACTATTCTCAATCAATCAAAATGTATATATTATTCCCACACTTGTGTGAACAAAATCGATAATGATGAAATCTTCATTTTGCTATTTATAAGGAAGCCTATGGTCTGTTCATGTGTGCATACCACAAGCTAGGTAGTGTGCATTGCAACAATTATTACATTGTACATCATATAATTATAACTCAACTAACAACTACCTAAAGTTTTGAATTTGATTTTGTTCACACTTTGAAAAAATGAATAAACGAAACACAACTTCTCATTGTTCTAATGGGTACACCAAAACTTCTCATTCTCATTGAAAATAATGGAAAATTTATTTAAAAAATGTATTGATCCGTTTAAGGTTGTGAATTGCTTGGTAACTTGCCTTTTCCTTTTAACTCCTCCTTAGAGCTTTTTCAATGGTAACATTAAAATGATAGTGTCAGTCAACAAGCAAAAATATATATATATTAAGGAGTAACAAGAAGATAGCTAACTAAAGTGTAAATTTTTACTCCAGACAGTTGTGTTAAATAGTTAATTAAGAGCATTTATAATGGGTTTATAAAGATGGTTGTGTTAAATAGTTAGTTAAGAGCTTCTTCAATGGGTTGATAAAACCCATTGCTAGTGTCATATATTAGCTTACAATAACGATCAGCAAGATTTTTTTTGCTACAATGATATTGTTAATTTGTTAGTTTGGTTGTTTGCTAATTGCAAAAACATTTTAGCTAACATGGACGAAAGAGAAGAGAGAGACAAGGAAGGGTTAGGAGCAAGATTGACAGAAAAGGGAGCAAAGAAGACAATAATGGGCGGTTGGTGGTTGGCGGTTGGCGGTTGGCACATAACTTTTCTCTTTTAAGAAATAAATAAATTTATATAGATGTATATATACATATTTTATTAGAGCACATACTCATTCTTTAAATTAATAAACACTTAACAAACACAATTAGGTTTTATTTTTTATTTTTTTATGTTTTTATCATGTAACACACTTAAAACAAATAATTTGAACTCTATTATTGGAGATGCTTTAAATGCATAATTAGGTGAGTTGTTTGTTAAATGTGACTATCATCTTAACAAAAAGGAGAGAGGGAGTGAGAGAGAAAGGTGAGGATGTGTCGCATAAGAGAAAAAAGATAGAATGAAGTGAGTGAGAAAAGAGCAATGATATATCCTCTAATTTTAGAACTCTAATTGAGCTCATGTGGCAAGGAATAAAATAAAAAAACTAGATCAAAACGTCACATCATAGTGGGATCCACTCTCATTAAATATCATTTATTAGAGCTCTCAATCATTTTTGAGTGAGAAAAAACGAGTTAATTTTTTTTTTTAATACACTAATACACATTTTAGTTACATCATTGAAAGCACACATCCATTCTTTAAACTAACAAATATTTTAAACGTAAAAATAAATTTAGTATTATTATTTTTTATTATATAACACACTTAACACACTTTTTTTTTTCTTTTTCTTTTTCTTTTCAAAACACCTAACACACTTATTTAAATAATTCATTGTAGACGATCTTAGCAACTAATCAATACAAGAAGATGCTTATTCATTTTAAACAATAATTACTAGTTAGATCAACAATTATTATTAGTTATATTATATCTCAATTAGTTTCCTTCCAACCACGCAAATCTCCAATACATCATCAAATGGTAAGCGTATATATATATATGAGTCATATTATTTTGAAAGAAAATTCAATATAATTTTTAGCCAAAGTTGGAGTATTCAAAATGGGCCTACTTGATTGACATCTAAGGGTTTTTTCACAAAAAAGGAAACAAGCTCTATAAATATGACCCAAAATGTATGGAGCTAAGGCCACCTTTCTTTGTAAAACAAGGGCTTTGGCAAGATGGGCAAATTCAGGCATGATCCTTTGAGAAGAGGTACAAAAGAGAAATTTGTAAAGCCAATACAATAAAAAAGAGAAAAATTCCCTATCAGTCACAAGGCCTTCTCTTTTGTTCTCAACCTTGACAAAGTCACTATAGGATGATTTCAGAGAATGGAGAGAAAAATGGGTTTTGAGATCAGGATAGTTTGGACCAATGGGGATACCAGTAGGGGATAATCCTAACATATGGCAGATGTCAAGGACAGTAGGAGCCATTATCCCATATCTAAATTGAAAGAAATTGAAAGCAGAATTCCAAAACAAAGAGCAGCAGGTATCAAAAAAGAGTCCTCTGAAATGGTAAACCTGGACAATTGAAGGGCGTCGAAGAGGCAGAGCTCCTGAAGATCCAGTGTCCTATTAGGGACGACTCGATCATACCATTCCTCCCACTTTGGTCTTACTGTGGGCCAGCAGCGATGGGGTCGGTTCATCCTTTAGCTTCCCCAATCGAGACCACCTTCATAAAGGAGGCAATGATCTTCCAGATGTGGATACAGAGCTGGAAGCTTAGTGGGAATTTCCTTAAAAATGGGCCCAAGCACGTAAGTGGTTAGTCAAAAGGGCCTTTTAGTCATAGTTTAACAAGCAATATAACACCCAACTTGTTTAGTATTTTGTGCCAACATTTCTAATGGAAATTGTTTAATGAAACCTTTTAGGGTACCTTGCATATCATATGTATATATTTTTATTATATAATTTTATGATTTGAGTTATATATTTTTGTAAGATTATTTATATAAGTTTGTGAAAATTTATATAATTTTATAAATTTCAAAACTTTAAATAAACTTATATAAATTTGTGTTTAACTTACATATTTTTATAGAATCACTTATAAATTGTAACTTTATAGAATCACATATTTTTATAGAATCACTTATGTAACTTTATAAATTGTGCCTATGATGTGCAACCTTATACACCCAAACACTTTCAAATGTTTAAAATGCAAGTCATGTGCATACTTAACGCTAACATTATATGATGCCGATGATCTAATAGGGTGACATGGTTAAATTGGGAGTCATCATTTCAAAACTAGGCTTTTATTAGAGGGTTAACCTTTCCCAACAATAATATTCTTTTATGGGTTTTTTTATTGATAAATCCAATTTAGAGGTGTCCTATCCCAATAAGTCCACAAAAGAAAGTCATAACCTAGATAGTCCCATGTGTTTATACTTTTATTCCATAAGATCATTTTTTCTTGATTTATATTTTTTGTTACACTATTATACCCTTATATCTATTATTGATATATATTATATACAAGAATGATATACATATTTCCCTCTGTTTTTGTTGTTGTAGGGTTTCATTCCTATAGAAGAGAAGACGACAACACAGAGTTTGTGGTAGTGTTTCATTGCGGTAGAGTTTCATTCATGTAGAAGAGAAGATGACGACTCAGAGTTTGTGCTCTGTTTTTGTTTGTTTGTTTGTTTGTTTGTTATAGTTACGATTTCAGTCGGAAATCAAAGGAAAAGAGGAGGATTTGAATCGAAGGAACAGATGAGATGACTTACAAACTTGTTCAATCGATTGATTGAAACCCACATTCGACTGGATTAAATCAAAGGGAAAGAGGAGTTTGTGCTTTGTTTTTGGTTTTTCTATCAATTAGTGTGAATGTTCACATTTCATATTGTTCTTCTTTCGGATGATGTTCTTCTTTTTCACAATTGTTAAAATTATCGCCCACAAAGTGTTTGATTATATGTTCAAATGAGAAATTCAACAGAAAAAGTTGTTCCCATTGAAAACTTTGTGGCTAATAGTTGCTATTCTCTTGTTTGTGCAATGATTTTGGGTTTCTTTCCAAGTATTACAAAGGAAATTTGTTCATATTTATATTTTTTGGTTTTTTTTTTGTTTTTCCATCCTTGTGCTCGCATGTGTTTGACAAAATGTTCAAACGAAATTGGAACATGCTCATGTCTTGTCTTGGACCAAGTGCACAACAGATATAATGAAGTATAGGATAGCTCCATTGACTTTAGTTTATTTTTGATTGAGTGAAAAATGTTTTTACATGGAATAAGATATTACAACGAATAGATTATCATAATTAGTGTGAATGCTCACATTTCATATTGTTTAGAAGTTTGAGAAATGGGTGTTAGAATTGTGAAGAGTGAGGTCTCTGATACAATAATGGGGCTTTCTTTGTAAATAGATGAGGTGGGTTTGGTTTGATTTGGATTGCTCTAATGGTGGAATTGTAGGAGGTGTTAATAATAGTGATAATAATGAAAATGAAGACGAAAATTATGAAGACACAGAGGATGATGTGTGTGATGGTTTTTTTTTTATTCTTTGAGAGATTGAGAATTTTGAATTTATGATTCTGTTATTGTCATTGATTTTGATTTTTTGTTATTGGATTTCAATGTAGCAATAATTTTTTGAGATTAGTAATATGTCTGATATAAAAATGATGTAAATGTTCATATTATTAATCAATGTTAATATTCACATTAATTTGAATTGAAAATTTGTCATTGTGTTGTCAATTGGTGTTAATATTAGTCACACACCCATATAATATTGAATGGTGAATATGTTTTCACTATGTTCATTACCACTGTGACAAGGTGATATTAAAGTTCACATCAGCATTGCATCAAATTACACAACTACAAGCCTTAACTTTCATTTTGAATAGAAACATGATGTGAATATTCACACTAAAACATACGAATATGAAGGTTCACATGAATTCTGGAATACAGATAAAGGCATTATGATTTCAAAGTATTAATTACTAATATGGAATGATAATATTAAAGTTCACATCAAAATTACATTGCCCACATATCATATTAAGTCAATGATTATGTATACACAATTGTAAAGCGGCTGACAACAATGTGAAGGTTCACATCGATTTTTTAATCTCTAAAAATAACAGAATCATGTTCACTAACCCAAGCAAATATCACTGCATATTGACACTATGCAAGCCAACTTGATTTTGACATAATGGTATTGTTTTGCTGTAATTGTGGCTCAATTAGAGTTTTCTGAAGTTATGACATTATTCACAGTATGACTCATGTAAATATTAGCATGAACATTCACATTAAACTTATTGCTAAAATAATGGTCACGTGGGTTTGGTCAATGTGGTTATGCTGAGATAATATGCAAATGTTTCCTTTATGTTTGGAAATTTTGTTCCTGTCTATATGAGAAATCAACATATGTTGGTGCTGTCTCAGTGGCCTATGTGAACATTCACACCTTGATTAATTCCACTATTACTTTTGTTTTCATATCCACATTCATGTAAATATTCACATCTCCAGTGATATTTGCTTGGGTTAGTGAATATGATTTTGTTATTGTCATTAATTTGGATTTTTTATTATTGGATTTCAATGTAGTAATGATTTTTCGAGATTGGTAATGTGTTTGATATAAAAATGATTTAAATGTTCATATTATTAATCAGTGTTAACATTCACATTAATTTGAATTGAAAATTTGTCATTGTGTTGTTAATTGATGTTAATATTAGTCACACACCTATATAATATTGAATGGTGAATATGTTCTCACTGTGTTCACATTAATTTGTCATTGTGTTGTTAAGGTTCACATCAGTATTGCATCAAATTATACAACCACAAGCCTCAACTCTCATTTTGAATACAAACATGATGTGAATATTTACACTAAAACATACGAATGTGAAGGTTCACATGAATTCTGTAATATAGATAAAGGCACTATGGTTTCAAAGTATTAATTACTAATATGGAATGATGATATTAAAGTTTACATCAAAATTGCATTGCTCACATATCACATTAAGCCAATGATTATGTGAAGGTTCACATCGATTTTTTAATCTCTAAAAATATGACTACATCAGCGTTGCATTAACCACAAACCATCATTTCTGTGTGTACACAAACATGAAGTGTACATTTATGCACAATTATATTATTGATGTGAATGTTAATATCACGAATAAAATATCAAATAAATTAATTTAGTTACATTAAGCTAATGGTTATGTGTACAACATAAACTAATATGAATATTAACATTAAATTTCTAGTAGCAAGTATTATGATAACATATCATGGTATCTTATTAAGTACAATCAAAATAACTAATTATGGTTCTTTTGTCCAATGTATTCTAATATTTACAAAATCACAAATGATATGAAATTCATATTCATATTTTTCTCGCCAATGTAAAATGTGTCTTTTGATGCCTTGTACGTCTCTAGTACGCATATGATGACATCGTTGAACTTTATGCATTTGTTGAGGTCAACTTTACCGAACCTAACACATCAAACAATTGCCAAAATGGCGTTTCCTTCAAACAATCTAGCTGAGGATTCGAGAACTTGGTGCTCGTCATCAGTTTCACTAACCCAATGATGTTAGATCGGTAGTTGACCTTTTTCATGTTCACTTTAGGGGGGCAGGCTATTTGTTCAAGTTTGTCTTTAACGTAGAACTGTTTCTTTTTCTTTTACCATGAAATCTATAAGCAACATATGTTTGTTCAATTAGAAACAAATTTATGGTTAATGGACACAAATGGTAAATCATAACAAGTGCAAACCATATGTGCTGTGAATAGTTGAATGATGTG
The DNA here is from genome assembly GCA_030407325.1 of Camellia japonica. NCBI lineage: Eukaryota > Viridiplantae > Streptophyta > Magnoliopsida > Ericales > Theaceae > Camellia > Camellia japonica. The sequence continues at coordinate 19,736,184 of JAPPVO010000059.1, read as the reverse complement.
ACCATGGTTGCATTGAGCAAAATCATGATGTCAATATTCACATGAACACTGTACAATATAGGATAAAATAATAAAAATCAAATAAATGGTGTGAACATTCACATGGATCATATATCATGTCATTAGTTCATATGTCTAAAAAATGAACAAAATTTTGGGAGTTCAAATCATTTGATCATAATCAACAACACAAACAAGGATAACAACTGAAAAATGGAACGAAAATAATAGATGAAATATGGAATAATAATATATTACAACTATTAAACTAACACGATGTATACATGATGTTAATCTTCACATCATTACATTATATATTTGACTATGAATGTTCACAGCCAAATATATGGTGTAAATGTTCACATGGACTGTATTTTATGCCACTTCTTATTTTTTATGAAAAATAATAAAAAAATTAGGGATTCAGATAATTTGATCACCATCAACAATCAACAACATCAATAAGGCTAACATTCACAAAATGAGAAAAAATAACTACAATATTATGAAATAATAGCACATTACAACTAATCAACAAGAATAATGGCCACATGATGTAAATGTTCACATTAGTTCATTACAATCAAACGTAAAGGGGAAACACAACATCGATAATATCAAATAAATGTTTTAGAATTCACATTGAACCAAAAAGAGGGAGGAAGGATAGTGTGAATATTCACATGGACCATATTTCATGCCACTTTCATGGAAAATAATAAAAAATTGGAGGTTCAAATTATTGAATCACCATTAACAATCAACAATACTAACAAGGCAAACATTCACAAAAGAGGAAAAAATAACTACAATATTACAAAATAATATCATATTACAACCAATTAACAAGAATGATGACCGCATGATGTAAATGTTCACATCAGTTCATTATAATCAAACGTAAAAAGGGGAACACGACAACGATATTTACCAAATAGTTATTTGGAATTCAGATTGAACCAAAAAGTAGGGGGAATGATGGGTGTTTACATTTGTTCCTCATTTTGGTCGATTGTACACATTGACCGATGTGAACTTTTGTAGAGCTGTGTCTTCAAATTGTTGGCAATGAATGAACAATAGTTAGATGATGAGACGTTGGTGAGATCGAATCGATGTAAACTATTACAGCAGTGAATCATCACTTTGGCTTACGTTTCCAGTCGCCGACAATGACTCCGCGATAGTGGAATGACGGTAGGATGGTGGACGGCACGATGTGAAACCTAGGGTTTGGAAAAAATGACTAACCTTAGGGTTTGGGAGAGTTGATAGTGAGGGTTTTGGGAAGGAGAGATTTTCTGCGTGAAATTGGAATGATGAAAGTGGAGTGTTTTGATGGGGTTTGATTTCAAGAATGGAAATATGTATATGAGGGCTTGGGACTATTTGGTCTTATTACATCGAATAGGACCTAATAGAATACTCAAAAACATTTTGGTTTAGATGGAATAGAACTCTTAAAAAGGGGATTTACTAAAAAAAGTTCCCATTTTTTTATATATAGATACGGTTCTTCTCGATACCAAATTAGTTGGTTTCTGTTTTCTATTTTTCATATTTTTTATTTTTTATTTTTAGTGAATATTTTTAAAATTTTAAATAGTTTTTTTGTTTATTTTTTTAAGATGTACCTTACTTAGATGTATCTAAATATTAAATATTTGTAAAAAATATTTAAAAAAATTAATATGTTTACAAAAATACGAAAAATGTATTGAATTTTCATATATATATATATATATTTGCATTTTTGATATTTAGTGAATTTTTTAAAGATTTTTTTTCCACAAATATTATACTTTTTAAATGTTAGGCGTGTCTAAAAATTAAAAAAATTGTTTAAAATATTAAAAAAATTTCAGTAAAAACAAAAGAAAAATGGAAAACGAAAGAGTAGAATTTTTTGAAAATAAATTATTAAAACTAAAACCAAACAGGGTGATTATTTCTCATACTTTTTTTATTTTTTATTTCGTGGGTCTCATATTGGGTCTATAATGATAATATGAATTATTCATCTTATAAGCTTAACAATAAAGATAAGTTGTGTAAAAAAACAATTTCATTGGATATCACAAGACATATAAACAAATTATATTTTAATTTTAAAATAGACGGCAACTAATAAGTTTAAACTTAAATTGTGCATTATATAAAATAAAAGATGATTTGTTCATTTATTTATCAACATCCAATAAAATTGTTTTGTACAAATAGTCTTTACTATAAGGCTTACCAGATAATGGTTTTGGTTTAGTTTAACGTGGAGTCCAAGTATGGAGAAATATAAATGATAGTGGTATGAAAATAAACGATTCCAAATTAGGGAACAATCATATGCATTTTTGTAGAGGAAATGTATTTTCTCTGGTTGGATTGGAGATGTTTTGTTGGGCTTGATGACCCATCTCAATGTCTATTTTGGTGATCTAAATTATTAATTTTATAAGGTCTATTGAGCAAATCTTCAATGTAAAAAAATAAAAATAAAAAATTAATTGGATCACATTTGTCCTTAAAAATAGACTATAAGCATGATCTTAAAAATAGATTGTTTATTTTTTTAAAAACAAATATAATCTAATTATACAATTATAAGATCTGATCATTTTATTTATTTTTACATAGATAATCTCCTCAACCGATCCTATAAAGAATGGGTCAAACTATTGAGGTAGGTTCGAAATCCATGCATCAAGACCTAACAGGACCTCTCTAATTGGGCCGATTGGAGAGATTTTATTTTTGATTTTTTTGGTATATTGAATAAATTTTAACAAATAAATTTGGGATACAATTAGTGAAACACATCAGGCTTGCAGCCTTGTCCCCCCACACTACCTTGAGTCTTGCACATGGTGCCAGCATATTTGCATGTGGAGATTTCAGATTTGGGATCTTCCCACAATAAATTAAACAAATTTAGTAAGCACTAATGTGTTGTACAAGGCCTATATGGTAGGTCTGAAAGTTGTGGAATATTGTATGATATTATTTATATAATGTTATTGATAAATAAAAAAATATAAAATATATTAGATAGATCATTTATCGTTTCTTAACAATTTAATAAAAATATAAGTTAACATTAACACAGAATAATTACTGGCAAGTCTACTAGCCATTGGTTTGGAACTGAAATCATTCAAAAGAGCAAAGTAGAACTCAACTCACATTTTGAATGGTAAGGTTCATTGTAAGGCGATGATGGTGGTGACAACTGCAATTAGTCTGGAAAACGTTTACTATTTTTGAAGAGAAAAAATATTTTTCATCCTAATCAACTTTAATCATAAAAATATTTTCTGTTGACTATTGTTTTTTTTCATATAAAAAGCACTACACAATCTGGAAAATACTTTCTGCAAAAAAATAAAAAAAATGGGAGGTGGAGGGGTCTCAGTCTAATTTTAGAGGACTTGTAGCCCCGCCCCATCAGACCTGTCAAATCAAAAGACAAAAAAGACAAATCAAAACATACAATATGAACATGATGAATGTCAAGGAGGCAAAACCCATAATAGAATATAATACCAATCCCATCCAAAAGAAATATATGTACAACAATTCAAAACAGATGGTGGCTACAGCCGGAAATCCCATCCAAATCACATACCATATTAGTTTCTGTTTCGGAACTAAAACTAATAGAGAGGCAAAAAGAGGCACCAAATGTTGCAATATGTTGCGAAAAATCAATCCTTTCATTGCAGAACCACACAATCTTGAGGAAAATTTGAAGCAACATGGGGTGAATGAGGTTCGTGAAGAGATTCTTCCTTGTTTGCACTGTTTTCCTCTGATCCAGTGTCATGCAAATGAGCTGCTTCCAGGATGTGGGCTTTCACCTCTTCGAATCTCTCCTCTGACAGAGAAACCTCGCAGAGAAGTCTACAGGCATTCTCGTCCGATGCACCACCATAGTCCTTCCTTCTCTTCAGTACCATATGACCGCTGATTTCCCACACAGCGGGATTCACTTGAGTGTCCAGAAGCTCCTCACTCACTTCTTCTAGTGCTTGTTTCTCCGCATAACACTGACCATTCAATCAGAAGCAGTTAATTAATTGTCTTGTGAATGAAGAAATATTACAAATGGACAGTAGGCAAACAAAAACTTGATTTCCTACATGTTTATTTGTAAAATGGCATTATTATTATTATTTTAAAGATATTTTAAAGATTGTGTGGCTGGCATGTGTTTGCACAGTCTTATCATTTGACGGACCTAGACTTCACAACCCAACACAATTACCTGTTAACAAAAGACAGTGACGAACATTGGCGTGTTTGCACTTCTCACAATGTTCATCTTTGTTGCACAAATAAGATCTCCTTACATCATGATGATTAATTAAATTTCATTCAAGAGAAAGATGCAGACTCAAAATTAATGAGTGAGAAGATCAACATTGAGGATGGCAAAAAATATGTTGGACATATGAATACTATCAACATGAATAATGCAGTAGAAATAATTAAGGATACTAAATAAACCAGTGTCCTCATATGTGATACACATTAGTGCCGAAGTCAAGGCATGAAAGATCAATGGAATAAAAAACCAAGTAAATCCAAACTCAAGTCCAATACTCATGTCATCATGAAATCATGGTTGATTACATTATCAGAATTTAATACCAGTTAATATAAGTCACTATCTTTCAAGTTACCAACAAGTACCTAGTGTGTATAACAGAACATTATAAAGCAAACCCAATAGTTATAAGAGCAAAAATTTTACCTGAGGGAACAGGAAGACTCTTTTCCCACAATCAGCAATGAGAACATTAAAAGGAATGTTCTTGTTTTGAAGGCAAATGCAAGAATATGCAACAGCATCAGATAAGTCACGCATTTTAATTCCACCCTCAAAAACAAGACCTCGCACTGGATAATTCAACAACTGTGAAACTATCACTCCTCTATCCGAAAGCTCCTTATTGCCTGTCATTATTCTTTGAGTCGGGGCTTTCTCAACTGGTAAGGGCGTCGATAAGTAATATGCCTGTCATTTATATAAGATTAAATAAAAAAACTTAGAAATGACAAGAATGTCAGAGCTAACTAAAACTGCCAATTACATTTACAAGAAACAAGCGAGTAGTTGATTACCTGAAAATGGAGATGATTAATGGTTGCAAAGGCACCCAAGCTGTTGTAACCCAATCTGAAGAAGGGTTCTGCAGCTTCTTTAGCCATATGCAGGGCAAGCAAGAAGTTCTCATGGTCGATCCTCTGAGGCAAGCAGTCAAGAACATGTGGTATCAAAAGCACATGTCCGTACTCAATTGGGCTCACCTAATAGCAATAATCATAAAGGAAAAATTGTTATCCATCAAAAGAAAAAAACATGCAAGCCCCACACAAGAAGAAAGCCACAGGAAACATATCAAACTGGCTTACGTTAATAGCAACAACATTTGGCGAATTTGAATCAGCATTGACTGGTGAGATGGGAAAGAAACGGGAAGTGTAGTCATTGCTCTGTTCAAATCTGAAAAGCACTTCTTCTTGGCCAATTTTGGTGAAGTTGAACTTCTTCTCATCAAAAGGTTGAAGAACCTGATCAACACGAAACTCAGTGGGCCGCTTTTTCAGGTGTCGTCCTTCATTCAGCTGTGCAATAAAACCATAATTTCCAGGCATAATTTTTGTCTCACAGGTGGTCACATCATACCGAAAGAGCCCTCGGGTCATTCTTTCCTCCCACTGCCCCAGCAACAAATTATTCAGGAAAGCTATTGGGCGCCTTTCATCGAAAGAACCATCATTGCCTTTATCAATGGGCTTATCTTCATTTTTCTTGAATGCATAGAGAGGAAGCTTAGAAACTGAAAAAATCAATCAGGTCAATCACTATGAATCAAAAAAGGAAAACCAGGGATTTATTTATAGCAGTTCCTGAAAATAAATATTGATACTTCGTATTTATTTATTTTGTGGTTACAGTGTTTGATTGCCTGGAGACATTTAAATGTTAAATCAACCCAGAAGGTTCTAAATCCTCAAGGTAGCTAGCCTAGTACAGCTATTTTGCTTGGTAAAGGCATGCTTTAATATTTTAAAAAACAAGAATGTTTAGCACAAGCAACACCAGTAATTTCTTTGATGGATTCAAAATATGATGGACAATTAACTTTTCTTTTTCCTCTTTTCATAATTGTGTTTTACCAGCAACAAAGAGCGGACGCTTAAGTTACATTTTGCTGCAGTTTTTTGAGAGGGTCACCACCGTATAACATTTACATGCAGGGGCAGCACCAAGTAATAAAGAATGGGGTCAACACACCCCATCATCAGCCAGCCAAATAAAAATAATTAACAAATATATAACATCAATGTGTTGAGATTTTCTTTTCACTTATGATTTGAGAATTAGTGTTAAACTTTTTGCAGGACTCCATCAACAAAAATTCCTGCCACGGTTTATGTGATCAGTTTGCTCGTTGATAAAGTTGGAAAACAACATAATGTTTTTGAATATTAGTTCCCTCAATATTGAAAATTGACCACTTGGCTTAATTTAATTACGTTTTAATTTTATTTTAATGTGTTTTTGTTCGCAAACTGTAACATAAAATACAAATTTCCCAATTCTGTATGCTTTGCAGGCCCTCAACTTTTTCAATACAACCAAGTTGAGGGTTGAATTCTTCATTTTTTTAAAGCAAATGATACTCGTAATTCCTGTAATTTAACTTCTCATTTTGATTTTTTAAGTTTCAATCGTAACAATTTTAACTTTAAAATTTTAATTTTTTATCATTTAGTTCAACTAATATCAGTTATTGTTAGTTCATTAAGAAATTATTAGATCATTAATAATAGTCATTATTAGTTATTAAGCACGGGTACTCCAAAAATGGTGCCGTACGAGTACCGGGTACTTACCGGGTGCGGGTATGCGTACCGGTACGGTGGTACGTGTATCGGGTACGCCGAATACATACTGGTTACGGCAAATACATTTAGGTACGTCAAGGGTACGGCACCGGTACGACGAGGTTTTTTTTTTTTTTTTTTTTTTTTTTTTGCAGCTGCTAGAATTTGTTGCAGCCTTTATTATTCTTCTATCAATTTTGAAAATATCAAGTAATTTATTTCCAACACTCTTTACCCATGAGTCATGATTTTGTTCTCTTTTGCATCCTGTTTTAAATAATCAAAAAAGAAAAAAAAAAGAAAGAGAAAGAATTATATAACTTTTTAGACAAACTGTTTTCTTTTTATTTTTGATATTGAAATATTGACTTGTATGTTGGATGCTTAACTATAAATGAAAAAAAAAAAAATTGACGTATACCAGTCGTACTCGTACCTTATTTTTTAAAGAATTTGCTGTATCGGCGTATCTGTATCGTATCCATACCCGTATCCGTACCCACACTCGTGCTTCATAGTTAGTTAACTAATACTTCATTAAGAAATTAGACACAAATCAAGGGCAAAATAATCCATTCAAAATTGTATGAACCATTTTAAAGAGTGATTCTATTCACACACTACTTATTATCTTAGTACACACCAGTTACACAATTTACACCACACACACTATTTCAACTTCTTTATTTTTTTCTCAATTCACACTAACAATTTTCAATTTTTGCCGAAATACCCTCATCTTCAATCATGTATCCTAACCCTAACCCTAACCCTAACCCTTGCCACCGCTGCTATCCCATCAGCCAGTCCCACACCCGCTCAGCTCTAGTGACTCTCCTCACCCTTTCCCAATCCATCCCCATCACCCCCACGTCTCCCCGCTACCCTACGTTACATGGACTCGGGTATGGGTATCGAGTGTGGGTGCGCGTATCTAGGGGTTGGACACTTCAAAACTAAAAATTGAGAATACGTGGATATCGATCCAAATTTGGATACGGATCCAAATTTGGATACGGGTATGAGGATACGTTAAATAATTTTTTTAAAAAAAATATATTTATTATATAAAGATGAGTTAAAAAAAGTTAAAGAATAACATATTTTGTTTAAAAAAATAACAAATAAAATGTAAATAAAAATTATTTAAGTATAAAATAAATAATATTATATATTATTTATGATATATTATATTATACAAAATATAATATGAATAATATTATACAATGTTATATTATACAATAATATTTTATAATATGAATAAATTATATATTATTATATTAATGTAATTTATATTATATAATATATAAGAGAAAGAGGACAGAGAAGAGAAAGAGAACAAAGAGAAAAGAAGACAGTCGAGAGAGAGAGAGAGAGAGAGAGAGAGAAGAGAGAGATCAAGAGGTGAGGAAGAGGGAGATTGAGAGACGATAGAGAAGACAGATCGAGAGAGAGAAGATAGAGAAGAAGATTGAGCATCGAGCAAAGAAGATCGATGTCGAAGTCGAAGTCGAAGCCGTCGAAGCCAACAACCAGAGGAATCGAAGTCGGCGATCAGATTGAACAGCGAACGGCAACCAGGTTCTCTCTTGCTCTCTCCTCTTTCATTTCTTTTGTTGTATCCGATTGTGAAGAGCAGTATTTCGACCGTATCCCGCACCCACAACCATGTCGTGTTGTGTCGACACGGGGTACCTCCGAAAATCCAAGGAGTCCATGTAACATAGTCGCTACCCACCCACCCACATGTGATCTCTCTCTCTCTCTCTCTCTCTCACAATTGCGATTTCGATCTACTCTTTCTTCGTTGTCAAGCTGTGATGGTACTGCAAAAGCGTGGGGATGGGTTGCGAGGCAGTGAAGGGGGCGTTGGGAAGGCTTTGGGAGGCGCTAAGCCTGAATAGGAAGGGTTAGCGCGCAGAGGTGGAGAGGGCTTGGGGTGGTGCCAAAGGTGAGAGTAGCAATTATGGTGGTCCACGATGGTGGAGCAACGACTAGACTGGGAAGTGGTGGTAACGGTGCAATGGGGTTAGGGAGTGGGTGAAAAGGGTGGGAGGGTTCATTGAGATGATGGTAACGATGGCATTGGCGTTGGCTGAGACGTTGGGGTTTTGTCTAAAATGGTAATTTGATTGAGGGATATAATAAAAATTAATAAAATAGGTAATGGTGGGAAATGAGAACTTTAGAGGCCCGTAAATAGAATTAACCCATTTTAAATTGTACCCAAGCACTTGGGCCCCGTTTGTTTTGGGGTGTAATGGATGGGAGGGAATTAGGATGGAGGTGGGGTTATTTAGTGTTGTGTTTGTTTGTAGAGTTGGGGAAGTGATTAGGATGGAGGAGGGGATATAAATGGAGGTTGAAAGGGGGATTGGGATGGAGGAGGTAGAGGTGGTATTAGAAAAATAGTGAGGGGATTATAATTTTTTTTTATTTTTTATATATTGAGAATTTTTTTTAAATATTAATGTTTAATTTTTATTTAACAATTCCTACACTAACAACTATCATTAAAACAAATACAATTTTACTTAATCTCCTCACAATCAATCCCCTTACTATGAATCCTCTTCATTCTACCTTTGAAAACAAACGCGGTCTTGGGAGCTTCTATTTACACCCCCAAATTCTTCTCCTTAAACTCACCTTCATTTTACACCCTTCAATATTCCAACATTATCAACATTCCTAATTTCTTTATCTTCCCTTTACACTCACTCCCTCTGAACTAGGGTTTCAAGGTTCCAAAAGGTGGTAGTTGTTTTAAATTTTTTTTGCCTTCCTAAAATGTAATTTTTGTTGAGGGATAACATTGTAAAGGCAATTATAATTTGAACCAGGTAATCAACAACATGAATTACGAGTATAATTTGCTGAAAAAAATGTAATAAGAAAGTCCAAAATTCATAAAGGGAAATGTACCAGGTAAGCAGGAGTTGCAGAGGCAATTGCGGCCACAACCAAGGGAGGGATGGATCTTGTTGGCATCTTCCGAACCATCTTCCTGGTAGTTCGAAACAACAGTCGGAACCCTTTTTATAGTCAACATCGTAGTTGCATTCAACATCTGCGTATATATATGTATGTATCTATGTATGTACCAATACCAATTACACCAATTATACCAATCAAGTTGGTAAGAAAAAAGAAGAAAAAAATTGGTTAGATTAGGAGGGAAAGAGAGGGGAGGGAAACGCCGCCGCCGGCGAGGAAAAGGAGATCGGAAGGGCAGCCTCCTTCGGAAGGGAGGGCACCCCTGCCGCCGTGAGGGGAAGGGGTACGGTGTTTGTCGACCTCCTCCACTGGATTAGGTATCCGCCGGAGCTGGATTAGGGAATTGCTGTGGTGGTGGTGGTGGATTGTCCACCGGACCGATCCAATTCCAAATAAAGCCGTGATGATTTCGGTTTCAATTTGGGAGGTGGGTTAGGGTGTTTCTTTTCTTCTTCTGCTTGTTCCAATTTCTGATCGTTTCCTCAGAGAGAGAGAGAGAGAGAGAGAGAGAGATTTGGGGCGGTTACACAAAGAGACGGTTATATTTGACAAATTGTAGTCGGTTGAATCGTCAACCAAAGAATGCGATTGTAATTTGGTCAACCAAATGACTCGCTGGCTGCTCCAAGTATCATTCATTGTGGGTGCCTGAAAATTTATTATTTTAATCGGTTATTTTAATTTTTGATTATTTTAATAGATTAAATTTTTGGAAGACTTATTTATAAGTCATTTTTCACACACTTATGATATGTTAAGTCCTAAGTAAAAACTTATATCTTTATAAGTCCTATGGAAATTTACTTGACACATTTACCTTTAATAGTAGATGTTAATATTATATCCATACACATTAATTTCGAAATTTGGAAAACATTTCGAAACCCCCAAAAAACATTTCGAAACCCCCAAAATAGGCTGATTCAGTTGTATACATTTCGAAACTCACCACGAACAGGAGAAGGGACGCGATTCGACGGAGACGATCAACGGGAAGGTTTCAACGGTTACCGTTTACAGTGAGAAGCAGGAATGATGACTCCGAAATGTAAGTGTGCATTTGCCCCTGTTTCGCAATGTTAATTTATTTGATTTTTATTAACAACCCAAAACTAGGGTTTATGTGACATTCAGTTGTAATCTGCTTTGTTATTTGTATGTTTTGTGAGAATTGTGATGAATAATTAATTTTACAGTTTTCGAATTGGAAATAATATGTATGTTGGGGTTGGAAGATGGAGGTTCTGCGGGTTGACCAGTGTGGGTGATTTATACTTGATTCGTTGTTGAATTGGGTTTGGTAGACTATTTTGGAGGCCACAGTCACAATCATTATTTGATTTTATTTGTTTTTTTTTTTTCGATCCGAGCATAGTATTAGGTTTGGTAGACTATTTTGGGGGTTTGTCGTTGTGTGTTGTACAGTTAATGAATGTGATTGTGGCCCAATATGAAATTAGTGTTGGATGTGAGTGGAAGCACATGTAAGTTGGACTGTGTGTACAGTGGCACGTTGTGATACGATGTCGTTTGGTTGTTTTCACTCAGATATACAAATGTGACAAATTTCAAATTTGGCAAATTACACGCACACCTTTGTCACAGTTACGTAAAGCACTTCTTAGTCACATTTGAAACCATGGTGCGTAATTTGTCACAGTTACGTCAAATACTTCTTAGTCACATTTGAAAACATGGCCGCGAATGTGTGCGCGTAATTTGTCACAGTCATAGCTATGAATGTGTGTGCGTAATTTGTCACAGTTACGTCAAGTACTTCTTAGTCACATTTGGAAACATGGCCGTGAATGTGTGCGCGTAATTTGTCACAGTTACGTCAAGTACTTTTCAGTCACATTTGAAAACATGGCCGTGAATGTGTGCGCGTAATTTGTCACAGTTACGTCAAGTACTTCTTAGTGACACTAGTCACATCACGAACATATTGACATGCAATGTTACGTATTGCTATTAAAGTACATATTCACATACGTTATCAGTAAGATCTTGCTTGTATATGAATTGTGAATTTTTGGTGGCATTTTTTTCAGGAGGCTCAATTAAACGTACACCACAGTCAGGCTCCAAGCCAAAAGTGAACAGCAGTGAAGGGACTAGAACTGGTAAAAGACGGCGGTCTCAAACTCCGTCACAGAATGTGAACGCATTAGGGCAAAGCAGTGCCCGAAAAGGAAAAAAGCTGAAATATGAGCCTCAACGACGATTGAACAAACAACCAACAATTTGCTACCGTTCCAGCATTGTTGGAATTGTGAAGCTAGTGGCAGTGTCGAAACTGAAAGATGAGCATTTGCAACATCTTCAGAAAACACCGTTCTGGTTCTTGTTGGATGCGATGCGAAAAACCGATCTAAACCAACATGAATTCCAAAAATGTGATGACATTGTAATGAGGATCATTCAGACATTTGTTCCAGATAAGTCGGCTTTCATGATTGGTGGTAAACACATTGAGCTTATGAGCATCGATATGCAACTAATATTTGGAATTCAAGGTGGTAAGAAGAGTTTAGATGTGTCACATGGGCCAAGACTCCCGACTAACTTCATTCAACGAAGGTGTCCCAAAATAGCACGCATAAACTTGAAGACCATTAAGGAACTGTTAATGGATGCATTACTCGGGGACACTACGCAGGATCACGAGGATATACACAAAGTTACTGAGTTTGTACTTGTGTGGGAAGTTATTCTTTGCTACTTCAGGAGAGACCGTAGGATGAGGGTTCGTCCGGGTTGTAGAGGATCTAGACAACATGAAGGCATATGATTGGGCTGGAGCAATCTGCACAACTTTGATGGAGTCAATTAAGGGATTTTACTCTAAGCCTGAGAAAGTTACTGGATGTGTTACTTGCCTACTTGTAAGTGCTATGTTTTTTTTTTTTTCCCCACAATATAATTTTGTATTTGTTTTGAAAAACTTTACAGCTAATATTTTTAACCCATGGTTACACAGTTTTGGATATGTGAGCACACCAACTTGATACAAGCAGATCATGGAGATGGATTTCCGAGGTTTATGAAATGGAATATCAATAAGTTGGTCACAAAGATAAGAGCAGTAGACATTGAGCAGCCAAATGATGTGGAAGTACGATTTTCTGTACCGTTAGAGTAAATATTAGATGTGCCAATTTACTATTTACTATTTTTGATTTTTAAATTGTTTGCAGGTTGTGGTAGGAGATCTGCACATCAGTCATTTTGAACGGTGCTTTATGAAGACAAAAGACGTTAAACAAATTGGAGCAAATGCCGAATGTTCAAAGCGCAGTGGGATTGGTGCTGAGAGTAATGATCAGTGTGCTCGGGGTGCATCTATGTCTGAAGAATACTAGAGAGCACTGCTTGATATTGGTGTGCTTAAGATAGAAGTAGCACGTAAATCTGATGTCATATTTGCATTACAGACAGAATTGGCAACAATGAGGGCAGCGTACAAAGAAAAATGTGCCAAGTTAGAATAAGAAATCACAGTGAACAATAAGCAGAATGAATGTGACATTGAAAGGATGCAGCAGCTAGTAGATGAACTTAATGACAAAAACGCGAAGCTCGTGGAGCAGTTGGAGGAGTACGCAGTCCATGAATACACCCAAGCAGCTGCTGGTGTGCAGGAGATGAAGCACAGTAATGAGGAAATGTACCACTGTGACGCAAACGTACTTGCCATTATGCCATTGTCAACATCGTTTCCATCTAATGTGAATGAGAAGACAGAGTTGCAAGGGGTGGATACTCATGTGACCCCGATCAACGACATTGGGCAAATGGCATGTGATGTGGATTTAATGGCTGGTATTAATCAAAACACTGGAACAACTGCGTTGCAAAACTCGCTTGTGAGAAACATTAAAAAGAAAAATAGGAAGGAGCATAAACTGCCAGAGTATGAATATCCACCGGTTTTGGGGAGGCAGATGAAACCATCTGATAGTGGTGTGGTCAATGAGGGTGAGTGTGACAGTAAACAAGAAATGGAAGATGACATCATTGAGGTTGACAACATTGCAGACCCAGATAGGACATTTTCTCGGTTCGACTTGACTAATCGTCTACTAATCTAGAAGTTGTTATCAACGCAAGAGAAAGACAAGCTTAAAGAAGCATATGAGAAAGGGGGTGACAGGTATGTTATGCAACTTGCTTTTACCATTATGCATTTGTACATGAATTTATTGTTCAAAAAATGTATTGTAGTGCTCAAGTCTGGACTGGACCGCATGTGTCCAACTCTGTGTCTTTCAATGACATACGGGCGATTGTTAAGGGGCTGACATTATGAGGCAATGTAAGTATGGTATTTCTAAATACTCGTCACACTTCTGAAGCTTCTTCACATAGAATGCAATTTACGTACATGTATACAAGGGAAGGAAAAATAAAAATTGTTTTCTTTTTCACGTAGGTCATTGATGCCTACGCGGAAATGCTGATGTACGAGCAACATATGAAGTCGCCTAAATCCGCGGATGACGAAAAATCATACATTTTCAGCACATTATGTTTGGTAAGACATGCAACTGAAGAAATGAATATTGTTATTTTTAGTTTGTCATTTTAAATTTCCAAAATGAATGTCTGCAGCCTACGATAAGAGATGTGGCCGAAGATGTATGTGACAGGTACTTGGCATTGTATGCCCCGTATGCCCTGAAGGCCAGATATATTCAATTCCCAATCCACTTAGATAACCATTGGACACTAATGATTTATGACACTGAAGAGGGGTTTTGGTTGCATTACAACTCTATGAAACCAAGACGTGGGAGGAAAGACAAACATTACTGGGAAGCGTCGTTGCTGGTTAGTAAACATCAATTACTTTCTTGCAGTGATATTTGTATTTTATTTTGGACAACAATACTAATTATTGTAATATAAATTTGACAATAATGTAGAAATCCTACTTTGAGGACTACATAAATCGCTGACTGAAGATGGGCACAGTTGAAACATAAGACTTGGTGAAGGAGCTTCTAGTGGTTGATTATTGTCCATAACAAAAACCAGACTCGTAAGTTTGTTATGTTTCTTTGCAACGTATGCCATTCATGTTTCCGTACATTGCACGTGGTCTCTTTTGACATTGTTATTAATGACTTAAATTTTCGTGATAGGAATGATTGTGGAATTATAGTATGCTTCATTATGAAGCAACTTGTGCATCACCTAGATGTTGACAAGTCAATGAGAGGGGAGAGCTGCAGAACAATGCGAGCCGGTATGGTGATGTCATTTGTGAATGACAGGAGAAGGTCATTTGTGGCTAGCAATTGACTATCTACTGATGGTGGTATATAGGTGCAGATTTGATATTTTGGGTATATAATCACATTGTTTTTGCTTTGGAATGGTATTAAAAGCTTGCTGGTACAGGAAAAATTGGAAGTTTTTGATGTTTTTCGTAGCATTGTGAATATGGATTACTAATTAGTATATTTTGTTTTGGGAATATGCAACAATGGTTAATTGATTTTTTTGGGAATGCACTTTATTTTGTTAATATGGCTTTATGTGTCATTCAGTAATGTCAATAGGAATTTAAGGGCAGCAGGAATATTGGCTACATAAGTGTGAATCAGGTTGCATAAATGTGAATGTAATTGGTAATGCCACTCATAATGTCAGGTGAATGTGAATGGTAATGCCATAAAACAATGTGGGTTGTTCATTTCTAATACACAGATTGTGTTTGTGAATGTATGACAGTGTTTGGTACTTGTATTAGGGAGTGTGAAATTGCAAATGTGAAAGTGGTTGACTGAGGGTGAAGTTGTATATAAATGTGATGGTGATTGTGACAGTGAATGCGAATGTGAATAACAGAACAGGTTTGGTTGTGTACCTGTAACACCCAAAAAGCAAATGTGAATGTATCACAGTGTTTTGCACTTTTTTGCAAATGTGAAATACAAATGTGAATGTGGTTATGTGAATGTGAATGGTTACGTTTATGTGATGGTGAATGTGAAATTGGATGTGATTGTGAATGACATAACAGGTTTGGTTGTATACCCGTTACGCCCAAAATGCAAATGCGAATGTGTGACTGTGTTGTGCACTATTTTTGCGAATGTGAAATACAGATGTGAATGTGGTTGTGTGAATGTGAATTACTATGTTTATATGATAGTAAATGTGAAATAGGATGCGATTGTGTTTGCTAGAACAGGTTTTGTTGTCTACACTTAATAGCAAGATTGTCGTGCCGAATGTGTAACAGTTTTGTGCACTTTTCTTACTGAGTGGGAAAAAGAGGAATGTGAATGTGTTTGTGTAAATGATATTGCCAAATTAAATGTGATAAGGGATCTTGATTGGCTTTGACAATTTAATATGTCAAGAATTTGCTGTAATTTAACATTGACTAACCGGTTGCACGACAACCTGTCAGACGGAGACAATAACAACACCACCTATGTTACAAAATAAATGTCTTCTCACATACAAGGCCAGCGTGCAACACATTTTGTCTAACGTATTTTGCAGGTCTGAAACATACGTTTGCATGACCAAATAAGTAAACATGTAACGGCAACATATGAATGAGACAGTATGAAAGAAAAAATAGCTGAATGATCAATTGTAAAAAGTGTCTTCACTTATTAAAATCTGTCACCAATTGGCTTCGATACATGCTTCTACAATAATACGATGCTGCTGTTCAAAACAGATTACAAAAGTGAATGCTAAATGCCTATTACTAAATTGGTTCTTTATATGTCTTTCGGTTGTGGCTGCCCATGCGCCCACATCGACCGCACCTAATCTGACTTAGTTTCTCTCCCCGAGATGGTATTCGATTCTTCTTGGATCGCCCTAGAGGACGTTTAACTGCCGGTGGGTATATGATGAAGCCATCTTCCGAGAAGGAGGGTTTGTCAACTGTTGGTATTGGCTGAATGTATCCAGAATAAGCGGCTTTATACTGATCAACAGTGAAAAATTGTTCAACAAATGTACTGAAATCCCTTCCACTACACTGTATTGCAACCACCGCATGTGCATATGGGAATCCGTTCAATTGCCACTGGAAGCAAGAACATAAACGCTTGCCAACATCTACCAACACTGTCGGAAATGAATGGACCTCATATATGTCTTCATTTGACTGGCTAACAATCTATGTGCAACCAGTGGAGTACGCCTCCCTAACACGGCTTTCCATTTTCGGACCAAGTAACCCATTCCAATTAGTAGCCAAAACTTTACGCTCAGCCCTCATAGTCATTATTTGATTTCTGATTGTATCAACCAACCTTGTGATTGGATAATTACGGGCATCAAATATCCATTTATTAAACGATTCTGCAGTGTTTGAGGTCATCTCCTCATACCGTTTGCCCCTGTTCACATTATGAAAACATAATGAAAATACTATCACATATTGGGTACTTGCAATGTTAGCACATGTAAGTTTCGTACGAACCTGAAATATGCATTGGCCCAATGCTTTGGTGGCATATCTTCCAAGAAATTATTTATTCCAGATCGTCCTGTTCCTTTTAGCTTCTTCCAATGCTGCTGAAACGAAGCCTCGGTTGGAGCATACGCACATTCACGCAACTTCGCCATTAAACCAAAACGTACACGGTTGTCAACCCATCGTAATTTGTCCCTCAAATTTTCTTGGAGATGTTGTAAGCAGTACGTATGGTGTGCAGATGGGAATATAGCAGGCAAGGATTCAAGCAGCCCAATATTACGGTCCGATACGAAAGTTAATGTGCGAGCACTACTAACAATCTTTGTCAGTTGCTGTAAAAATCAAGTCCAATTTGCAGTTGTTTCAGAGTCAACAATAGCGAAAGCTAATGGGAATAAACCTGGCAGATTCAACAGGTTTACCTTAGATGAAATATTTTTAACAAAGTTTACGTTCACATTAACAATTGTTCACAATTCGAATCGCACCACACACAATGTTAGTAAAATAACATTAAATTGGAAACAAACTTGCAATTGGGGATCACCCACTACTGTAGTGGACTTAAACAAAAAAGATTAGCCACAATGTAATGCGTTACTATATGGAAGTATAAAGTAATCATCGTAAGAGACATACCTTTGTTGCCATCCTTCCCCGTCGCTGTAAGCAAATTGCCTTTAAATCTCCCTTTTAAAAAAGTACCATCAAGAAACAATAATGGGCAGATATGGTTGAATTCGTCAATGCAAGCTTTGAATGAAATGAAGAACCGCTTAAATCGGCCGGTAGACTGCTCAAAATCCAAGTTGACATAACTCCCAGGGTTGTAATGCATAATCGCATCCGCGTACCACCTAAGTTGATCAAATGAAGTATGGTAGTCACCATACACTTCGCCTCTTGCCTTCTCCACACCTAACCATGCTACATGGTAACTAACATTAAGGCCGTACTCCTTTTTTAGCTCAAACACGACGTCAGTAGGACGTGTAAGCGGCTTATCACGTAACCGATCACCGATAACATTGCAAACCAATTTAGAGTTAAGCCTGTTATTCTTCCCAGTGCGAACAACAGCACCACAACTATGCAAGTTGTTTAACCTCTTCAAGTAAAAATAACCATTGCATGTTTGAACCCTTCCATGTACCAACCATGAACACCTTTTTTGCTCTCGCAATGTGCACACTGCCGTAACCCGAACTGAGTCATTTTTAACAAATTTGAAGTCAAACCCACACTCAATAGCATATTTGGACAAAACCACACGAAAAGCAGCAACACCCCCTTCGAAACATTAGCTGACATGACTAATGCCATGTGACCAATCAACTGTCATCAACATTTTCTCACTATGGTGACAATAATTGGCCAACAAATCTACACTAGGTTGGGAACCTGTAAATGGTTCACTGTCAGGATCCAGATGATTTGCAGACATAGTCCCACTGAATTGAGTACCTCGATTCAAATCATCCACCTCATTTTGCGAGTCAATCACAACGTTGATATGGGTAACGCCAATGGACCTTGCAATGGAAAACATGTTTTCCATGTCCGCATCATTACACAACATCACTTGATTCTCGTGACACGGTAATTTGTAAGATATTGAAATCGATGATGGTGTCACATCCACCCACCTATCATATAAATTTTGTATCAAACGTTTTAATGTCAATCCATTAACACCCCTGACAGCAACCGTGGATGAACCGAAGGTGCAAAAAAGCATGATGTCCATATCCTGCACAACAAAATGAATGAAACATTAACCATGGCATACATCCTACAAAAAACAATCACAACGTCGCCCAACCCACATTCAATCACATTCAATTTTATATCTGCACAATGACAACCCAAATTAAATAACATACAAAGAGAAGTTAGATTAACATTAATATACATTCCAATAAATTCCATCAACCGATACAATTGTCACATTCAATTGTAAAAAATAGAAACCAAAGACTTTGCAAAACGAAATGTGACACATATTTCTACAGTAAATACAAGAATCAGACAACACAATACAAAACCAAGTACTTCTCCATGTGTATGTGAGCTACATTCACATACATTCCAATAGTATCCACAGACAAGCAAATATGACATTGAGAAAGAAAAAAATGAAGTCCAATAATTTTGCGATTCGTAACGTGACACATATGTTTTGAAAAACTAGCACAACTGCAAAACACAAACTAAATACAAACGAATGTAACACAGACCATCACCACATAACAGCCTACGAATCTACAGAATTGCGCCAATGTAAGGCTGCACCATTTCGCAGAACGCAGCAACATTCTCACATTCTCAATTTCTAATCTAATAAGCTATCGTAAAATACTATTACGAAACGAAATGTGACATGTATGTGAATATTATAACACAATATCATTACTACGGAAGTTGATGCAAGATTACCATAACAAAGTCTACCAATGGATTGCTATGACAGATTGCGAAATTCTTACGATATATGAGGACATTGAAAACAAAACATTCGGAAAAAAACCAGATCAACACTGACCAATTGAATAAGCAGACAACTTGATCTCCTTCCCTCAAACAATCTGACTCGAAAGCGGCAAGATGAAACAACCAAACCAGAGCAACACGCACCAATTGAAAACCTAACAGACTCCGCGATCATGGCGCATATCACGGCACCAAACAATATGAAAAGAAAACGGTTAACACATTGCAACCTGTATCAAGGGTATAATAGTAAACTAATTGAATTAAAACACAATAGATGGGACTTAATGGAATACTTTCTAATTTAAATAGGACTTCAAACTTAATAAGAAATTTCTTAGGACTTAACATAGTATAAGTCTCCCTAATAGGACTTATAAATAATTTTCCTAAATTTTTTATATTTGAGTAGATAGTTGGATTTTTTAATTAAATATGATGTTTATGAAAAAAAATTTAAATGATTATAAATTTGATATAACATTTTGTCTTATTAACTATTTTAGGAGTGGTTTTGGATGATCTAAATAAGTACACTTTTTGACTTTTTATGAAATATAAATTGGGTTTGAAGTGATGTGATATAGAGGTGGTGTGACTTAAATAAGATGATGTGACTTAAATAAAATAGTAATTTTTAAAATTTTTAAAGTTATGACAAATAAGACCTTAGTTAATTTTGTCTTTTTATAAATTTTAATCTAAAAAACTAAAAAATAACCTTTGTCAAACATTCCTATTATGTTATTCAACCGTCTAATACAAATAATTAATATTTTATTTTTTTATTAATTATATTATTATAAAATACTAGGTGATTACACTTTCGAACGACAGAATAATCGCCAGACTGCTTAATATATATTTTTTTCTTTTTACAATTTTTTTAGGAAAAAAAAATTAAGATTAAAGTCATCATATGACTGAAAGACCACGGCCTAGTGGATTTTTGCATGGCTTAAGCTCGTATTTGAGGTAGGTTGGTTCATGCCTAAATGAAGCTTGGGCCTAAGGTTTAAAGCCCAGCTTATTGATCATGAAAGGTAATTTCTTGATCTAGCTCTCAAGTTTGACAAAAAAAATAAAATGAAAAAGATAAATAAATAATTAAAAAATAAAAAGATAGGTTTCTCGACTTGTGAAAGGTGTCTTGTTTGTTTGTAGCAAGCTTGACCTGTTTGCTCGTTTGGGCTGAGTCCCATTGGGCCGAACTTGAGCTCAAAATTTTAACTCCAGACTTATTGGTTAAATTTTTTATTTGTTAGATTTAATTTATAGTAATGATAGAAATCCCACACAATATAAATCTCACAACCTCTAAAATGATCTGAACCATTCATGTCACTGTCAAACACAACTCTCAAAAGAAATTCAAACACATCAATAGCTAATACATCAGTAAAGATTATGGGAATCATTTTTTGTGGGGTTCCCAAACATTTTCCTTTAACTTATAGTTGACTTGGATATCAATTTTTTTATGCCCAATAGGCCCAATGCCAAACCCTTGCACACATGTTTCAAAATTTTATTTTTATAGGAAGACGAAATAGATTGTTGCACGTGGGGTGGGGATCGAAAGTGTTTAATGGTGGTCGGAGGTGGAGATAGTTGTTGTAGTAATGTGCAATGAGTGATTGTCGAAGGAGGTAAGGGAGAGAGAGAAAGACGAATCGTTTACAATTTTTGAAAAACAAGTGAAAGCAAAAAAAAAAAAAAAAAAAATTTCCAAGCACCAGAATTTAGTAAAATTTTTAAATTGTTCACAATTTTTTTTGAAAAAAAATAATATTAAACAAGTTTTTAATTACAATTTTAAAAATTATATCTCAAACTTTAACAAATGGATTAGTTGATTTTTTTTTTTTTTTTTTTCCAATCTAAATTTTTTATTATTGTATGTCAAGTTTAAAATAATTTTCTTATAAATTTTATCAGCTTGCGCAAGAAAGTCCATACACTTTATTTGTAGAGAAAGTCAATACAACTTTACTTGTATTTCTAAATCTTTTTTTGGTTCAAAGGAAGAAAAAAAACCAAACTTCTGGGCCTAGGGAGCCAACTCCACCCATATCAGTCAATATAGGTTTTGTTTAAAAATTTTCATTTTCGTTTTGTGTGTTTTGGAAAACTAAACAACAATGTTACATACCCTCAGAAAATATAACATTTATAATTTTCATTTACCTGTGATTGGTTTAAGAAAAAAAAAAAAAAATACATGATTAGTTCACATCATTTTGGGGATCATAGGGATCCCGAACTTTGAGAGTTCTAAGCATTTTTGAAAACAAAAACAATAAAAAGTTTGGGAAATAACAATACATTTTATTTTTTAATGTGAAAGCAGTTTTTAAAATTATTTAAAAGTTTTTCTTAAAAATGAGTGTTTAAAAAAAATTTGTCAAACAAGTTTTATAAATCAAATTTTGTTTTTGTTTTTCAAGAATAAAGAAATAAAAAAATAAAATATACCAAAAACCCTTCATAAGTCGGTCAATGTAGTCCATCTCGTTAACAAAAGTGAGAGTATGAATTTGTTACATCAATCATGACGACATGAGAGTTATTTAACTTATGTGAAACGAAATATTAAAAAGTTATTTGCAAATTAATTTAATGAATGAGTGTTTGAATAAAATAAAAAAAAATTCTTTAGCAGAGTCTCAAACCTCAACTTGAAAAACAAAACGTAAAAGAATTGCAAATTGATTTCAAATCAACATTTAATAAGGTAAGATTCTCGTATATTATTATTTTTAGATTATTTTTTTCAATAATTTCACAGTGTCCATATATTTTGTTCTAAAAGTTATTTATTTGTGATTACACGTTATGTGATAAATAAAATGTAATAAAATATATATATATAATCATCATCTTTTTGTCTACATTTTTTTTTTCACCAAAGAATTTGTTTTTTCTTTATTTTTATTATTTTGTTAAAAAAAAGCAAATATTTTATTATATGAATTTTTTTTGAAAAGCAAATCAGGATCCAAAACATATTAATGACATATTGCTTCATCCCTATCAACCACAAATAATTTAAAAGAAAAAAAAAAAAAAAGAAAAGAAAACCAAAAACTAATATGGTATGCAAATTAAACAACTTCCTCTATGGTTTTCCAAATAGAACAAAAAGCAAATAAAAATCAGACAATATAACTACAAAATCACAAGAATTCCCATATCGCAGGAAAAAAAAAAAAAAAAATCCACAAGATCACTCTGCTAATGTATGCTTCTTGCCCTTGAACGGTTCAAACTTCTTTTCATTCTCTGAACTTTCATCATTCTTTGACACCGTTGCTGGTTTCTCCAAATTCTGGACTTCATCGGATCCAAACACAAGCTTTCCCATTCGCTTTCGAGCCCCAACTTTCGCTCCATCCTCCATTCTTACCTTCTTTGTATTCAGAATGGTTGTAGAACTGCCATCTATGCGCCTCGCCGTGCCAGTAAACGGTCTAAACTCAGTTTCTTCTTCCTCGGTTACAATCTCCGATCGCACTGATTTTTCGGGTTCAGTACAATCTAAAGGAATCGCAAAATCGACCTCACAGTCTGTTTCAATCACGCTTATTGCAAAACCAGGCTTAGTTTGAACCACATCGATGTAAAATTTCTTATTGTTGTGCATTAGCATGATAGTATCGCTGGTGCTCAAACAAGAAAAGTTGCGAAGCTTCGCTTCCAATAAAGCTTTAGGGTTTGAAAGCTCGATAAACTCCTTCTTATGAGGCTGCAACTTTATGTAAGTCCCTTTTGGAAGGCTCGCACTCTTGATCAGAACGACATCTCCTTCCTCGAGTCCCATGTTTTTCATCATCCACTGTGGCGTGTAGATGGTGCCTTCCTCGGCGGTGAACTCTAAAACTCCACAATGAGAAACTCGTCCGGTTTTAGGGTTTAGGGTTTCGAACAACATAGGGTAATCGATCTTGAGGTTCGCGAGTCGGTCAAGAGAGGAAAGCGGCATTATGATCTTGTCTCCGTTGTCTAAGTTTGGCATGTCGGTGTGGTGGCAGAAGTAATATTGCTCGAACGAGTCGTGATTGTCCATGGCGCCGGTGAATTTGTTTGAAGAAGAGAAACCCTACAAATATGAGAAAGTGACTTGAGTTTTGGTGAAGGAATTAGTAAGAAACACTAGGTATATATATAGGGTAAGTGTTTTGTTGAGTTTTCGAAGTCCCATTCCTAGTCTGTTTCGGTAAGTTTAGATTGATCTGAAAAGGGAAACTCTCCATTCTTACATAAAAAATAATATTAAGGATTATGGAAAAAATATTATAAAATATATCATGAAGATTTTTTATTATTTGATTAGTGTGTGATGTTTTATTGTATGTATAATTTAAATGTAGATTATCTTTCATGATATTTTTTTTTTATAATTCCTAACATTACTCTACATAAAATTATAGAGTAGGCCTTCTCTCTGGTCCGCGTTCGCGGGCTACATTATTCAGTTGGGCTAATGGGCAAATCATAGGCCTTATTTCAATACTTTTGTCCCCATAGATTGTCTATAAAAAAAATTAAGTTATTTGATAATTATAATCATATTACTTCATTGCATTTGTTTTTAAAAATAATATAGACAGTTTATTTTTAAAATTATTCTTATCATTCCTTTTTCCTAAAGGAACTACGAAAAAAAAAAAAAAAATTAGTTACAAATATCAAATCAATATAATTTTTCGTATGGATGTATCTTACGCATAGGAACCTACAATTTAAATGGATTGAATTATTGAAATGGGATTGTGACGGGCCTATAAAGCCAATCGAATAGTCCAATCCACAAAAAAGTGGACAAGAGGAAAGCTCCGCTCATACAAAAATAACACAAGAACAATATGACAATATTTTTGTAAATGGAAAGTATCTTCACTGTGTTTTGTTTGAGCCACATTATCTTATACAAATATTATAAGCCTCGTTTGGGAACCCTTATTTTTAGCTAAAAAGTCAAAAAGTTACTAAATTAGCCAAAAAGCCAACAACCCATACCAAAAAGTCAAAGATTCTCTTTTCTCTCTACTTTTTGCACATCTTTTCGTAAAAAGCCAAAAAGTCATCCCAAACATACTAGTTTTTTTTAGCTCATATTTTAGCCAAATAGTCAAAAAATTACTATATTAGCCTGTTCCCAAACGAGGCCTATGTATGAATTTTTTTTTCACTTTTATTCAATCTAGAAAGAAAAAGCCTAAGTCAAGAGAAGATTTTCACATGTATGTGAAATAAAAAAGTGAGCCCCACATGTAAACTCCCCTATATGAATCTGGCACCTTTCTCTCTCATTCACATCTTATTTGTGAATTTTTAGGGGAGAATGACTGAAAAGTACATTTAAGAAGATACGTGCATCAATAAGTCTTTTTCACTTTTTGATGCACTGAAAAGTTTTATTTACTTTTTAATTGTTACCATAAAATTTTAATTTTTTTAAAAAATTTATTGGGAGTGTTTTTATAAAAAAAAATATTATTTTTTAACGACAAATTTAGAAAATCGTTATAGAAAAATGACATTAATTGTGATTCTTTAGTGGCAAATTTAAAAAATTATCACTAATTATTAATTTTTAGCAACATATTGTAACACGAGATGTGAGTAATTAACTCATTTATTTAATTATTTATTATTCCAACCACAGCTGATTTGGAAAATACTAATATATTCGGTCAATTTGATGCAGATAACATCCACAATTTGGTTACGGTTTTCAGAAACGAGTCCAACTTGAAAACGGCCCATTCCAATCTTATACTTGTCTGGGTTGGGCTATACTGGGACAATGGTTTTGGGCCCAATGATGAGTTCAATCTGGCTTGCTCATCGGCCGAACCCAATCAGGTTAGATGGATCAGATGACGTGCTTGGGCCGTATGTTGTACCAAATTGTTTGGTTTCCTTCCACTGTTTCAAAACCTTTCAATTTTTCAATTCAATTTAATTTAATTAATTACTTTTTTTCTTTTTCTTTTTTTAACATTTTGTGGGAGGTGAAATTTTGAGCATGAGACACGTATGCACTAAGATCAGTTTCAACCATCATAAATGTCATGACCCAAACCTGCTCATATAGATTAAAGTCATAACTGACCAGTATTCACGAGATTACCTGCGGCCTTAGTCAGAAATTGAGTCATATTTAATAAGGGATTAAATTCTACACGGATGTGCCGTGAATACGGCTTTTACGGACAGCCTATCCAATATCGACACGTCATCTATAATAAAGAAGTAATGGGATAGTTTCATACCATAGAGAGAGAGAGTGTTAAAGTGGGCTAATAACTTAACTACAGTTAAGTTTTAAATAATATAAAAATCCTAATCAATTGAATTAGGTTGAGCCCACTTTCAAAAGCTGCGCAAAAACTGTTCTTCTTCTCCGATCAAAAATCCGTTCTTCTTCTCAGATCAAAAATCCAGACCTCAACTTCATCTTTTCCGGCAAGAAAAAATCGAGACCATCAAACGTGAATATAATCTGGTGAGTTGTTTGATTATCTCAGTTCTTCTCCTTTTCTATTTTTTGAAACAATTTTCCGAATCGTGATATAAATTAAATTTGTCTGGAACAATTTTGATCGGGTCGCAATGGAGAGTGGGTTTGGGAAGAGCAAAGGATGAACCATCATTCACCATTAACTGAATGTTCATCTCAATATCATTTTGTATATTGGATTACAAAACTACTATCACCCTCTGTTTTAGTTTTTTTGTTTTTCTTTCTTTTATTGTCTTTAGTGTAAATTACACCTGACACCCCTTGGGTGCTTCTTATATTATAATCCTCTGTATTCTCTAAACTATCACCAACATTCCTTAGTTAGAATTTTTTTTGTAACACTTGTAACTGCTAATCAACCGTTTATTGATTGAACAGAAAAGCAAGACAAACAAAAAAATCATGCTTGAAAACTTTGATCAGGTCACAACTAGAGCAAAGGAAATCCAGTGAAAAATACCAGTAATATGGTGTCGAGGACTCGAAGCCAGAGGTCCGATTGAGGATAGTGATATTGGTACTGATGTGGTCGGAATGTGTTTCAGAAAACATTGCTCGTGGGATTGGGATTTCGCCCATGGTGGCCAAGCAAGGATTGAGGATTTGCAGTTGAAATCTGATCTTGACCCTCCGAAGTAGTTTATTTTTATTTGTTGATTAAAAAAATTAATTGTTTGATCCCATTTGTAGCTTGTAAAAATTATTTGTTGGGATTTCGCCCACGATGCTATTTTTTAGCTTTTTTTTTTTGTTGATGTTTGTCTCATTATCATTTTGTATATAAGATTTCATCAATAAAATTTTTATTTTTGTGAATCAGAAAAATATAAGTACTATTTTTTTTGCATTAAAGAAAAATCAAATTTTAGTGCTGCATTTTTTTGTAACATCCAACGGTCAATTAACGTCTTATTTTCAGCCTCGGCTTTTTTTGCTCTCACAGTCATCTCCTCAAGTTGAGCTTTCATCTCCTGGTTCTCACTTATTACCAATTCTAAAGCTTTAGTCTTTTCTTCTAAAAGTGCTGACAAATGAGTGCATTCATCCCTGCAGCATGTACATTTGTTTCAATAATCCATCCAACACTTTAAATTTTCAATGTCGTTCTCCTCCATTGATTATGGAAAATGAACATAAAGTAATAAATAAAATGAACCTTGCTTTTGCAAGCTCGTCTTCCAGTTGAAACTTTGATTATATATATATTTGGTGAAGTTACTGTTTCATCAGAGCTTGCAACAAAAGTGATGTAAGTTGGGGGCGGGAATTTTTAGATGTATTGAGAGTTTTTTAAGAGCAAGTTCTAAATGGGGGATGGAATTTTTGTCCAAAAAATAGATGGAACTCCTCCTGTGTACCTGCTTTTTTGTTCCACGTACTAGACGAAATACATGTGAATCTTTTTGAGTCTAGTAACTTTCTCTCTATCTTCATAAATAAATTCTAATAAAATCACTCATCGATCATGTATACTCCAAGTAATGCATATCATAATAACTAAATTCAATCACAAAAATTACCAATATCATAGTTAATTGAACTCAAAAAAACACTCAAAGTGGCACTATCTATTAATAGTTATTACAGTCAAATAATATCAAACATCTACCAGTTGGTTATCATTACTCAACACCAATTGTGTCAAAGTGGTAATTTTTATCATGTTCTTCAGCAATCCAAAATCAATCCTGACATGTATGTTGTTTCGATGGTTTCACTTGTATATGTTTTTTCCGGCCTCCATCATTAGATCCTGTAATAAGAATAATCATTAAAGAAATTAGAAAATTGATGAAATTGTAAATCAATTAAATTTGAAATTTTAAAGTTTTATTACTAAATTAAAAAATTAATACCATGAATGTAGAAGGCTTAGGATCTTGAGACACAGTAAATTGAGGACATGGAAGATCCAAAGTTATTGGCATGAAGTCCTTCATGTGAGAAAATTCAAGAAACAAAAAATTCATTTATGAGAAACAACTAATCATCTATGAGAAGAAACAAAAATTCATAGAACTTTTAAATTACCTGATGAAATATTTGGCTGGTAGGCGACAAACTTACATTGGCATTATCTCTGAAAGAGGAAAAAAAACTATAACTTAAAATTACATAAAATTTAACTTAGTAAGTAAGTAAGTAAGTAAGTAAGTAAGTAAGTAAGTAAGAAGAAGAAGAAGACGAAGAAGAAGAAGAAGAATAAGGCAATCATATAAATCACCTTGGTTGGTTTTGCTGATGACAACTAGTCCTGATATGCCCTGTTTGCTTGCAAATGCTACATTTTCTCTTTTTGCCCACATTGTTCTCTTTAGGATGTTTTTGTCTAAGTGATTTGGGTCGCCCCTTTGAAGCAACAGGTAGGGGATCTTGCAAAGTGAATTCTAAATTGGACAAGACTTGCTTACCACCTTCAAGTAATATTTCATTTCCTGAATTATCATCATTTTCAATTTCATTACTATCATCATCCATAGCTAAAAGTTCACAATGTGTCTTTTGCAAAGCAAGTGCAAGATAATCATGTTTCTTTTGTGATTTCTGCCCTTTTTCAACAACTTTCAAAAACTCTATCATCAAACTATTTCTCATCATAGTATGAGAAATTTGTTTGCCTTCTTGTACTACATCCTTCAAATTTTCATGTGCAGCATGATCCTTCACATTTATTGTCCATCTTCGAAGAACATATTGTTTAGGGAGGTAATCAACAAGAGATTTTTTAACAAAGACAGTAAGAATGTGTCTGCAAAGAATTCCAACAAATTCAAACATATGACATGAACAAGTAGCTTTCTTTTCAACACCATCAAATTCTACTTCATAGATTTGCTTTTCTTTCCCATTTGCCATTACCTTATATGTTTTCTTTGTTCCTTCCTCAAGATATTTAGATGCTTTGTGCTTTTGACTTGAAAATAGTTCCTCTTGAAACAACAAAAATATTTTCCTTGTGTACACTTCTCCCGCCTCTGCCTCCATTTTGTAACATGTCTTTAAAATTGCTTTGGTTGTTCTTGTTTTAACATCTTTTTCTTTCTCCTTCTTGTGTCTTCTATCCAATGCTTTCTCATATTGATGGACAAAGTCACTAACCAATGTACTAGAATGGACAAAATCCTTGAAAAATTTGTTCATGCTCTCGCTTCTTTGTGTTGTTGACATCCCGGCACAAAATGCTGTCCTCAAATAAGCTGGTACCCATTTTTCACGCCGCATGTACAAGTCTTTCAACCATTCATTTTCCCTTAACTCATATTTGCAAACCAATTCATCCCATTCATTTTCAAACTCTTCTATTGTGACCGTGTCATGAATGCAATGGTGAAATTCTCCTTGAAATGAGGAATACTTGTTATAAACATGAGCCAAATGTTCAGGAACTTTTTGTAAGATATGCCACATGCACAAATGGTGAATACTATTAGGCAATACATATGAAATTGCCTTAGCCATGGCTTTGTCATCATCAGTAATAATAACAGCAGGATTATGCCCACCCATTGTTTCAAGCCAAGTTTTTAACAACCATATGTAAGACTCTGTCGTCTCATTCACAAGTAAAGCACATCCAAACATAATTGATTGGTAGTGATGGTTAACACCTGTAAAAGGAACAAAGGGCATACCATAGCGATTAGTTAAGTACGTAGCATCAAATGTGACTACATCCCCGAAGTGTTGGTAAGCCAACCTTGACCTTGCATCGGCCCAAAAACAATTTCCCATGCAATGATTTTCATCCACTTCAACTGCGTAGATAAAGTCTGGGTTCTCTGATTGACTCTTTATAAAGTAATTGTACATTCTTTGTGCATCTCCATCTTTTAGAAGTTTTCTTCTTTTACTTCCCAAATAATTTTGAATATCCATTGTAACACAACCACCGTTACAATCACCACTAGATTCTTGACTCAACACTGATGCTATCTTTCTAGTGGGTACACCGGCTTCATTAAGCATATCAATGAGATTTTTTTGAGCAAGAGTCATTTTTCTATGTCCTCGAAGTAGAAGTGTACTTTTTGGAGAGCACAAATCATGATTATGTTCGGTTACAAATTTACTTACAACCCATTTCCCTTCGTCTTTTCTCAAACGCATCATTGCTTTACATCCAATCATGGTCATAGGACGAGTTGTGACATGCTTATTTTTCTTTTGGTAACTTGGTCGACGGTATCCTTCTCTCGTACAGGCAAATTCTACTCCAATCAATGACTTATCTTTACTAGATAGTCGAGTGTGATTTTTTCGAATGTCAAAACCTTTTCTCCTTGCATATGCATTGTAACAAGTCATGGCATCTTCTAGTTCATCAAAAATCATGCCTTCACATGGCTCTAAAGGATTGTTACACAAAGAAGACTTGATAGGTTGGTGTTTTTGATTTTCTGACAAATTTGCATTGTTCAAATCACCCCCTAATTCTGAATCCACAAAATATTCTTCTTCTAAACAGTTATCAGAAAATACGATATCAATCCCTTCACTTGATGTGCTTGTCATATCAAATCTATAATACAAAATTAACATTATTCAAATTTATGTACTAGTTAAAAAATAATATAAAAGAAAGTAACAAATAAAATAGAATCTTTATAAAATTTTTGAACCTCATGTTGTATGTTATCTTGGTTTGGTAGTGTAAGGTTTACTAGAATCAAAATTCAATAAAAAATGGTTGCCAAAAATGTGTTTTCTTGTAGTGGAATATCTATTCTCACATTTAATTCAATAAAAAATAATGAACATACATCACAAATGAAATCATCATTCACCAACAAATGAAATCATCATTCACCATTAACTGAGTGGGTTTGATTTGTGTTTCTATTATACTTATACTGATTCAAAATTAAAAATCTAGGATATAACCTAGATCACATTCAAAAAAATAAATTTGATCAACCTCTTTTATTTTTGATTCCTAATAAATAAATAAAAATAATTTTATTTTTAATTTTTAAACAACAACACTACAAACCCACACTTATTAATCCGGAATTTACTCAGAAAAATAAATCAATGGTTTAAATTCATTTTAAACATGGATCCCGTAATTCATCAATTTAATCTTTATTACACAAATCCATTTAAGGTCAATTATGGGTTCCTAAGGATGAGTTCATAGGCCAATCTTTAATCCAAAGACAATAAAAGAAAGAAAAACAAAAAAACTAAAACAGAGGGTGATAGTAGTTTTGTAATCCAATATACAAAATGATATTGAGATGAACATTCAGTTAATGGTGAATGATGGTTCATCCTTTGCTCTTCCCAAACCCACTCTCCATTGCGACCCGATCAAAATTGTTCCAGACAAATTTAATTTATATCACGATTCGGAAAATTGTTTCAAAAAATAGAAAAGGAGAAGAACTGAGATAATCAAACAACTCACCAGATTATATTCACGTTTGATGGTCTCGATTTTTTCTTGCCGGAAAAGATGAAGTTGAGGTCTGGATTTTTGATCGGAGAAGAAGAACGGATTTTTGATCGGAGAAGAAGAACAGTTTTTGCGCAGCTTTTGAAAGTGGGCTCAACCTAATTCAATTGATTAGGATTTTTATATTATTTAAAACTTAACTGTAGTTAAGTTATTAGCCCACTTTAACACTCTCTCTCTCTATGGTATGAAACTATCCCATTACTTCTTTATTATAGATGACGTGTCGATATTGGATAGGCTGTCCGTAAAAGCCGTATTCACGGCACATCCGTGTAGAATTTAATCCCATTTAATAATAGGGGGCCAAATTGTGGAAGCAAAATTTACAAAGATTGCTCAATGAGCTGTGCATATATGGCTTAACCAAAACATTCTCATATTCATATAATAACTCACACCATATAAACATTCATATCAAGTATGTAATACTTACGTCCAGGATCATTCAAAGCCAGTATTAACAAAAATCAAGGTTATACACAGGATTGGTCATACATGACCACAAAAGACCAAAAGTAAAAGATCAAAGGACGAGTAAATCAAAAGTAAGGCCTTTTGCGGGAGGCGACCTTGGTTGATCTCTCAAAACTTGGTTTCTCATTGCTCACTAGGGCTGAGACTGGACATCCCACTGCTCACCTACATACATAAATATAAACAGTGAGCTAATACCCAGTGAATAATACCAAAAACAAAGGAGTTCATGAACAAGATTCTTGTAATCACAGTTCATCATTACACTTAGTGCTTGATGTTAAAGCAAAGCGATCTCAGGTCCTTTATATCATATCTCAAGTACAAAACGATCTTGGGTCCATCATAAACAAAACGACCTTGGGTCCAACTTACATATTAAGCCCTCGTTTGGCAAGTGGCTTTTTTAGCCAAAAAGCCAAAAAGTCACTAAAAAAACCAAAAGCCAACAACCTATACCAAAAAGTCAAAGATTCCCTTTTCTTTCTACTTTTGCACATCTTTTTGTAAAAAGCTAAAAAGTCATCCCAAACATACTAGTTTTTTTACATCACATTTTAGCCTAAAAGCTAAAAAGTTACTAAAAAAAGCTTGTCCCCAAACGAGGCCTGAACGACCTTAGGTCCAATACTCACAGAACGACCTTAGGTCCAATACTTACAGAACGACCTTGGGTCAAATACTTACAGAACGACCTTAGGTCCAATTCATATACACATTTATTGTGTGTGCACATTCAAGTCTATGATCATATCCATTCTTGTATCTAGAACGACCTTAGGTCCATATCTTTTCCTTATCCCAAATGGCCTTCACCCCATTTAAAAATCATACAGAACGACCTTAGGCCCAATCCACGTCCTCATTGAATATATTGAACGGCCTTAGGCTCATTTCATACTCATACATTGATAGCTTTGTATATCTCATTCCAAAATGAGTGATTAGAATGCTCGTTCATATTATCAATTTAAAGGTTTAAAACCTTACCACATAGGCATCGTTTAGAAAATAATGTGTATACAAAAATATCTTTGCTAAGATATTACTCATAGTGTTCCGGTGATTGATTCGTCCTTGTACTTGACCCTACATGATTCACAACACGTTGGGTCATAATACCATTCAATCTGTTCTTTAGTTTGCTTAACATTCTTAGATTTCTTTCGTGTCCTTTAAGTCATTTACAATGTTCAATGCATGTCTAAGAGTGCTTAGAAATGAAAGAGAACGGAAAACAAAATATAAAGCTTTTCAAAATTTCTGAAACAGGGCTCTCTGCTCGCGTGCAGATTTTCTCGCTCGAGCGGACCCTTTTGGTCTGCAAAAATACTGGTTGCCTCATTTTTGCGCTTAAGCGTGACTTTGGTCGCTTGAGCCAAGAGTCAAAACATGTGTGTGGGCACTTGAGCGTAACTTTTCTCGCTTGAGCGGACACCAATGTCTGCAAAACTTCTGGGAGCTAGCATTTTACGCTCGAGTGACGCTTTCCTCGCTTGAGCGGACATGTCGAATTCTGGAATTTCCAGAACTGTGTTTGAAGTTCAGAATTGTGTTTGAAGTTCAAAACTTGATTCCAAAGCTCAAAACTCACATTTTGGTACAAAAACATGGAAAACATTATATGACATGGAAATACTTCAAATTTTAAAACCAATTATTCGAAATCATGGACCAATTTCCAAAATCAAGTTCAAATCATTCAATTCCATGTTCATAACTTTGAGACTCCTGCATATATGACCTTACATGAATTCATTATCTTCAAAAACATGTAATTAAGCTTCATAATCTCATTATTCATGGATGCATGTCTCAAATGACTACCAATTCAACTTGTTTAACATGTCTTATACACAAACATGGAGATTCATAGCAATTTGTTACATACATGTACATACTAATCTCAATTTCATCATTTCCAACTCAAATCTTGTTCTTAACTTCATATCCTCTTTGAATTTACTTGGCTATGAATTTAAACTCATGAATGTGAGTTCAATTACTCACCTAGAGGCTTTAACCTTTCAAACTTTAGCTAGTTCTTGTGCTAACTATCCCAATTCTTGAATTCTCTAGCAAAATCTTCAAGGATGACCCCTTTCTCTCTCTAAATTCGGCACACACTCTCTCTCTCTGTGGAGTGTAATCTCAGCCAAATTGGAAGAAAATGAGCTCAAGGACATAACTTAAGTGTATATTGGCCTATATATAGGCTTGCCTAATCAAGTTGATTAAGGCTAAGTAATTGTGCTTTAATTCAATCATATTGAATCTAATTATTTTGATTCGAATCAATTTTTAATTAAATCTCACTGTAGGTTCTAAAAATTAGGCTAATCACAATAAGGTAGTCAATTTCGATTTCTGACACGTCTATGGTCTTCAATTTAAATTTTATAACAGAAAATCAAACAAATTTTCCTACGATAAACAAATAGAAATTCAAAACCACATATAATCATATAATTAGCGCTTAAAATCATATCAAGCTCATAATCATAAGCATAATTAAGATTAATTAACATAACACAGAGTAGGGTTATCACAATAAAGTTGCATGGACAAGACATATTGTGCAGTTTACAAAAATCAAAGACTAGGGCCATATAGCTTGATTGATGAGGTACACTTATAGCTCATGTGTTTTTACGGATTAAATTAGATGAGATTAGCATGTTTAGAATAGTAAGTTTTAAAATTATTAATTTTTTTAGATTATATATCTTATTTTATGTTTGGATTGACATGAAATTATGAGTAGAAATTGATAAAATCCTATCAATTTTACAATTCAACTAATTAGTCCAAATTTCTCCTTAGTCTTCCATTTATTTTTTACTCCAGTTTGAAATTCAGTAGTCCTTCATATAGGGGTACTACATCTATATCATAATTTTCTTAACTAAATATCGAATTATATATTTTAATTTTTTTTAATCTAATTTGAAAGTGATGTCTGCCTAAAGTAATATGGCCAAAAAGTTGTTGAAAACTTAAGCCTAATGTCAAGGGATCATTCTATTTGGGCAACATATGATAGGAAGTTGAAGAAAGAAGAAGGCTACACTTGGGTTAGCGTCATTCTATTTGGGCAACATATGATAGGAAGTTGATGAAAGAAGAAGGCTACACTTGGGTTAGCGTCATCATATATTCAGAAAAATTAATACATTCTTGTTGGCTACATATTTTGTACAAGCCAACTACAATTCGACGCGTGGCAGAATAAGGGTAATACAGGAAGACTATTCAAGTCTTCGATCCAGATCGTACACGTGGCAGTTAGTATTGGTTATTACGAGATCTGAGTAGCAGTGGATCAACAAAGAGATGCAAGGTGATGTGGCTTCAACGGTTACTTACATTTAAATTCAAATTTAGGAGGGAAGCCTAACTGCAAGTGATGGCATAGTGGAGCTAATTATAAGGCAACATGATCAACGATCATGGAGGAGCAGTTCGACGGTTGGAAATGCAGTTCGATGGTCATCCTTAAGAAGTATAAATAGCAGAGAAGGCCCAGAAAAAGATTCCCAGACTCAGATCCAAAAAATCAGTCTTATTTTACTTATTTTCCTTTCCAGTTTTACATTTCCAGTCTTACATTTCCTGTTCTTTACATTCCTGTACTTTAAATTCTTGCACTGCACTTCGTTCATAGGAGTAGTTTCAAGTAGTAGATTGTTGCTGTAAACCTCTACGAGGCTGAGTTTGGATCATTGTAAGTTTTTCATTTTAATGAAATGCTTCAATTGTTCTTCATTTAATTGTTATCTTGCTTAATTCTCCTAAATCAAGCCACCAGTAAAAGTCCTCTTCATTGAGGCTGAAAGAACTAAAACACAATTGTCTGATAATTGGTTGGCAATTAATTTTCTATAAGGACTGATTGATCCTTGCTGGTACGCTTACAATTACAAAAATAACCTTCGAAAGCCAAAAAGCCAACATATATTTTTGGCACGCCTAGTGGAACCAATTGAAATGGCTAGACGTAGGAGACAAGGAGAAAATGAACGCTTGGAAGAAGGCGTGGAATGAGAGGTAGAGATACCTAATCTAGAGGATAATGTGATAACACATCCTGTGGAAACTCCCATTTTATCAGAACCTATGGTCGAACAGACCAGCACTTCAGAACAAGTACCACATGTTCATAATATTGGATGAGACCAAGGAATTAGACCATCCACTGTTCTATCTACTCAGCCAATAAATCCATGGGGTGGCCTAGTAGATGCCATGGGACAGCAGTTAATGAACACGATGGAAAGGTGGGCAACATCCTTTTTGGATCGAATGAATAACCACCAACCAACAAACGCAAGACACATGGAGGAAGTTTTAAATGTCCCTCAGCAAAGATTGGCTAGAGATAAATAGCCTATGCAAGTTAATGGACATTCTAATGGTCAAACTAGTAATCAGAACTATGAAAGACCATCACCTCAGTCTTGGTACGAACCTATTTCGAGGCCTATAGCAGGTCAAAATGCCTCAGTACTTAACAGTGAAGCCATGCAAATTGGTGGATCTGGCCCAGTACAAGAAAATGGCATAAGAATGATTCCAAATCCCATGTTCGAAGCCATACCTGGCATGAGGGGGTTTACTAATCCCTTACTCGAATTTATACTCGGGAGGTTGGAAGGTTTTCCTACAAATGGAAGAGACACAACACCTGTTCCAGCATCTTTCGCAGGTCCTTTCGCAGGTCTTTTCGCAGGACAGGCTCAAAGGGGTTACCCACACCCCCAACAGCAACCTGCACCACAGGGACAACCAGTCCCAAATATACCACCTTATGGACCAAGAGGACCACAGACACAAGGTTGTCCACCAAATCCTGTGTTTGTTCCTCCAGTAGTGGTTCAGCAGGCACAAAATATGGTCCCTAGGGACCAAATTGCTGACATTGTTAGAGAGATGTGTGGACCGATGGCTCGGGGGGTCCAGACTCCTGTGTACAGGAAACCATATCCAGAATGGGTAGATAGAGTACATGAATACCCAAGAGGTTTCAGGATACCAGATTTTGCCCTTTTTTATGGAAATGAAAACCAATCAACAGTGGAGCATATTGCTAGGTTTGCTGCTCAATGCGGTGAATTTACTAATAATGACTATATGAAGTTAAGGTTATTCCCAAATTCCTTAACTGGGGGAGCATTTGTATGGTGTATTAACCTTACACCTGGTTCTATCCAAACGTGGCAACAAATGGAAGAGGCATTTCATGCCCAATTTTTCCAATCGGAGCCAGAGGTTTCCATGGCAGACTTGGTAAGATTGAGTCAAAGGCCTGATGAGAAGGCTACCCAGTTTATTGCCAGATTTAAAAAGGGCTCAAAATAAATGTAGAGTCATCCTACCAGAGCCAGAATTCGTGAGATTGGCTCAAAATGGCTTAGAGTTTAGGCTTTGAAAGAAGTTTGACTCAACTGAGTTCAGAGACTTAGTGGAACTGACTTATAAGGTGTCTAGGTACGAAGTATTACTAGAGGAGGAATAAGATCGAAATAATGCATCGTACAAGACATATTATAGAGATCCTAATTATGAGATTGATGCAGTAGAGATTGTGGGGAAAGAACCTGTGATCTGTGAAGCATTAATTCATAAGGATACAACAATTGACCAGCAGTTTAAAAAGAAAGACCTTCATAAGAAATACTCTTTCGATTTAACTAAGGCAGATGACATTTTTGATCATTTGCTTGCGGCCAACTTCCTTAAGTTACCAAAAGGAGTCAAAATTCCATCTCCAGATGAACTTAAAGGAAAAATATACTGTAAATGGCATAACTCTTGGTCTCACTCGACTAAAAACTGTATTGTTTTTCGAGACAGGATCCAAGAACAAATTCAGAAAGGAAGCTTAAAATTCCCAGCTAAAGCAGAAAAGACCATGGGGATCGACAGTAATCCATTTCCAGAAATTGGAGAGGTGGCAGCCAATGTCATTATGTCAGACTTCCAAAATTTGTCCTTGAAAGAATTGGAAGAAGTCAATGTGCAGATGCATGTTGCCAACCAGACAACTATTAAAAAAGACACTGGAAATCTACCAGTTATTGGACAAGGTTTCTCACACTAGAGGGAAGACTCTGATGAAGAAGCACTGGATGACGATTCTTTAGAGGCAGCTGTAATGCAAATGATGTGTCCCAGGTGCAGACTGAGTTATAAGTGGTTGAAAGGGCTTCCAATTGATGGGAAGCAATATTACAGGGATGTGTAGAGACGTTCTAAACCAACCAATGCTTATAACAAAAGGCCATATCCAACTAGTGGAGCAACCATTAATGGTTGAGCCAATAGCCGATAGAATGCATTCTAAAGGCAAGAGACCTTTATATGAGTCTAGGCCACCTAATTACTACAGAATGGAGAGCAGTCATTCTGAAAGGAGACTGGAGAAGGGTTCAATTCATGGGATCAAAGCCATAGATTGGCCCCCTAGACCAGCCTCACGCAGGACAGAAAGTGGCCCCTTCATCAAAGGCCTGAGTTAGGCCCAAAACATGAAGTCAGAACCAAGCAGTGGCCTTCACAGCCAGCTTCGAAGTTGGCTTTGAAGGAAGAAAGGAATAGTTCAACATCTGGGTCAGTAATGGGTACCTGGAGTTCCAGATTGGTTTGTCATGCAGAACAAACCTAGGGAGGTATTTACCCAAAGAGATGTTGTTGGAAACCAAGGTAGGATGGTCAAACCTCCTTTGGTGGCCCCAAACAATTGGGTATTGCTTAAACACCCAAAAACAAAAGAACCAGATATGGTCCCAGTAATTTCGAGATCACAAAGGAGAAAGATTCAGCGTAGGTACACTCAGTACCAGAAAGACCTGAAAGAAACTGGAGAGAGCTCTTCATTGGTCCAGACAGAAGGAAAGAAGAATCCAAAGTCAGATCATACTCCAAAACCAACTCTACAAGGCAAAATGGGCTGCAGCAGAGAACAGTTGGCCAAAGTTCACTCTGAACTAAAAGCCAGAGAGAAGTCCAATTTAGCAGGATTGGAGAAGGCTTTGATGGAGAGTGATAGCGAGACAGAAGAAGAAGTTGGCCTAGGCCAAAAGAAAGGATTGGTTGAGGAAGAAATGTTCGAAGCCTTCATGGCTGAACAAACATTTTTGGTTGAAAAGCCAGTCAGAAAAGACCATTCGAAGGAGTCTGTTAGTAATGAAGTGCCAGAATGCAGCATGGAGGATGCTTCTGAAGTAACTGAACAAGGTGGCCAAGAGGAGAAACAGGCACAGCCA
Organism: Camellia japonica; assembly: GCA_030407325.1. Lineage (NCBI taxonomy): Eukaryota > Viridiplantae > Streptophyta > Magnoliopsida > Ericales > Theaceae > Camellia > Camellia japonica. Next base: position 19,696,630 of record JAPPVO010000059.1, on the reverse strand, counting down.
GCCATCCAATTTGGCTCAGTGTCAGTGAATATGGTACACATACTACCGCATGAATTCCAAGCTGGAGATGAGAACCAAGAGGGGCAAGAAATTGACCCAATTCCAGTCTCTAGTGAAGACTCACAAGTGAGTATGGTGCAAGATGAATCCAGAATGGCTACCCCAATGGAAACTGAATATGAGAGTGAAGAAGAGGTGAGTATTAACCTCTCATATCCTTTTGAGTATCCCTCGAACTCTATGACACAGCATGTCAAGCCCTTGTATATCAAGGCCTTCTTCGATGGGATACAATTGAACCGAGTCTTGGTGGATAATGGGGCAGCGGTGAACTTACTACCGAAATCTTCCTTGAAGAAACTAGGGAAAAGGAACCCTAGGTTAATCCCAACCAGCACAACCATTGCTGGCTTCGCTGGAGACAAACAGATGGCTCAGGGAATTCTGCCCATCAACCTGAGTGTAGGAACCAGGGACTGCATGACGGCATTCTTCGTTATCGACAGCAATGCTAAGTACAATGCTTTACTTGGTAGAGATTGGATCCACACTAACAAATGTGTGCCTTCCTCTTTGCATCAGAAAATAATGATGGCCTTGGGCAATGGAGAGACAGAGGAAATTGATGCAGATCCTCAACCCTTCATAGCCTGTGCAGACTTCGCAGAGGCAAATTGTATATTGAGGGAGTGACACCACTCAGTATACTGAGGAAACCTGATGGCTCAGCCGAAGTGACGGCTGATGAGGAAGTGACACACCTGAAGCACTTAGTCCAGGAGAGTGCTGATGAAGAGGTTGTCGTTAAGGATGACAATGATGCCTGGTTGTAGGCAAAGAGATGAAGCGCTAGAAGCCAAGTCTTTGGCTCTAATTAAGTTCTCAACATTGGATGTAAAATCAATAGTCCAGAAAGTGCAGGAGCAAGAGAAAGAAGCCATGATAATTGGCTGCAAGCAGGAGCAGCAACAGGCCAGAGTTTTGGCCCTTGATAAATACTGTGCATTGGACATTGAAACAAAAGTCCAGGAGATACAGAAGAAGAAGCCTTGTGGACAGACTTTGTCTATGAGGAGGAGGGTAAAGATGTTGAATTAAAGAACCTGGGAGCAGAACAAAGCAAGAAGATTGCTTCGAAGTCAGAAGGAATAAAGAAGAAGCTTCAGTAAGTTCTCAGACACAAGACCCCTTAGAAGAAGTAAATTTAGGGGAAGGTTCTATACAACAGCCCACCTATATAAGTGCTTGGTTGAATGCTCTTGACAGGGACCAGTTGTTGGTTGTTCTGAAAGATATAAAGATTGTTTTGCATGGTCTTATAATGAACTACCAGGATTGGATAGATCATTAGTAGAACATAGGCTCCCTATGAGGCCTAATTTCAAGCCATACAAGCAAAAACCAAGAAGAATGAGTCCAGAAGTGATTCAGAAAGTTAAAGAGGAAATTCTTAGACTACTCAAGGCAGGCTTTATTAGGACAGCCAGGTATGTTGAATGGCTATCCAATATTTGCCTGTAGTTAAGAAGAATGGTAAAATGAGGGTATGCATTGATTTCAGAAATTTAAATCTAGCAACTCCAAAAGATGAGTATCCTATGCCTATAGTGGATTTGTTGGTAGACAGTTCAGCAGGGCATCAAGTTTTATCAATGATGGATGGGCACTCTGGTTATAACCAAATCTGCATTGCAGAGGAGGATGTCCACAAGACAGCATTCAGATGTCCTGGGAATATTGGCACCTTCGAATGGGTTAAAATGCCATTTGGCCTGAAGAATGCTGGGGCTACATATCAGAGGGCTATGAACACTATCTTTCATGACCTCATTGGAGGGTATTTAGAGTGTTATATTGATGACATTGTAGTGAAATCCCAATCCATGGAGGAGCATCTGTTTCACTTAGAAGCAGCTTTTGAAAGAATGAGAAAGTTCAAGTTGAAACTCAATCCTCTTAAGTGTGCTTTTGGCGTATCATCTGGAAACTTCTTGGGCTATGTAGTACACAAGAAAGGAATACAGATTGACCAGAATAAAGCCAAAGCCATCATTGAAGCCAGACCTCCATCAAGTAAGAAAGAATTACAAAAGTTCCTTGGACAGGTTAATTTTCTTCGAAGATTCATTTCTAATACTGCAGGAAAACTAAAGTATTTTCTTCCTTATTAAGGCTAAAAGATGAAGAGGAATTTGTGTGGACAGCAGAGCATCAAATTGCTTTCGAAGGTATCAAAGCCTACTTGGCCAACCCTCCAGTGCTGATGCCACCAAAGGGTGATAAGCCCTTGAAGTTGTACATAGCTGCAGCAGAAGATTCATTGGGAGCTTTCTTAGCCCAAGACAATGAAGAAGGCAAGGAGCAAGCTGTTTATTACCTTAGTAGGTTTTTAAATTCTTGTGAATGTAAATACTCAGCTGTAGAAAAGCTGTGCCTTGCATTGTATTTTGCTGCAATGAAATTAAGATACTATCTTTTGCCTACAACTGTCTTGGTAATTGCAACCACAGATTTGGTTAAGTATATGTTATCTAGACCTATGTTGAGGGGAAGAATTGGCAAATGGATACTAGCCTTATCAGAATTTCATTTAGAATATGTTCCCAAAAGGCAGTAAAAGGACAAGTTTTAGCTAATTTTTTGGCAGACCATCCATCTCAAACAGAAAGCCAAGAGATAATGGAACTTGGTATGGCTAGTGTTGAGCCATGGCAAATGTGGTTCGATGGATCAAAAGCCAATGGCCTAACTGGAATTGGTATAGTGATTAAGTCACCACAAGGAGTAGAAACCACACATGGTTTCAGAGTGGATGAAATTACTTGTTCTAATAATCAAGCTGAATATGAAGCCTTAATAGTGGGACTGGAAATTCTTATTGGATTACAAGTTCATGCAGTTGACATATTTGGAGATTCTCAATTGGTGGTTAACCAAGTGAAAGGGATTTTCAAATGTCAAAGTATAAGCATGTTGCCATACTATGTTGTTGCATTACATCTGCTTTCTCAATTTCAAATAGCAAATGTAACTCATGTCCCAAGATTCTTGAATAATAGAGCTAATGATGTGGCTCAGAAAGCTTCGAATTTCAAGAGAAGGGATAATGCTCAAAGGGACATAAGCCAAACAACATATCAGAAATTAATACCACCCTTGAATAAAAGGAATGTGGTCCTGGAAGTCAACCATAATGACTTACAAGAACAAGATTGGAGGCATCCAATAATGCAGTACTTGGCTGGCCCATCTTCGAAGGCCAGCAGAAAAATTAAATTGCAATCTATGCAATACATGATGTATGGTAATGCTCTCTACAAAAGAGGGGGAGATGGTTTATTGCTGGAATGTTTAGGCCCAAAAGAAGCATTAACAGCTATGGCTGAGGTTCATGAAGGCATCTGTGGTGCTCATCAGCCTGGGGTGAAAATGAGATGGTTGCTTCGAAGGCATTCCTACTATTGGCCAACTATCCTTAAAGACTGCATAGAATATGCAAAAGGTTGCCAGGCATGTCAAAAGCATGGCACAATAAGGCATGTGCCCATAACTGACCTGCATGCAGTAGTGAAGCCTTGGCCATTTAGAGGATGGGCCATGGATATGATGGGGAAAATACACCCACCTTCTTCGAAGCATCATTGTTTCATTTTAGTGGCCACTGATTACTTCACTAAGTGGGTCGAAGCTAAGCCATACAAGGCTGTAGACCAGACTGAGGTCATTGGATTCATTAAAGATTTAATCCATAGATTTGGTATCCCACAGACTATAACTGTTGATAATGGGACTGTATTTGATGGGAAGATGGTAAAGTCTTTTGTGGCAGAGTTTGGAATTAGCCTTGTTAATTCCACCCCCTATTATGCACAAGCCAATGGTCAAGCTGAATCATCCAATAAGTCCTTGAAAAAAGGAATACAAAAGGTTGTGGAAGACAATCCTAGGGATTGGCATAACTTATTGTTGGATGTATTGTGGGCTTATAGAACTTCCCCAAGGTCAAGCACAGGAGTCACTCCTTATGCCTTAGTATATGGGCATGATGCAGTGTTACCTGTGGAAATTAATGTTAAGTCCTTGAGGGTAAGATGCCAAGACCAGTTAGATCCTGAGCAATACCATCAGAGTATGTGCTTGGAATTAGAAAGCATAGATGAAGCTAGAATTCTGGCATTAAATAGCATTCTTTTTCAAAAGAAGAAAGCAGCCAAAAACTATAATAAAAAAGTCAAATACATTGGCTTTGATGAAGGTGATTTGGTATGGAAGACAATACTCCCAATAGGGATTAAAAGCCATAAGTTTGGCAAATGGTCACCTAATTGGGAAGGACCATATCAAATTCATAGAGTCCTGCCTTTTGGAGCATACCATTTGAGAAATTTGAATGGATACATACATCCCAAAAAGATTAATGGCAGATATTTGAAGCCTTATTTTCCAACCATTTGGGAAACACAAGGAATAAAATAAACACTAAGTACAAGAACACGAGAATACTCAAATGATAAATAAGAATTTGTTCTTCATAAAGAGTTGAATACATTCTGCCATAAATTGGCCCAGAAATCATTACAATGTCTCAGTTGTTCTTTTACAATGGATGTTCTATTCTTAAATGATGAGAACAACTGGATGGCTGTGGTCATTTCCTGCTTTCGGTCAGCCAGTCCTTGGTTGGTGATCTGCAGTTTGGTGTCAGTTCGGATTAAGGCCTGGTTCACTGCAGATAGCTCCTCCTCAAGTTGAGCTTTCTTCTCCAGTAGTTGAGTTCGAAAGTGGGAGACAGAAGAATGTTGTTCCTTTAGTTCTGATACTTCAGTATGCACTGTGGAAACAAAGCTCTGATCTTTAACCAATTTCTCCTCTGCAGCCTTGGCAGCATGGCAAATGTTGATATAGAAGTCAATAGTGGCTGCTGCCTGAGATAAATGACTTGAGACAGTCATGCCAGATTGCTCAACAATCTTGCAGCACTGAAGGAAGCCATTTCTTATTATAGGTCTCTTAAGCCTCGAAGGGAATCCTCGAAAAAGATGTCAATAGCTCCAGGCAGTTGTCCAAGTCTATCAGAGGTGAAGAAGGCTTACTACTGGAGGAAGAGCTCTCAAAAATTTCTAGCAAGGAATCAGCCAAAACTAATGGCTCAGTCTCATCACTAGCCATTGGAGAGGTAGAAGGCAGGTCGAAGAGACTAGCTAGTCTTGCTTCAAAAATGTCTACCTCATCCGTGGACATGAAGGGGGCAGAAAGGGCTTTGGTGGAAGGCACAAAGGACTGCATAGGGATAGGAGAAATGGGTGGAGCATCTTCAGCAGTCTCTATGGTTCTAGCCACCAATAAATCAAGGGAAGAAGGGCTGGAACTAGGCAAAGGTAATAAACTACGAGTTGGAGAGCTGCCAGCACCCTCTATAGGGGAATCAGCTACCATCGAAGAGAAGGTAATAGCTGGAATTTCCTTAGGAGGAGAAGGAAGAGCAAGGCTCGAAAGAGAATTAAATTGAGATAGATCAAAAGACAAGTAAGGAGGTATGGATTTAAACCAAAAGAAAGAAATGCAGGAATACTTGGCCTCAAGGAGGGTACAGAGAATGTAGGCCTAGGAAGTGGGAGTATTATCTGAATGGATCTCACATTTTGCAATTGATCAACTTCAACTGAAACTGAGGGAGTCCTTATTGGAAGAATAGGCTCAGTAGTTGTTGCTGCAAAAGAAGAAGTACAAAGTAATGTCAAGTCTCAATACCAAAAATTTGACAAGGAAAAACAGTAGAGGCTTGAAAGAAGTTACTTGTTTCAGAAGTGATAGCAACAATAGGAGAGCTACGAAGGGAATAGTGCTCAGCAATATGTTGCCTTCTTGCAGTTTCCCTTTGGATTGCATCAGCAGCAGCAGCTTCATCTCTTAAGAATTGCTGCTGCCGTCTCTTCTCAGCTCTCTCAAAAACAATTATGGCCTTAGAATGTTCCTGCTCTACTGCCTTGGCAGCTGCATCATGAATAGGGTCTTCGACCAAATCAGAAGGAGAGACAGTCATCTTTCTTCTCTTTTTTCTCTGTACTAGTATTGCCTGCTCCTTCTCAATTTCTCTCTCTTCAATCTGGGATTCGGATTCTTCAGAAGTGAGTTCCTCTTCTACTACTCTGGCAGTTGTCTCATGAGTGGGATCTTGAACCAAGTCAGAAGAAGGGACGGTCACTCTTTTTCTTCTTTTCAAGGGTGACTCTTGCTCTTGATTTGCCTCTTCTTCTTCTTCTTCTGCTTGAACCTCAGGTGCTTTCTTTTCAGGCTCAAGTAAAAGTCTCATTTTCTTTTGTTGCTGTTTGCTTTTGAGAAGATTTAGAGCTTGGGTCTTCTGAGGAGAATCTCCCTGTGAGGCACCCGCACCACCTTCACAAAAGAAGAACTAAAGATAAGGCTAAAAGCATTATAAAGAAGGCAAAATGAGAAGAAACAAGGGTATTTACCTTTCTTTGAGGCAGCCCGAGTAACTCTAGGAGGAGTTGAGGCAGCAGGAACAGACTGTGTGGTGGCAGGCACAAGAACTGAAGTGGTAAGAACAGTGGAAGAAGTAACAACTCCAGCTCCTTTGGGCTTGGGCACATCCAACACCATTAGTAGGTCTTGAGGAGAAATGGCCAAGTATACTTCCATATTGGTCACCCACCAGTTTTGGTACCTCTTCAACAGGTTACCTTGAGGAAGGAAAGGGATATACTTAAAATCGATCAAGTCCTGTATAAACTTAGAAGTTGCCTCTTCTAGTCTGGACCTTCGAACTTTCAAATCCCTGCTGGTAAGACTTAGATTGGTGTTACTGCAGAGAGGTATTGGGACCCCTTGTGAGAAGCCAAATTGTCTAGCAAATTGAGCAGGACAATAGGGCTCAGCAATGCATTTGTAAGCTCTGGGGTTCATGGTCCCAATGAATAATTCTCTAGGGATCAGAATAGAAGCCCATATATCTTTGTGAGCAGGTGAAGCACAGAACCTATCACTTAGGAAATTCTTTAACCAAGATGGGCCAATGGTAATGGGTTCGAAGGGACGAAAGTTGTAAGAAGGAAGAGAAGCTGGAAGAAAGAGAAGTAAAAGGCAAATGTAGAAGGATAAAGTGAAGCATTGGCTAGCCTCATGCCATGAGTAGGAGGGTTTGGCTCAAAAAATTTAAGGCATTTGGATTGTAACTCAGTGAAATAAGCAAAAAGCCAAAGCTGAAGAATCCAAAATGGCCCCCCTTGATTGGCATCTAAGGGTTTCTCATAGAAAAGAGAACATGCTCTATATACGTGACCTAGAATGTATGGAGCTAAAGCCACCTTCTTCTGTAAAACAAGGGCTTTGGCAAGAGGGGCAAATTCAGGCATGATTCTTTGAGAGGAGGTGCAGAAAAGGAACTTGCAAAGCCAATATAGTAGGAAAGAAAAGAATTCCCTATCAGTTACAGAACCTTCCCTTCTATTCTCAGCCTTGACGAAGTCACTATAGGATGAGTTAAGAGAGGGGAGGGAAAAAGGGACTGCTAGGTCAGGATAATCTGGTCCAATGGGGGATAATCCTAATAGATGGCAAATGTCAAGAACAGTAGGGGCCATCATCCCACATCTGAATTGAAAGAAATTAAAGGCAGAATTCCAAAAGCACAGGGCAGCAGGAATTAAGAAAGGGTCCTCTGAGATAGTTAACCTGGATAGTCGGAGGGCGTCGAGAAGGCAGAGTTCTTGAAGGTCCAGAGTCCTATCAGGGACAACCCGATCATACCATTCTTGCCACTCCGGTCTCACCGTGGGCCAGCATCGGTGGGGGCGGTTCGTCCTCCAGTTCCTCCAGTCAAGGCCACCTTCGTAAAGGAGACAATGGTCTTCCAGACGTGGATATAGAGCTGGAAGCTCAGTAAGAATCTCCTTGAATATGGGCCCAAGCACATAGTCTTGTTGCACATGACGACGAGGGATGAAGATGCGTCCGTCGATGGCGCTTTTCTCCCCAGCCTTGTACTTTTCACATTCTGCATCAATGATCCTTTTCAGGGCTACAGACGGGCTCGCACGCTCTACGACTGGCACTTTCAATGAAGAAGAAGCCATTGATAGAATGCTTTCTTAGAGGACGAAGCTGGGAAAGGGAGTAGAGAGAAGTGGAAGATCGGTAGAGATAAAGGGTTTGTGTGTTGAGCGAGCAAGTGATTTCAGAGCACGAAATAAAATGGTTTTAAAAGCCTTTCTGTCTAGAAGATATATCACGTAATTCGTTAAGTACTAAAAGTATGAATACGAAGAATTTCCTTCAATATTGATACTTTGGAGGGAAAAACACATCCCAGATGTTGATGCCAGCTTCGAAGTAAAATATTTGGCTTCGAAACCAGATTTTGGCGCCAAAAGTCAAATAACAACGGCTTCGAAACAGAGAAGCCGACTTCGAAGCACATTCCATACTTAAAGATGTAAGAATACTCAAGTATTTGTTTACTTCAAAGGGATTAAAGACCTGTTTTAGGTTTCTTAATGAAAGTAATGTCCTTCGAAGCAAAACCTGAGACCCCTTAAGGATGGGAATTGGTGTTCGAAACATCAAAACCAATAGTTAGTTTGTATATATACAGAAAGATATTGTCTTTTGAACTAAAACAGCATGAACTGTTGTTCGAAGCAAAAAATGGTCAATTTAGGACTGATTGATCATACTAACCATGACCATATGTTGGTTATGATTAAAATAAGCTTTGAGGGGTAAGATTGTTAAATTCGAAACACTGATTCTAAATGAAAATCAGCAAGAACTGTCAACTATATTCCATAAATTGGAAAGCTTCATATTGGTTCTTTTTAGTGTTTCATTTAAAACGATTGAGTCCATATTCGAAGGATAAGATTGTTCAGTTCGAAGCCCTAAATTTGCTTTTAAAGACAAACGGAGACAAGATCAAACAATGCCAAACAAAGAAAAAGTCTTAGTTGTATTAAAGCAAAAGCAATTACATTGAATGGCCCTCTTTGGGTACAAATTCAAGCTCATGAAAGTAGGGAATAGAATAAATAACAAGATCGTGAAATTTGGTCCAACTATGATCAATGAATTTCTGTTATTTCTTTATTCTATCATCTATTTCTTCTAGGATTGGTTGCATAAGTTGATGTGCTTTCACTTCATAAAAGAGCTCTTCAGCCTTTATTTCGAATGCTGTTTCTCTTAATCCTTGTTCCAGCTCGTCTATATCCGAGTCATCCCAGTACGCAGAATCTTTATTCTTGAAGTTTTCAAATTCTTCAATGAAGTTCTCTACTTCGTACTGGGCATGAACTCGAAGGGATGAGAGTTGGTCCAAAGGTTGAGTGGTGGCTATAGAGGTCCGATGCCAGTGGAGAAGCAATGGAAGTTGGTCCAAAAACATGTGAAGCTCTGCTTGGGCGAGGGGATTGAGGACATGACCCCTAGTCAGAATATCACAAGCCTATCGAAGGTTCTTGAGAGGGACTTCGTCCTCAAGAACACTGAAAGGCAAGTGAGAGAAGACCGCAAGTAGGAATTGGGCTTCCTTCTGCTTAGCTGGAGTAGGGGGAGGTGGAGGCTTGTAAGGTGGAAAGACCTTATCCGCGGAGAGGGCAAGCCTCAGTCTCTCTGTCCAGCAAGGAGTTGGCGGAGGAGAAGGTATGAAAGCCTCCACTTCAGGAGGAGGAGTAAGGGCAGAAGGAACAAGGGCATTAATATAATCGAGCCAGTTAGAAGAGCAAAGCTTCGCCTTCTGGGCTAAGAACGATGGATTGTACCCTTGTGCCTCTTCGGGGCGTCGGGCAGCGTGCACTATCTTTGTAGGCATGGAGGATGTGTGCCATGCTATAAGCAGATTCTCCTCCAAACTGCGTCGACGGTCGATGGGCACGTAAGGATAGACCACCGAGCTTCGCGCATAGGAAGGGAACTCTAAAGGGTCAGTAAACTCGACAAAGTGATGGTTGATTCGCTTCCTTAAATCACAGGCCTCAGGTTTTGCCAGCTTGTCTAGTCAGAAGCCCCAGAGGAAGAAGAAGCTGTAACCTTATCCTATGCAGAGGGTTGTGAAGAAGAACTTCTCATGTCCATATTTGCGACTTTCTGAATCAAAGGATTGAGAGCAGTTTGTTCGTAGTCCAAGGGTGAGTCAGAAAAAGAACTTCCCATGTCCATATTTGTAAGTTTCTGAATCAAAGGATTAAGGGCAATGTGTTCGCAGTCCAAGGGTTGATAATTTGCAAAGGCATCCATGACCTGAATATAGAAAGGTGGGTAAAGGTGGCTAATTAATGCATGAAGGTTCTTTCGAGGAGGAACAGCATCATCAGATGACTCTTCGTGTGCTCGATCAATGGAGGAGAAAATTAATTCGGCCATAAAAAAATGTATCAGTCTGTTCGAATACTAAGGTGGTGGGGGTGTTCAAAAGATTAAAGGAGAGTTTAATGTAGATGATGAATGACAGTTGTATTTATTGAAGAATGCAAAGCCCATGCACGTTCTAAGACATGGATAAAAGACCTTGATCCACTAATATCACCAAGTATTGGGTATATTAGTGCGGGGGGTAATGTTGGCTACATATTTTGTACAAGCCAACTACAATTCGACACGTGGTAGAATAAGGGTAATACAGGAAGACTATTCAAGTCTTCGATCCTGATCATACACGTGGCAGTTAGTATTGGTTATTATGAGATCTGAGTAGCAGTGGATCAATAAAGAGATGCAAGGTGATGTGGCTTCAACGGTTACTCACATTTAAATTCAAATTTAGGAGGGAAGCCTAACTGCAAGTGATGGCATAGTGGAGCTAATTATAAGGCAACATGATCAGCGATCATGGAGGAGCAGTTCGACGGTTGGAAATGTAGTTCGATGGTCATCCTTGAGAAGTATAAATAGCAGAGAAGGCCCAGAAAAAGATCCCCAGACTCAGATCCAAAAAACCAGTCTTATTCTACTTATTTTCCTTTCCAATTTTACATTTCTAGTCTTACATTTCCTGTTCTTTACATTCCTATACTTTAAATTCCTGCACTGCACTTCGTTCATAGGAGTAGTTTCAAGTAGTAGATTGTTGCTGTAAACCTCTACGAGGCTGAGTTTGGATCATTGTAAGTTTTTCATTTTAATAAAATGCTTCAATTGTTCTTCATTTAATTGTTATCTTGCTTAATTCTCCTAAATCAAGGCACCAGTAAAAGTCCTCTTCATTGAGGCTGAAAGAACTAAAACACAATCGTCTGATAATTGGTTGGCAATTAATTTTCTGTAAGGACTGATTGATCCTTGCTGGCACGCTCGCAATTACAAAAATAACCTTCGAAAGCCAAAAAGCCAACAATTCTGTTTGAATTATGAATTTAGATAATAATTTAACAACCAACCCAAAATATACTTTGCAGAGTTATATGATTCCATTTCATTCATTTATTAGAGTGAAAAATCAGCCTATACCTTTGAATAAATTTTATAAAGTAACTTTAGAAAAAAATAATTTGGTTTAAAAGGCTGTAAGCACTATTATAAAAATAGTTAAAGATCACACTTTGACAAATGAAAATATCTCACTTTTATTGGAATTGTGATAAAAAAAATTAGATTGATATTTTAATCACACTTGATTTGATTGAGTTTGATAATATTTATTTTTTTTATGTGTGATTATATATATTTTATTTAATCAGACTTTCTAATTAAAGTGTGATTATATATATATTTTTAATCACACATTCTAATTATAGTGTGATTATATATATATACTACTACAATAATATTTAATAATATTTATTTTTAATCACACTTTTTAAATTAGTGTGATTATATATACCTTTTTTAATCACACTCCCTAAATGGGTGTGATTGTATAAAATATTTCAATTTGATTTTTATATAAAATACTATTTCCAAATTCTCCCCTATTCTACCACGATTGAGAGAGCACAACTCTTTCCATTCCTAGATTGAATTTCACAAATAGCACAAGTCTTCTCCTTACCTTCTGTTTCTGAAACGAAGAGTCTCTTCTTCTTGCCTTTTGATTTTGAAATGAAGCCCTGTTTCATTTTCTTCATCACAACGCTGAACCACCATTGAAGTTACTCACTCAAATTTGTCTTTAGAAATCAAAACCCTCTTGAAATTTCTGGTGAGTTCTCTATTTTTTTATGCCCCTTTGTGTGTATATATTTATGATTATGATTATTATTAGTGGAATTTTATAGATATAGGTTTTCATTGTGAATGAGGGTCTTCGGGTGGTAATGATACGTGTTCTGTAAATCAAAGTTGAAATTGGTAAGGTTTTTGTTGATGGTTGGTGGTAATTTTGATGTACAAAAACAATACGTTGTCAAGTATAAAGATAGAGATACGATTCTTTACATCAGTTTTGTAACTTGATCATATTTGGGATGTGTTTTAGGCCATGGTCAGGTGTGAATTAAAAACAAGTAACATAGTTGCATTTCCTTGTCCATGGTTTCTCCCATTTATCAAAAAGGAAATACTTGCCTTTGTTTTGGATTTTGAGTCTAGAATTTCAGAATTTGCAAGCCTGACATGTTTGAGGGATTGGTTTAGGGTTCTACACAATCTGCTATGCTGGGGGCCACATCTTGAAAATGATTGTGATCCATCATCAAATGGTTGCCAATTAGTAGATTAATTTATTGCATGAATAGATGCTTGTTTTAATTTCATAAATTAAAAATATGACAATTCAAGAGTTGCCAATATGGAAGGGCTTAAACACATCAAATGACGATCAGAGGCTTGACTTGTTATTTGCTAGTTTTCTTTGCCATTGCTTATTTACTGGGGCCCAGACCTTTTTTGGTTCTCTTTGTGCTCTCGGTTGCTGGCACAAATATGTTGAGAGGAGAGTGTTCTTTTCAAATCACAAATAGATACCAATTCTATCATTTTTAGACATCTATCATAATTTGCTTGGGCTAGATTGGCTTGTAGATACTTTTCTCAACTTTGAGTGAATCTCTGAAATGTAAACTGCTGCTTATATTACCCTCTATTGACAAATTTACATAGTTTTTTTTTTTTTTTTTGCTATGTATTATTGTGGTTGCCCTTAATATTAAATGGTTGCCCTATGAGGTTGCTACATTTTGGATAGGACTTAAATTACTTTTCATTTGTTGATTTGAGGTTAACTGCTTAGCTTTCAATCCCTTTAATGAATGGGTTGTGGCAACAGGGTCTACAGATAAGACTGCAAAGTTATTTGATCTGCGCAAGCTCTTTACTGCTTTCCATACCTTCAACTGTCACAAGTGAGAGTTCGCTCTTTGGTATTTTACTTTATGCATTATGTACGTTTGGAGCTCTTGTAGATTTAATTATTTCTTTGTCTTTGTTATTAAGACTATATTAGGTTTCTTTAACTGTGTGTGTGTCCGTGAAAGCATGTATTAATATGTATCATGTGGAACTCAATTTTTATTTTTTTACGACAGGGAGAAGGTTTTTCAAGTTGGGTGGAATCCAAAGAATAAGACCATATTAGCTTCTTGTTGTCTTGGAAGGAGGCTTATGGTGTGGGATCTTAGCAGGTTTGCCTTGGACCACTAGTATTTGTTGTTGTAGTTTAAATATTTATATTAGTGTATTTTAATCTATCTTTTTTTGTTGTGGAGATAAGTAACACGCACAAACACACCAGTATGTCGTAGTTGGTATTGAAACCTACGCATCTCTCTTTGGAAATAGTAGCTGTAGACACCCCATTTTTGACCGCCCTAAGACTTGGGCGCCACTAATTGATCACCCAATGATGAATTTACACACTTGTCCAAATGTTAGATTTCCTTAGCAGGAAACCTCAGTTTTAAGCCTTAGAAACCTACAAACCTTGTGCTTTGTTTTTGGACCAAAACAGTAGTTTTTTAAGCCTGACCATCCAGGGACCTACAGACCTACTAGTGGCCTGCTGGCCACTATTAGTGGACGACCGCCCCCTATTAGTGGCCTGTCGGCCACTTGCGTAAAAAACCAGATCTTTTTGCCAGCTGTCTTGCCAGATGCATGCACTGCACCAGCTGTGTCTGTATGGATATTTTTGAGATAGTCTCATATATTTCTATATAGAAATGACTTCCTCTAAAAAATTAGGGTTAGAAAAAAATTTGTAGAGCAAAGTTTTGAAAAATATTTCTCTCTCTACATTTCTCTCTCTCCCTTGCAACTTCTATACCCTTTGCCTAGACACTGTAGACGCGCCCCGAGGACTCCCGGGCTCCACGCTGCGAAAGGCGCGGAATCCATTTTGTTCTCTAGCATACTACAGTTCGGACTCAAATGTCACGGTTTTGAATCTAGTCTCGCAAAGTGCAATGCAAGACCGATAAATCACCAAAGAGTCCAAATCCGGCAAATCGTTTTGGAAAATTGATTTTTATAAAGAAGTGCCAAACATGGACTGCTTTACCAGATATAGAGTCGCCACCTAAATATTTTGTTTTTGGGAAAATTTATGAAACCCTGACTCGTGCCTAAGGCCACGTGTCCGTCATCACCAAAGTTGCCTCGGCTCGGGAACTTGGGTACGATTGGGGAAGGTCATCTATGAGCACCCCGGTTCGCCCGATCAAAGATCGGCCTGTACTAAGCATGATATCTTGTTTTTGAAAACACATGTGCTCTTATTCCGGTTAATTAGCTAATCTTACTATATGATGCGCATAGCAAACAAGTATAGACTAGATCGCCTAATTTGGAACAAAACATTGCATGTTTGTTTGAAAACGGTTTGATGCTACTTGTAAGTAGGCTAAATTAGGGATTCAATGAATTGTTCCAATTCAAGTAATCCAACCTTCACCCACAGGCATTCAGGCAGTTAATCAACTAAGTAGTTAGCCTCATGGCAAGCATGCTTTCGTGGCAACATTAACACATATGCAGTATGCTAAAGCGTAAACACTCACAGTGTACTCCGAGCCAAAACGAAGAACTAGTTAGAAATCATGCATGATCCTAGTTCATGTTAAGATGGCTAATGCAACACATGCGAAAATGCAACTAAAATAGGCTCGGCTATTCTAGAATGTCATGTGAAATGCAACTTGGTACATGTATTCAAATTGGAATTGAAATACAATGCAGTTAGTATGATGCGCCGAGCCCGGTGCATGCAAAACAGATGAATGGATGCACGCATGCAAAGCATAAGGTATGCTAAATGAAATATGCCTTAAAACTAACCATCGTAAGCGCTTAAGTAAAAGGGAGAAAGAAGTGGAGGTTGGAAGACATGCATCACACACACGCATGCTAATTACAACTGTCACGACCCGAACCCGCCCCCATGGGTTAAGGACGTAACCGGCCAGTAATCATGAGATTACCTACGGCCTCAAACCAAACCAAACGTATTTTAACAGAGTTAATGGGGACCAAACGGAAGCAATTTAAAACTTTGTCCATACAGCTGTGCTTACATGGCACATCATAACAATCATACAGATACATATTAATAACTCACATCAAAATATGTACTAACACATCCTCTGTACATACAGGATCATTCGAATCTAAGTTAGCCAAGCAAAACTATATACAGACGTAAACCAAAGTCCTCGCCAACATGACAAAGTGACACAAGATAGCAAAAGGGTGAAGACGTGTCTCGTTCGTGAGACGCGAGGACTGACTCTTCAAAACCTTGGTTGTTCCACACAAACTTCACTGAGGCTGGGTTTGGACCTCTCTTGGCTCACCTACAAACACATGAATGAGCGTGAGCGATAGCTCAGTGAATAATATCAATTAAGAAGATACAACAATATGTAGAACAACATATTCCGAACGGCCTTGGGCCCAATTCATAATTCTATTTAACATATATATATACAATTTAAGTCAAGTGACTGTGGTTCCAAACATACTGGTCTTTGGTCCATTTATCTTTCGTTTATGTCAAAACGGCCTCTGGCCCATTCATTCATGTCAAACGGCCCCTGGCCCATTCATTCTATTATTTAGATCGAACTGTTATTCGTGTCAAACTATTACTTATATCAAACTATCATTCGTGTCAAACTATTATTTATGTCAAACTATCATTCGTGTCAAACTGGCCTTTGGCCCACTCAAGTGACAGACTGGCCTTTGGCCCATTCAGACTTTCGTTCATAACAAAACGGCCTTTGGCCCATTCATTCATGTCAAAACGGCCTTTGGCCCATTCATTTGTGTCAAAACGGCCTTCGGCCCACTCATTCATGTCGAAACGACCTTCGGTCCATTTATTCATGTCAAAACGACCTTCGGTCCATTCGTATATGTCAAAACGACTTTCGGTTCATTCAGTTATGCAAAACGACCTTCGGTCCATTCATTTATGCCAAAATGACCTTCGGTCCATTCATTTATGCCAAAACGACCTTCGATCCATTCATTTATGCCAAAACGACCTTCGGTCCATTCAATTATGCCAAAACGACCTTCGGTCCATTCATTTATGCCAAAACGACATTCGGTCCATTCAATTATGCCAAAACGACCTTCGGTCCATTCATTTATGTCAAAACGACCTTCGGTCCATTCATTTATGTCAAAACGACCTTCGGTCCATTCAATTATGCCAAAACGACCTTCGGTCCATTCATTTACATCAAACTGTGTCCACCATTCAAATTAATGAACTTTACAAAACTTACATAGAAGTAGGCATTGGACACTAACATATGTCAGATATTACTCACAGTGATCGACTTGTAGATTTGCCCTGGAGCTTGACCCTACACATCACATAACATATACGGGTCACAAATAACTCAATCCGTTCTTTAATTTACATACTCCTCTTTAGGCTTTATTCTTATCTCATTAACTCATTTACAATGATTAACATATGCCTAAGAGTGCTTACAAGTGAAAGAGAACGGAAAACAGAACACAGAATACATTTTCAAAATTTCAGAAAACAGGGTCCCCGCTCGAGCGTGGACTTCCCCGCTCGAGCGGACCCTTAAGGCCTGCAAAAGTACTGGTTGCATGAAAAATAAGCTCGAGCGTGGAATAGGGCGCTCGAGCGGAATGCCTGTCTAAGTAGCTCCCCCGCTCGAGCGTGAACTCACCCGCTCGAGCGGACACCAAGTCTGCAAAAAGTACTGGGAGCACGTTTTTCCCGCTCGAGCGGCCATTACCCCGCTCGAGCGGACATCAAAATTTTGGGTTTTCCAGATTGTGTTCTTGAGCTCCAATTCGATTTTCAACCAACAATTCATGCATGTTATGGCTCAAAATTTACATTTACACATGCTAACATGCTACAAATACAAGATTACAACATTAGGAAGCTCAATTCCTTATATCATTTACATGCATGTCTCCAATTAATCCAAGTTCATCACCAACATATCAAATTCCAACATGCAAAGCTCATACCTCCATGATCTACTCTTGCATGTGAGAAATATACATTCATATTAACTTAATTGGTGAAGAGAGGTTCAAATACATGGTTTTCAAACAATATCCAACATAAATCACACACATTGTGTTCAAACATGGAGATTCATGTCCATTTCTTACATGCATGTGTTCTAAGCCTCTAAATTCAACATATATAACTCAATTCCCTTACATTCAAACTAATTCATGCTCTTGGCCATCTATTAAACTTGAATTCACAAATTTACAAACAAAAAAGCCATGAGTTTACTTACCTAAGAGTTCAATCTCCCAAATTATAACAAAATCTTGGGTTTAATCTTCAAGTTCCCCAATCAATCCTTGAGCCAAAATCACCCAATTCTCTCCCCCTCTCTCTAACAGCCGGCCCTCTCTTATTTTCTCTTAGAGTTGATCAGCCAAAATGCACTAAGGGGAGAGATTTGAGGATGTAGAGTTTATACAATATAACCCACTAACTATCATTTAATAATATTAAATAATTGGGGACTAAATCATCAATATTAATCTGATTAATTTGATCCAAGTAAATTTTCAATTAAATTTCACCGTAGGTTCTAAAAATCATGCCAATCACAATGGCGTAACCAATTTCGGGTTCTGTGGCCGATAAGGCCTTCAATTTAATTTCCAAAGCAGATTATTCAAATAGATATTCCTACGGTGAACAGATAGAAATTCAAAATCACATATTATCACACAATGGCACACAAAATCATGCTAAACACATAATCACATTCAGATTAAGGACCAATTAGCTAATTACGAAATAGGGGTATCACAACAACAATGCGCCCTCTCGAAGGAGGGACCGAATAAGAAGCTAACTAGCTAATCTAAGCTAATTAAACTAATTATTACACAACAAATTAATTAACTAATCCTAGTTAACTAATTATTACAAAACAAATTGAAATAGCTAACGCATTAACTAATAAAGTACAAACCAAAGCAAAAGCAAGCTATCTAAGCATGGCAGCTAAGGAAAGCAATAAATCAGGAGCCTCAGAGGTAGAGGAATGCATGCAAGCCCGGTCGCCTCGTTCGGAAATCCAATGCGATGCCCCGATTTGCCTCTGTTTTCATCTGTCCTCAGAACTCTGCACCAAGCTCCAGAAAGATGAAACTCCACCTTGGGAATCTAGTGGGAGGGTGGCCGACCACTTTTGGTCGCTCCAGACACCTGCCGACCACTTTTGATTGTTAAAAAACCAGAAAAGTGGTCGGCCAGCTAGTTTTTCTGGCTGGCAGACCAGTTGTTGCTGCTGAACTGCAATTTGCTGCAACAGAGAGCAAGAAAGGGCATGGCAATGTATTTGCAAGATATGTGTGCACAACCACCCTCCCTATCATGTTATGAATTCAAGGGGGTGTGGTTCTCGACCCTTGGGCCACCAATCGCGCATTTCAATGCATGATGGCCGAGAGGCGAAGTTGCACAATTCAATATGGAAATGAATGCACAAGTAAACACATAAAGCCTAAAACTCTATCATGTATGATCAAGAGCATCGGCGACTGGGAATTAAGGCACGTTTCATCACTTCAAGTATGAAACGCTCCTCGTTTCCCGTGTTTGGACTAACACCTATTCCAAACACAATGCAACAACAAGCATGGCATACACAATGCGACTCAAGCATGCAAGCATGGAATGCAACTCAAGCATGCAAATATGCAATATGACTTAAGCATACAATCATGCAAGGCAACATGAACAACCTAACAAGGCTAATGGCATGCACAATGCTAATGCATGTGACAACTAGCATACGCAATGCAAATATCAATTAGCATGCACAATGCGATGATGTAACCTAAGCATACATAATGCAAGGTATAAGACATATACAATGTGATGAACATGGCATGCTCAATGCGATGTAATATAAACATGAAAACAACATGCAATAAAACATATTCAATGGACTTAAACCAGAAGGGTGGACCTCAACTATGCCCAAATTAGTGGCCATAATGCTAAAATGAAGGCACCGAAAACACATACAAACATGCATGCCAATTGGCTCACCAACTAAGGCACTAAGGTGCAACTCTCAAGAACACTTAAAAAGTGAAAAGCATGGAAGTGTAACAACACTAAGTGCACTGAAATGAGGTAAGAAATGATGCCAAATCATTCAAACAACACAAGTATGGCATGCTAGGGTCCTTAAGGCATGAAGCTAGTAAAAGGACTACAAAGGAGGTATGCAATACATGGCACAAATGCATGAACTAAGCATGGACAGAGCTTAATTAGGTCTAAACAAGGACCAAAACATGCTGAGACGAGGGCTCAAATACCTAGGTATGCAAGCATACAAGCTAGGCCATAAACTAGGCAACAATGCACAACACCCAATGGCACTTGAAGCATGAATGAAGTGGGAATATGGCAATGCTACATGCTCTGAAATCAAGTATTAAATCATGCCAAATCATCCAAATAGCTCAAAGATAGCATGCATGAATCATCAAAACACAAAGCTAGCAAGGCCAATTGCACTACAGCTATACAAAGCATGAAGCACATGGCTAAGGCAACCTAAAATAGTCCTAGTACATGTTAAAATGAGTCTAAAACATGCATGGAAGGAAGCCAAAATAAGCTTGCATGAGGGGCAGAAGGCATGATGCATACAAGGCAAATAAGGTGGATTACACTACACCTATTAAGACCAAGCATGTGATGACTTAAGAAACAAAAATCAGAGTTATATCATGGCATAATAACCCCAAAAACACACTGAAATGAGAGCTCGCAAGCTATGGCATGAAGGCATACGCAATGGCTCATGTTAAGGCCTAAAACACAAACTCCCTAAAGCATGGAATAAGTGAAAGATGCAAGTGTATGGCCACATTACATGGATTGAAATGACATAACTAATGATGCCAAATCATTGAAATAAGCCAAGTAATGCATGCTAGAAGATTCAATACATAAAGCTAACAAGCTAGATTGAACCAAGGCTATACAAAGAAAGTCATGGATGACCAATACAACACAAATCAGACCTTAAACATGCTAAAACATGAACAAAGTCTTCTCAGAGCTAAGCCAAAAGCATGCAAAAATGACATGTCAAGGCATGAGGCATGTTAGGCTATTTCATGGAACAACACTACAAGTGTATGGAGCATGCAAGGGCTAACCAAACCAAACCTAAACAGAGGCATGACATGGTAAAACATCACCAAAGACATGCTGAAATGGACTCAAACCAAGCTAAAATGACATGCTACTTCATGAAGCATACAAAGCTAGTTTAAGGGATTTACACTACAAGTGTATAAGGCATGCATGGAATGACAAAACCAAGCAACAACAGTGTTATGCCTCAGCAAAAAAAACCCAAATACATGCTAAGAACAAGCTAACACAAGCTTATCAAAGGTGCTCAAACATGAGGCATATGAAGCTAGTAAACACAACACAAGGAGAGGGGATGACTCTCTTCTATTTAGGATACCAAAACCACCTTTCCACCACTGAAAATCCTCTAGATTTCAGTGGTAGAAAGGTCATTCAAAGGGTTCAACAAGAGCCTAAAGGGATGGCTCAAAACAAGGCCTAACAAGGCCTAAGAGGGGGTAAACCACCCCAAGCGAAAAAGTGACCTTAAACAACTATTTTAAGCATGCAAAAATAGAACTTTTTCTAGTTAAGAGTTAAGCTTAAAAATAGATGCAAAAGGGTCCAAAAGCTTAAGCAAAAATGGGGTTTTAAAGGTCAAAGACTCACCCTTGAAGACCTTCTCTACCACTGCAACTCCAGCAACTCCTTTAAGCTTAAATCAGTCCAAGAACACCAAAAACAACTCCTTAGCACCTCAGCTACCTAAGGATGGTGTTTGAGTGTGTGTTTGTGTGTTAAACTAAGACAAATCTACACTTTTGAAGCACAAAAATGAAGAACCAAGCAAGATAGATACAACACTATATGTATCTCTCTAAGGGAAATTTTCTGAACCTAGAGGAGGGAGGAGGAGCCTCCCTCTTATAGAAACTAAAAGGCAAAGCTTCTTGGAGAAGCTAAGCCTCAAACAAATCCCTCCATACACGTGTGGTTCAAAAACTAAAAGGCAAAGCTTTTTGGAGATATTTTTCTCCCGGACCACAGTGTTCCTCTAAGCAGAGACAACAAGGTGTGGTTCAAAAACCATGCCAAACGGAGAACGTTAAGCGGTCCCGAGACAAGGCGCGCGACCGAAGGCTCCAAAAATCGAAAACTAGTCTCCAAACGGGAAAGGTGGTCTACGACCACGAAAAGTGGTCTATGACCACAAAGAGATGGTCTACAAGACCTCTTCCTCCCTCCGGGAAGAGAAACAAGATTCGGTCCACAAATCGAGCCGAAGCACAAAAGAGTTCAGAGGCCCGGAGGTAAGGCTCTCAGCCAAAACTCCGAAGACTCGAAACGAGCACAACATGCACCATCACCGAGCGCTCAATCGATGACGTCTGAGTCTTAAGGTCGGTCAAAAATGGGGTGTCTACAGACACTATAAACCAAACCTTGAGGGTTCTTTGCTGAGGTGTTTGAGCTTGCATTTTAGCTCTTGAGGGTGTAAAATTGGTGGTTTGTAATTCAAAGGGTTACTCATCTTCAAGAGGTATAATTCCTATCTTCTTTCCTCTATTTGTTCACTATCTTTTCTTACTGTTTTGAGGCCATTTTTCACATGTGTTTATGGGCTGAACTTTGTGATTTAAGGCCATTAAAGGTAGAGGGGTTGACCACCATTCTTTGAACCTTGCTTCCTAGGCCTTTACCTTTGTTTCCCACCTTTTTATTATTTTTTTTGGACCTTTTTACCACTAATTTTTAGAGGTTTTTAGAGGTTAAAATGTGATTTTTGAAGTCCCAAAAATGGAGGGGTTAGCCTCCCCTCATTTGGTTTGTTTATTAGCTTAATTGCTCTATTATTTTAGCTTGCTTTTGTAGATGTTTTTACCTTAATTTCAGTGTTGTTTTAGCCTATTTTAGGACTGTTTTAAGTTGTTCATGTCATTTATGCTTTGTATTGCATGCTTGTAATGTAACGGTCCTCATAGGTTTGGTGTTTTAGGCATTAGACATCAACCTATTTGAGTTGATAGCATTTATTTCAAGCTTTCCATACGTGTTCATCTCTAATCATCTCTGTACTTCTCTCATTTCTTGGCTTCTTCTTACTTTGAGAGTCGTTTCAAACCGATTGTTTGTTTAAGCTTGAGATAGAGTTTGTTGTGCTTAATGGTTTAATCTCTTCGGAGGTTCATTACCAACAGCATGACATCTCTCTCATGCCCAGAACAACCCTTTGTTTGACACTTCTTTTCATTAGTGGACTTAATCTTCATTATTGGACTAAAAAGCTTAAGGATGGAAAGGTAATTAAAAGAGGTATTAAAATTGGAATAAAATGGAGCAAGATTATAAAATGGTTTGGGTTCAATCGGACGTTAATTGAACCCATTGAGTTTTGAGTCGTTTCATACCTGTTAGTGATGAAGATGGTTCAAGAATCAATGTCAACCATTTCCCTTGATCAATATCTTGATAGGGAAGAGGTTCGTGGGTCTTTCATTGTGCATTTATTGAAATTGTATCCCTTGGTTCATAAGTCATCACGCAATGAATTTGCGTCGATTAATGGCTTGTGAAATGAGCCTACCCCTCCTTTGATTTGTCTGATGATAAGGAGAGACAGGGTGGACAGATATCTCTTGAAAATGCTCTGTTTGTTATTTGTTACAGCAAGGCAGTACCACAAACTAATGGCCGGTCGACCACTTTTTCTGTATGGCCGTCCTGGCCGGTCGGCCACCTTTTTCAGCCAAGTAGTGTCCCTTTTTCCTGTAGAACAGAGCAAAGGCTGAGGTGAAAACAGTGCAATTTTCTGCCTGCAAAACAAAATCCTTTTGGTAGCAAAACATAGGCATTTTCGGGTGGAAACTGCCTTCATGCATGAATATTCCTTACTTCTCGGGGCTGATCAGTTAGAGTACTTAATTACTTGGCTTAATTAATTCTCTAGTGTAACTACTTAGTTAGTTCTTTGTATTAGTATATTTGTGTTGTAATTAATTAGTTATAGTAATTAATTTTGTGTTGTAATTATCTAATTAGCTCGAATAGTTAGTTAATTCGGCATTGTAATAGTTAGTTAAGTAGCTTAGCTAATTCATTTATTTGGACCCTCTTGTGCGAGGGCCAATTTGTACTAATTAGCTAGTATAGTTAATTTATTTCATTTGGTTTGTAATAGTTAATTAATTCTTAATAATTAGTTAGGGCCTTTACGCAGACCTTCTTGTGCGAGGGAAAATTGTAATAATGCGTGTATGTCTTTTAACCCCACGTCTTTCTTCTTTTTATTTACCCTCTTATGATAGATAGCATAGAGCATCATGTTTCTTTTAGCATTTTCCATGATTAGCATTCATTTGTCTTGCATGCATTAGGCTCGGCGCATCATTCTAACAAGCATTGTCGTTATTTACTTCTTTGAAAACGTGCTCAAAATGCATGCTATCAAGTTGATTCACATGTCATAATTAGTAGCCGAGCCTATTAATTGCATATTGCATGCGTTACATTAGTCATTTACATAGTTAGAGCATGCATTTTTCTAACTCTTTTCCTTTGGCTTGCCTTGGAGTACTAGGTGAGCATTTACTGTTTTAGCATATTGCATGTGTGTGATTGTTGCCATGTCTAGCACATATACCATGAGGTTAAGTGTCACGACCCGAACCCGCTCCTATGGGTTAGGGCCATAACCGGCCAGTAATCAAGAGATCACCTACGGCCTCAAACCAATTAAAACAAAACTCATCAGAGTAAAGGGGCCAAACAGAAGCAAATTTAAAACTTTGTCCATAGAGCTGTGCTTATATGCACACCATAACATTCCAAACATTTATATGTTAATAACTCACATCAAACTATGAACTAACACAGAACACAGTACAAACAAGATCATACAAGTTTCAGTTAGTCGAACCCAAGACTTATATACAAAAATAGTCTAATGCTTTCGCCATCATAACAAAACTATCAACAAAGGACGAAGGCGAAGACAGTCTTGTGCGTGAGACGTTTGGGCTGACTCCTCAAAACTTTGACTGTTTCTCATAATTTCACCGAGGCTGGTTTTGGACATCCCTTGGCTCACCTACATGTACATGAATGAGCGTGAGCGAAAGCCCAGTGAATAATATCAAATAAGGAAGATACATAAGCAATCTTTGAAACAGTTACAGCAGACGGCCTTTGGCCCAATCACTTGTATGAATCGGCCTTCGGCCCAATCGTTTATGTCAATCGGCCTTCGGCCCAATCATTTATGTCAATCGGCCTCCGGCCCAATTATTCGTGTCAATCGGCCTTCGGCCCAATCATTTACGTCAATTGGCCTCCGGCCCAATCATTCATGTCAATCGGCCTTTGGCCCAATCATTCGTGTCAATCGGCCTTTGGCCCAATCATTCTTGTCAATTGTTGTCCACCATTCAAATTAATGAACTTACAAAACTTACATAGAAGTAAACAGTCGGACAACAACATAATTCAAATATCTTGTTAAGATATTACTCACAGTGATCGGCTTGTGGATTTGCCCTGGAGCTTGACCCTACACATCATATAGCACATATGGGTCACAAACGATTCAATTCGTTCTTTAATTCACATATTTCTCTTTAGGCTTTATTCTTATCTCTTTAACTCAATTACAATGCTTAATGCATGCCTAAGAGTGCTTGCAAGTGAAAGAGAACGGAAAACGAAACACAGAATACAATTTAAAAATTTCAGAAAACAGGGTCCCCGCTCAAGCGTGGGATTCCCTGCTTGAGTGGACCCATTAGGTCTGCAAAAGTGCTGGTTGTATCAATTTTACGCTCGATCGTGAACTCGGACGCTCGAGCGGAAGTTCATCCTACATAACTCCCCGCTCGAGCGTGAACTTCCCCGCTCGAGCGGACACCATGCCTGCAAGAAAATACTGGGAGCTCGAAATCCTCGCTCGAGCGGCGGTTCCCCTGCTCGAGCGGACATCAAAAATTCTGGGTTTTCCAGAATGGTTCTTGAGCTCGAATTCAACATTTTAACCAACATTTCTTGCATGCCATGGCTCAAATTTCACATATATTTATGCTAACATGATACCAACATCAAATTACAACATTTTGAAGGTCAATTCCATAAATCAAACACATGCATGGCTCATTTTCCACCAAATTCATTACCAACATTACAATTCATGTCTTTAACACTTACACCTTTGTGAATGGCACATGCATGTGACATATAACCCTCATTCTTAACTTATGTGATGAAGAGATGGTCAAGAGCATGATCTTCAACTAAAAACTTACATGGATCAAACATTTGGTGCTCAAACATGCAAATTCAAAGTAATTACATACATGCATGCCTCTATTGCCTTTAAATTCACCAAGACCAACTCAATACATGCTCTTTCTCATCATTCATCTATGAATCTACAAAATACAACTTAAAATTCATGAGTCAATGGTTGATCACTCACCTAGGAGCTTCAAACACCCAAGCTCTAGTCAATTCTTGAGTTAAATCTTCAAATTCCCAAACCTTGAGCCAAGATTACACAATTCTCTCCCTTTCTCTCTCTATAGCCGACCCTCTCTCTATTCTAAGGCACAAATCTGATTTTTTTTTTTGAGCTCAAATGAGGGAATTGAGTGTAGTGCCCTTCTTTACATAAATTCCACTAATGCAAATTTTTAATATTAAATAACTTGAGCATTATGACATCAATTAAATCTAATAAATTTGATCTGAATCAATTTTCAATTAAATTTCACCATAGGCTTTAAAAATTACGCTAATCACTAAGGCGTAATCAATTTCGGGTTTTGTGGCTGATAAGGCCTTCAATTTAATTTCCAAAGCAGATAATCGAACAGATATTCCTACGGTGAACAGATAGAAATTCAAAACCACATATTCTCACATAATGGCACACAAAATCGTATTAAACACATAATCATGCTCATATTAAGGACTAATTAACATATTGCGGAACAGGGATATCACATTAAGTGCTTAAGTATTGTGATATATTGATGAATGTACATATGAGATCACTTTTTCAAGTGGTACATATTCGAAACAATTTTCAAACAAACATAAAATCAAAGTATTACAATTTTTGCAAATTAGTCTATACTTGTGTGCAATACATAATAATGCTAGCCTAATAATTGGAATAAGAGTATATAATATAAATAAGATTCACATCATGATGAGTAGAGACTGATCTTTGATCGAGCGAGTGGGGTGCTCAATTCATAACCTTCCCCTTTCGTACCTAAGTTCCTGAGCCAAGACACTTTGGTGATGATGGATAAGTGGCCTTTGGCACGAGTCTCGGGTTTCCTAAATTTCTTAAAAATATTTAGGTGACAACTCTGTAATCTGGCAAAGTAGTCATTTTTTGGCATTTTTGATTCAAAATTGATTTTCCAAAAGATTTTTCGGATTTGGACTCATTTGTGTTTATCTATTTCACATTGCACTTGCGAAATTAGATTCAGAAATGAGCATGAAAAGTAATCTATAGTTTCTGGCGATTCTGCTGGAGATTTAGAGAACTTGACTCGAACTTCATGATGTGAAATTTTATCTACACTTATATGTTCTTTGCATTGCATTTGCATTTGCATTGGTGCGCTTAAGTCACTGTGTTTGCCATCTGCTATTTCTGGACGATTTGCCGGAGGCTTGCCCAAAAGTTTGCCAAAAGGCTGACCGGTCATGGGCTCTGCCATGTTAGGAACACAACCCTTGGATCTGGACTACCGCTGTACCGTTTGATCCTCCTTTCACTTTTCGGTGTTAGGTGTGAGAGCTATATTAGGTAGTCTTGCTGAGGTACCCTTTTGACCATTTGGCCTAGCTGCATATAATGAAGCCATAGAGACTTTTCCAAACTAGGACAGGATGCTCACCTGAATGCAGGATTGCGTGAAACCGCTTGATTGAAATAGTGAATCCTAGTTCATGATAAAACAAGGACAGGGTAACCCTACCCCCTCATAAGGGTGTTTTGGCTCTCTCTTAGCTGGTATGTGCTTTACAGCAAAATTGTACAGGAATGTGCATATCAGTTGCAAGGTTGGTATCTGTTTTGGGATGAAATTTAGTGTAGAGTATAGTCTTACAGTTTTGATCATGTCTGTGTTGATAAAACTCTTAGTTGAGGTGCTGTGAGGTTTCTGATTGCTGCTCTTTTACTTTATTTCTTTTGCTAGGTAGATTAAACCATGGCTTCAGAAAGTTCGGATATCCCCCAAGTACTCTAGATTCGAGTCAGAAGACTTTCCAAGGCTGGGGATCTTGTCCAGGGACAACCCGTGTTTACCTCACTTTCATCGGTTACAAGACGAAGGAGAACCAGACAGAGTTTGCCAATCCAATTCTTACAGCGACCACCTCTCAACTCACCTGTGTTCAGTCTTAATACTCCAGTTGCAGCAAACAGTTGAACCACTACAGCATGATGTGGCTTGCTAGGCTGAAGTTGCGACCCGTTAGGCCGAGGTGATAAGTAGGTTACAATAACAGCAACCACAGCCGACTGCGGCCTCTGCATCCCATGCACCCACCACGGCTATTCTTGTGCCCAGTTCCACTGCTAATATTGCCAATGCTCAAGATTTACAAAAATAGGTTAATCCGGTTTTTCCAGTCCAAATAGAGCCAATCCTAGTACAAGCTTCCAAAGCCCCCATTTATTAGACTGAGGCTCCGTTCAAGTTCGAGGTTGACCTAACTGCACTCAAGGTCAACAAACTGGAGAAATTGTTCAAAAGAGCACAATGGGTTAACTCCATCCCAGACATAGAGGATGGATACATTGATTCTGTGGTTACATTGTCGGATTGATTTAAGATGCCGCACATTGATTGTTTTGATGGTTTCAGGGATCCGATGGTTCACTTGCGACTGTTTTTAAATATCTTGTGGCCGATGGGCTTAACTAGAGTACAGAAGTTGTCTCTCTTTGGTCACACCATGTTGGGTATAGAGGCAATTTGGTATGCTAAGTTGGAAGATTCCGTCAAATAGAATTGGGAGGAGATGGCCGAAGCCTTCGTTACTCAGTACTCTTACAATATGCAGATTCAGGTCATAACTTGTGATCTCGAGGCAACACGTCAAGAGCCGAAGGAGGGTTTCTCTGAATTTGTGACAAAGATAGAGAGCTAAAGCCTTGATGATGACCACGAGGCCTTTCGAGAAGGACCAGAGCAGAATGGTTGTCCGGAATCTACATGGCAAGCTATTGCAGAAAATGATTGTGCTCCCATTATTTACGTTTATAGAACTTCATGAAATGGGAGCGCAAATCGAAGATGCCATGAAACAAGGACTTATTATTGTGGATAAGGAGTCGGCTAAAAGGCCGTTTGTTCGCAGTTCCAATGCTGCCAGTGGGAGCACAACTGCGAGGCCATCGAATGTAAGTGTTGTCACCACCACAAAAACTGCTGACCCCTTTGCCAATGTAGGCCCACAAACATCATCCAACCTTACCCGAACTCAGGGTAGGACTTTTAACCAACTATACATGACCCTATCCAAAGCCATAAAGGTGCTAGTCAAAAAAGGGCACCTAAAACCCTTAGAACCTCGCTCTCTTCCTGACCTTTTTCCACCTAAGCATAACCCCGCAAAATACTGTGCGTTTTACTAGTAGCACAGTCATGATACCGACTAGTGCTTCCGTTTGTGTCATGAGATTCAGGATCTCATTGACAACAAGGTGATTGCTCCACCCTAGAAACCAAATGTAACCACAAATCCACTCCCAGCCCATAATCAAGTCTCCCCACCTCGAAACCTTAACCTTATCCATATACTGGCCACCTCTTATGACCCCAACGTATATATTACCCCCTCCCACCTATCGAAACCAATGCTGTTCATTCCTGAGGGCACAGATCTATGCATGATGGACATGTCCAAACCTCAACCCAAGCTTGTGGTGATGATACCTGCAATGGGAGGAAGGTTGACCTCGAAGGAAGGTACTAGTCTATTATTGGAGTGTCCTGGGGACTTATCTGAGAGGGTGTATGACCTGAGTTGTTATATTATGCCAACTAGTCAAACCAAGCCTGAATTGGTGTTATCGATCTCAGCAGACATCAATGTGGTCAGGGAGGATGGCTCGAGCCAAGGGTTGGATGATTTGGCAGACTGTAGACTCGACTTTCTTCGTGCCCCCCTTTCGGAGTGGCTTGAATTGGTCCTACAGTTCGGACTCCTATCACGGTTCTGAATCTAATCTCACAAAGTGCAATATGAGACTGATAAACACAAAAGAGTCCAATCCGGCAAATCACTTTGGAAAATCAGATTTTGAATCAAATATTGCCAAAACTGGACTACTTTGCCAGATTACAGAGTCGCCACCTAAATATTTTGTTTTTGGGAAATTTAGGAAACCCTGACTCGTGCCAAAGGCCACGTGTCCGTTATCACCAAAGTTGCCTCGGCTCGGGAACTTGGGTACGAGAGGGGAAGGTCCTGAAATGAGCACCGCTCGCCCAATCAAAGGATCGGCCTCTACTAACATGATATGTTATTTCATAAACACATGTGTTCTTATTCCGGTTATTAGCTAACTTTACTATGTGAGGCACACACAAGTATAGACTAAGATCGCGAGAATTGGAACAACTCAATTCATGTTTGTTTTTGAAAATGGTTTGAAAGTGCCACCCTCAAGTGGGCTTAAAACATGATGATTTGCTACTTCGTAAAGTGGGCTTAAAACTCACATTTAATGAATTGTTCCAATTCAAGCAACAAAGCCTTCATCCACAGGCATTCATGCAGTTAATCAATTAAGCAAATAGCCTTATGGCAAGCATGCAAAATATGGCATCATTCACACTCATGCAAGTATGCTAAAGCGTAAAGACTTACAGAGTACTCCAAGCCAAAACAAAAGCTAGTTAGAAATATGCATGATCCTAACTATACAAAATGCCTAATGTAACACAGGCAATAATGCAATTAATAGGCTTGGCTATCTAAGATGGCATATGAATGCAACAATTTGATAACATGCTTTAACCACGTATTCAAAGAAGTGTAAATACAATGCAGTTTGAATGATGCGCCGAGCCTCGGTGTAAGCAAGACAAATGAATGATGCAAAGATGCAAGCATAAGGTATGCTAATCAAAATGTGCCCTAATTTAACCACTGAAAGCAGTTAAATAAAAGGGAGAAAGACGTGGGGTTGGAAGACATGCACATACGCACGCACGCTTATTACAACATTGCGCCCTCCGAAGGAGGGTCCGAATAAATAAGCTAAGCTACATTAAGCTAAGCTAATTATTACAAAATGAAACTAATTAACTATTCTAAGCTAATTATTACAAACCAATTGAAATTGAAGAACTAGTTACACAAACTAATTAAGTACAACACTCGAATTAAATAATTAGCTATGTTAACTAATTAAAGCAATTAAAATGGCCTCAAGGGTGAGGGACACATGCATGCTCAGTTGGCTTTCTTCCGAAAATCCATCGCCTTGCCTTTGGGTGCCTCTGTTTGCACTTTGCTTTGATCTCTGAACATTGCACCAATTTCCAAACTGTTTCTGCCCTAACACAGGAATATTTTGAACAACTTTTCTACTGATGGTCGGTCGGCTACCATAGGTGGCTGTCGGCCACTACTACTGGCCGGTCGACCACTGTTTGTGGCTGTCGGCCACCACTGGTGGCCGGTTAACCACCCTTTCCTTGGAATTCTCCCTTTTGCTGCAACAGAGAGCAAACAGAGGCAAAGCAGTGTATTCTCACACAATATATGTACTATTACTCTCCTTATCATTTCTCAAGCTCCAAGGAGTGTAGTTCTTGGCTCTCAAGCCACCAATCAAGCATTTTCAATGCATGATGGCCAAAGAGTCAAGCTTGTTCAAAGTCAATGAATGCACAAATAAGACTCGAAGGACCACCACCCCATCATGCATGATCAAGGGTGATGCAGACAAAGGAGATTGGGTTATTTCATCACTTTGAGTATGAAATGGACCAATCTACCTTGTGTTCAATAACGTCCGATTGAACATATGCAATGCAAATATAACATGCTTATCTTGGTCATGTTTTACTTGATTCATTTTGTTTACACATTTTAACATTACCAAGTCATTCTTTAACCGATTAAGTCCAATGTGATTGTCCTCTAATGGGAGAGGGGCCAACCAAAGGATGATTTAAGACATGAGAGAGATCATGCCTTTGGCTAGGAGGAACCCTCAAAAGAAGGTTAAAGCCATTGAGCACAAGCTCTATCTCAAGCTTAAACACAATCATAAGGTTAACTAACCCTCAAAACAAATGGAAAAATAAAGAAATGAGGGAGGTTGCAGACTTTTCAGTGCTAAAATGACATGACAAATAGTGCTATAACATGCAAGCAACTCATGCACAACATGTTAAGAGCCAAAAACACTAAAGCTAGTGAAGAACACTACACTAGAGGCATGCAATATCAAGCTCAAATGACCAAACCAGCTCTAGACAGAGCTAAATCATGCCAAAACAGTGGCTAAAACATGTTGAGATTGAAGCATTAAAGGTAAGAAAAATATGCTCACATGTTGGCTCACAAGCAAGGCTTACAACACAACTCTCAAAAGCAATGAAAGAGTGATATATGTGAGAGTGTGACAGTGATATATGCACTGAAATCACATGTCAAATGATGCTATATCATGCAAACAACTCAAATACTTCATGCTCAAAGCCTCAAAACAATGGATTAGTGAAGACCATTACACTACAACCATGCAAACCAAGCCTCAAAGGACTTAAACAACCCAAAACAGATTTAAAGCATGTCAAAATAGTAGCTAAAATGTGCTGGAGTCAAGCTAACACAAGCTAGAATAATAGACTAACTCATTAGACATGCTAGACTAGTAAGCATAATTGCACTACAAGTGCAAGAAGCAAGCAACAAGTGCTCCAACCAACCAAAAACAGAGTTGAGACATGTCAAAATAGAGCCTAAAACATGCTTGAAATAAGCTAACACAAGCCATAAAAATATGCTACTTTGTAATGTTAACTAGGCATGGAAGTGTGAGACAAGGAGGGGAGGCTAACCCCTCCATTTTTAGACCTCAAAACATACTTCTTGCCACTGAAATTCCCTTGGAATTCAGTGGTTAAAAGGCAAAAACAAAAAAAAAAAAAGTTGTTTTAGAAGCTTTAAAAAAAAAGCACAACACTCAAGCAAACAAGCTATAAAGAGGGTGAACCACCCCTAACTCCAAAACAAACCTCAAACCATCATTTGTAACCTTAAAAACAGAGTTTTTTAGAGGTTAAAACCAGCCTTCGATTAGCATGCAAAGGTGGCCAAACAAGTAACTAAAACAAAGCTTAAAAGGGGGTAAGGCTTTACCTTTGAAGCACAACAACAAACAGCAAAAATTTTGAGCCAAAACTAAGCTTAAGACCTCAAACCAACCTTTAAGGGACCTCAGCTCCAAGGTGAGGGTGTCTGGCTAAGTGTCTTAGTGCAAATGTGTAGAGAAAACTCACTTTCAAGCACAAAATAAAGAGAGAGAGGATTCTAGAGAGAGAGAGAAAAATTTTGCTCACAAAATTTTTGTCACCCCTCAAATGGGGGAGAGACCTCCCCTTTTATAGAAATACAAGCCAAAGGTTTGCTTTCATCCCTCCATACACGTGTATGGAGATGAGCATCAGTGATCAACAGCTAGCACAGCTGGCAAATAAATATCTGAAAAAGGAGAAAAATGGCCGTCGACCATCATTAGTGGCCGACCGGCTATCAATGTAGCCGACCGGCCACCACTACTGGTGGTCGGCAGGCTAAGGGGATGGCCAACAGGCCACCCTCTCCTCTAGAAGTGAAGTAACAAGCTCTTGGTCCACAACCAAGCATAAAATAGACAATACAAGAGGTTCCGAGGCAAGACGCTCAGCCGAGACCTTTAGGGACTCAAAACGAACATGAACAAGCACAATCATCGGATGTTCAAACGATGACGTCCAAGTCTTGAGGACGGTAAAAAATGGGGTGTCTACATAGACCTTGAAGAGGATTTGATCAACCTGCAGTTCTTTGATGAGCATGATTAGAGAGATGTACAGATTGAGTGGTTCGACTTGAACGGATTAATTGATAACACTGGATGGTTGAGTGATAAGCCAGAAAACGAAAAAGAAACTGGGATAAAACCAGAGGGACAGGAAGCAGAGGTAGCTATAGCGGCTGGGAAGGCTGATGAGAAAGGAAAAGTGCCGGAGGATGCATGTGGAGGAAACCCAACCCAAGAAGTGGGTGTTGTGAACACTACAGAGACTGAACATGAAGCTGCACTAAGGCAGTTTGAAAGAGAAAGAAATGAAGACAGTTGGAAAATCGTAATTGCGTGGCATCTTATGGGGGACACTTATGATGTGAAAATGATTCAAGTGGAGCCTGACAACTACTTGTCGGCAGTTGATGGCGAGTGGTGGGATGACAATGATTTGTGTCTGGCCCACACCGACGAAGATTAAGGAGATTGCATTCTGAATAATACATAGTATGCGGAGGAGATAGGTCATCTTACCTGCAGTGGATGATTTTTTAAACTGCCGTACCTAGATCAAGCAGAGGTGTCTCGAAAGGACACAGAGGCCGAGAAACAGAAAGAGAAACAACTAGAAGAGGAGTCGGTGCTGAAACAACTAAAGAAAATC
Organism: Camellia japonica; assembly: GCA_030407325.1. NCBI lineage: Eukaryota > Viridiplantae > Streptophyta > Magnoliopsida > Ericales > Theaceae > Camellia > Camellia japonica. The sequence goes on along the minus strand of JAPPVO010000059.1, from coordinate 19,662,406 downwards.
CAAGCTGATATCTCTATTTAGGGACTCCTTATGGCTTCACGGGTGCACTGGCAGGCAGTATTGTTGGCAATGGATGGGGTTAAATTGTCCATTGATACTACGCTCGAGCAACTTGTGGGCCTGGTCTTTCCAGGTGGTGCCAAGCCAATGCTCACATTCTCTGACAAAGGGTTACCGCTGGAAGGATCGGCTCACAACAAACCGTTATACATTTCTGTGGAATGTAGGGAGAAGTGGGTGACAGTGGTGTTGGTAGATACTGGTTCTACCATTAATGTTTGTCCTTCCCATACTGCTTATGTGGTTGGCCTTAAACCGGTGGACTTTGTTTCCACAGCCCAGGTGGTACGGGCATATGACAATACAAGAAGAGAGGTCATGGGTACAGTGAAAGTGCTGGTTTGAGTAGGCTCGTCAGAGCAAGAGATCGAATCTCACGTCCTGGATGTGCCAGCAACCTTTAATTTGCTGTTAAGGAGGCCTTGGTTACATCACGTGAAGGTTGTCTCCTCCACCCTCCATCAGATGTTGAAGTATCCTCATGAGGGAGGGGTAGCAATTGTTTTTGGGAACTCATCCATCCATCCACCTTCGGAGGTGACTATGCCAATGCTAGAGATCAACCATGGCGATGAAGATGTATTCCTCTTGGGATTCACTCTTGCAGAAGCTCGAGTAGTACAGACCACTCTGGCCGTGGACGAAGGCATGTATGTCAGTGCCCAATCCATATACTTTATGAACAAATTGTGGTAAGTTTTAGGAATGGGGCTTGGAAAGAGCAGTCGGAAAGGTGTTGCAGTACTGGCGGAGGTGCCACACAACCCACATGCCTTTGGACTGGGCTATGTGCCCACCAGAGAGGACTGGATCAGAAAGGGGGAAGAAATGAGAGGCAGAGCTAAGACCAAGAGAGCTGGAAAGCAATATGAGCTTGTCCACAGGCCAATCTGGGGCATGTTGAATGGCCGTTTGGTTCGAGAGGGAAAGGATTTCCTATTTTGCGATTTTCCTTAGCCTTGGGTAAATTCCTCGAACGAACATATCCCCGGGTTCGAGATCTTCTTTGACCATCAGCTGCAGATAGCGATGAGGAAAGGACTGAACCAAGCATCAAAGTTAGCTAGAGCATGGAAGATGACTCAGACAACAGTGAGGTTGAAGTAGGGGCAACACTGGCTAATCTCCTAATAGATCTTGTGGCCAACCTAGAGAACTTTGGGGATAACTTTATTGTCTCCATGATCGGGGAAGAACCGGGTGTGGACACAACCTCTGGAATTTTGGATGTATCGAGGGCACCACGTTTTAGGCAGTTGGAGGAAGGCTTTTTTTCCAGTTCTGAATCGGGTGAGGACCCAGAATCTGATTCCACTGAGTCTTTAGAGTCGGAATCAGATTCAAGTCAGTCCGGGAGGTCTGAGTCTAGTATTTTCGGGGGTGGTAACTCGGATACCAAAGTCCTGTCTAGGTCTTTATTCAGCTTTTCTTTTGAGTCTGTAACCGAAGATTTGGACATTTTGAATGAGAACTTGTAGACACCCCATTTTTGACTGCCTGCAAGGCTCGAGCGCTTTACCCGGTACACTCGATGATGAAAGTGGTGTTGTACGTGGTTCAAGGTCTTAACGAAGGGGCTATGTTAAGCTCCGAAACAATCCCAAATATGTCATATTCCCACTGTTTGTACCCCAGAAATCCATTTTTACACATTGTCTCACCCTGTGCTGAGTCTGAAGTAGAGAGACAAGGGATCACATTGAGGCCTAGCCATGCCTCATTGGGAGCCGGCCGTGGCTATTGATGGCCGGCCGTGCCTTCGTAGTGAGCAACACTATTCTAGGCAGGAGCCCACCAGCTGTCTATTTTTGAGGATATTTATGACCCTTTTTGCTCAATTTCTATAAAAACGAAGTTGTATCTCTGTTTTGAGGGTTGAAGAATTTCTAAAAAGCTTATACACCTTCTTGAGAGCTCCTTCTTCTTGTACAAGTAACCTTTGAAGCAAGCTTACAACCTTGAACCTATATCCATACACCATATACACCTTCACATCTTAGCCTTGGAACCTTAGTTGAGCATTGAGCATCGCAATTCAAGCTTGAGAGTGTGTTTGGACTTTGTTTGATTCACAAACAAAGAGTTTACCTTTTTCAAGAGATATAAGCTTACTATTTTCTCTCTTGCTTTCATTTCTATCATTTTCTATCAAGTTCTTGTATTTTTGTATCGTTTTGATTCTCTTTCAAGTGTCTAAGCTTGGGTTTAGATAGCTACCAAAGGGTAGAGAGAGTTAACACTCTTTCTTACACCTTCACCTATAGCTCAAACCCTTGTTTTACAACCTTTTTATTTGCTTTCCAAATTGATTTTCAGAGTTTAAAAGAGGCTAAAAATCATGCTTTGAGGTTTCAAAAGTGGAGGGGTTAGCCACCCCTCCTTGTTCTTGCTTAGTAGCCTTGTTGTCTTTGTTTGTTGTTTAGCTTTTTAGGCTCTTTTCATGTACTTTGAGCCACTATTTTTTATCTATTAGAGGCTGTTTTAGGGTTGTCCTAGGTTGTTTAATTAATTCATGCTTTGATTAGTTTGCTTGTTGTCTCATATGTTCGCATACATAGCTTGTTGCATGTTGTTCTAGCTTTTCTTTAAGTAATTTCCATGTTAAGATGCTTCATCTTAAAGCAATCTATCATCCATTTCTTTCATTTGAGAGTTGTTTCAACCGGTTGATGGTTATTCAAAACATGAGCTAGGGATCTATGCTTAATGGCTTAATCTATACGGAGGTTCACTGCCAATGACATAGTCTCTCTTTCATGTTGAGAATCACTTCCCGTTTGACACACTTCTCATTTAGTGGACGTAATCATCACCTTGGACTTAATGAACTAAAGAATGGAAAGGTCTAAAAAATTGCTAAAATGAACCAACCCACATAAAGAAAATGAGTTATATTGCTTGGATTCGGCCAGACGTTATGCCGAGTCTATTGTGTCAAGGGTTGTCTTACATCAATTCATGATGTTTCAATGAGCCTTGAAGCGTTTCTACCTCCCCCTTTGAGCTCACTCCATGATAGGAGGGAGGGGTGGTTATTGATTCATTGCATTCATTAATTTTTGTCCAAAATCATGCCCTAACTCATCAAGCAATCAATTTGCTCATTGATGGTTTTGGAAATGACTTTGTTCTTCTCTTGAGGCTTACCATGAGAGAGAAGAGTAGAAGGGACAAATAGAGTTCAGAATAACTCTGTCTGCACTGTTTTCATTTCAGAGCACAAAAATAGGATTTTGCATAAAATTAAGGCACGACCGGCCTTATTTGGACCCGGCCGGGCTTCATTGGAGGCGGGTCGGCCATCAATGTTTGGTCAGCAGTATATTTTGCAGAAAACAGAGGGCAGTGGCTGAAGGTGAAATAGAGCAGGCCTAGGTAGACAGAGCAGTTCTTAGACACTGTGCATGCAACCCTTGTGCATCCTTGCTTGCATCAATGTTGTAAATTAATACTTCAAGTATTGTTGTAATTAATTATTATTGTTACAATTAGTCTTGTTGTAATGATTGTTGTAATTATCATTATTGTTTATTTGTAATTGTCATAGCTAGTTAACTTAGATAGATTCTCATTATTATCCTTGTTGTAATAGAGTAGTTAGCTAATTAATTCTTTACTTAATTCATTTGACTTTGTAATAGTTAGTTTATTTGGACATTCGGACACTCATTCGAACCCTCTTGCACGAGGGCCAACATGTAATAAGTTGTATGTCTTTCAACCCCACATCTTTCTTCCTTTTACTTACTTGCTTACGATGGTTAGTATAGAACATCATTTTTTAAATAAGCATTCTTATGCTTTGCATCCATTGTCTTGCATGCATCCAAGGTTCGGCTCATCATACTAATCCAATGTCAATGTTTGAATTCATTGCTTGAATATGCGATTCATCACATGTCTTGAATGGAATCATATGCCATGTTCATAGCCGAGCCTATTAATTGCATACTTGTATGTGTCGCATTAGTCATATTGCATTAGTTAAGAGCATACATATTTTCTAATTATTTTGCTTTGTTTTGGCTCGGAGTACTAGGTGAGTAATTTTGAGTTTTAACATCTTGCATTGTGTGTGATTGTTGCCATGTCGAGCATGCTTTCCATGAGGCTAAATGCTTAGATGATATACCTATTTGAATGCTTGTGGATGGAGGCTAATTGCCAAAATTAGGACAAATTGATTAATGTACAAACTCACCTTTTCAAGTGACGAATATCAAAAAATAATTTTCAAATAAACGTGAAATCAAAGTGTTCCAATCTTCGCAAATTAGTCTATACTTATGTGTGTCACATAGTAAATGTTAGTCTAATAGAACTAGAACAAGAGCATATAATGTAAATAAAAAACACATCATGATTAGTAGTGGTTGATCTTTGATCGGGCGGGAGGGGTGCTCAATTCATGACCTTCCCCTCTCGTACCTAAGTTCCCGAGCCGAAACATTTTGGTGATGACGGATAAGTGGCCTTTGGCACGAGTCTCGAGTTTATTAAATTTCTCAAAAATATTTAGGTGGCGACTCTGTAATCTGGCAAAGCAGTCCATTTTTGGCATTGATTCAAACATTGATTTTCCAAAAAGAATTGCCAGATTTGGACTTTTTTGAGTTTTCATTGTTTCACATTGCACTTTGTGAAATTAGATTCAAAACCACGGGAGTTTGAACTGTAGGGCTAGTTAAATCTGAAAAGAGCACGAAAAACAAGCTACAGTTTTTGGTGACTCTGCTGGGGATTTAGAGAACTTGACTTGAAACTCATGATGTGATATTTTATCTACACTTATATGGTCTTTGCACTACATTTGCATGGTTACTTTAAGTCATTGTGTTTTCTATCTGCTATTCCTGGATGGTTTGTCGGAGGCTTGCCCAAAAGGCTTACCAAAAGGCTGATCGGTCATGGGCTCTGCCATGTTGGAAACACAACCCTTGGATTTAAATTACCACTGTACCGCTTGATCTTCCTTTCACTTCTTGGTGTTAGGTGTGAGAGGTATATTAGGTAATCTTGTTGAGGTACCCTTTCGACCATTTGACCTAGTTGCATATAGTGAAGCTATAGTGACTATTCCAACTTAGGACAGGATGCCACCCATTTGTAGGATGTTGTGAAACTCATTGTTTGAAATAGTATAGCCTAGATCATGTCAAAAATCTAGGACAGGGTAACCCTACCCCCTTATAGGGGTGTTTTGGTTCTTTTACTTGGTATGTGCTTTTACAGTGAGACTGTACATAATGGTTCATATTAGTATGAGTTTGAGAACAGAGTTCAGTGGGGATTACAGTTCAACTATGTGTTATGATTGTTGTGAATTGGGGCCGAAGTGCTGTCCGATTTTGATTATGTTTTTCTTTCTTTTTGCTAGGTAGTTTACCATCATAACTTTAGAAAGACTCGATATTCCCTAAGTTGTGTGGACTCGCTTTGGCAGGAAAGGGCATGGCAATGTATTTGCAAGATATGTGTGCACAACCACCCTCCCTATCATGTCATGAACTTAAGGGAGTGTAGTTCTCGACCCTCGGGCCACCAATCACGCATTTTAATGCATGATGGCCGAGAGACGAAGTTGCACAATTCAATATGAAATGAATGCACAAGTAAACACATAAAGCCTAAAACTCTATCATGTATGATCAAGAGCGTCGGCGACCGAGAATTGAGGCACGTTTCATCACTTGAAGTATGAAACGTCCCTCGTTCCTCGTGTTTGGACTAACACCTATTCCAAACAACAATGCAACACATAACATGGCAAACATGTAATGCAACTACATGGCATACACAATGTAAGGGACAAGCATGCAACAACATGCAATGCAACATGATCAAACTACCAATGCAAATGGCATGCAAACAATGCTAACACACGCATACACAATGCAATGCTACAAGGGCAACTTGGCAATGTTAGGAATATGCATACTCAATGCGAAGAAACAACTTGGCATACACAATGCTATGAACTACATGGCATACACAATGCATAATGTAAGATGGCATACTCAATGCAATGAAACAATATGGCATACTCAATGCAATATACATGGCATAATCAATGGACTTAAACCAAAAGGGGTGGACCTCAGTCATGCCCAAATTAGTGGCCATTGGTGATAAAATAAAGGCACAAAATACAAAGCATGAATGCACAATGCATTGGCCAACCAAGTAGGCCTAAGAGCACAACTCTTGAGAGGGCTCAAGGAGTGATAAATGCAGAAGTGTAACAACACTAAATGCACTGAATTGAGGTAAGAAATGATGCCAAATTATTCAAACAAAGCAAGTGAAGCATGCGAGAGTTCTTAAAGCATGAAACTAGCAAAGAGGACTACAAAGGAGGCATGCAATACATGGCACAAAAGCATGAACCAAGCATGGATAGAGCTTAATTAAGTCAAAACAAGGACCTAAACATGCTGAGATGAGGGCTCAAATACCTAGGCATGCAAGCATGCAAGCATACAAGCTAGGCTATAAGTAAGGCAACAATGCATAACACTCAAAGGCACTTAAAGCATGATTGAGGTAGGAACATGGCAATGCTAAATGCTTTGAAATGTCATGTTAGATGATGCCAAATCATGTACACAACACAAATGAAGCATGCTATATGTACTACAACTATACAAAACACGAAGCATGTGACCAAGGCAACCCAAAATAGTCCTAGAACATGTCAAAATGAGTCTAAAACATACATGGAAGGAAGCCAAAACATGCTAACATGAGGGGCATAAGGCATGATGCATACAAGGCAATCACATGTCAAAATGAGTCTAAAACATACATGGAAGGAAGCCAAAACATGCTAACATGAGGGGCATAAGGCATGATGCATACAAGGCAAATAAGGTGGATTACACTACACCTATTAAGACCAAGCATGGGATGACTTAAGCAACAAAACTTAGAGTTATATCATGGCATAATAACCCCAAAAACACACTGAAATGATGGCTCGCAAGCTAAGGCATGAAGGCATACGCAATGGTTCATGTTAAGGCATAAAGGGGCAAACCCTCCAACGCATTGAAAGAGTAAAAAATGCAAGTGCATGAGCATGAAACATGGACTGAAATCACATTACAAATGATGCCAAATCATTCAAAAAGTCCAAGTAATGCATGCTAGTGGACTTGATGCACAAAGCTAACAAGCTAGAATGCACTATAGCTATACAAAGCATGGCATGCATGACCAAAAAAACACAAATCAGAGCTAGAGCATGGTAAAACATGGACAAAAGCTTCTTGAAGCTAAGCCAAAAGCATGCTAAAATGACATGTTACAACATGATGCATGTTAGGCTAGTTTAATGGGATTGCACTACAAGTGCAAGGAGCATGGAAAGGCTAACCAAACCAAACCTAAACAGAGGTATGACATGGTAAAATAAGCCCAAAAACATGCTGAAATGGACACAACATAGGCTAGAATGAGATGCTACTTCATGAAGCATACAAAGCTAGTGTGCGAGATTTACACTACAAGTGTATAAGGCATGCAAGAGCCAACCAAACCAACCTAAAAAAGATCTAAGACATGTTAAAATAACACCAAAAACCTACTGAGATGGCCCCAAAACAAGCTAGAAACACATGCTCAAACATGAGGCATACAAGACTAGATTGTGTGATTTACACTACAAGTGTATTAACCATGCATGGAGTGACCAAACTAAGCAAAAATAGTGGTATGCCACAGAAAAATAACCACAAATACAAGCTAAGATGTGGCCAACAAACACTTAGTAAAGATGCTCAAACATGAGGCTTATTAAGGCATGTATTGAAGATGCAAGGGAAGGGGATGGCCCTCTCCTTTCTAGGACCTTAAAACACCATCCCCACCACTCTGAAATCCCTTTGGATTTTAGTGGTGAGAAGGCCAATACAAGATGGTCCCGAAGCTCACAAAAAAGGCTAAAAAATAAGGCCAAACAAGGCCTAAGAGGGGGTAAACAACCCTAAACATAAAAGTGACCTTAAACAAAGATCAAAAGCATGCAAAAACAAAACTTTTATCAATTATAAGTTAAGCTTAAAACAGCATGCAAGATAGGCTAAAAGCTTAAGCAAGATAGGCTAAAAGCTTAAGCAAGAAAGGGGGTTTTAAGGCTTAGAAGCTCACCCTTGAAGACCTTCTTTAAAGCTGGAACTCCAGCAAGTTTTTCAAGCTCAAGGCAACCCAAGAACACCAAAATCAGCCCCTAAGCACCTCAGTAGCAAAAGGATGGTGTTTGAGTGTGTGTTTGTGTGTTAAAGTAAGACAAATCTACACTTTAAGGCATAAAAGTGAAGAACAAGAGTGATATAGAGACAAAGCTATATGTATCCTCTTTCCACAGATTTTCTGAACCTAGAGGAGGGAGGGGGAGCTTCCCTCTTATAGAAGAGGAAAGCCAAAGCTTCTTGGAGAAGCTAAGGGCCAAGGCAATCCCTCCATACACGTGTATGGAGGATGGTCTCAGTGTCCTCCAGCTGTGCCAGCTGGAGGAAATATCTCCAAAAAGGTGTCAAAAAGTAGCCGACCACTTGAAGAGGTCAGCCTGCTAGTAAAAGTGGTCAGCCGACCACTTTAGGTGGTCAACCAGAATAGAAATTGGTCGGCCATAGGTGGGAGAGGTCAACACACTAAATGCAAGGTGGTGGTGTGGTGGCCGACCAGAAAAGATGGTCCAAAGACCAAGAAAGCCAGCTATCTGACAAGAAAACTAGTTGGAAAAAAGGAAAAGTGGTCGGCTAGAAGAAATAATGGTCTCCCACCCTTGTACCACCTTCCAAACAAGGAAAGCAAGGTTTGTACCAAAAAAAAACCAAAGCGGATGCAAGACGAGAAATCGGGAGGCGAAACACATGGCCAAAAGCGCCGAAAACTAGCTAACGAGCATCAAAAGTGGTATGCAACCACAAAAGTGGTCTCCCGGACCACAGTGTTCCTCTAGGCAGAGGAAACAAGGTGTGGTTCAAAAATCACGCCAAACGGAGAATGTTAAGCGGTCCCGAGACAATGCGCGCGGCCAAAGGCTCCAAAAACCGAAAACTAGTCTCCAAATGGGAAAAGTGGCCTACGACCACGAAAAGTAGTCTACGACCACAGAGAGATGGTCTACAAGACCACTCCCTCCCTTCGGGAAGGGAAAACAAGACTTGGTCCACGAACCGAGCCAAAGCACAAAGAGTTCCGAGGCCTAGAGGCAAGGCTCTCAGCCAAAACTCCGAAACCTCAGAATGAGCACAACATGCACCATCACCGAGCGTTCAATCGATGATGTCTGAGTCTTAAGGTAGGTCAAAAATGGGGTGTCTACAACGGCCAAGATGGTTGATCCCTTTGCTACTGCTACATCCTCACAACCTTCACAAAATACCAGCCCACCCTGGAATCGAAGAGTTTTTACTCCCCTCCATATGAGCCCAGCCCGCGCCCTCAAACTGTTAATGGGAAAGGGGCATCTCAAGCCTCTGAATCCTTGTCCACTTCTGGGCCCATTGCCACCCAAACATGACCCTACCCAGTATTGCATCTTTCACCAACAACATGGCCATCCCACGGACCTGTGCTACCATTTACGTCATGAGATCCAGGATCTTATTGATAACAAAGTCATCGCCCACTCGCTAAAGGTGGACACCCCATTTTTAACAGCCTTTACAACTTGGATGTCATCGCTTGCACACCCAATGATAAGTGTATATGCTTGTCAAGTACTTGAAGTCCTCAGCGGAAAGCCACAGCTTTGAGCCTTTCAAACCTTACATCCCTATTGCCTTATTTTTTGACCAAACCCAGAGATCTTCAAGCCTGCAACCTCTGGTGGCCTGTTGGCCACCTTTATGGGCTGTCGGCTATCACTCTTGGTTGCCGGCCACTGATGTGGCCTGCCGGCCACCAGTGATGGCCGGTCGGCCACCAATGTCTTTTGCAGATATTTTGTGATAACTGTGCCAGTTGTTTGCATAGATGCATGCATTTGCTCCCACGTGTATGGATGGATGTTTATGAGGGAGATTCATGTTTTCTATATATAGAGGGCTTCCCCTCTTGCTTTGGGGTTAGAAAAATTTTGGAGCAAAATTTTGCCTCTCTCTCTCTCTCTCTCTCTCTCTCTCTTGCAAATTTCTTAACCTTTGCCTATATATCCTTCACCTTTGTCTATACACTCTTAACCAAACCTTTCCATCTTTGAGTTGAGGTATCTTTGAGCCATGTTTGAGTTCTTGCGGGTGTGTTTGCCTTGGTTTATTGCTTGGAATTGATCTCCTCTTCAATAGGTATAAAACTTTGCCTTTTTACTTGCTTTATTTACTCTTTTTCTTGCTATTTTCCAACTGTTTTTTGGGCTGTAAAAACTTTGTATTTTTGGGCTGAAGCTTGGGTTTTAAGGCCAATAAAGGTTAAGGGGTAACTCACCCTTCTTTACACCTTGTTCTCAAGGCTTTTACCCTTGTGTTTCCTACCTTTGCACTATATTTTTTTGAGCTTTTAAACACTGATTTTCAGAGTTATTTCAATGTATAAAATCATGTTTTGAAGTCCAAAATTGGTGGGGTTAGCCTCTCCTTCTTGTGTTTTGCTTACTAGGCTAGCATGATCCATGTTTTAGCTTATTAATCTAGCCATTTTTGTCTTAATTCCAGCATGTTTTAGGACTATTTTTAGACTATTTTAGGACTATCTTTAAGTATTTGTTGCATTTGAGCTTTGTTTTGCATGCTTATAATGTAATTATTCTCATGAGTTTGGTGTTTTAGGTCTTAGACACCATCTTATTTGAGTTGATTGTGTTTATTTATGGATTTCCATACTTGCGATCACTCTTAATCACCTCTGCAACCTCTCTCCTTTCTTGGCTTTTGTTTTGCTTTGAAAATGGTTTCAAATTACTTGTATGTTTAAGCATAAGATTGAGATGTCATGCTTAATGGTTTAATCCCTTTTGGGGATTCATTACAAATGGTATGATGTCTCTTTCATACCTAAAACAACTTTTGGTTTGAGCCTTCTTTCCATTAGAAGACTTAAATTCACCTTTTGGACTCAATTAATTAAGAAATGGATGGTAATCTAAAATGGAGTAATTAAAACTTGGAATTAAAAGTGAGCAAGATAATAACTTGTTTGGGTTCAATCGGACGTTAATTAAACCCTTGAGTCTTGAGTCGTTTCATACTCATTAGTGATGAAAACGGTTCAAGATTCATTGTCAACTACTTCCCTTGATCTTTCATGATGGGGAGGTGGTTTTGAGAGTCTTATTTTGTTGCATTCATTGAACTTGCACACTTGGTTTCATAAGCCATAATGCAATGAAATTACATAGATTGATGATTTGTGAACCAAGTTTACTACTCCTTTGAGCTGTTCAAATGATAAGGAGGGGTTAATTGTGCAAACAAACCCTTAAGAATACACTGTCTCTGCTCTATTTGCTCTCTATTGCAGCAGGGAAGTTCTGTCACCAGTGGTCGTTAGGCCATCATTAGTGGACGACAGGCCCTCTGCCGGCCACCAATGCAAAATCCAGCAGTGTACTCCCCTAGCAGAACAAAGTTGGTCTGGAGGTGGAAATCAGTTCAAGTGGTCTACTATGCAACAGAGGCATTCAGCAGCAAAAACAGGGCCTTTTTCAGGTGAAAACCGCATCCATGCATGAGCCCTCCATCGATCCTCGGGATCCGTGTTACAAGTATATTAATGTCATGCTTAAATAGTGGCTTTGTACTTGATTAGTTAGAATAGCTAATTCACTTTGTGTTGTAATTATTTTAATTAGCTAGATTAGTTAATTAATTAGTTCATTTGGTTTGTAATAATTAGTTAAGTAGTTTAACTAATTTAATTTGTTTTGTAATAATTAGCTTAGCTTTAATTAGTTGGCTAGTTCATTCGGACTCTCCTTCGTGAGAGCGCAATGTTGTAATGACGTGTATGTCTTCCAACCCCATGTCTTTCTTCCTTTTATTTACTAGCTTATGATGGTTAGTTTAAGGCATCATGTTTTGTTTCTCATTCTCATGTTTGCATCCATTTGTATTGCATGCTCCCAGGCTCGATTCATCATTCTAACTGTGTTGTTAGTTTAATACTTCTTTGAATATGTGCTTAGACCGCATGCTATCAAATTGATTCATATGCAATATTAGTAGCCGAGCCTAGTAATTGTATATTGTATGTGTTGCATTAGTCATATTGCATAGTTAGGATCATGCATCTTTCTAACTTTATCATCCTTTTGGCTTGGAGTACTAGGTAAGCCTTTATTTGCTTTAGCATGTCGCATGAGTGTGATTGTTGCTGTGTTAAGCATGCTTACCATGAGACTAAGTGCTTAAGTGATAAACTGCTTGAATGCCTGTGGATGAAGGCTAATTGCTTGAATTGGAATAATTTGAGTAAATGTTTTTATGCGATCACTTTTTCAAGTGGTACATATTCGAAACAATTTTGCAAACAAACATGAATCGAAATGTTCCAATTCTTGCAAGTTAGTCTATACTTATGTGTGTGAATCCCCCTGTGATCAGGACAAGCAGATGCAAGGCAGTGTAAGAAATACAGTGCAAGAATGTGTTTGGGATGAACAGATGAAAGACAGTGAGATCTATACAAGAAATGCGAAGTACATTGCAAAAAATGAGGGTACAGTGTATACCTCAGAGGAGCCATGAGATAAGTGTGACTCCGACTCGCGTAGTAAAAGGTCCTCGGGAGCACCTCATGCAAACCCCCTGAACTGACGGATGCTATCGGGAGGTAGCATGTGTATCTCGGGATGATACGTCACCGGGTCGAAAGGTCGAGTGCTGAGCGGCAATGGCTCGAACTCTAGATCATCCATTTCCATCTCCACAGGAACTCCGTTGTGTGGGATATTGTCCGCCATCTCAAGGGAAGATGAGAAAACGGTCGAAAATGGGAAAAATGGACGGAGAATGACAAAAGTCAACAGAAGTCAACTCTGAGAGAGGAAAAATGGAAGAAAAGGTCAAAGCTCGGAAAAGGGCACCAAACTCAAGGGTAACTCGAGGGAAACAAACCTCAAGTGGTGGAAATGAAGAAAGAAACACCGAAAGCAACTTTTAATTGGTTCAAAGTGGTTTAAATTATGAGGGTTTAGCGAAGGAAATGTTTACGGGGTGTTGGAAAACACGCAGGATGCTCGGATCTAAGGAGGAAAATGGTCTAGAGTGAGAGGAGAAGAATTTTCGGGCTTGAGGTAGTGTGGAAAAAGGGTTTGGAACCCTATACTTAAAGACCCGTAGTGAAATGCCGAAACTGCCCTGAATTTGTCATCGGTGGCCGATGGCCACCATTTGTGGCTGATGACATTCTTTTTTGGCCGATGGGTGGCAGATGGCTTCCCAGAGTGGCTGACAGGCCTCCAGTGCTCTCCTTGGATGTTTTTCTGTTGTTTTATGCCCTAATCCCTCAAGAAAGTGCAAGGAAAGTACACTTTTAAGCTCAAAAGGCCTCTGCAGAAGCTCCGGACCGCGTTTTCAGTGTGTGATACTCAACGCGTGCGAGGTGTATCCGTTTAACTTGTTGCAACTCCTCTGAGAGGTAAGTTGGAGGTTGCGATTGAGTTGTTTTTACCGTGCACCACTTTTGTCATTGCATAGAATGTGCACCTCTTTATCATTTCATGGAATGTGCCTTTCACATGAGGTCTTGCATAGTCTCTTGTTCGCATAGAGCATGCATCTTGTACTTTAGCATTGAGCATGCTTCTACTTGGGCATTAAACATGCATTTTGAACTTTACTGCGTAACATGCTTGGCATAAGATATGTATTGTCATTATCTCGCATGGAAAGTGCTCTTTTGGCATTGCATTGTATATGCTCTCACATTCGCATGAAATGTCTATTGTATAGAGCATGAGTTTGCTAGTATGGCATAAAACGTGCATTTGTTAATCTTGCATGGAGCATGCCACAATTGTCGCTTGCATAGAATATGCACTTCTCACTAGCATAGAACACGCATTTGTTAATCTTGCATGGAGCATGCACTTCTCATCTTGCATAGAATATGCACTTCTCACGCTTGCATAGAATATGCGCTTCTCACGTTCGCGTAGAACATGCATTTGGTATTTAGCATAGAACATGCTGTTAATCTTGCATAGAACATGCATTCTTATCTTGCTGTATCTGTTAAGTCTCTTTCTTATGTAGGCACGATATTGTATGTACGGTTCATTCAAAGCTGGTGCAACCAGACGATATTATATATACGGTTCATTCAGAGGGATTTCGGGTAAGATCATTCCTGCCCCCTTGAACTCCTTGTTTTGGTTAGAAGTACTTGGGTATGCTCGATGCTTACACCACACACCTTGTTGGTTAGAAACATTGGGACGTGTGCCCGATGTTTATACCACCCCCTGGTTAGAAACGTTTGGAACGTGTTCAGACGCTTATACCACCTCTTTGGTTAGAAACATTGGGACGTGTGCCCGATGTTTATCCCCTCGGTTAAAAGCGTTTGGAATGTGTTTCGACGCTTATACCACCTCTTTGGTTAGAAACATTGGGATGTGTGCCTGATGTTTATACCTTCCCCCCCGGTTAGAAGCGTTTGGAACGTGTTCCGAAGCTTATACCACCTCTTTGGTTAGAAACATTAGGACGTGTGCCCGATGTTTATACCACCCCCAGGTTAGAAATGTTTGGAACGTGTTCTGTCGCTTATACCACCTTGTTGGTTAGAAACACTGGGACGTGTGCCCGATGTTTATACCACTCCCCGGTTAGAAGCGTTTGGAATGTGTTCCGACACTTATACCACCTCTTTGGTTAGAAACATTGGGACGTGTGCCTGATGTTTATCCCCCCGGTTAGAAGCGTTTGGAACGTGTTTCGACGCTTATACCACCCTATTTTGGTTAGAAACATTGGGACGTGTTCCAATGTTTATACCACCTCCTCGGTGTTTACACCATCCTCTTTTCCTCTCGTGTGCGGTGCGTCAGGACGCTCTGGTTAAAAGCATTTGGACGGGTTCTAATGCTTTTATTGCTCTTTATTTTGGGTTATATAATATTTGGATGTGTTTCAATTGTTATCATGTGCTCTCTTTGGTTTGGAACCTTGGGGTGTGTCCTTGGGTTCACACCATTTCTTTCCTCGTGTGTGCCATGCGTTGGAATCTTGTTTGCCGCCTCGAGTGTGCCCGATGTTTATGTTGTTCTTTGCCTTTTCTGTGTAATGCGTAGTTAAGATTGCATAATTTTCTTACATCCTTTTCGCATAAAATGTGGTTTGGTTCGTAATTCCCCCGTGTGGCATGTTTGTTTACTTGCTTATGTATGAGTTTGATGTGGCATTTCTTTGCATAACATTTGTATCTAGATGTTTAGTTACAGTCTCATTGCATGATCATAAGTTATGTTCTTGCATCGTGCATGTCATTTGCATCTTGCCCCAGAACTACGCTGGTTTGATTCTTTGCAAAGGGATACGTAGGCAGCCTGTGGGCGCAACCGTTCTTTGTTTTTGCTTGCTTGTTTGTCTAAGTCTTTGGCCTTGTCAAAAATGGGTCATCTCTAGGCTTTGACATCTACTCCCGTCATTTCATGACTTTTGAGTTCTGTCGAAGAGGGGCAACTGTAGACACCCCATTTTTGACCGTCCTCAAGACTTGGATGTCATCGTTTGAACACTCGATGATTGTGCTTGCTCGTGTTCATTTTGAGTCCCTGAAGGTCTCGGTCGAGCGCCTTGCCTTGGAGCCTCTAATCTTGTTTGTTTTGTTCTTGGTTGTGGACCAAGAGCTTGTTGTTTCCATTCTGGAGGAGAAGGTGGCCTGTCGGCCATCCCCATAGCCTGTCGGCCATGACTTGTGCTTGTCGGCCACCAGTGGTGGCCGGTCAACTATGTTGATGGCCGGTCTGCTACATTGATGGCCGATGGCCATTTTTCTCCTTTTTCAGATATTTATTTGCCAGCTGTGCCAGCTGTTGTTCACTGATGCTCATCTCCATACACGTGTATGGAGGGATGAATACAAGCTCTAAGCTTGATTTTCTATATATAGGGGGGTCTTTCCCCCATTTTGAGAGGTTAGACAATTTAGAGCAAAATTTTCTCTCTCTAGAATTCTCTCTCTTTCTCTCTCTCTCTCTCTCTCTCCTCTCTTGTTTTGTGCTTGATAGTTGATTTTCTCTACACTTTTGCACAAAGACCCTTAACCAAATATCCTCATCTTGGAGCTGAGGTTCTTTGAGGTTTAGTTTGAGCTCCTAAGGGTGGCTTTAGCTCAAAATTGTGACTGTTTTGTGCTGTGCTGCAAGAGGTATAGGACTTGCCTTGTAGGCTTTATTTTGATTACTTGTTTGGCCATCTTTTTATACTATTTTTGGCCTAGTTTTCAACTGCAAAAAACTCTGATTTTTGAAGCTTAATATGGTAGTTTGAAGTCATTTTGTGCTAAGGAGTTGTCCACCCTTCTTGTTGCTTAATTGTGAAGCTTTTTGCACCATCTTTTAGCATATTAAAATCAAACTTTTTGGGCCCTTTAACCACTGAAATTCAGAGTTATTTCAGTGGTGGAAAGCATGTTTTGAAGTCCAAAAATAGAGGGGTTGGCCTCCCTTCCTTGTGTCTCACTTGCATGCCTAGTTAGCATCCTATGGTAGCATGTTTTTGTGGTTTAACTTAGCTTAATTCAAGCATGTTTTAGCTATTGTTTTGACTGGTTTTAGCTCTGTTTTGGGCTGTCTTGGTCATATGAGCCTTGTTTTGCATAGTTATAGTGCAAATAGCTTCACTAGCTTGGCATTCTAGCCCTTCAAACTTGATTTGCTTGAGATGGTTGCATGTTGAAGTGTCTTTTTACACGTAATTTCAGTGTTTATAGCTCTGTCACATGCTCATTTACTTCACTCTTTCATTGCTTTTTTTAGAGTTGCTCTTAAGTCTTGTTTGCAAGCTAACATGTGAGCATGTTTTTCTAGCCTTTTGTGCCTTAATCTCAGCAAGTTTTAGCCACTATTTTGGCATATTTTAACTTTGCTTTGAGCTGGTTTGGTCAGTTGAGGCTTGTATTGTATGGCTATAGTGTAATGGTTTTCACTAGCTTAATGAGTTAGGCTCTTAAACATGACTTGCATGTGTTGCTTGCATGATTTAGTGTCATTTTGCATGCCATGTCAGCACTGAAATATCTGCAACCTCCCTCTATTCTTCACTCTTTACTTTGTTTTGAAAGTGGCTTTGAGCCTCTTGTTGGCTTGAGTGTGGAATTGAGACCCTCATGCCTAATGGTTTAATTCATTCGGGAGTTCATTACCAATAGCATGAGGCCTCTTTCATGCTCAAGGTACTTGTGGCTTAAGCCCTCTTTCCATTAGAGGACTCTCATCCTTTGGACTTAACCAGTTAAAGAATGGATCGGTAATTAAAATGAGTAAATAAAACCTGACAAGTAAAACTTGAGCAAGTTAAGCATGTTGTGTTGCATTGCATGTGTTTGGATTGTATGCTAATCCAAACACAAGGAAAATGAGACGCTTCATACTCAAAGTGATGAAACGTGTCATTTTTCTTGGTCACCGTCACCCTTGATCATGCATGATAGGGTGGTGGTTGTTTTGGTCTTGTTTGTGCATTCATTGACCTTGTACAAGCTTGGTTCTCTAGCCATCATGCATTGAGAATGCTTGGTTGGTGGTTTGAGAGCCAAGAGCTACACTCCTTTGAGCTTGAGAGATGATAAGGAGGATAGCAGTACATATATTTCTTGAAAATGCATTGCTTTGCCTCTGTTTGCTCTCTGTTGTAGCAAAAGAAGAAGTCTAGAAAAGGGGGTGGCCGACCGGCCACTTGAAGTAGCCGACCGGCCAGTTGTTGTGGCCGACAGCCACCTTTTGTAGCCAACCGGCCACCAGTGAATTTTGCACAAATGTGTTCCTGTGGTAGAGCAGAGGCAATCTGGAAGTTGGTACAATTTTCAATGAGCAAATGAGTGCAAACAGAGGCATCCAATGGCAAGGCAAGGGCATTTTCGGGTGGAGCAACCGAGCATGCATGCATCCCTTGCCCTTGAGACCATTTAATTGCTTTAGTTAGTTAGCGTAGCTAATTATTCAATTCAAGTGTTGTAATTAATAAGTTCAATTTGGTTTGTAATATTTTAGCTAGCTTAGAATAGTTAGTTAATTTGTCTCAATTATTGTAATATTTAATTAGCTAGAATAGTTAATTAGTTTTGTGTTATAATAATTAGCTTAGCTTAGTGTAGCTTAGCTTATTCATTCGGACCCTCCTTCGCGAGGGCACAATGTTGTAATAAGTGTACGTATGTGTGTGCATGTCTTCCAACCCCACGTCTTTATCTCTTTTACTTAACCGCTTTTGATGGTTAGATTAGGGCTAATTTTCGATTAGCATACCTTATGCTTGCATGTTTGCATCATTCATTTGTATTGCATGCGCCGAGGCTCGGCGTATCATTCAAACTGCATTGTATTTCAACACTTATTTGAATACGTGTTTCAAAGCATGTTATCAAATTATATCATATGCCATATTAGTAGCCGAGCCTATTAATTGCATTATTACATGTGTTGCATTAGGCATCTTGTATAGTTAGGATCATGCATTCTTTCTAACTAGTTTTTGTTTTGGCTTGGAGTACTCGGCGAGTCTTTATGCTGTAGCATACTTGCATGAGTGTGAGTGATGCCATGTTTCGCATGCTTGCCATGAGGCTATGTGCTTACTTGCTAAACTGCATGAATGCCTGTGGATGAAGGCTTGTTGCTTGAATTGGAACAATTCATCAAATGTGAGTTTTAAGCCCACTTTGCGAAGTGGCGAAATCATGTTTTAAGCCCATCATGTTTGATAGAAAATCCGCATTTTAGCCCACTTGAGGGTGGCAAATTCAGACTATTTTCGAAAACAAACATAAGTTGAATTCGTTCCAATTCTTGCGATTTTAGTCTATACTTGCTTGTGTGCGTCACGTAGTAAAGTTAGCTAATAACCGGAATAAGAACACATGTGTTTATAAAATAACATATCATGGTTAGTAGAGGCCGATCCTTTGATCGGGTGAGCGGGGGTGCTCATTTCAAGACTTTCCCCTCTCGTACCCAAGTTCCTGAGCCGAGGCAACTTTGGTGATGACGGACACGTGGCCTTTGGCATGAGTTAGGGTTTCCTAAATTTTCCTAAAAAGAAAATATTTAGGTGGCGACTTTGTAATCTGGTAAAGCAGTCCAATTTTGGCATTATTTGATCTAAAATTGATTTTCCAAAATGATTTACCGGATTGGACTCTTTGGTGTTTATCAATTTTGCATTGCACTTTGTGAGATTAGATTCAGAATCATGACAGGAGGCCGAACTGTAGGACCAATTCAAGCTCTCCGAAAGGGGGCGCGAAAAAGTCGAGCTACAAGCACGAGTCATGGGTTTCCTAGATTTCCCAAAAATATTTAGGTGGCGACTCTATATCTGGCAAAGCAATCCATTTTTGGCAATTTGATTCAAAATTGATTTTCCAAAAGATTTTCCGGATTGAGACTCTTTGGTGTTTATCTAGTTCACATTGCACTTGTGAGATTAGATTTAGAACCGCAGGAGTCCGATACTATAGGGCTTATTTGTCTTCCGAAAGGGGGCGCGAAAAAATTGAGCTACAGTTTCTAGCGACTCTGCTTGGGAAATTAGAGAATTTGACTCGAACTTCATGATGTGATATTTTATCTAGACTTACATGTTTCTTCGCATTTGCATTTGCATTTGCATTTGCATTGGTGCATTTAAATCACTGTGTTTGCCATCTGCTATTTCTGGACAGTTTGCCGGAGGCTTGCTCGAAAAGCTTGCCAAAAAGCTGACCGGTCACGGGCTCTACCATGATGGGAACACAACCCTTGGATTTGGATTACCGCTGTACTGTTTGATCCCCCTTTCACTTCTCGATGTTAGGTAGTCTTGCTGAGGTACCCTTTTGACCATTCGGCCTAGTTTCATATCGAAAAGCCATAGAGACTGTTCCAAACTAGGACAATATGCTTACCTGAATGCAGGATTGCATGAAACCGCTTGTTTGCAATACATTACCCTAGTTCCTGATGAAATTAGGACAGGGTAACCCTACCCCCTCATAAGGGTGTTTTTTTGCTCTCACTTAACTGGTATGTGCTTTATAGTGAGACTGTACAAGAATGTGCGTATCAATTGCAAGTTTGGTATCCGTTTTGGGGGTAGAATTCAGTGTTGAGTGCAGTCCTACAGCTTTGATTACATCTGTGTTGGTAACATCATTAGCTCAGATGCTGTGTGGTTTTTGATTACTACTTTCTTTTTGCTTGATTTGTTTTTGTAGGTAGTATAACACCATAGCTTCGGAAAGTTCAGATATCCCCCAAGTGCTCTGGACCCGAGTCAGAAGGCTTTGCAAAGCCAGAGATCTTTTTAGGGGATAGCCCGTGTTTATTTCACTCCCATCGGTTATGAGACGGAGGAGAGTCAGGCAGAGTTCACCGGTCCAATTTTTACAGTAGTCACCCCTCAATTGACCTGCATCTAATCAAGCTTAGGGACAGTTTTCCACTTCTAGTCCAGCATGAGATCACTCGCCTATCCCGATGACACAGTATCCCCCAGTCAGTATGGAGGAATTAATACATTATCTTCAGCAAACAGATGAAACCCTACAGCAAGACGCTGCTTGTCAGGTCGAGGTTATAGCCCGTCAGGTTGAGGTGATAAACCGGCTATAACAACAAAAACCACAGCCAGCAGTGGCTTCTGCATCTCATGCACCTCCTACGGGTATCTTAGCACCCGGAGCCACTGCCCATACCGCTAATGTCCAAGAGAATCAGGCTAATCTAGCAGAGCTGATACCACCACAAACCTACAAAGCACCTGTGTATCAAACCGAAGCTCCATTTGGATTTGAGGTTGACCCAACTATGCTTAAGGTCAACAAGCTGGAGAAGCTATTCAAAAGAGCACAATGTGTTAACTTTATCCCCGACATAGAAGATGGGTATATCGATTCTGTAGTGACATTGCCAGATCGGTTCAAAATGCCACACATCGATCGATTCGATGGCTCTGGAGATCCCATGGTTCATCTGTGACTGTTTGCAGACATTTTGCGGCCGATAGGCCTAACCAGATTGTAAAAGTTGTCTCTCTTTGGCCGGACCATGTCGGGAATAGCAACCATATGGTATGCGAAGTTTGAGCACTTTGTCAAGCAGAATTGGGAGGAAACGGCACAGGCCTTTATTGCCCAGTACTCGTACAATACACAAATCGAGGTCACAACTCGTGATCTTGAGGCAACGCACTAAGAGCCAAAGGAGGGCTTTTCAGAATTTGTGACGAGGTAGAGGGCTAAAGCTTCAATGATGACCACAAAGCCTTCTGAGAAAGATGAGATAAAGATGGTACTCCACAATCTGCATGGGAAGTTGTTGCAGAAAATGATCATTCTACCTCTGTTCACGTTCACTAAGCTCCATGAGATGGGGGTTTAGATCGAAGACGCCATGAAACAAGGGTTGATTACTGATGAGAAAGAGCAGGCAAAGAGGCCTTTTGTACGTAGTTCCAATGCTACCACTAGTGGTAGCATAGCTGTGAGGCCATCGGATTTGAGCGTTGTCACCACCATAACCAAGACCGCCAATCCCTTTGCCAATATAGCTCCACAAACTTCAGCCAACCCTGCCCAATCCCAAAGGATTTTTACCCAACTCTACATGACCTTATCTCAAGCCATGAAGGTGTTGGTCAAAAAAGGGCACCTCAAACCATTAGAGTCTCGCCCACTACCTGATCCACTCCCACCTAAACACAACCCAGCAAAGTACTACGTATTTCACCAGCAGCATGGTCACGATACCGACCAATGCTTCAGACTGCGTCATGAGATTCAAGACCTCATTGACAATAAGGTGATTGCACCACTCCAGAAACCAAATATAACTACAAACCCTCTCCTAGCCCACAATCAAGTTCCCCCACCTCAAAATCTAAACCTAATCCATACACTGGCCATCCCCTATGATCCCAGCGTATATATTACCCCTTTCCACCTACCAAGACCGATGCACATATTTGTGCATAATGGACACATCCACACTTCAACCTAAACCTGTGGTGGTGACAGTTACAGTAGAAGGGAGGTTGGTCTTAGACGAAAGTATGAGTCTGTTGCTGGAGAGCTCTGAGGATTTGCCTAAAGGGGTGTACGATCTAAGCTGCTATATTGTGCCAATTGATCAAGTCAAGCTGGAATTGGTGTTGCCAACTTTGGTAGAGGTTAATGTGGTTAGAGAGGATGGCCCGAGCTAAGGATTGAATGATTTGGTAGAACTCGAGGAGGATCTAGACAACCTGTAGTTCTTTGATGAACAAGATCAAGGGGATGTGCAGATTGGCTAGTTCGATTTGAATGGATCAATCGACAACTCTGGGTGGCTTAGTGATGAGCTGGACAGGGAGGAAGGAACTGAAATGAAATCCGAGGAAAAGGAAGCAGGAATTGCTGTAGTGGCCGGAAGGGCCGATAAAAAGGGAAAACTGCCGGAGAACACTGGCATGGAAAGTTCAGCTTAGGAACTGGACACTGTGAGTATTGTGGACACAAAACAAGAAGCTGTGCTGAAGCAGTTTGCACAAGAGAGGGTTGAAGACAACCAGGAAGCTGTAATGGCCTAACATCCTGTGGGAGATACTTGTGATATGAAAGTGATCAGAATGGAGCCAGACAACTGTTTGTCGGCTGCCGGAGATGTATGGTGGAAGGATGACGATCTACATCTGGCTCACACCGATGAGGATTAGGGTGAGTGCTTTCCAAACAACACGTGGTACGCAGAAGAGATAGATCGCATGACAAGAAGTGGGCGGTATTTTAAGCCATCGCACTTAGATCAAGCTGAGGCATCTGGGAAAGACAGAGAGGTTGAAAAACAGAAAGAGAAGCAGCTAGAAGAAGAGGCGGTGTTGAAGCAACTTAAGAAAATCCAAGCTGACATCTCAATTTGGGTCTTCTCATGGCCTTCCAGGTACATCGGCAAGTAGTATTGTTAGCAATGGATAAAGCTAAGTTGTCCATTGACACTAACCTTGAACAGCTCATAGGATTGGTCTTCCCAGGTGGCGCTGGGCCAACCCTAACCTTTTCTGACAAAGAATTGATGCTGGAAGGCTCATCTCACAACAAACCCTTGTACATATCTGTTGAGTGCAGGGAAAAATAGGTACCAGTGGTGTTGATAGACATCGGTTCGACAGACTTTTTGCACAGCTTATGCAATTGGCCTTAGATCAACAGACTTTATGCCCACAGCCCAAGTAATTCGGGCATATGATAATACGAGCTGAGAGGTTATGGGCACGGTACAAATCAGAGTCCAGGTGGGTCTAGCTCAGCAAGATGTTGAGTTTCATGTCTTGGATGTGCCAGCCATTTTCAACTTACTGCTAGGGAGGCCCTGGCTGCATCATGTGAAAGTTGTCTCCTCCACCCTCCACCAAATGCTGAAGTACCCTCACGGGAAAGGAATGGTGATTATTTTCGGGAATTCATCCATCCATTCCTCGCCAGAGGTAAATACACCAGTGTTGGAGATCACTCATGGCGAGGAGGATGTCTTCCTCTTAGGGTTCACTCTGGTTAAGGCCTGGGTAGTGCAGATCATTTTGGCCTCTGATGAAGGCATGTATGTCAGCGGCCAGTCTGTCTATATCATGAACAAATTGCAGCATGTGCCAGGAATGGGACGTGAAAGAAGTGGCCGAAAAGGTGTCATAACATTGATAGATGTACTGCACAATCCACATGCCTTTGGTCTGGGATATGTACCCACCAAAGAGGACTAGATCAGGAAAGGAGAAGAAATCAAAGGTAGAGCCAGAGCCAAGCAGGTCGGGAAACACTATGAGCTTATCCATAGACCAATCCAGGGAACGCTGAATGGCCACTTTGTTTGGAAAGAAGATCTTCCTTTTTGTGGCTTTCTCGAGCCTTGGATGGATTCTAAGAAGCACCATATCCTCGGGTTCGAGATCTTCTTTGATCTGCAGCTGCAAGATAGTAATGTCGAGGAAAAGGCTGAACCAAGTACTGAAGCTGAACAAAGCATGGAAAGTGACTTGGACAACAGCAAACTTGGAGTAGGGGCAGCACTGGCATGTCTCCTTGCAGATCTTGCGGCTAACTTAGAGAACTTTGAGGATAACCTTACCATCTCCATGATCGAGGAAGAACCGGGAGTGAACCCATCTAGCAGCATTTTGGATGCATCAGAAGCACCATCTCTTATCTGGCAGTTGGAGGAGGGCTACCTGTCTAGTTCTGAGTCTGGTGATGAGCTAGAATTTGATTCCACTGAGTCTGTGGAGTCAGAATTAGATTTCGGTTCTTCTGAGTCCGAGTTTGGTATTCTTGGAGGTGATAACCTGGATGCCAAGGTCATGTCCAGGTCCTCTTTTTCTTTTGCTTTTGAGTCAGTTGTAACCGAAGATCTGGATCTTATGAATAAGAATGCTACCGATTCTGAGTATTTTTCTATGCCACTTATTTATTGTATTGACCAAGATTTTCAAAATTTCAATGAAAACAAAGAGGAAGGAATTCCTCTAGTTTAGAAAAATTTGATTAATCGAGAGGAGGAGAAGTTTGTTAAACCCTATTTTGATGAAATCATTGTTATTAATGTGGGTACTGAGAAGAATCCGCGTCTGGTCCAGATTGAGTCCATGTTGTCTTTAGAGGAGGGCGAGCGCTTAGTCGCTTTATTAAAAGATTTCAAAGATGTTTTCGCGTGGTCCTACGAAAACATGCCTGGAATCGATCCTGAGATTGTACAGCATCACATCCTTCTTGACCCCAAGGCCCGACCCGTTAAGCAGAAGCTGCAAAAAATCCATCTGGATTGGGCATTGAGAATTAAGGAAGAGGTCACCAAGCAGATCGAGGCAGGTTTCTTGTTAGTATCTGAATATCCAACTTGGTTGGCCAACATCGTCCCAGTGCTGAAAAAGGATGGTAAAATCTGGGTATGTGTAGACTTCTGGGATTTGAACAGAGCCAGTTTGAAGGACGACTTTCCTTTGCCGCACATTGATGAGTTAGTGGATTTCACTGTAGGCTATGCATTGCTATCCTTTATGGATGGGTTTTCCACGTATAACCAAATTCTGATGGCACCCGAGGACAGACAGAAAATCTCATTTACTACGTCGTGGGGTACTTACTGCTATTGGGTTATGCCATTTGGGTTGAAGAATGCCGGAGCTACCTATCAAAGGGCTGCAACCACTATTCTGCATGATATGATCCACAACGTGGTCGAGGTGTACGTGGTCGACATGATTGTCAAGTCTAAAGAAAGGGAGGGCCACTACACCGCCTTAAAGAAATTCTTTCAACGGATCAGAGAATACAAATTGAGGTTGAACCCATAGAAACACACCTTCGGCGTAACAGCAGGGAAAATATTGGGCTTTTTCATCACAGAGAGGGGCATCGAAGTAGATCCTTCCAAAATCAAGGCCATCCTAGAAATGCCACCACTAAGGACTGAAAAAGAGGTTCGAGGCTTTCTAGGTAAAGTGCAATTCATAAGACGGTTTATTTCCAAATTAACCTTGACTTGTGAACCACTATTTGGTCTCCTGAAGAAAGGGAAGAAATTCTGATGGGATGATCGATGTCAATTTGCCTTTGAGCAGATTAAGCAGTATCTCCAGAATCCGCCTGTGTTATCGCCGCTAGAGTCGGGAAAGCCTTTGATTCTGTATCTTTCAGTGACAGACACCACTATGGGATGCATGCTCGCTCAAGAATTTGAAGATATGGTGAAGAAAGCCATCTATTACTTAAGCAAGAAGATGCTGGATTATGAGACCCGCTATACTCCGTTGGAGAAAGCTTGCTTAGCCTTGGTGTGGGCTACTAAGAAGTTAAGGCACTACTTGTTAGCTCACTTTGTAATCTTGGTTTCAAGATTGGATCCTATCAAATATCTCTTTGGGAAACCAGTGCTTACGGGTAGGCTAGCCCGTTGGTTGTTTCTTCTCTCCGAATTTGATCTCAAGTATGTCACCCGTAAGTCGGTCAAAGGAAGAGTTGTAGCGGAGTTCCTGGCAGATCACCCGGTAGAAGGGGATGAAGCAGTGGAATACCTGTTCCCAGATGAAGCCATTCTGCAAGTTGAGGAGGAGACTTGGATGATGTACTTTGACGGAGTGTCCAATCAGTACGGTTATGGGATATGTGTGTTGCTGATAACACCTGACAATTCCCATATACCTTTAGCCTTCAAACTCCGGTTCAAGGTATCCAATAATGAAGCAAAATATGAAGCGTGTATCGCTAGTTTAGAAGCTGCCCTGGAACTAGGGGCAAAAAGGTTGGATATTATCGGGGACTCGAACTTAGTTGTTTCTCAAGTGAATGGAGACTGGAAAGTCAAAGAAGAAAAGATGAAGGTTTACTACCAGACCCTGGATGTTCTGATTCCTAGGTTTGAAAAACTGACTTTCACGTATCTACTGAGAGAGAACAATAGGTTCCCTAATGCTTTATTAACTCTATCTTCTATGGTAGACATCCCACTTGGAGTTCGGATGCGTTCGATTATCATTAAGCAGAAATACACGTTAGCTTATGAAAGTATCGCCGCAATAGATGAAGCGCAAGACAAGAACCCTTGGTACTACGATATTTAAAACATCTTGGAAAAGGAGATTTATCCACCAGGGACAAATGCCAAAGACAAAAAGGGAATATGGCGAATGGTCATCCAATTTATCATCTGCGGAGGTAAACTGTATAAAAGAGGTCATCTGGGAGTGCGCAAATTGTGTGTCGAAGAAGAGGAATCAAAGCGCCTGATACAGGCCATCATGGAAGATAGTGCGGAGCGCACATGAATGGAGTGATGCTAGCCCAGAAGATTCTCAGGCAGGGTTACTACTGGTCCACCATGGAGGAGGATTGTATTGGTTTTGTTCGGCGATGCCACAAATGCCAAATTCATGCCAATCGCATGAATATCCCGCCTTTAAAACTGTATAACATGACTTCCTGTAGACATCCCATTTTTTACCGACCTTAAGACTCAGACGTCATCGTTTGTGCACACGATGATTGTGTATGTTTGTGCTCGATTTGAGTGCCCGAAGTTCTCAGCGGAACGTCTCGTCTCTGGGCCTCTAAACCTTCTTGTTTTGTGCTTGCTTTTGGACCAAACCTTGGTGCCTCTTGCCTGGAGGGGGGGAAGGCCTTGTCAGCCACTTTTGGCACTTATCAGCCACTTTTCCTCCTTGTCGGCCACTTGAAGTGGTTGGTCGGCTAGAGAAGGTGGCCAGCCGGCCACCTGAAGTGGCCAACGGCCATTTTTCTCCTTTTTTTAGATATTTTCTTTGCCAGTTGTGCCAGCTGTTGATAACTGAAGTCCTCCTCCATACATGTGTATGGAGGGATGGAAGCAAGCTTTGGCTTGCATTTCTATATAAGGGGAGGCCTCTCCCCCATTTGCGGGCTTAGAAATTTTATGAGCAAAATTTCCTCTCTCTCTCTGTATATATATATATATATTGTGCTTGAAAGTGAGAATTTCCTACACTCTTGCAAAGAGACCCTAGACCAAACACCTTCACCTTGGAGCTGAGATTCTTTGAGGCCTTGTTTGAGCTTCTAATAGTGGTTTGAGCTCAGAAATTGTGCTGTTTGTTGCTGTGCTTCAAGGGTATTAAGCTTACCTCTTTAAAGCTTTGTTTTAGTTACTTGTTTGGCCACCTTTGCATGCTAGTTTTAGGCTGGTTTTAACTTCAAAAAAACTCTGTTTTTATGGTTAAAATAGTGGTTTGAAGTTTGTTTTGGAGTTAGGGGTGGTCTACCCTCTTTTGTAGCTTATTTGCTAAGTGTTGTGCCATGTTTCAAAGCTTTAAAAGCAACCTTTTTTTGGCCTGTTAACCACTGAATTCTAGGGGAATTTCAGTGGCAAAAACTTGGTTTTGAGGTTCAAAATAGGAGGGGGTGGCCTTCCCTCCTTGTGTCTTGTTTGCAAGTGTTGATGGCCTAACATGTAAGCATGTTTTTCTACCCTTTTGTAGCTTAACTCAAGCATGTTTTAGCTACTGATTTACCATGATTTAGCTCTGTTTTGGGTGGTGTTGATCATATGACTCATGCTTTGTATAGCTATAGTGCAAAGGCCTTTACTAGCTTTGTGTTTTAAGGCTTCTAATATGCTTTGCTTGAGTTGATTGCATGCCATAGCATCATTTTACAAGTGTTTTCAGTGCATATAGCTCTGTTACACTCTCACTTATATCACTCTTTCATTGCTTTTGAGAGTTGTGCTTTGAGCCTTGTTTGTGAGCCAACAAGTGAGCATGCTTTTCTTGCCATTTATGCTTCCATCTCAGCATGTTTTAGCCACTATTTTGGCATGTCTTCGCTCTGTTTTGAGCTGGTTTGGTCATTTGAGTTTGATATTGCATGCCTCTAGTGTAGTGCTCTTCACTAGCTTCAATGCTTTTGGCTTTTACCATGTTGTGCATGTGTTGCTTGCATGTTTTAGCATTATTTTTCATGCCATTTCAGCACTAAAAAAGTCTGCAACCTCCCTCATTTCTTTATTTTTCTATTTGTTTTGAGGGTTGGTTGACCTTATGATTGTGTTTAAGCTTGAGATAGAGCTTGTGCTCAATGGCTTTAACTCTCTTTTGAGGGTTCCTCCTAGCCAAAGGCATGATCTCTCTGATGTCTTAAACCATCCTTTGGTTGACCCCCCTCTCATTAGAGGACTTTCACATTGGACTTAATCGGTTAAAGGATTAATCGGTAATTTAAAATGTGTAAACAAAATGAATCAAGTAAAACTTGAGCAAGATAAACATATGTGTGTTGCATTGCATGTGTTTGGATCGGACATTAATTCAAACACAAGAAAAGTGGGACGTTTCATACTCGAAGTGATAAAACGTGTCACATTTCTTGGTCGCCGTCATCCTTGATCATGCATGGTAGGATGATGGCCATTTGAGTCTTATATGCGCATTCATTAAGCTTGTACAAGCTTGGTTCTTTGGCCATCATGCATGAAAATGCTTAATTGGTGGCTTGAGAGCCAAGTGCCATACTCCTTTGAGCTTGAGACATGATAAGGAGGGTGATAGTACACACATTTCCTTGCAAATACATTGTTTTGCCCCTGTTGCTCACTGTTGCAGCAAAAATAGAAGTTTGGAGAAGTAGGTGGCCGACCGGCCACTTGAGGTAGCCGACCGGCCACCTATACTAGTCGATCGGCCAGTTAAGGTGGCCGACAGCCACTTTTTGTGGCCGACCGGCCACCAGTGCATTTTGGTGCAAAAGTGTTCCTGTTTTGGGGCAGTAGCAATCTGGAAGTTGGTACAATGTTCAGAGATCACAGCAAGTGCAAACAGAGGCAACCGATGGCAAGGCAATGGATTTTCGGGAGGAAGCCAACCGAGCATGCATATCTCCCTCACTCGCGAGGCCATTTTATTGCTTATATAGCTAGTTGTGGTTGATTATTACGTGTGTTGTAATTAATCATTCAATTTGTTTTGTAATATTTTAATTAGCTTAGCATAGCTAGTTGTTCGATTCTGATTGTGCTGTAATTAATTAGCTAGAATAGTTAATTAGTTGTTTTGTAATAATTAGCTTAGCTTATTTATTCGGACCCTCATTCGAGAGGGCGCAATGTTGTAATAAGTATGCGTGTGTGTGTGCATGTCTTCCAACCCCACGTCTTTCTCCCTTTTATTTATCCGCTTTCGGTGGTTAGATTAGGGCACGTTTTGATTAGCATACCTTATGCTTGCATGCTTGCATCATTCATTTGTCTTGTATGCATCGAAGCTCGGCGCATCATTCAAACCACATTGTCAATTTCAATACTTCTTTGAAGACATGTTATCAAATTGTTGCATTCATATGCCATCTTCGATAGCCGAGCCTATTTAATTGCATTATTGCATGTGTTGCATTAGGCATCTTGTATAGTTAGGATCATGCATATTTCTAACTAGCTTTTGTTTTGGCTCGGAGTACACTGTAAGTTTTACGCTTTAGCATATTTGCATGAGTGTGAGTGATGCCATGATTGCATGCTTTCCATGAGGCTATTTGCTTAAGTGATTAACTGCATGAATGCCTGTGGATGCAGACTTTATTGTTTGAATTGGAACAATTAAATAAGTGTAAGTTTTAAGCCCATTTTGCGAAGTGGCAAAATCATGTTTTTTTATGCCCACTTGAGGGCAGCAAATCCGCGCTTTAGCCCACTTGAGGGTGGCACTTTCAAACCATTTTCGAAAACAAACATAAGTTGATTTCTTCCAATTCTTGCGATTTTAGTCTATACTTGTATGTGTGCGTCACGTAGTAAAGTTAGCTAATAACCGGCCAAGAACGCATGTGTTTATAAAACAACATATCATGCTTAGTAGAGGCCGATCCTTTGATCAGGCGAGCGGGGGTGCTCATTTCAGGACCTTCCCCTCTCGTACCCAAGTTCCCGAGCCGAGGCAACTTTGGTGATGACGGACACGTGGCCTTTGGCACGAGTAAGGGTTTCCTAAATTTCCCAAAAATAAAATATTTAGGTGGCGACTCTGTAATCTGGCAAAGCAGTCCAGTTTTGGCAATATTTGATTTAAAATCTGATTTTCCAAAAATGATTTGCCGGATTGGACTCTTTGGTGTTTATCAGTCTCACATTGCACTTTGTGAGATTAGATTCAGAACCGTGATAGGAGTCCGAACTGTAGGACCAATTCGCACCTCTCCGAAAAGGGGGCGCGCGAAGAAAGTCCAGTCTACAGTTTCTAGCGACTCTGCTGGGGATTTAAAGAGCTTGACTCAAACTCATGATATGTTGTTTTATCTACATTTATGTGTTTCTTTGCATTGCATTTGCATTGGTGCGCCTAAGTCACAGTGTTTGCCATCTGCTATTCCTGAACAGTTTGCCGGAGGCTTGCTTGGAAAAGCATGCCATAAGGCTGACCGGTTGTGGGCTCTGCCACGATGGGAACACAAACCATGGATCTGGATCACCGCTGTACCGTTTAATCCTCCTTTCACTTCTCGGTGTTAGGAGTGAGAGGTATATTATGTGGTCTTGCTGAGGCACCCTTTTTGACCATTTGACCTAGTTACATATCGGAAGCCATAGAGACTGTTCCAAACTAGGACAGGTTGCTCACTCGAATGTAGGTTTGTTTGAAACCGCATGCG
Source organism: Camellia japonica (assembly GCA_030407325.1). NCBI lineage: Eukaryota > Viridiplantae > Streptophyta > Magnoliopsida > Ericales > Theaceae > Camellia > Camellia japonica. The sequence goes on along the minus strand of JAPPVO010000059.1, from coordinate 19,631,065 downwards.
TGCGTAGTGAATCCCTAGCTCCTAACGAAATTAGGACAGGGAAACCCTACTCCATCATAGGGGTGTTTTGGCTCTCACTTGCTTGCTATGTGCTGTTAGATTGTGTCTTTGCAGGAATGCATATATTAGTTGCAAGTTTGGGTATCAGTTTGAGAGTATCAGTTTTCAGGCAGAAGTTTGGGGGGGACAGAAATCAGTGTTTGAGTACAGATTGTCCAGCTTATGATTTCAACTATGTGTTGTCTTTATCTAAGCCGAGGTGCTGTGCGTTTGTCGATTGTTGTCTCCTTTTTGCTTTATTTTTCTTTTTGCAAGGTAGTGTTTCACAATTGCTTCCGATGAGGCAGTTTCCCCTCGAGCACTGTGGACCAGAGTCAGGAGGATTTACCGATCTGAGGATCTTATTGGAGGACAGCCAGTGTTTGCTTCATTACCCCCGGTTACGAGACGGAGGACAGTCAGGCATAGATCATCGGTTCAACAGTCGCCAGTTAGCGGTCATTATCTCCTTCACCTGTGCGCAGTAGGGCTCAGTTTTCTACTTCCACCTCAGAAAGAGAGTATACACCTATTTAGATAGATCAACACCCCTCAGACAGTATGGAGGAAATGATGCGTCAATTTCAGCAGACTATCGAGGCTATACAGTGGGATGCTGCTCGCCAAGTGGAAGGTACCGCTCGCCAAACAGAGGTTGTAGCCCAGTAGGTTGAACTAATTGCTAAGCTTCAACAGCAGCAGTAACCACAACAAGCAGTAGCTTCTGCTTCGCACCCACCCCCACCTAGGGTTCCAATACCCAGGGATACAACTACTATCTAGGAGAATACGGACATTCCAGCAGGGCCAGTCCTGCCTTAGACTTCCAAAGCATCGGCCTACCTGATTGATACATTGTTCGAGTTTGAGGTCGATCCCACTACTTTGAAAGTAAGCAAGCTTGAGAAGCTATTCAAACGAGCTTAGGGAGTCAATTCAATCCCAGATATAGAGGGCGGCTACACAGATTCGGCGGTGACATTGCCGGATAGATTTAAAATGCCTCACATAGATCGCTTTGACGGCTCGGGTGATCCTATGGTCCACTTGAGGCTATTTTCAGATATTTTGCAGCCGATGGGCTTGACTAGAATGCATAAGCTATCCCTTTTTGGTCGGACCCTGTCGGGTATTGCGGCTATCTGGTATGCTAAACTAGAGGATTCCGTGAAAAAGAGTTGGGAAGAGATGGCCGACGCCTTTGTCGCCTAATATTCTTACAACACCCAAATCGAGGTCACAACTCGTGATCTCGAGGCCACTCGACAAGAGCCAAATGAGGGCTTTTCTGATTTCGTCACTAGGTGAAGGGCCAAGGCCTCCATGATGACTACCAGGCCAGTTGAGAAGGACCAGATAAGAATGGTCGTTCGGAATCTGCAACCGAAGCTGATGCAGAAAATGATTATCTTACCCCTCCCTACCTTTGCTGACTTGCATGAGATAGGGGTACAGATAGAAGGTGCTATGAAACAGGGTCTGATTGACCATGAAAAGGAACAGCCCAAGAAGGCGTTTATACGCAGTTCGAATGTAGCTATGAGTAGCAATGCAGCTGCAAGGACCTTCGACGTTGGTATGGTCACCACCACACCAAAAATAGCCACACCTTTTACCGGCACATCTGGAGCCACCATACAACCTGCAAAGTACCCACCTCGAGGCCAGAGGGTTTTCACCCCACTTTATATGTCTCTATCCAAAGCCTTGGGGGTCCTGATTAGAAAAGGGCATTTGAAGCCCCTGGAACAGCGCCCATTGCTAAATCCTCTCCCTCCCACACATAACTCGGCCAAGTATTGTACCTTCCACCAGCAGCATGGTCATGATACCGACCTATGCTTTAGACTCTGTCATGAGATTTAGGATCTCATTGACAACAAAGTGATAGCGCCTCCTGAGAAGCCAAACGTCACTACAAACCCTCTCCCACGACATAACCAACCTTCTCCTCCACCTTGGCAAGTAAACTTGATCCAAACAATGGCCGTCAAATACGACCCCAGCATATGCATCACTCTCTCCCACCTGCCTAAGTCGGCGCTGTTCATTCCAGAAAGCACAGACTTGTGCATGATGAGCACGTCTCTATTCCAACCTGAAATTGTGGTGGTGGCTGTGATAAAAGAAGGCATGCCCGAGGGCTCCGAGAGCTTAACTGAAGAAGCATACAACCCTTGCTGTTACATTGTGCCAACTAGCCAGGCCAAACCGATGGTGGAATTGTCGATGAGGATGGAGGTAAATGTAGTCCGGGAGGACGGGCCGAGCCAGGGGCTGGATGATTTGGCTGAGCTAGAGGAGGATATCAGTAACTTATAGTTCTTTGATGAACAGGATCTGGGAGATGTACAGATTGGTTGGTTTGATGCGAACAGATCAACGAATAATATAGGTGGCTTAGTGATGAGCTAGATATTGATGAGGGGTCTCAACTGAAGCAAGAACAGTCATAAACAGAAACGCCTGCAACGGCTGGAATGGTCGACAACGAGGGGAAGTTTCTGGAGAGCACCGGTATTGAGAATTTTGCTCGGGAATTGGGCTGTTTGTGTACAGCTGACACAGAACAGGAGGCCGCGCTGAAGCGATTTGAACATGAGAGAATTGAGAATGATCAGAGGGCTAGAAGAGCCAAGGGTCTTGCGGGGACAGAATGTGTTGTGAACACGAGAATAGTTACGGCGGAATCGGACAATTGTTTTTCGGTTGCCGAAGGAATGTGGTGGGAAGATGATGATTTGCGTCTTGCCCATACTGATGAGGACTGGGGTTAGAATCAACCAGATGATACTTGGTATACTGAAGAAGTAGACCATATGGCTCGGAGTGGGCAGCACTTTAAGCCCCTACACTTGGACCAGCCGGAAGCGTCAGGGAAAGACAAGGAAGTAGAGAAACAGAAAGATAAACTGCTAGAAGAGGAAGCTGTACTGAAGCAGCTGAAGAAAATTCAAGCAGACATCTCCATTTGGGGATTGCTCATGGCCTCACGGGTGCATAGACAAGCCGTCTTATCAGCAATGGACAAGGCTAAGCTTTCTATTGACACAAGCCCTGAGCAGTTAGTGGGACTGGTGTTCCCGGGTGGCGTGTCACCGACCTTGACATTCACAGATAAAGAATTACCGCCTAAGGGCCCTGAGCACAACAAGCTGTTATACATCTCTGTGGAGTGTAAAAAGAAATGGATACCCAGTTGTCTTGGTTGATACGGGATCTGTAATTAATGTGTGTCCGTCGCGTACGGCCTACGCTATCGGTTTGAAGCCGATAGATTTCGCACCAACAACCCAGGTGATTCGAGCTTATGACAATACCAGTCGGGAAGTGATAGGGACAGTGCGAATCATAACTCAGGTTGGCTCGGCACAACATGACATTGAGTTTCATGTCTTGGATATTCCAGCCACCTTTAATTTACTCCTTGGACGGCCGTGGCTACACCAAGTGAGAGCTGTCTCTTCCACTTTACATCAGATGTTAAAGTACCCCCATGGGAAGGGGGTAGCAATTGTTTTTGGGAACTCTTCCATACATCCGCCGTCGGAGGTTTCTACACCGGTCTTGGAAATTGAACACGGCGAGGAGGATGTCTTTTTGTTGGGATTCACCTTGGCTGAGGCTCGGGTAGTGCAAGATATGCTGGCTGTTAATGAGGGACTGTATGTCAGTGCACAATCTGTCTACCTCATGAATAAGCTTCAACACATGCCCGGAATGGGATTGGGAAGGAGTGGCCGGAAGGGCGTCGCTGCGTTGGCCGAAGTGCCACACAACCCTTATACCTTTGGTTTAGGTTACATGCCTACCAAAGAGGATTGGGCAAGGAAGGGAAAGGAAATGGCCGGAAGAGCCAAGGCCAAGCAAGCCGGGAAGCATTACGAGCTAGTGCACAGACCTATTCAAGGAATCCTGAACGGTCGCTTTGTCCGAGAGGGGGAAGATTTCCCGTTTTGTGGTTTTTCGGAGCCATGGCTGAATTCTGAGAAGCAGCGTTTGCCTGGCTTCAAGATCTTTTTCGACCTACAGTTGCAAGGGGATGAAGTTGCAGAAGAGCAGACTGACCCACCAGCTAAGGCTGAAAAGTGTAAAGAGGATGAGTCCAATGGCACAGAATTCAAGATAGGAGCAGCGCTGGCTTGTCTCCTTTCAGATCCTTAGATCACACCGGAGTGCTTGGGGGATGACTTCTCTGTTTCCATGATTGGAGATCAAACGGGTGTGGGCCCTTTTTCTGGCATTCTGGATGCATCTATCGCACCCTCCCTTGTTTGGCAGTATGAGAAAGGCTTTTTGTCAAGCAGTTCTGCATCAGGTAGTGAACTAGAATCTGATTCCACAGAGTTTGTGGAGTTGGAATCAGATTCTAGTTCTTCTGCGTCAGAGTCTGGTATTCCTGGGGTTGATAACTCGGATGCCGTTGTTTTGTCCAGGTCGTCTTTTTCATTTTCTTTTGAGTCGGTTATAACCGAAGAATCAGACGAACTGGAAGTCGTTAATGAGAATGATACCGTGGTTTCTGAGTACTTTTCTGTGCTGCTCGTTTATTGCATTAATCAGGACTTTTAAAACTTTGATGAAAACGACGAGGAAGAAATTCCTCCGGTTTTGAAACATTTGATTGATCGAGAGCAGGAGAGGTTTGTAAAACCTTTGGTTGATGAAATCACCTCAATTAATGTTAGTACTGAGAAGGATCCGCGTCTGGTCCAGATTGGGTCCACGTTGTCTTTGGAGGAACGCGAGCGCTTAGTTGTTTTATTAAAAGATTTCAAAGATGTTTTCGCGTGGTCCTACGAAGACATGCCTGGAATCGATCCTGAGATTATACAGCACCGGATCCCTCTTGACCCTGAGGCCCGACCCGTCAAGCAGAAGCTTCGGAGAATACGCCCGGATTAGGCTCTAAAAATCAAGGAAGAGGTCACCAAGCAGATTGATACAGGGTTCCTGTTAGTATCTGAATATGCTACTTGGTTGGCCAACATAGTTCTGGTGTCGAAGAAAGATGGCAGAATTCGGGTATGTGTGTACTTTAGAGATCTGAACAAAGCCAATCCGAAGGACGACTTTCCTTTGCCGCATATCGACGAATTGGTGGACTTCACCGCGGGGCATGCACTACTTTCCTTTATGGATGGGTTTTCTGGGTACAACCAGATCTTGATGGCACCCGAGGATAGGGAGAAGACTGCCTTCACCACCCCATGGGGAACCTATTGCTATAGGGTGATGCCGTTCTGTTTGAAGAATGCTGGGGCTACATATCAATGGGCTGCAACTACTATCTTGCATGATATGATCCACAAAGAGGTTGAGGTGTATGTGGACGACATGATTGTCAAGTCCAAGGAAAGAAAAGGTCACTGCACCGCCTTGAAGAAAATTTTCCAACGGGTCAGAGAGTATTGGTTGCGACTGAACCCTCAGAAATGTACTTTTGGTGTTACAACAGGGAAAATGCTGGGGTTCTTGATTACACAAAGGGGCATTGAAGTCGATCCTTCCAAAATCAAGGCCATACTAGAAATGCCACCACCAAGGATTGAAAAAGAGGTGCGAGGCTTTCTGAAAAAAATGCAATTCATAAGACGGTTTATTACAAAATTAACCTTGACTTGTGAACCACTATTTGGTCTCCTAAAGAAAGGAAAAAAATTCTAATGGGATGACCGATGCCAAGTTACTTTCGAGCAGATCAAGCAATATCTACAGAACCCACCCGTGTTGTCACCACCAGAGCTGGGGAAACCGTTGATTTTGTATCTGTCAGTAACCGACACGACAATAGGCTGCATGCTTGCGCAGGAATCTGAGGATAAAGTGAAGAAGGCTATCTATTACCTGAGCAAGAAGATGCTGGAATATGAGACCCGTTACACTCCGCTTGAGAAGGCTTGTTTGGCCTTGGTATGGGCTACCAGGAAGTTGAGGCACTACCTGTTAGCTCACTCCGTAATTCTGGTTTCGAGATTAGATCCCATCAAATATCTCTTCGAGAAACTAGCACTTATGGGTAGGCTAGCTCGTTGGTTTCTTCTTCTCTCTGAATTTGATTTGAAGTATATGACTCGCAAGTTTGTGAAAGGAGAGCGGTAGTGGAGTTCCTAGCCGATCACCCAGTGGAGGGAGACGAAGCAGTAGAGTATCTGTTCTCGGATGAGGCCATTCTGTAACTTGAAGAAAAGATTTTGACTATGTACTTTGATGGAGCGTCTAATCAGTACGGGTATGAGATAGGGGTGTTGCTGATAGCACCCGACAATTCCTACATACCTTTAGCTTTCAAACTCCAGTTCAAGGTATCAAACAATGAAGCAGAATACGAGGCATGTATAGCTGGCTTGGAAGCCGCCCTAGAACTAGGGGCAAAATGGTTAGACGTCATTGGAGACTCGAACCTGGTTGTGTCTCAAGCGAAAGGAGACTGGAAGGTTAAGGAAGAAAGGATGAAAATCTATCACCAAACCCTGGATGTTCTAATTCCCAGGTTTGAGAAGCTAACCTTCACGCATCTGGTAAGAGAGAGCAACAGGTTCGCTGATGCTTCATCAACTCTATCTTCCATGATAGACATCCCTTTGGGAGTCCGAATGCGTCCAATCATTATTGAACAGAGGTATGTGCCGACCTATGAGCTGATTGCCGCAATAGATGAAGTACAAGATTAGAACCCCTGGTATCATGCCATCTTGAACTTCTTGGAAAATGAGGCTTATCCACTAGGGGCAAATGCCAAAGATAAAAGGGTAATACGGCGAATGGCTGCTCAGTTTATCATCTGAGGGGGTAAATTGTACAAATGGGGCCATCTGGGAATGCATAAACTGTGTGTCGATGCAAAAGAATCCAAGCGCCTAATGGAGACCATCCACGGAGGAGAGTGCGGATCTCACATGAGTGGTGTGATTCTAGCTCGGAAAATTCTCAGATAAGGTTATTATTGGTCAACCATGGAGGAGGATTGTATTGGTTTTGTTCGGTAATGCCACAAATGTCAGATCCATGCAAATCGCATGAACATCTTGCCGTCGAAGCTGTACAACATGACTTTGCCGTGGCCATTTTAAGTCTGGGGAATTGACGTTATTGGGGTAGTTACTCCAAAGGGGTCAAACGAGCATGAGTACATCTTGGTGGCGATAGACTACTTTACAAGGTGGGTCGAGGCCCAATCTTATGCAGTGCTGAAAGCATCACACGTAGCCAAGTTCATCAGAAATAATATCATCTGTCGCTATGGGGTCTTGAATGAGATCATTTCGGATAATGGTTCCCACTTCAAGAAGGAGGTGATTGACTTGTTGGAGAAATACAACGTGGCTTTTCACAAGTCATCCACATATCGGCTGCAAACCAACGGGGCTGTTGAGGCCGCCAACAAGAACATCAAACACATTCTATAGAAGATGGTGGAAACCTATAGGGACTGGCCAGATAAGCTGCCATTTGCTCTCTGGGGCTATAGAACATCAATTCGGACTTCTACTGGGGCAACTCCGTATTCTTTGGTTTATGGGATGGAGACCATTCTGCCGATCGAAGTTGAGGTTTCGTCGTTGCGAGTGATGGCTGAGTGCCAGATAGCAGAAGTGGATTGGCAGCAGAGTAGATTTGAGAAACTCATGTTGTTCGACGAGAGGAGGCTGAAAGCACTGTACCACGTCCAAGGTTATTAGCGAAGAATTGCCAGGGCTTTTAACAAGAAGGTTAAGTCTACGGATTTGAAAGAAGGGGATTTGGTGCTCAAAGACAACCGAGCTCCCATCTATGACCCTAGGGGCAAGTTCAGACCTAATTGGACTGGTCTTTACATCATCAAGTCTATCTAGTCGAGTGGAGCTGTCGTTCTTATGGACTTAGATGGCCTCGAATTCTCCTAACCAGTCAACATGGACAAGTTGAAGAAATACTATCCCTGAGTGGCTCGCTAGGCCAAAAAACTTGAAAGGGCGACCTAGGCAAAAGTTAGAGCATAGAAAATTTGAAATAAGAAAAACTGAGCTCGCAAGGTTGAAAACCCATAAGGGCGGCCTTGGCAAAAGTTAGAGCGCAAAAGGAGAGTGTTAAAACCCGAGTGAACCTGAACTGAACTACGTAAGGCTTGATTCCCATCTTTGGGATACGTAAGCAACTTCATTCTGAAGTCCAGCCATAAACACTTCCAAATCAACTGTGTCCATGTGATTGTTTTGGTCATCTTTGTCTTTTCTACATCCAAGAGTTCGGTTGTGATCAACAATGCAGTGCTATTCAGACAAGGGGCAACTTTCTAGTTATTGGATTTGGGGTTGTACATCTCAAGGATAGATTCCGGGTGTGTCCAGTTGTGATCTATATCGAAAATGGTTTTGAAAAGTTTTAATAAAAGTTGATTTTGTTCAAATTAATCCTTTTTACAACTTAGACCATTTTTGGACCAAACGAAAAATTTTCAGTACCCACAACCTTTAATTTCATTGATTTCAATACAGAGTTCTCCGACTCTTGATACAAATTGAAGTTGCTTTCTATTACATTCAAAAAGAAAACTTGAAAGTACAGATTAAAGCAATAAACTTGGGGCGTGGTTGAGTCAGGTGTTCCTGCTCTCCCTCCCAGAGCTTGTGGAAGCTTCAGATGCCAAAGTAGGCCCGATTTGCGCCTAATCTTCAAGCCAAGCTATGCATTCGCCAGAAAGGGCGTAAATGAAATTGGGAGCAGGGGCCAGAAGTTCTCTTGTCCTCCATGCAGTGGAATACCGAGCAAGCTGTGTGCCTCGAATCGGAAATGAAACTGGGTACTCTATCCCCTCTTTCGGGCAAGTCTGGTCGTGGCCGAACTGACGCCTGAACCGAAATGGAAAGTAGAAGACACAGTGTGTCAAACCAACCAACTGAATGCCAGGCTGGCGAGACATACCGTAGCTCATCTTAGGCAGGTCAAACCCGGGGCAACGCCAAGCAATGTCAACAGCGGACCTGCTGCACATCCAGTGGCACCACCATCCCTCGTTTGGGAAGTCAACTAGCTGTGGGTGAAAGAAATAGCCGCGCACTAAAGATGCAGGACAAACGTCCACTACTTTCAACTTATCCATCAGCCATACCTGGGGAGGGATAAAAAATAAGAGAGATTAAAGAATAGAGAGGTGTACGTGGAGAGAAAAGTGAGAAAAGGGTTTTGAGAGAAAAACAGAGCCTGAGGGCCGAGTGATGTGAGACACACATGTGAGAAGGGTGGGAAACATTACCTGTAACAGTAGTGGACTCCCTGTGAACTTGGATGTCTCTCGGCGATGGAAAGCATCCAAACCCATCAAAGTCTCAACTAGTGTCAAGCCAATACAGCTCTTGCCCTCTTTTAAGCCTTGGGCAACTTCAATCAAACGAATGCTAGACCCTCCGAAGCCAGGGGCAAGCAGAAAATAGGCTAACATACACAAGCAGAGGGCATGTTACCGAAAACCTTGCCAAAGATGGTCGCCACGGTCACCAGTATCAGAAAACAGATGAATTAAGCTGGGTATGTCCAGCTCTCCGTTGTGAACTAAAGCACGGGCTTCGTGTAAAGTGAGCCCACACATCCTTCCTAAAGCCTGGATGTGGCCAAAATGAGACTGGGGCAAGATCTCTTTATCACGCCAAGATTCCATCAAAGCTTGGAATTCTTCGATTGTGGGGCATATCTCTTGTCCCCCGAAGCTGAAAACATGTGTAATCGGATTCCAACATCTAGCTACGGCGTGAAGGAATGGAAAACACAGCGGAGTATGACTTAGCGAGAATAGTGCGTTTATCCCGAAACTTCGAAAATTCAACTTTTCTGAGCCATCCAAATTTGTAATCCAATTGGAGAGTTTTTCGGTGAAAAATGGTTCCATTTGAAGCAAAAACAGAGCTGAAATGAAGAAACCACGAAGTCCTAACTTTTGTAGAAGATAAGGCACTGAGTGGAAGACAGGTGGTAGCAATCTGGAGGTTCTCTACATTACTGGCCGACCGGCCAGTTAAGGTAGCCGACCGGCCACCTTTTGTAACCGACCAGCCACTTTAGTGGTTGACAATTACCACTAAGTGGCCGATAACCTTTGTTTGTTTCCAGAAGCATGCCTTTGGTCTCCCTGTGGGGTGAGAATGCTGAGAACTTGTGCTTTGTTTTACTTGTTTTGTTGAGTTGCTCTCAAAATTTGTTGTAATTTGTTTATTGAGTTGTTGCAATTTGCTTATCGAGTTGTATTTGTTTCATTTATTGAGTTGTTTCGCTTATCGAGTTGTTATGTTTTAGTTGGTTCACTACTTGACTAAGCAATTGTTAATACAATGTACAAATATTCAATGTTCATCAATCCTGTTTTTGTGTAAAATGGTGCGATGCGATGCTCAGAATATGAAATATAACACATTTCAAATCAAAAAGGGCTGTTTTCATTCCAATCATGGTTTCTTTTTACAAAAGAGTATAAGTTTTAAAGAAAATAAAACTGCCTAAGGTTGTACACTAGCAAAAAACAGAAACAAAGCAAAAACAAAAAAGAAGAAAAGCATCTGAATCGATGTTACCCATCTCAGGATCGAGAGGCTCTTTTCGTCCTCTTCCTCGGCTGTGCGGACTTAGAGCTATTGCCATCGGCGCCGTTGTTTGAACCTGAGCCAGAGCCTGAGCCAGAGCTGCCTCCGCTCCCATCCTCAGAGCCCTCCTCAGCATCCTCGCTACCCTCAGAACCTAAGCCAGTGTCATCGCCTCCACCCTTGGATGACTCTGATTGGGGACTCGCTGGCTCCTCGTCCTCACTGGTCTCGTCATCGTCATCGTGCATGACAGGCTCCCGATGTCTCCCTCGACCGCGTGCCAAAATCTCTCTCCCTGCTGCTAGAGAAGGCTCTGATGATCCCGGCTGTAGAGGTGTGACCTGAAAAGGTAGTTGGAATATGTCAACTACAGTATATGTATCAAATGCAAGTATGGTGTGCAAAGTGAGTACATGCAAAAATCAGATATAGTATGTGAATGTAATGTGTCAGATGTGATCTATGCACGCAATGTATCAGTGCAATGTGGGAATGTCCAGTTGAGATGTCAGTTTCTGTATATCAACAGAAATATGATAACCGAAATGTAAGAAAACTGGAAATTACCTGTATGTCGTGGGAGCTAAGCATCGTCTCTCTCCTCAAGATCATGCCCTCGAATGAGGCCAACACCTTGAGTAACCCCTCGACATATCCTATGGAGGGCTGCAAATGCAAGTTGAAACAATCAGTGAATGAATAGATAAGTATTTGAGTGAAAATGAAATGAATGAAAGCTGTAAAGTATACCAGTGGTGAGTTAGGTGTCTTGACATATCGGTGACCAGGCAATGGGGGCTCAAGCGGAATCTGATAAGGTACTCCGGAGTATCGCTAACTTGTCAGCTCAGTCGGAAGATCTGGCCATCCAACACTCTGCCTGGTCAGAGGCATCCCCCTAGCTCCATCCCTCGGTGCCCGAGCACTGCTCGTCGAGGGGGCATCTGCTGCCCGAGCCCTGCTCGTCGAAGGAGCATCTGCTGTCCAAACCCTGCTCGTCAAAGGAGCATCCGCTGCCTGAGCCCTGCTCGACGAAGCAATATCAGTTGCCCTTCCCATGTGACTGCGAACACCTGTCAGAGGAGGCAGGTACGTCTGGAGATAAGTCGTGTAGTCCTCCTTCCCGATGAACAGAGCTGGATCTGCATCCCGCATGATGTCAATAATCTCCTGAGGGGAGAGACTCTCTGTGGCCCTCATAGAAGGTGGAGGTGGTAAGGGAATCGACTGCAGTGGCAGGCCCAATGTCTGGCGCATGAAGCGTTTGCTAAGGAACCAGGCTCGGCCTACGGGTCCCTCGAGCACAAGACAGTATCAGGAGGCGCCTCGGGCTCTAGCAAAACGAAATCTAGTCCCCTTTGGCATCGTCGCCCATGGCTGCCATGTGACCTGCAGACAGCAAAGTGCATGGACTGATGAGTTGCTATTAGATATGTAAAATGAATTGAAGCTGAAAGCAGGGCAAACTATGAGTTTTGAGTTACCTCTACTGTCCTCGCTGTGTCGAAGTACTGACGAAGGTAGGGGAGGGTCTCTCGGGCCCTCGGCTAGCACCAACCGTTATATCGACGCGAATATGGTACCTCGAGAGGTGTCTCAACCTCTGGCTCGGAAGCAAGCACCGGGAAATAGGCGTATACCCATAGCTATGAAAAGAAAGATAGTGGTAGTGAGAATACAGAATATAGAAAATGCAGAAAGCAAAGTGCAGTACAATGTATAGAAAGTACAAGTACAAATGCAGAGATTAAGCTATACAGTGTGCAGTGTGTGGTGTGTGCAGTGTACAGAAAGTGCAAAGCAGAAAGCACGGCAGAAAATGTAAAGCTAAAAAGTAAAGCGTACCTCCCAGGCTCTCCAATAGCCACCTACTCTGTTCCCGCTCCTGCGGGAGGTCGAGCTCATATAGCAGTATAAAGTGGCGAGGCCGGCGTCGCCCCAATCATAACGACGAACTTGGGATAAGTCCACTAAGGCGCTCAGAAGGTACAGCTCGACTGTGTTCGCCCTGTCAGCGAACAGTGTAGTGCCGAAGAGGAATATCAAGAAACCTCGGGCGTACTGCTCTGTAGCCTCAATCATCGTGGGCTCAGTCCCTCTGAAGTGGTCTGAGAACCAGGTGTATCTGACCATACCCGATCGGAAAATAGGTGGGTGTGCTCCCAGTAGATAGGTCCAAGCAGCCTCTCACTCACCCATATCGGAATTGTATGGGATCGGCTGGCCTTCTACCTCAAGGCCCGTTAGCATAGCGAAATCATACGGGGTCATCGTCATGTCCCCGGTGGTAGAGAAATGGAAGGAGTTGGTGGTGTCCCACCATCTCTCCACCAATGCGCCTAAGAGGGTCCTGCTCGCCATGAGACGCGAGAGCCCCATGCAGAATAAGCCAAACCTCGCCTCATCAATAATCTGTCGGACGCTGTCGGGGAGGTCCATGTACCACTCCCTCGCTGCGGTCGACCCATATCCGTGGGTGAAACGAGAGTCTACCTGTGTGGATGGGCAGAAATACAGTGTGTGAATGCGTTCAGAATGAGCAGATGAAATACAGGGCAAATGTGTGAGCTATACAAGAAATGTAAACTGCATCGCAGAAAATGTGAGAGTGCAATATGTACCTCAGAGGCGTCGTGGGACAGATGAGACTTTGGCTCTCGTAGCAAAAGGTCTGCGGGTGCGCGCCGTGCAAATCCAGTAAAGTGGCAGACTGTGCTCGGTGGAAATGCATGTGCCTCAGGGCGGTACCTCTCGGGGTCGAAAGGCCGGACTCTAGGCGGCAACAGTATGTGCTCGGGCTCCTCCTCCATCCTCAGAGAACCTCCGTCGTGTGGAGCATCATCTGCCATCTGGAAAGAAAGTGTAAAGTAGGCGAAAATGAGCAAAATGGGCAAAAAGTCAACAAAAGTCAACTCTCGGAAAGAGAAAAAGTCAAAGAAAGTCAAAGCCCGGGAAAAGGTGCTAAACTCAAGATAAACTTGGGGGAAACAAACCTCAAGTGGTAAAAATGGAGGAAAAAGCTCCGAAAACAAATTTTGATCGGTTCAAAACGAAGGAAACCGAAAGGTTTTAGCGAATCAACTTCATGGGGCGCGTTGGAAAAAGCGTAAAAAGTACAGATCTGAGAGGAAAAAGTGTTTAGGGGTGAAGAATAAGAGGTCTCGGCACTGTGTGTGTGAGGAAAAGTATTTTGGGATTGTGTTTTTATAGTTCTCCATGCAAAAAGACTGAACTGTCCCGAATCTGCCACAACTGGTCGACTGGCCAGTTTTTGTGGCCGACCGGCCACTTAGGTGGCCGACAGCTTTTTCAACTGGCCGACATGCTTCCGGGGTGGTCGGCAGATGTCCAGTGTTTTCCCTGTGTGTTTTCAGACTATTTTTGAGTCCTTGGCTCTTGAGAAAGTGCAAGAAAAGTCCACTTTTCAGCTTAAGGTGTCTCTGCAAAAGTTCAACTCATGTCTTCGATGCGTGACTCATCGTCAGCCGGCATAAACGGGGTGTATCATTTTGAAATACATTGTAACTCCTCCGAGAGGTAAATCGGAGGTTGCAACTGAATCGGTCTTTTTCAGACACGCATTTCTTTACTCAGTGTTTTGCATTGAATATGCTATTGATGTTGCATTGCATGTGCATCATTATCATTGTGCACAAAATACGTATGATAAATTGCATTGCATTACCCATGTTTTTATGCTGCATAGAATATGCATGTCATGTTGTATTGCATTGCGCATGCCCTTACATTCGCATAGAAATTGTTCGTACCTGTTGCATGGTACATGCATTTGATGTTGCATAGAACATGCTCCATGTTATGCTTCTGTTTGTCCTTGGCATAATGTGCTTGAAGCATGTCTCTCTAAGCGTTGTGTCATAGTTATTCGTCTTGCATTGAACATGCATTCCTATTATGTTGTACCTGTCAAAGTTTCTTTCTTGTACAGGCACGATATTGTATGTACGGTTCATTCAAAGCTGGTGCAATAAGACAATATTGCATATATGGTTCAGTCGGAGGAATTCTGGGTAAGATCATTCCTGTCCTTTGAACACCTTGTTTCGGTTAGAAGTATTCGGGTACGTCCGATACTTACACCACTCCTCGTTGGTTAGAAACACTCGGGTACACCCGGTGTTTACACCACTTCCTGTTTTGGTTAGAAGTATTCGGGTACACCCGATGCTTACACCGGCATTTCTCGTTGGTTAGAAACACTTGGGTATGCTCGGTGTTTACACCGACATCTCGTTGGTTAGAAACACTCGGGTACGCCCGGTGTTTATACCACTTCTTTGGTTAGAAGCATTTGGGTCGTGTGCCTGACGTTTATACCTTGCGTTGGTTAGAAACATTGGGATGTACGCCCAGTGTTTACACTGACACCTTGTTGGTTAGAAGCATTGGGTTGTGCGCTCGGTGTTTATACCACCCCTTTGGTTAGAAGCGTTTGGGACGTGTGTCTGACGCTTATACCACTCTTTGGTTAGAAGCATTGGGTTGTGTGCCCGATGTTTATACCATCCATTTGGTTAGAAGCGTTTGGGACGTGTGTCCAACGTTTATTCCTTGCTTTGGTTAGAGACATTAGGATGTACGCTCGATGTTTATACCTCCCTTTGGTTAGAAGCGTTTGGACCGTGTGCCCGACGCTTATACTTCCCTTCTGATTAGAAGCGTTTGAAATGTTTTTCGATGCTTATACCTCTCTGTTTTGGTTAGAAACATTGAAGCGTGCTCTAATGTTTATACCACCCTTCGGTGTTTGCACCGCTCCCTTTTCCCTCTCCCGCGTGCCACATTAGGATGCTTTGGTTAAATGCATCTGGACGGATTCTGACACTTATACTGCTCTTTGCTTTGATTGTATAATATTTGGATGTGTTTCACTAGTTATCACTGCTTCTATCCTCACGTGTGCTATGCGTTAGGATCTTGTTTGCCGCCTCGGGTGCGCCCGATGGTTGTTGTTCTTTACCTTTCTTGTGTGAGGCGCAGTTAAGATTGCATAATTTTCTTACATCCTTTCTTCATAAAATGTGATTTGGTTCATGTTTACTTACTTATGTATGAGTTTACTGTAGCATTTCTTTGCGTAACATTTGCATTTAGATGTTTCATTATAGCCCTCATTGCATGATCATAAGTTATGTTCTGCATCGTGTATGTCATTTGCATTTTGCCCCAGAACTACACTGGTTTGATTCTTTGCAAAGGGATATGTAGGCAGCCTGCGGGCTCAACCGTTCTTTGCTTTGATTGCTTGTTTGTCTGAGTCTTTGGCCTTGTCAAAAATGGGTCGTGTCTGAGCTTTGACATTCACTCCCATCATTTCATGACTTCCGAGTTCTGTCAAAGATGGGCAACTGTAGACACCCCATTTTTGACCGACCTTAAGACTCAGACGTCATCGTTTGTGCATTCGATGATTGTGCATGTTTGTGCTCGTTTTGAGTGCCCGAAGTTCTCGGCGGAATGCCTTGTCTCTGGGCCTCTAAACCTTCTTGTTTTGTGCTTGCTTTTGGACCAAACCTTGGTGCCTCTTGCCTGGGGGGGGGGGGGGGGAAGGCCTTGTCGGCCACTTTTGGCACTTGTCGGCCACTTTTCCTCCTTGTCGGCCACTTGAAGTGGTCGGTCTGCTAGAGGAGGTGGCCGGCCGGCCACCTAAAGTGGCCGAAGGCCATTTTTCTCCTTTTTCAGATATTTTCTTTGCTAGCTATGCCTGCTGTTGATCACTGAAGTCCTCCTCCATACACGTGTATGGAGGAATGGAAGCAAGCTTTGGCTTGCATTTCTATATAAGGGGAGGTCTCTCCCCCATTTGAGGGGTTAGAAATTTTATGAGCAAAATTTCTCTCTCTCTCTCTCTCTCTCTCTCTCTATATTGTGCTTGAAAGTGAGAATTTCCTACACTCTTGCAAAGAGACCCTAGACCAAACACCTTCACCTTGGAGCTGAGATTCTTTGAGGCCTTGTTTGAGCTTCTAAGAGTGGTTTGAGCTCAGAAATTATGCTGTTTGTTGCTGTGCTTCAAGGGTATTAAGCTTACCTCTTTAAAGCTTTGTTTTAGTTGCTTGTTTGGCCACCTTTGCATGCTAGTTTTAGGCTGGTTTGAACTTCTAAAAAACTCTGTTTTTATGGTTAAAATAGTGGTTTGAAGTTTGTTTTGGAGTTAGGGGTGGTCCACCCTCTTTTGTAGCTTATTTGCTAAGTGTTGTGCCATGTTTCAAAGTTTTGAAAGCAACCTTTTTTTGGCCTTTTAACCACTGAATTCTAGGGGAATTTCAGTGGCAAAAACTTGGTTTTGAGGTTCCAAATAGGAGGGGGTGGCCTCCCCTCCTTGTGTCTTGTTTTCAAGTGTTGATGGCTTAACATGTGAGCATGTTTTTCTACCCTTTTGTAGCTTAATTTAGGCATGTTTTAGCTACTGATTTAACATGATTTAGCTTTGTTTTGGGTGGTGTTGATCATATGACTCATGTTTTGTATAGCTATAATGCAAAGGCCTTTACTAGCATTGTGTTTTAAGGCTTCTAATATGCTTTGCTTGAGTTGATTGCATGCCATAGCATCATTTTACATGTGTTTTCAATGCATATAGCTCTGTCACACTCTCACTTATATCACTCTTTCATTGCTTTTGAGAGTTGTGCTTTGAGCCTTGTTTGTGAGCCAACAAGTGAGCATGCTTTTCTTGCCATTTATGCTTCCATCTCAGCATATTTTAGCCACTGTTTTGGCATGTCTTAGCTTTATTTTGAGCTGGTTTGGTCATTTGAGTTTGATATTGCATGCCTCTAGTGTAGTGCTCTTCACTAGCTTTAATGCTTTTGGCTTTTACTATGTTGTGCATGTGTTCCTTGCATGTTTTAGTATTATTTTTCATGCCATTTCAGCACTAAAAAAGTCTGCAACCTCCCTCATTTCTTCATTTTTCTATTTGTTTTGAGGGTTGGTTGACCTTATGATTGTGTTTAAGCTTGAGATAGAGCTTGTGCTCAATGGCTTTAACTCTCTTTTGAGGGTTCCTCCTAGCCAAAGGCATGATCTCTCTCATGTCTTAAACTATCCTTTGGTTGACCCCCCTCTCATTAGAGGACTTTCACATTGGACTTAATCAGTTAAAGGATTAATTGGTAATTTAAAATGTGTAAACAAAATGAATCAAGTAAAACTTGAGCAAGATAAACATATGTGTGTGTTGCATTGCATGTGTTTGGATCAGACGTTAATCCAAACACAAGAAAAGTGGGACGTTTCATACTCGAAGTGATGAAACGTGTCACATTTCTTGGTCGCCGTCATCCTTGATCATGCATGATAGGATGATGGCCATTTGAGTCTTATGTGCGCATTCATTAAGCTTGTACAAGCTTGGTTCTTTGGCTATCATGCATGAAAATGCTTGATTGGTGGCTTGAGAGCCAAGTGCCATACTCCTTTGAGCTTGAAACATGATAATGAGGGTGGTAGTACACACATTTCCTTGCAAATACATTGCTTTGCCCTTGTTGCTCTCTGTTGCAGCAAAAATAGAAGTTTGGAGAAGCAGGTGGTCGACTGGCCACTTGAGGTAGCCGACCGGCCACTTATACTAGCCAAACGGCTAGTTAAGGTGGTCGACAGCCATTTTTTGTGGCCGACCGGCCACCGGTCCAGTTTGGTGCAAAAGTGTTCCTGTTTTGGGGCAGTAGCAATCTGGAAGTTGGTACAATGTTCAGAGATCACAGCAAGTGCAAATAAAGGCAACCGATGGCAAGGCAATGGATTTTCGGGAGGAAGCCAACCGAGCATGCATATCTCCCTCGCCCGCGAGGCCACTTTATTGCTTATATAGCTAGTTGTGGTTGATTATTACGTGTGTTGTAATTAATCGTTCAATTTGTTTTGTAATATTTTAATTAGCTTAGCATAGCTAGTTGTTCGATTCGGATTGTGTTGTAATTAATTAGCTAGAATAGTTAATTAGTTGTTTTGTAATAATTAGCTTAGCTTATTTATTCGAACCTTCCTTCGAGAGGGCGCAATGTTGTAATAAGTGTGCATGTGTGTGTGCATGTCTTCCAACCCTACGTCTTTCTCCCTTTTATTAATCCGCTTTCGGTGGTTAGATTAGGGCACGTTTTGATTAGCATACCTTATGCTTGCATGCTTGCATCATTCATTTGTCTTGTATGCACCGAGGCTCGGCGCATCATTCAAACCGCATTGTCAATTTCAATACTTCTTTGAATACATGTTATCAAATTGTTGCATTCATATGCCATCTTAGCTAGCCGAGCCTATTTAATTGCATTATTGCATGTGTTGCATTAGGCATCTTGTATAGTTAGGATCATGCATATTTCTAACTAGCTTTTGTTTTGGCTCAGAGTACACTGTAAGCTTTACGCTTTAGCATACTTGCATGAGTGTGAGTGACGCCATGATCGCATGCTTACCATGAGGCTATTTGTTTAAGTGATTAACTGCATGAATGCCTGTGGATGAAGGCTTTACTGTTTGAATTGGAACAATTCAATAAGTGTAAGTTTTAAGCCCACTTTGCGAAGTGGCAAAATCATGTTTTTTTATGCCCACTCGAGAGTGGCAAATCCGCGCTTTAGCCCACTTGAGGGTGGCACTTTCAAACCATTTTTGAAAACAAACATAAGTTGATTTCTTCCAATTCTTGTGATTTTAGTCTATACTTGTACGTGTGTGTCGCATAGTAAAGTTAGCTAATAATCGGATAAGAACGCATGTGTTTATAAAACAACATATCATGCTTAGTAGAGGCCGATCCTTTGATCGGGCGAACGGGGGTGCTCATTTTAGGACCTTCCCCTCTCGTACCCAAGTTCCCGAGCCAAGGCAACTTTGGTGATGACGGACACATGGCATTTGGCACGAGTTAGGGTTTCCTAAATTTTCCAAAAATAAAATATTTAGGTAGCGACTCTGTAATCTGGCAAAGCAGTCCAGTTTTGGCAATATTTGATTTAAAATATGATTTTCCAAAAATGATTTGCCGGATTGGACTCTTTGGTGTTTATCAGTCTCATATTGCACTTTGTGAGATTAGATTCAGAACCGTGACAGGAATCCAAACTGTAGGACCAATTCACACCTCTCCGAAAGGGGGGCGCCCGAAGAAAGTCAAGTCTACACTTCCCCATGGCCTTTCTCAATCTGGGGAATCGATGTCATTGGTGCAATCACACCGAAAGGGTCAAATGGGCATGAATACATCTTGGTGGCAATTGATTACTTTACAAAATGGGTGGAAGCCCAGTCCTATGCAGTGTTGAAAGCATCGCATGTGGCCAAGTTTATCAGAAACAATATCATTTGCCGATATGGAGTCCCAAACGAGATCATATCAGATAATGACTCTCACTTCAAGAAAGAGGTGATAGACTTGTTGGAGAAATACAATGTGGCTTTCCATAAGTCATCTACATATAGGCTGCAGACCAATGGAGCCATTGAAGCCGCCAACAACAACATCAAGAATATCTTGCAGAAGATGGTTGAGACCTACAGGGATTGGCCAGATAAATTGCCATTTGCACTTTGGGGTTACAGAACTTCAATCCAAACGTCTACAGGGGCAACTCCTTATTCACTTGTCTACGGGATGGAAGCTATTTTGCCAATTGAAATAGAAGTCCTGTCGCTGTTAGTTATGGCTGAGTGTCAGATAGCAGAAGCAGACTGGCAACAGAGTAGATTTGAGGAGTTGATGTTGTTTGATGAGAGAAGGTTGAAGGCATTGTATCACATTTAGGGCTACCAACACAGAATTGCCAGGGTTTTTAACAAGAAAGTTAAGTCCCGGAATCTCAAAGAGAGAGATATCGTGCTGAAAGACAACTGAGTTCCCATTCATGACCCTAGGGGCAAGTTCAAACCCAATTGGACTGGTCCTTATATCATCAAAGCTATTTGGTCGGGTGGAGCTGTTATTCTCATGGAATTAGACGGCCTGGAATTTTCATAACCAATCAACATGGACAAGTTAAAGAAATACTATCCCTGAGAGGCTTGCTAGGCCGAAAACCTGGAAGGGCAACCTAAGCAAAAGTTAGAGCATGAAAAATTAGAAATAAAGAAAAACTGAGTTCGCAAGGTTGAAAACCCTAAAGGGCAAATTTGGCAAAAGTTAGAGCGCAAAAGGAGAGAGTTAATACTCGAGTGAACCTGAACCGAACTACGTAAGGCCTGATTCCCATCTTCGGGATACGTAGGCAACTTCATCCTGAAGTTTGGCCATAATCATCTCCATCTCAACTGTCCTGTCCATATGTTTGATCAGGTCATCTTTGTCTATTTCTTACCTGAGAGTTCGGTTGTGATCTTTACTCTGAGAGAAGAGCTGGCTACAATGCAGAGCAGTGGTGTTCAATCAAGGAGCATTTATGATCTTTTGATTTGGGGTTGTACATCTTGAGGATTGATTCTGTGCGTCTCAAGTGGTGATCCTTTTCGAAAATGGTTTTGAAAAGTTTTGATAAAAGTTGATTTTGTTCAAATTCTACCTTTTACAACTTAAACCATTTTTGGACCAAAAGGAAAATTTTCAGTGCTCACAACTTTAATTTTATTGATTTCAACATAAAAGTTCTCCAATTTTCTGATACAAATCAAAGTTACTTTTATTACATCGAAAAAACTTGAAAAGAAAGGTCAAAGCAATAAACAAGGGGCATAGGTGAGTCAGGTGCTCCTGCGTCCTCTGCTCGTGCTTGTGGAAGCTTTTGAAGCCAAAGTGGGCCCGATTTGTGCCTCATCCTCGAGCCAAGCCAAACACTTGCCAGATAGGGCATAACTGAAACTAGGGGCAGGGGCCAGAAGCTCTCTCGTCCTCCAAGCAGTGAGATACCTAGTCAAGTGTGAACTATGGATCATGAATGAAACCGGGTACTCTACCATTTCCTCTGGCCGGGTCTGATTATGCCCAAACTGGCGTCTGAATCGGAAAGAAAAATAGAACATATAGTGTGTGAGGCCGATCAATTGTATGCCAGGCTGCCGATCTATGTTGTAACTCATCTCGGTCAGATTAAGCTAGGGGCAACGCCAAGCTATGTTAGTAGCAGACCTGTTGCACATCCAGTCGCACCACCACCTTTCGTTGGGGAATCCCCTAGTCGGTGGCGAAAGAAATAGCCTCGAGCTGAGTACTCAGGGCAAGAGTCCACTACCTTTAGTTTATGTATAAGCCACACCTGGGAAGGGATGAAAGAAAAGAGAGATTAAAGAACAGAGAGGTATATGTTGAGAAAAAAGTGAGGAAAGGGCTTTGAGAGAAAAATAGAGCATGAGTGCCGAGTGATGTGAGAAATGCATATAAAAAAGGGTAGGAAATAATACCTGAAGAAGTAGTGGACTCCTCACAAGCCGATGAAAGGCGTCTAAGCCCATCAAGGTCTCCGCCAGCGCCAAACCAATGCAACTCTAGCCTTCTTTCAAACCTTGGGCCACTTCGAATAACTGAATGCTTGATTCGTAGAAACTAGGGCAAGAAAGAAATGTGCAAACATACATAAGTAGAGGGCATGTTGCCAAAAACCCCACCAGAGAAGGTCGCCTCAGTCACCGATATCAGAAAATCGATGAATCAAGCTGGGTATGTCTAGCTCTCCGTTGTGGGCCAAAGATCGAGCCTCGTGCAGAGTGAGCCCACACATCCGTCCCAAAGCTTGGGCATTGCCGAAGCAGGGCTGAGGCATGATTTTCTCATCTCGCTGGGATTCCACTAGTGCTTGAAATTCTTCAACTGTTGGGCATATTTCTTGTTTCCTGAAGCGAAAGACGTGTGTAATTGGGTCCCAGCATTTGGCCGCGGCATGGAGAAACGGAAAAAAAGTGGAGTTCGGCTCAATGGAAAAAGTGCATTTCTGCCGAAACGTCAGAAATTTACCTTTTTCGTGCCGTCTAAAGCAGTTATCCAATCTGAAAGCTTTTCGGCAAATAATGGCTCTATTTGTGGAAGAAATTGTAGCTAAAATGAAGTTCTGGAGAAGAAATCACGAAGTTTAACCTTTTGTAGAAGATAAGGTTGTGAGTGGAAGTCAGCTGTCAATAATCTGGAGATTCTTTACCCCGGTGGCCGGCATGCTACTTTGCCACCTCTTGTGGCCGGCAGGTCACCTCCTCAGGCCGGCAATCTCTAACTTTGGCCGACAGTCTCCCTTTCTGGTTTGCCGTCCATTTGTGTGTTGGGCAATGTTGGAAGCTTGTGTTTTGTCTTGATCTTTGTGTTTTGAGGTTTTGTTTTGAGTCTTTTTGGTTTTAGCAAGTTTGTTTATTTGTATTTGAATTATTTTTGCTTTGTTTATCGAGTTGTATTTTGTATTTTGAATTTTGGTTATTGGTCGGCTCATTACCTGATTAATAACATTGTTTCAATCAAGCGCTTTCTTGGCCAATTCGGTTCCATGTCCATTTCACACAAATATGGTGCTCATGATGTAAAAATAACAACACTTTTCATAAAAACTGCGAGGTTTTATTCCGATCATGGTTTTTACAAAAGAGGAGTATAAGTTTTAAAGCAAAATAAAACCTATCTGAAGCTATACATGTGCTAATACTACCGGAAAAAAAAAACTAAGCAAAAGTACAAAAAATCAGTGCCAGTCGCCTCAGGCCCGAGAGGCACTTTTCGTCCTCTTTCTCGTAGGGGAGGACTCAAGGGCACTATCTCCATCGGCACCACTATCAGAATCAGACTTTGAACCAGAGCCAGTGTCGTCTTCGCTCTCTGCCTCAGAGTCCTCCTCAGCGTCGTCTCCACTCTTTGCCCTAAAGTCTGTCTTGGCGTCAGCTCCGCTCTCGGATCTTGAGGTAGCACCATCATCTCCACTCTCGGAAGACTCAGAATGCCAATTCACTGTCTCCTCGAAGTCACTAGTCTCAGCATCATCATCACTCAAGATGGGCACTGGGGGGCTGCTTTGGCCTCGGGTGCCCCTATCTCTACCTCAACCGCGTCTCGTATCTCGGCCATGAGTTGGGGTCTGTCTGTCTGTCTTTCCTCCCTACTGCTGGAGGAGGTACTACTGGTGCTGGTACTGCTGTTGCCGGTGCTGGTGCAGATGGAATCTAGAAAAGACAGTTGTCAACATATCAGCTATAGTATGTGTGTATCAGATACAGATATAGTATACATAAATTAGATACAGTATGAGTATGGTGTATGAGTACAGTGTGGGAGTACAGTGTGCCAATGCAGTGTATCAGTGCCGTCTGGGAAAGACTACGGTTGAAATGCTAGTGTATCAGTGGAAATATGATAGCATGAAGTGCAATCAGAGTTAGTAATGAATTGAAGGAAATTACCTGGATACCGTGGAGACTAAGCAGCGTCTCCCCCCTCTACACCATCCCTATTAGAAAAGCCACTAGCTCGAGAGCGCTTCCGGTATACTCTATAGATGCCTGCAAATGCATTTAGGTGATCAATTGCTGCAATAAACATATCTGAAATGAAATATGGGGTACAAATGATAAAGTGCGGTCTAGACCTGGGATGAGCCTCGAACTCCGACAAGCTCGTGTCAGCCTCTGTCGGCTCAATTGGGATCTGATAAGCAGTCCCAGTAGTCCCCAGCATGTGAGTGTAGTGGGAAGCTCTGGCCAATGAATAGTCTGCTTAACAGGAGGAGCTCCTCTAGCATGGGCCCTAGTGGCCCGAACCGCCTCGCCTGCCATAGAAGCCCATGCTTCCTCGCCTCCATGAGTGCCTATCAGAGGTGGCATGAGGTGGGTCTGAATAAAGGTCACGTAGTCGCCCTCGTTTCTGAAGAAATCAGCATCCAAGCCACCATAAAACTGTGTGACTGCATCAACAGATAGGCTTTCCGCTGACCGCATAGACTCTAGATGTGGCATCGGAACGACTAGATCTAGCAAGTCCACAGTTTGGTGAACGAATCTCTCGCTCAAGAACCAGGCCCGGCAGACTGGGCCCTCCAGCAGAATTCGAAATCGTGATGTGCCCCACACTCCCACGTACTAGTCCCGTACCCTGGCCGGCATCATGTCCCAAGGATGCCATGCGATCTGCAAACAGAAAGTGTACAGATTGTTAGTTGCTTTCAATTGCTGCAATGTGAATCATAACAGTTCTAAAACAAAAATGACTGTGTTTCAGGTTACCTCGTTGGCAGCCATAGTGTCAAAGAAATGGTAGAAGAAGGCAAAGGACTCGTGACTCCTGCGCTGACACTGGCCATCATATCGTCTCGAGTAAGGAACCATCGGGGGAAGCTCCTCCATGGGCTCTGGGGCGAGGGCTTGAAAATATGCATAAACCCATAGCTGCAAGAAAAGTGCAGTGATATGTTGTTAACAGTGTGAACAGATACAGAAAGTGCAAAGTAGAAAGCACACAATGTGAATAGATGCAGAAAGTGCAAAGTAGAAAGCACACAGTGTGAACAGATGCAAAAACTCAAAGCAGAAAGCACATAGTGTGAATAGATGCAGAAAGTGCAAAGCAGAAAGCACACAGTGTGAACAGATGTAGAAAGTGCAAAACAGAAAGCACACGTATTGAACAGATATATGTAGACGCGCCTGAGGACTCCTGGGCTTCGCGCTGTGAAGGTGCGGAATCTGTTTTGTTCTCTAGCTACTACAAGTTCGGACTCAAATGTCACGGTTCTGAATCTAATCTCACAATGTGCAATGTGAGACCGATAAATTATCAAAGAGTCTAAATCTGGCAAATCGTTTTGGAAAACTGATTTTTATAAAGAAGTGCCAAACATGGACTGCTTTGCCAGATACAGAGTCGCCACCTAAATATTTTATTTTGGGGGAATTTAGGAAACCCTGACTCGTGCCTAAGGCCACGTATCCGTCATCACCAAAGTTACCTCGGCTTGGGAACCTGGGTACGATTGAGGAAGGTCATTTAATGAGCAACCCCGCTCGCCCGATCAAAGATCGGCCTGTACTAAGCATGATATCTTGTTTTTGAAAACACATTTGTTCTTATTCCGGTTAATTAGCTAATCTTACTATGTGATGCGCACAGCAAACAAGTATAGACTAGACTGCCTAATTTGGAACAAAACATTGCATATTCATTTGAAAATGGTTTGAAGTTTGCTACTCGCAAGTAGGCTAAAATGCGGATTTCAATGAATTGTTCCAATTCAAGTAATGCAACCTTCACCCACAGGCATTCAGGCAGTTAATCAACTAAGTAGTTAGCCTCATGGTAAGCATGCTTTCGTGGCAACATTAACACACATGCAATATGCTAAAGCGTAAACACTCACAGTGTACTCCGAGCCAAAACAAAGAACTAGTTAGAAATCAATGCATGATCCTAGTTCATGTTAAGATGGCTAATGCAACACATGCGAGAATGCGACTAAGATAGGCTCGGCTATTCTAAAATGTCATGTGAAATGCAACTTGGTACATGTATTCAATTTGGAATTGAAATACAATGCAGTTAGTATGATGCGCCGAGCCCGGTGCATGCAAGATAGATGAATGGATGCACGCATGCAAGCATAAGGTATGCTAAATGAAATATGCCCTAAAACTAACCATCGTAAGCGGTTAAGTAAAAGGGAGAAAGAAATACAGGTTGGAAGACATGCATCATACACACGCACGCTTATGACAACAATACGCCCTCTCGAAGGAGGGATCGAATGAGAAGCTAACTAGCTAATCTAAGCTAATTAAACTAATTATTACACAACAAATTAATTAACTAATCCTAGTTAACTAATTATTACAAAACGAATTGAATAGCTAACGCATTAACTAATTAAAGTACAAACCAAAGCAAAAGCAAGCTATCTAAGCATGGCAGCTAAGGAAAGCAGTAAATCAGGAGCCTCAGAGGGAGAGGAATGCATGCAAGCCCGGTCGCCTCGTTCGGAAATCCAATGCGATGACCCGATTTGCCTCTATTTTCATCTTGCCTCAGAACTCTGCACCAAGCTCCAGAAAGATGAAACTCCACCTAGGGAAGCCTGTGGGAGGGTGGCTGACCACTTTTGGTCTCTCCAGACACCTGATGACCACTTTTGGTTGTTAAAAAACCAGAAAAGTGGTCGGCCAGCTAGTTTTTCTGGCTGGCCGGCCAGTTGTTGCTGCTGAACTGCAATTTGCTGCAACAGAGAGCAAGAAAATGGCAATGTATTTGCAAGATATGTGTTGCAAGATATCATGCACAACCACCCTCCCTATCATGTCATGGGGGTGTGGTTTTCGACCCTCGTGCCACCAATTGCGCATTTCAATGCATGATGGCCGAGAGGCGAAGTTACACAATTCCACATGGAAATGAATGCACAAGTAAATACATAAAGCCTAAAACTCTTATCATATATGATCAAGAGCGTCGGCGACCGAGAATTGAGGCACGTTTCATCACTTTAAGTATGAAACGTCCCTCGTTCCTCATGTTTGGACTAACACCTATTCTAAACAACAATGCAACACATAACATGGCATACTTAATGCAATGCAACATAGGGGCATGCAAACAACATGCAAGGGGCAAGCATGCACAATGCAACTAACAACATAGCATACACAATGCGGGGGATAACATGGCATACTCATTGCTAAATGCTAAGAACTAGATGGCATACTCAATGCAAGACAATCATAAGGTTCTAAACACCATGTAATGCATGTATGCACAATGCAGTGCAACAAGGGCAACAATATGAATTGCACCAAACATGCAACAACATACAAACCGTATACTCAATGGACTTAAACCGAAATGGATAGAACTCAGTCATGCCCAAAACAGTGGCCATAATGCTAAAATGAAGGCACTGAAAACACATACAAGCATGCATGCCAATTGGCTCACCAACTAAGGCACTAAGGTGCAACTCTCAAGAACACTTAAAGAGTAAAAAGCATGGAAGTGTAGCAACACTAAGTACACTGAAATGAGGTAAGAAATGATGCCAAATCATTCAAACAACACAAGTATGGCATGCTAGGGTCCTTAAAGCATGAAGCTAGTAAAGAGGACTACAAATGAGGCATGCAATACATGGCACAAATGCATGAACTAAGCAAGGAAAGATCTCAAGTAGGTTAAAATAAGGACCTAAACATGCTGAGACGAGGGCTCAAGGGCCTAGGCATGCAAGTATACGAGCTAAGGCATAAACTAGGTAACAATGCATAACACTTAAAGGCACTTAAAGCATAATTGAGGTAGGAACATGGCAATGCTGAATGATCTGAAATGTCATGTTAAGTGATGCTAAATCATGTACACAACACAAATGAAGCATGCAATGGTGCTCAAAGCTTGAGGCAAGCAAGAGCATTTGTGTTACAACTATGCAAAACACGAAGCATGTGACCAAGGCAACCCAAAACAGTCCTAGAACATGTTAAAATGAGTCTAAAACATGCATGGAAGGAAGCCAAAACATGCTAGCATGAGGGGCATAAGGCATGATGCATTCAAGGCAAATAAGGTGGATTACACTGCACCTATTAAGACCAAGCATGGAATGACTCGACCAATAAAAATCAGAGTTATATCATGGCATAATAATCCCAAATAAACACTAAAATGATGGCTCGCAAGCTATGGCATGAAGGCATACGCAATGGTCCATGTTAAGGCATAAAGGGGCAAACCCTCCAACGCATTGAATGAGTGATAAATGCAAGTGTATGACCATGAAACATGGACTGAAATCACATAATAAATGATGCCAAATCATGTAAATAGGCCAAGTAATGCATGCTAGTGGACTTGGTGCACAAAGCTAACAAGCTAGATTGAACCATGGCTATACAAAGCAAGTCATGCATGGCCAGAACAACTAAAATCAGAGCTAAAGCATGTTAAAACATGGACAAAAGCTTCATGAAGTTAAGCCAAAAGTATGCTAAAATGACATGTTACAACATGATGCATGTTAGGCTATTTTATGGAATTACACTACAAGTGTATGGAGCATGCAAGGGGCCAACAAACCCACCCAAAACAGAGTCATGGCATGCTAAAACATCACCAAAAACATGCTGAAATGGAAAGAAAACAAGCTAGAATGACATGCTACTTCATGGAGCATACAAGGCTAGTTTGTGTGATTTACACTACAAGTGTATTAACCATGCATGGAGTGACCAAACCAAGTAAAAATAGTGGTATGCCTCAGCAAAATAACCACAAATACAAGCTAAGATATGGTCAACAAAAGCTTAACAAAGATGCTCAAACATGAGGGATATGAAGCAAGTAAACAAAATACGAGGAGGGGGGATGACCCTCTCCTATTTAAGACACCAAAACCACCTTTCCACCACTGGAAATCCTCTAGATTTTAGTGGTAGAAAGGTCATGCAAAGGGTTCAACAAGAGCCTAAAGGGATGGCTCAAAACAAGGCCTAAGAGGAGGTAAATCACCCCAAACGAAAAAGTGACCTTAAACAACTATTTTAAGTATGCAAAAATAGAAATTTTTCTAGTTAAGAGTTAAGCTTAAAAATGTATGCAAGAAGGGCTAAAAGCTTAAGCAAGAAAGGGGGATTTAATGGTCAAATGCTCACCCTTGAAGACCTCCTTTACAACTGCAACTCCAGCAAGTTCTTTGAGCTTAAACCAGTCTAAGAACACCAAGAACAACCCCTTAGCACCTCAGCAACCAAAGGAAGGTGTTTGAGTGTGTGTTTGTGTGTTAAAGTAGACAAAATGACACTTTAAGGCACAAAAATGAAGAAGAAAGAGCAATATCGAGACAAAGCTATATGTATAACTCTCAAGCAATTTTTCTGAACCTAGAGGAGGGAGGAGAAGCCTCCCTCTTATAGAAACCAAAAGGCAAAGCTTCTTGGAGAAGCTAAGCCTTAAACAAATCCGATAGCCCAAATGCCCTCCAGTTGAGCTGGAGGAAAATACCTCAAAAAAAGTGCCAAAAAGCAGCTGACCACTTGAAGTGGTCGGCCTACTACTTAAAGTGGTCGGTCGACCACTTCAAGTGGTCTTCCCAGACATAAACTGGTTGGCCATAGGTGGGAGAGGTCTAGAGCATGAAAGAAAGCTAGTGGTGTGGTGGCTGACCAGAAAATGTGGCCCAAAGACCAAGCAAGCCAGTTATCCGACCAGAAAACTGGCTGGCAGAAGGAAAAGTGGTCTCCAAGGAGAAAAAGTGGTCTCCCACCCTTGTACCACCTTTCAAACAAGGAAAACAAGGTTTGTACCAAAAACAAACCAAAGCGGATGCAAGACGAGAGATCGAGAGTCAAAGCACGCGACCGAAAGCCCCGAAAACTAGCTGACGAGCACCAAAAGTGGTATGCAACCACAAAAGTGGTCTCCTGGACCACAGTGTTCCTCTAGGCAGAGGCAACAAGGTGTGGTTCAAAAACCACGTCAAACGGAGAACGTTAAGCGGTCCCGAGACAAGGCGCGCGGCCGAAGGCTCCAAAAACCGAAAACTAGTCTCCAAGTGGGAAAAGTGGTCTACGACAGCGAAAAGTGGTCTACGACCACAAAGAGATGGTCTGCAAGACCTCTCCCTCCCTCCGGGAAGAGAAACAAAGTTCAGTCCACAAACCGAGCCGAAGCACAAAAGAGTTCAGAGGCCCGGAGGCGAGGCTCTCAGCCAAAACTGCGAAACCTCTAAACGAGCACAACATGCACTATCACCGAGCACTCAATCGATGACGTCTAAGTCTTAAGGTCCGTTAAAAATGGGGAGCCTACAGTTGCCCCTCTTTGACAGAACTCGAAACTCATAAGTGACGGGAGTGAATGTCAAAGCCCAGAGACGACCCATTTTCTACAAGGCTGAAGACTTAGACAAACATGCAAGATAATAAAGAGATGTGCCCGCAGGCTGGGGCAAGATGCAAAAGACAATGCAAGAAGCCGAACATAACTTATGATCATGCAAAGAAAGCTGTAACGAAGCAAATATACACAATAAATGCAACAGTTTAAGCAAGCGAAAACAAAAACAAACTACATTATATGCAGAAAGGGTGTAAGAGAATTATACAATTCTCGCTACGTCTCACGCGGAGAAGATACAATATCGTCTGGTTCGTCTGGTCGCGCCAGCTTCAAATGAACCATACATATAATATCGTTCCTGCAAAAGAAAGAAATTCAACAGGTACAATATCGTTAGAAACATGCATTGCAATGCAAGTGAAAAGTGCGTAACAACGCAAGTGGAGGGGTGCATGACAATGCAACCTAAGTGTGACGCATAACAATATGGAAGGGATGCAAAACAATGCAACCTAAGTGTGACGCATAACAATGCGGTGTACTAACAAGTGTAGGTAAGGTGCGCAAGAACGCAAGCGAAGTGTATAGCAATTCAACAAAAGTGCGCGTAATAAAGCGCCTAGTAACGTGCATAACAATGCAACAAGTGGTGGGCATAACAATGCAGGATAGGAAAGTGTGACGAAATAGCACGTTTGAATAAAAAATAAGTACAAACCTTAAAGAGAACAATTCAACCGTAACCTCTGATTTACCTCTCGGAGGGGTCACATGTACTTAAAAAAGGATACACCTTGCTCTTGACGAGTAACGATGAGCTACGCATTGAAAATTTGAATTGAAGTTCCCGCAGGGACATTCTTGAGCCGAAAAGTGTACTTTTCTTGTACTTTCCCGAGAGCCGAGGACCCCAATCATCACCAAAATGTACAGGGAGAACAATGGAGCCCTGAGGATCATCCAGGAGTGTGGCTGACCAGTTATATCAGTGGCCGACCAATTGTTGCCCACAAAAGTGGTCAGCCGACCAGAAAAACTGGCTGGCCGACCAGTTTACAGAATTTCGGGGCAGTTTGGTCTTCTAGCTTCGGTTCTTTAAGTACACAACTCCAAATCAGTTTGTATCACACCTCCAAGGTGGAAATACATTCTCCTTTGCTCCTTCACCCTTTTCTCTCTCAGATTTGTACTTTATACGCGTTTTCCAACGCCTCACGCGAAGTTTCGCGAAAACTTTCGATTCTCTTCGTTGTGAACCGATTAGAATTTGTTTTCGGAGCTTCTTTCTCCATTTTCATCACTTGAGGTATGTTTGTCTCAAACTTTAGCACCTTTTCTCAGGCGTTGACTTTTGTTGACTTTTTTCTCTTCCGAGAGTTGACTTTTGTTGACTTTTTGCAATTTTGGCTCATTTCCCTTGTTTTTGCTCATTTTTGCAGATTTCTTCAGATGGTCGACGATATCCCGTATGGTGGAGGTCCTCCATATGCAGAGGATGAGCTCGACATCATACCGTTGCCTCCGAGGATACAGCCATTCGACCCAGAGGAGTACGACCCGGAGGAGCACATCCTTCCTTCTAGCACCTTCTATCACTTCACGGACTTCGCGCGGCGGGCACCTACGGACCTGCTACTACGAGAGCCGGAGTCCCATCTATCTCATCACACGCATGAGGTACATACTTCACTTTTGCATTTCCTGCGATGCACTTTGCACTTTTTGCACATTTACATACACAACACTTCACTCGTTCTGAACACACAGTTCATACGCAACACTCTACTAATATGGCACGCGGCTTATTTTGGGCACACAGCACACCTTGGGCACACAGCTCATAACACTGCTCAATCTGAACACACGGCTCATAATGCAGCATTCTATTTAGTTGGCACACAACACATAACACTGCTCAATCTGAACACGCAGTCCATAACACAGCATTCTGTTTAATTGGCACACAACTCATAACACTGCTCAATCTAAACACGCAGTCCATAACATAGCATTCTGTTTAGTTGGCACACAGCTCATAACACTGCTCAATCTGAATACGCAGTCCATAACACAACATTCTGTTTAGTTGGCACACAGCTCATAACACTGCTCAATCTGAACACGCAGTCCATAACACAACATTCTGTTTAGTTGGCACACAGCTCACAACACTGCTCAATCTGAACACGCAGTCCATAACACAACATTCTGTTTAGTTGGCACACAGCTCATAACACTGCTCAATCTGAACACGCAGTCCATAACACAGCATTCGGTTTTTAGCACACAGCTCACAACACTACTCAATCTGAACATGCAGTCCATAACACATCATTTTGTTTAGTTGGCACACAGCTCATAACACTACTCAATCTGAACATGCAGTCCATAACACAGCATTCTGTTTAGTTGGCACACAGCTCATAACACTGCTCAATCTGAACACGCAGTCCATAACACAGCATTCAGTTTTTAGCACACTGCTCAATCTGAACACACAGTCCATAACGCAGTACACTTTTTCATAACATAGCACACCGCTCAATCTGAACACGTGGTTCATAACACGGTATTCGGTTTTTATAGCACACTGCTCAATTTGAACACACAGTCCATAACACAGTATACTTTTTCATAACATAGCACACCGCTCAATCTGAACACGCAGTTCATAACACGGTATTCGATTTTTATAGCACACTGCTCAATCTGAACACAGTCCATAACGCAGTACACTTTTCATAACATAGCACACCGCTCAATCTGAACACGCAGTTCATAACCCGATATTCGGTTTTTATAGCACACCGCTCAATCTGAACACACAGTCCATAATGCAGTACACTTTTTCATAACATAGCACACCGCTCAATCTGAACACGCAATCCATAACACGGTATTTGGTTTTTATAGCACACTGCTTAATCTGAACACACAGTCCATAACGCAGTACACTTTTTCATAACATAGCACACTGCTCAATCTGAACACGCAGTTCATAACACGGTATTCGGTTTTTATAGCACACTGCTCAATCCGAACACACAGTCCATAACGCAGTACACTTTTTCATAACATAGCACACCGCTCAATCTGAACACGCAGTCCATAACACGATATTCGATTTTTGTAGCACACTGCTCAATTTGAACACACAGTCTATAACACAGTACACTTTTTCATAACATAGCACACCGCTTAATCTGAACACGCAGTCTATAACACGGTATTCAGTTTTTATAGCACACTGCTCAATCTGAACACACAGTCCATAACGCAGTACAATTTTTCATAATATAGCACACCGCTCAATCTGAACACGCAGTCCATAACACGGTATTTGGTTTTTATAGCACACTGCTCAATCTGAACACAGTCCATAACGCAGTACACTTTTTCATAACATAGCACACCGCTCAATCTGAACACGCAGTCCATAACACGGTATTCGGTTTTTATAGCACACTGCTCAATCTGAACACACAGTCCGTAACGCAGTACAC
The DNA here is from genome assembly GCA_030407325.1 of Camellia japonica. Taxonomy (NCBI): domain Eukaryota; kingdom Viridiplantae; phylum Streptophyta; class Magnoliopsida; order Ericales; family Theaceae; genus Camellia; species Camellia japonica. The sequence goes on along the minus strand of JAPPVO010000059.1, from coordinate 19,597,232 downwards.
TTTTTCATTTTGAACACGCAGCCCATATATTTCACTTTGAACACGCAGCTCATATATTTCATTTTGAACACGCAACTCATACTTTTTTGCTTTTGAACATGCAGCCCATACTTTTCGCTTTGAACACGTAGCTCATACATTTTATTCTGAACATGTAGCTCATACATTTCATTCTGAATACAGGTATCTTCCCGTTTCACACGGGGTTATGGATCCATCCTTGCGAGGGAGTGGTACATGGAGCTCCCAGACGCTGTCCGACATATAGTGGATGAGGCAGGGTTTGGCCTATTCTGTGCAGGATTGTCACGTCATCCAGCGAGTAGGACCCTCCTGGGCACATTTGTGGAGAGATGGTGGGACACCACCAACTCCTTCGATTTCTTGGCCACCAGGGACATGACGATGACCCCATATGACTTCTCCATACTGACGGGCCTTGAGGTGGGAGGCCGGCCGATCCGATATGACACAGACATGGGCAAGTGGGAGGCCGCTTGGATTTATTTGCTCGGAGCCCGTCCGCCGATCGACAGATCATCAGGCAGGGTCAGGTACACCTGGTTCTCCGAGCAGTACAGGGGGACTTCGCCCTAGACCATTGAGACTGTACAGCAGTATGCTCGGGGATTTTTGATGTTCCTCCTTAGGACCACATTATTCTCCGACAGGGGGAACATAGTTGGGCTTTATCTGCTCAGTGCTTTGGTGGACCTATCACGGGTCCGGCTCTTTGATTGGGGTGGCGTTGCCCTCGCTACCCTTTACTGCTACATGAGCATGACCTCCCGTGAGCGGGGGACCATAGTTGGAGGCTACTGGCGAGCCTGGGAGGTATATTCTACCCTTTTGATTTACGGTTCTGCTTTTCATTATCTGTACATTGCACACTGCACACATTACATTCTGTATTCTACATTCTGCACTCAGCATTCTGTATTTCTTGTATTTTTTGTATTTTGTACACTGCACAGAGCATTCTGCACTCAGTATTCTGTATTTTGATAGCCGTTGTCTTGCCTTTTACAGCTGTGGTTTTACGCGTATTTCCCGATGCTGGCCCCTGAGCTAGAGGTCGAGGCATCCCTTGAGATCCCTTACTCGCGCAGATTTAAGGGTCGGTGTCGGCCCAGGCCCCGGGAGACTTTGCCCTTTCTCCGCGAGTTCTTCGATACTATACAGGCGACGGAGGTAATCCAGAACTCTCAGTTCTTCATGCTTTCAGCTTTGATTTATCTTGCATATTTATGACATCTAATCAATTTATGCACTTGCTACCCGCGGGTGACCTGGCAGCCTTGGATAGCCATGCCAGGGAACCCTTGATTCCTGTTCGATGGGGCATGGGGCACTTCACGATACAGGGTTCTGCTTGAGGGACCGGTCGGCAGAGTGTGGTTCCTCGGAGAGCGCTTCATGCGCCAGATGATGGGCAACTCCGATCAGGACGTTCCCTCATTACCTCCACCAGAGATGTGGTCCGTAGGGGATCTTACGCCCCGAAAGACGGAAGACCTTATGCTGGGTATTGACGCAGTCCTTTTTCTGGAGGAGGGAGATTATGTGACATATCGCCATATGTACCTGATGCCTCCACTGTCAGGTGTCCGTATCCCCAGAAGGAGAGCTGTTGACATGCCTTCCTCGAGTCGCGGCCGAGCTGGAGGCATTCCTTCGACCAGCAGGGCAGGCTCATCGAGGGGCGGGAGCGGATGGATGCCCTCGACTCGCCAGTATATTGGATGGCCAGATCTTCCGACCGAGCTGACGGGCTGGCAGTATGGGCCTTCTTACCCGATTCCACCGGAGCCTCCGATGCCCGACCATCGATACATCAGTGACCTGGACTCACCACCGGTATGTTTTACAATTTTTCATTTATCACTTAGATATTTAGACGTTCATTCATCCACTAATGACATGAACTTGTGTGTGCAGCCTCCCAGGGAGTATACTGAGGGGTTACTCAGAGTGGTGGCTTCACTCGAGGGCATGGTTCTGCAGAGGGAGACAATGCTTTGTGCCTCCGACGTTCAGGTGCTTTTCAATTTCCTCGCATTTATCATGCTTCTGATGACATATGGAAACTGAACATTTCACTGTATTGATTCATTACATGTGTAGAGCACATCTGACACATCGCATTCACACACTATATCTGCATGCACCCACTCTATGTAATTCTCGCATCTGCATCTAATATACATACTAGCTGACGTATTCAAACTGTCCTTTTCAGGTCCCACCTCTGCGGACTGGGCCACCCAGGCCTTTTCGAGCAGCTAGGAGAGGAGTCTCAGCACGAGGCCGAGGGGGGCGCAGGGCACCTGTTAGACAGGACGACGAGTCGAGCGAGGAGGAGGAGTCGGCACATCCACAGTCAGAGACATCTGTAGGCAGGGATGACGACTCTGGTTCTAGTGCTGGACGGAGACGACGCCGAGGAGGATTCCGAGGACGGTGACTCCGATTTAGATGATGGTGCCGGTGTCAGTGGCGTGGAGGCTGCTCAGCCGAAGAGGGTGAAGAGGGCCTCTCGGTCTTGAGCTTGATGGCACTGATGCAGATGTTCCTGCTTTATTTTTCTTTTTACATGTAGTTGTAGCACATTGTACAGCTTAGGCAGTTTTATTTTTCTTCCAAAACTTGTACCCTTTTGTAAAATGTTGTAAAAAAGAAGCTATGATGGAATGAAAACGGCTTTTTGTTCAAAGGTTGTTGTGTTTGTATTCTGAGCATCGCATCGCACCATTTTGCACAAAAATGAAATTTGAATTAAAAAAAAAGAACAACGTGTATTGCCAAGTCAGGTAGTGAACCGACACAACAAACTAAACAACTCAACTCAAAAACAAATTGTTAAATGATTAATCAACTCGATAAACAAATGAGCAACAACTCGATAAACAAAGCAACGGAATGCATCCGAAACAGAGGTAAACTCGAACCTTCAGCACTCCCAGCACACGGGGAAGTTAGAGACTCACTCCTGGAGGCAAGAAACAAGTGTAAACCACTTTCATGCTCATGGTCGACCAGTTTTTCTGTCTGCAGCCCAAAAAAGTAGCTGGCCGACCAGAAAAAGTGGTCGGCCGACCACTTAACCTGGGAATCTCCAGTTTTCTGACACTTGTCCTCCAAACAGTGTCTTATCCTTTATAAAGGTTCCAACTTTGTGGTTCCCTCATTCCAACTCAATTTTGCACCAAAATGGAGGCGTTTCTCATCCAAAATCTCATAAATTGGATTGCTTCCTTAGACGGCTCGGAAAAGGTGAATTTCTGGGGTTTTGGCATAAATGCACTATTCACGCTGAGCCACACCCTACTGCATTTTCCGTTTCTTCATGCCGTGGCAAGGTTTTGGAACCCGGTAACACACGTCCTTAGCTTTGGCAGACAAGAGATGTGTCCCACATTTGAAGACTTCCAAGTTCTGATGGAGTCCGAAAGTGAGGAAGAGATTTTGCCACAATTCCGCTTTGGCCACGTCCAAGCCTTAGGATGGATGTGTGGGCTCACCTTGCATGATGCGCGGTCATTGACTCATGATGGAGTGCTGGATATCCCCAGCTTGATTCGTCGATTTTCTGATGCCGGTGATCGCGGCGATCATGACTGGCAGGGTTTTCGGCAACATGCACTTTGCTTGTGCATGTTGTCTCATTTCTTGCTTGCCCCAGGCTCTGGTGGGTTTAGCACTCATTTGATTGAAGTCGCCCAAGGCTTAAGAGAGAGCAAGAGCTTCATCGCCATGACATTGGCTGAGACATTGATAGGCTTGGACGCTTTTCATCGCCGGGAGACGGCTGGCTTGGCGGGGAGTCCACTACTATTGCAGGTAATGTTTCCCCCCCATCTCACATATATTTCTCACATCATTCGGCCCTCAGGCTCGGTTTTTCTCTCAAAACCCTTTTCTCACTTTTTCTCTCAACGTACACCTCTCTATTCTTTAATCTCTCATTTTTAATCCCTCCCCAGATATGGTTGATGGACAAATTGAAGATTGTGGACTCCTGCCCCGTATACTCAGCTCGCAACTATTTCTTCCGACAACATTTGGTCGATGCCCCTGATGAGGGATGGTGGTTTGACTGGATGTGCAGTTTATCCGTAGACCGCATTGTTTGGCGTTGTCCTAGGCTCAATCTGCTGGCAATGAGCTACAGTATGACTCGTCAGCCAGGGATTCAGTTAGTTGGCATGAAACACTATGTGTTCTATTTTCCTTTCTGGTTCCGGCGTCAGTTCGGACATGATCAGACTTGCCCGGCAGAAGGGATAGAGTACCCTGCTGCATTTCTGGTCCGAGGCACGTAACTGGCTCGGTATGCCACGGCATGGAGGACTAGAGAGCTTCTGGCCCCCGCTCCCACTTTCAGTTGTACTCTCTCTAATGAGTGTATAGCTTGGCTTTTTGAGGAGGCGCAGATTGGGCCTACTTTAGCATCAGAGGCTTCGACCAGCTCTGGGAGGGGGCGCAGGAACACTTGACTTATCCATGCCCCAAATTTATTGCTTTATCAGTACTTTCAAGTTTTCTTTATGAATGTAATAAAAAGCAACTTCAATTTGTATTCAAGAGTAGGAGAACTCTGTGTTGAAATCAATGAAATTGAAGGTTGTGGGTACTGAAAATTTCCCGTTTGGTCCAAAAATGGTCTAAGTTGTAAAAAGATTAATTTGAACAAAATCAACTTTTATTAAAACTTTTCAAAACCATTTTCGATATGGATCAGAACTAGACACGCTTGAGATTTGTCACTGAGATGCACAACCCCGGATTCCAGCAACTGGAAAGTTGCCCCTAGTCTGAATAGTACTGTACCGGAGATCACAACTGAGCTCTTGAACGCAGAATAGACAAAGATGACCTAACATGATTATATGGACAAAGTTGATTGGGGAAGTGTTTATGGCTGGACTTCAGAATGAAGTTGCCTACGTATCCCAAAGATGGGAATCAAGCCTTACGTAGTTCGGCTCGGGTTCACTCGTGTATTAACACTCTCCTTTTGCGCTCTAACTTTTGCCAAGGCCGCCCTTTACGGGTTTTCAACCTTGCGAGCTCAGTTCTTATAATTTCAAATTTTTCATGCTCTAATTGTTGCCTAGGTCGCCTTTTTGGGTTTTTGGCCTAGCGAGCCACTCAGGGATAATATTTCTTCAACTTGTCCATGTTGATCGATTGGGAGAACTCTAGTCCATCTAGGTCCATCAGAACGACAGCTCCGCCCGACCAGATAGACTTGATGATGTAAGGACCAGTCCAATTGGGTTTGAACTTGCCCCTAGGGTCGTGAATGGGAGCTCGGTTGTCTTTGAGCACTAGATCCCCTTCCTTCAAATTCCTGGACTTAACCTTCTTGTTGAAAGCCCTGGCGATTCTCCGTTGATAACCCTGAACATGATACAGTGCTTTCAGCCTTCTCTGGTCAAATAGCATGAGTTCTTCGAACCTGCTCTGTTGCCAATCTGCCTCAGCTATCTGACACTCAGCCAATACCTATAATGATGGAACCTCAATTTTGATAGGCAAAACAGCCTCCATCCCATAGACCAAGGAATACGGAGTCGCCCCAGTAGAAGTTCGAATTAAAGTCCGATAGCCCCATAGAGCAAATGGCAACTTATTTGGCCAGTCCCGGTAGGTTTCTACCATCTTCTGCAAAATGTGCTTGATGTTCTTGTTGGCGGTCTCAACTGCTCCGTTGGTCTGCGGCCGATATGTGGATGACTTATGAAAAGCCAAGTTATACTTATCCAACAAGTCGATCACCTCCTTCTTGAAGTGGGAACCATTATCTGAAATGATCTCGTTCGGGACCCCGTAGCGACAGATGATGTTGTTCCTAATGAACTTAGCGACATGCGAAGCCTTCAGCACTGCATAAGATTGGGCCTCAGCCCACTTCGTGAAGTAGTCTATCGCTACCAAAATGTACTAATGCCCATTGGATCCCTTCGGAGTGACAGCTCCAATCACATCAATCCCCTAGACTGAAAACCACCATGGCGAAGTCATGTTGTACAGCTTTGACGACGGAACGTTCATGCGGTTGGCGTGGATCTGACATTTGTGGCATTGCCGGACAAAGCCAATACAATCCTCCTCCATGGTGGACCAGTAATAACCCTGTCTAAGGATCTTCCGGGCTAGCATTACACCGTTCATGTGCGCTCTGTACTTTTCTCCATGGATGGCCTCCATCAGGCGCTTCGATTCTTCGGCATCAACACACAGCTTATGCATCCTGAGATGACCTCTTTTGTACAGTTTACCCCCGCAGATGATGAACTGAGCAGCCATTCTTCGAATTGCCCTCTTATCTTTGGCATTTGCCCCTGGTGGATACGCTTCCTTTTCCAAGAAGTTCCAAACATCGTAGTACCGGGGATTCTCATCTTGAACCTCATCCATGGCAGCAATCAACTCGTAGGCCGGCACAAATTTCGGGTCAATGATGATCGGACGCATCCGGACTCCAAAAGGGATGTCTATCATAGAAGATAGAGTTGCTAGTGAATCTGCGAACCTGTTATTCTCTCTTAACAGATGAGCGAAGTTCAGCTTCTTAAAACCGAGGAATCAGCAAGTCCAAGGTTTGATGGTAGATTCTCATCTTTTCTTCTTTGACTTTCCAATCTCCTTTAGCTTGAGATAGAACAAGGTTCGAGTCCCTGATGACGTCCAACCGTTTTGCCCCTAGTTCTAGGGCGGCTTCTAAACTGGCAATGCATGCCTCATACTCTGCCTCATTGTTTGAGACTTTGAATCGGAGTTTGAATGCTAGGGGTATGCGGGAATTGTCGGGTGCTATTAGCAACACCCCTATCCCATACCCGTATTGGTTTGACGCTCCCTCAAAGTACATCGTCCAAGTTTCATCTTCGATATGCAGAATGGCCTCATTTGGGAATAGGTACTCAATTGTTTCATCCCCTTCAACTGGGTGATCGGCTAGGAACTCCGCTACCGCTCTCCCTTTTACTGACTTGCGTGTCACATACTTCAGATCGAATTCGGAAAACAGAAGCAACCAACGGGCTAGCCTACCCATAAGTGCCAGTTTCTCGAAGAGATATTTGATGGGATCTAATCTTGAAACCAGCATTACGGAGTGAGGTAACAGGTAGTGCCGCAACTTCTTGGTAGCCCATACCAAGGCTAGACAAGCCTTTTCCAGCGGAGTGTAGCGGGTCTCGTAATCCAGCATTTTCTTGATCAGATAGTAGATAGCCCTCTCCACTTTGTCCTCAGACTCTTGCGCGAGCTTAGAACCCATTGTAGTTTCAGTCACTGAAAGGTACAGAATCAACGGTTTCCTCGGCTCAGGCGGTGACAACACAGGTGGGTTCTGTAAATATTGTTTGATCTATTCAAAAGCAGCTTGGCATCGGCCGTCCCATTGGAATTTCTTTCATTTCTTCAGGAGACCAAAGAGTGGTTCACAAGTCAAGATTAATTTTGAAATAAACCGTCTTATGAATTGCACTTTACCCAGAAAGCCTCGCACCTCCTTTTCAGTCCTCGGTGGTGGCATTTCTACGATGGCCTTGATTTTAGAAGGGTCGACTTCGACGCCCCTTTGTGTGATCAAGAACCCTAGCATTTTCCTTGCTGTGACACCGAATGTATACTTCTGAGGATTCAGCCGCAGCCTATACTCTTTGATCCGTTGAAAGAATTTTTGCAAGGCGGTGTAGTGGCCCTCTCTTTCTTTGGGCTTGACAATCATGTCGTCCACGTACACCTCAACCTCTTTGTGGATCATGTCATGCAATATTGTGGTCGCAGCCCGTTGATACGTAGCTCCAGCATTCTTCAGCCCAAACGGCATCACCCCATAACAATAGGTTCCCCACGGGGTGGTAAAAGCAGTCTTCTCCTGGTCTTCGGGTGCCATAAATATCTGATTGTAGCTTGAAAACCCATCCATGAACGAGAGCAACGCATGCCCAGCAGTAAAATCCACTAACTCATCGATGTGCGGCAGAGGAAAGTCGTCATTCGGACTGGCTTTATTCAAATCCCTGAAATCCACACATACTCGAATTCTGTCGTCTTTCTTCGGCACTGGAACAATATTGGCCAACCAAGTTGGGTATTCGGATACCAACAGGAACCCTGCGTCAATTTGCTTGGTGACCTCTTCCTTAATCTTGATAGCCCAGTCTGGGCGGATCCTTTTGAGCTTCTGCTTGACAGGTCGGGCCTCTAGGTCAAGAGGGATCCGGTGCTGTACAATCTCAGGATCGATTCCAGGCATGTCTTCGTAGGACCACGCGAAAACATCTTTGAAATCTTTTAACAAAGTGACTAAGCGCTCGCGCTCCTCCGAAGACAACTGGACCCGATCTGGACCAGCTGCGGGTCCTTCTCAGTACCAACATTAATTTGGGTGATTTCATCAACCAAGGGTGTAACAAACCTCTCCTGCTCTTGATCAAGCAAAAATTGCAAAACTGGAGGAATTTCTTCCTCGTCGTTTTTATCAAAATTTTGAAAATCCTGATTCATGCAATAAATTAAGGGCACAGAAAAGTAATCAAAGGCCACAGCCGCACAATTCTCATTAAGTACTTCCAAGTCTCTTGGTTCCTCTATTACAACAAACTCAAAGGAAAAAGAAAAAGACGACCTAGACAGGATTGTGGCATCTGGGTTATCACTCCCAGGAATACCAGACTCAGACTCAGACGAGCTGGAACCTAATTCCGACTCACAAGACTCAGTGGAATCAGATTTCGGCTCACTACCTGACCCGGTGCTGCTCGATAAGAAGCCTTCCTCGTATTGCCAGACGAGGGAGGGTGCGATGGATGAATCCAAAATGTTTGAAGGTGGGTTCGCAGCCATTTCATTCCCAATCATGGACACTGAGAGGTCATCCCCCAAGCACTCATGTACAATCGGAGGATCTGAATGTAGACAAGCCAGTGCTACCCCCATTTCAATCTCTGCGCCCTCGGAAACCTCCTCTTTGTACTGTTTAGCCTTAGCTAACGGGTCTGTTTGCTCCTTCGCAACATCATCCTCAAACAATTGCAGGTCAAAGAAGATCTCAAACCCCGGCAAGCGTCTCCTCTGTGTATTCAACCATGGCTCTGGGAAGCCGCAGAACGGGAAGTCTTCCCCCTCCCAGACAAAGCGTCCGTTCAGGGTACCCTGAATAGGTCGGTGCATCAACTCAAAATGCTTCCTCGCCTGCTTAGCCCTGGCCCTTCCGGCCATTTCTTTGCCTTTCCTCACCCAGTCCTCCTTGGTAGGCAGGTAACCTAAACCAAAGGTATGTGGGTTATGTGGCACTTCGGCCGATGCTGCAACGCCTTTTCGGCCACTTTTCCCTAATCCCATCCCGAGGATGTGCTGGAGTTTGTTCATGAGGTACACAGATTGTGCATTGACATATAACCCCTCGTCGATAGCTAGTATACTCTGTACAACCTGGAGGTAAATCCTGATAGGAATACATCCTCCGCACCATGTTCAATTTCCAAGACTGGTGTAGAAACCTCTGGCGGCGGATGGATTGAAGAATTCCCAAAAACTATGGTTACCCCCTTCCCGTGGGGGTACTTCAACACCTGGTGGAGGGTGGAAGAGACTGCCTTTATGTAGTGCAGCCACGGCCACCGTAGGAGTAGATTGAAGGTCGCGGGGACGTCCAAGACATGAAAGTCAATATCGTGTTGTCCTGGACCGACCTTAGTCCCAATTTGCACAGTCCCCATCACTTCTCTGCTAGTATTGTCATATGCCCAAATCACCTGGGCAGTAGGTACAAAGTCCACGGGCTTCAACCCGATTGCATATGCCGTTCTCGACGGACATACGTTGATGGCGGATCCTGTATCGACAAGAACTACTGGTACCCATTTGTCTCTACAATCCATAGAGATGTAGAGTGGTTTGTTATGGTTTGATCCCTCAGGCGGCAACTCCTTATCAGTGAAGGTCAACGTCGGGGAAGCTCCTCCCGGAAAGACCAATCCTACCAGCTGCTTAGGCATGGTGTCGATTGAAAGTTTAGCCCTGTCCATTGCAGAAAGGACAGCTTGTCTGTATACTCTTGAAGCCATAAGCAGTCCCCAGATGGAGATCTCTGCTTGTATCTTCTTAAGTTGTTTCAGCACAGCCTTCTCTTCGAGTAGTTTCTCCTTCTGCCTTTCCACCTCCTTGTCCTTTCTGGACGCCTCTGGTTGATCTAGGTGTGGGGGCTTGAAATACTGCCCACTTCTAGTCATGTGGTCAACCTCTCCAATATACCAGGTATCATCTGGTTGGTTATTCCCCTAATCATCGTCTGTGTGGGCAAGACATAGGTCATCATCCTCCCACCACATCCTGTTGGCCATCGACAAGCAACTATCTGGTTCGGTTGTGACTACTACTGCACGCACAGCACATTTCGTCCCCTTGGGGGCTTTGGCCTTTCTAGCCTTCTCTAGATCTTCGATCTTCTCTTGCTCAAACTGTTTCAGTGAAGCCTGCTGCTCAGCATCCTCTGTACTCAAACTGTTTAGATCTTAAGCAAAATTTTTAATACCGGTGCTCTCCGACGGTTGCTCCTGATTCCCGGCCATTCCGGCCACTGTTGATGATATTCCAACCCCTGATTGCCCCTGGTCTGGTTGAAGTTCTTCAATAGCATCCGGCTCGTCACTGAGCCAGCCGGTAGCTTCTGCTGACCCATCTAAATCAAACCAATTGACAGTCACGTCCCCTGTATCCTGTTCTTCAAAGAATTACAGATTTGTAATGTCCTCCTCTAGTTCTGCCAGGTCATCTAGCCTTGATTAGGTCCATCCTCTCAAGCTACACAGATCTTTGCCCCCACCGGCAATTCTACCCTTGGCTTAGGCTGATCTATTGGTGTGATATAACCGCTCGGGTTGTATGCAAAACTCACAGATCCCTCAGGCTCTGAATAATCATTTCCATCTGCTTCCGCAATCATCCTGGTTCTATCTTCGATAGTCACCACCACCAGCTCAGGTTGGGTTTGGGAGATGTCCAGCATGCACAAACTCGTGCTTTTTGGAACGAACACCTCCGGCTTGGGTAGGTGAGAAAGGGTGATATATATGCTAGAGTCGTATGACACAACCCCAGTTTGGATTAGGTTAATGCGTTTGGGAGGTGGAGCTTGGTTATGTGGTGGGAGAGGGTTGGTCGTGACGTTTGGTTTTTCCGGAGGTGCGATCACCTTATTGTCAACGAGATCTTGGATATCGTGACGTAGTCTAAAACACTGGTCGGTGTCGTGACCATGCTGTTGGTGATAGGCACAGTACTTAGCTGGGTTATGGGAGGGAGAAAGTTTTTCTGGCAAGGGCCTCGACTCTAGGGGCTTCAAGTGCCCTTTTTTGATCAAAACCCCCAAAGCTTTGGATAGGGGCATGTATAGTGGGGTGAAGGTTCTTTGGCCTCTAGGCGCATATCTTGCTGGTTGTGAGCTACTACCAGACGCACCGGTGAATGGGTTAGCTGTGAGGGTTTTTGGAGTGGTGGTAGTGACCATTCCGACATCTGAAGTTCTGCCAGCTGTAGCACTACTTGTGCCTGCATTTGTACCACGGTTGAATGCCCTCTTGGGCTACTCTCTCTCATTATCAATGAGGCCTTGTTTCATGGCGTCCTCTATTTGCACCCCAATCTCATGTAGATTTGCAAAGGTGGGTAGGGGGAGGACGATCATCTTCTGCATGAGCTTGGGCTGGAGGTTGCGCACAACCATCCGTATCTGATCTTTGTCCACAGGCCTGATGGTCATCATCAAGGCTTTGGCCCTCCAACAGGTTACGAAGTCGGAGAAGCTCTCCTTTGGTTCTTGCCTGGTTGTCTTGAGATCACGAGTTGTGACCTCGATCTACGTGTTATAGGAGTATTGAGCTATGAAGGCTTCAGCCATCTCCTCCCAATTCCTCTTAATGGAGTCCTCCAGTTTTGCATACCAAATAGCCGCTACCCTCGACAGGGTCCGGCCAAACAGAGAAAGCTTCTGTAATCTGGAGAGGCCCATCGGCCTTAAGATGTCTGAAAACAACCGCAGGTGTACCATAGGATCCCCAGAACCATCAAAGCGATCAATATGTGGCATCTTAAACCGGTCCGGCAGCGTCACGGCCGAGTCGGTGTATCCATCCTCAATATCTGGAATGGATTTCATGCCTTGAGACTTCTTGAAAAGCTTTTCAAGCTTGCTTACTTTTAGCGCTGTTGGATCCACCTCGAACTCAAACGGCGAATCAACTAGATTGGTGGGTGCTTTGGATAGCTGAGGTAGGATTGGGGGCAGAGCTGGCTCTGTTGGAACGTCCGTATTTTTTAGGACATTAGGCGTCTCCCCGAGTATTGGAACTCTTGGTGGAGGAGGAGGTGTGTGTGAAGCAGACGCTCCGGTTTGCTGCTGTAGTCTGGTAATCAACTCTGCCCATTGGGTAACTACCTCTGCTTGACGTGCAGCCACTTTTGCCTAGCGGGTAGCATCTTGCTGCATGGTTTTCATACTTTCCTGGAGCTGACGCATCATCTCTTCCAAGCCTGCCATATTGTCTTGATCTAACTGAACAAACGGTATATCTGACTCTGCAGTAGAAACTGAGACCTCAGCCTGACTGTTCAAGGACCGCTGATCTGACAACCTCTGTACTGATACACTGCGCCTTCTTGACCTCCGCCTAGCAATCGGGGGTAAAGAAAGAAACACTGCTTGTTTGTCTATTAGATCCCTGGATCGATTGAATCTTCAACCTCTAACCTAGAGTGCTCGGGGAATATCTGCCTGGTCGGATGTAATTGTGCTAAACTACCTTGCAAAAAGATAAATAAAGCATAATAAGGAAATAAACGACCAAAACGCGCGGTGTGCTATGTTATGAGCTGAATAAATTAAAGACAACACACAGTTGGCCTGACAACACACAGTCGGCATAACAACACACAGTCGGTATTTGTAAGCTGAACACACTGTCTTTAACTCTGATCACTGTGCCCCAAATTCCTGCTCCAAAAACTGAATCTGATACCCTCAGGTAAAACTGATTCTCCAAATATTGATGCCCGCAGGCCTGATACCCAGACTTGCAAACTGATACACAACCTGTAGAGGCACACTCTACAGCACATAACAAGCAAGTGAGAGCCAATACACCCCTATGCTGGGGTAGGGTTTCCCTGTCCTATTTTGTCAGGAGCTAGGGTTTCACTATGCACACAGTGGTTTCAAACAACCTAAAATCGGGTAAGCAACCTGTTTGAGTTTGGAATGGTCACTATGGATTCCGAATATGCACTAGGTCGAATGGTAAAAAAGGGTGCCTCGGTAAAAACTGGGGTTTGTGTTCCCGTCGTGGCAGAGCCCGCAACCGGTCAGCCTTATGGCACGCTTTTCAAAGCGAGCCTCTGGCAAACCGTTCAGGAATAGCATATGGCAAACACGGTGTCCTAGGCGCACCAATGCAAATGCAATGCAAAGAGACACATAAGTGTAATCAAAACAAGATATCATGAGTTCGAGTCAAGTTCTCTAAACTCCCCAGCAGAGTCGCCAGAAACTGTAGACGCGCCTGAGGACTCCCGGGCTTCGCGCTACGAAGGCGCGGAATCCATTTTGTTCTCTAGCTACTACAAGTTCGGACTCAAATGTCACGGTTCTGAATCTAATCTCATAATGTGCGATGTGAGACCGATAAATTACCAAAGAGTCCAAATCTGGCAAATCGTTTTGGAAAACTGATTTTTATAAAGAAGTGCCAAACATGGACTGCTTTGCCAGATACAGAGTCACCACCTAAATATTTTATTTTGGGAGAATTTAGGAAACCCTGACTCGTGCCTAAGGCCACGTGTCCGTTATCACCAAAGTTGCCTCAGCTCGGGAACTTGGGTACGATTAGGAAAGGTCATTTAATGGGCACCCCCGCTCGCCCGATCAAAGATCGGCCTGTACTAAGCATGATATCTTGTTTTTGAAAACACATGTGTTCTTATTCCGGTTAATTAGCTAATCTTACTATGTGATGCGCACAGCAAACAAGTATAGACTAGATCGCCTAATTTGGAAAAAAACATTGCATATTCATTTGAAAACGGTTTGAAGTTTGCTACTCGCAAGTAGGCTAAAATGCGGATTTCAATGAATTGTTCCAATTCAAGTAATCCAACCTTCACCCACAGACATTCAGGCAATTAATCAACTAAGCAGTTAGCCTCATGGTAAGCATGCTTTCATGGCAACATTAACACGCATGCAATATGCTAAAGCGTAAACACTCACAGTGTACTCCGAGCCAAAACAAAGAACTAGTTAGAAATCAATGCATGATCCTAGTTCATGTTAAGATGGCTAATGCAACACATGCGAGAATGTGACTAAGATAGGCTCGGCTATTCTAAAATGTCATGTGAAATGCAACTTGGTACATGTATTCAATTTGGAATTGAAATACAATGCAGTTAGTATGATGCGCCGAGCCCGGTGCATGCAAGACAGATGAATGGATGCACGCATGCAAGCATAAGGTATGCTAAATGAAATATGCCCTAAAACTAACCATTGTAAGCGGTTAAGTAAAAGGGAGAAAAAAATACAGGTTGGAAGACATGCATCACACACACGCACGCTTATTATAACAATACGCCCTCTCGAAGGAGGGACCGAATGAGAAGCTAACTAGCTAATCTAAGCTAATTAAACTAATTATTACACAACAAATTAATTAACTAATCCTAGTTAACTAATTATTACAAAACGAATTGAATAGCTAACGCATTAACTAATTAAAGTACAAACCAAAGCAAAAGCAAGCTATCTAAGCATGGCAGCTAAGGAAAGCAGTAAATCAGGAGCCTCAGAGGGAGAGGAATGCATGCAAGCCCGGTCGCCTAGTTCGGAAATCCAATGCGATGCCCCGATTTGCCTCTGTTTTCATCTTTCCTCAGAACTCTACACCAAGATCCAGAAAGATGAAACTCCACCTAGGGAAGCCTGTGGGAGGGTGGCCGACCACTTTTGGTCTCTCCAGACACCTGCCGACCACTTTTGGTTGTTGAAAAACTAGAAAAGTGGTCGGCCAGCTAGTTTTTCTGGCTGGCCGGCCAGTTGTTGCTGCTGAACTGCAATTTGCTGCAACAGAGAGCAAGAAAGGGCATGGCAATGTATTTGTAAGATATGTGTGCACAACCACCCTCCCTATCATGTCATGAACTCAAGGGGGTGTGGTTCTCGACCCTCGGGCCACCAATTGCGCATTTCAATGCACGATGGCCGAGAGGTGAAGTTGCACAATTCCACATGGAAATGAATGCACAAGTAAACACATAAAGTCTAAAGCTCTATCATGTATGATCAAGAGCGTCGGCGACCGAGAATTGAGGCACGTTTCATCACTTTAAGTATGAAACATCCCTCGTTCCTTGTGTTTGGACTAACACCTATTCCAAACAACAATGCAACACATAACATGGCATACTTAATGCAATGCAACATAGGGGCATGCAAACAACATGCAAGGGGTAAGCATGCACAATGCAACTAACAACATAGCATACACAATGTGAGGGATAACATGGCATACTCAATGCTAAATGCTAAGAACTAGACGGCATACTCAATGTAAGACAATCATAAGGTTCTAAACACCATGTAATTCATGCATGCACAATGCAATGCAACAAGGGCAACAATATGCAATGCACCAAACATGCAACAACATGCAAACTGTATACTCAATGGACTTAAACCGAAATGGACAGACCTCAGTCATGCCCAAAACAGTGGCCATAATGCTAAAATGAAGGCACCGAAAACACATACAAGCATGCATGCCAATTGGCTCACCAACTAAGGCACAAAGGTGCAACTCTCAAGAACACTTAAAAAGTAAAAAGCATGGAAGTGTAGCAACACTAAGTACACTGAAATGAGGTAAGAAATGATGCCAAATCATTCAAACAACACAAGTATGGCATGCTAGGGTCCTTAAAGCATGAAGCTAGTAAAGAGGACTACAAAGGAGGCATGCAATACATGGTACAAATGCATGAACTAAGCATGGAAAGATCTCAAGTAGGTTAAAATAAGGACCTAAACATGCTGAGACGAGGGCTCAAGGGCCTAGGCATGCAAGCATACGAGCTAAGGCATAAACTAGGCAACAATGCATAACACTTAAAGGCACTTAAAGCATGATTAAGGTAGGAACATGGCAATGCTAAATGATCTGAAATGTCATGTTAAGTGATGCTAAATCATGTACACAACACAAATGAAGCATGCAATGGTGCTCAAAGCTTGAGGCAAGCAAGAGCATTTGTGTTACAACTATGCAAAACACGAAGCATGTGACCAAGGCAACCCAAAACAGTCCTAGAACATGTTAAAATGAGTCTAAAACATGCATGGAAGGAAGCCAAAACATGCTAGCATGAGGGGCATAAGGCATGATGCATTCAAGGCAAATAAGGTGGATTACACTGGAATTACACTTATAGCTTGCATTCAACACAAACTAAGTGTATGCAAGCTAAAATGACATGTTAGAATGACATGCTAAGTGGAATTACACTAAGTGTATGCAAGCTAAAATGACATGTTACAACATGATGCATGTTAGGCTATTTTATGGAATTACACTATAAGTGTATGGAGCATGCAAGGGGCCAACAAACCCACCCAAAATAGAGTCATGGCATGCTAAAACATCACCAAAAACATGCTGAAATGGAAAGAAAACAAGCTAGAATGACATGCTACTTCATGGAGCATACAAGGCTAGTTTGTGTGATTTACACTACAAGTGTATTAACCATGCATGGAGTGACCAAACCAAGTAAAAACAGTGGTATGCCTCAGCAAAATAACCACAAATACAAGCTAAGATATGGTCAACAAAAGCTTAACGAAGATGCTCAAACATGAGGCATATGAAGCAAGTAAACAAAATACGAGGAGAGGGGATGACCCTCTCCTATTTAAGACACCAAAACCACCTTTCCACCACTGAAAAACCTTTGGATTTCAGTGGTAGAAAGGTCATGCAAAGGGTTCAACAAGAGCCTAAAGGGATGGCTCAAAACAAGGCCTAAGAGGGGGTAAATCACCCCAAACGAAAAAGTGACCTTAAACAACTATTTTAAGCATGCAAAAATAGAAATTTTTCTAGTTAAGAGTTAAGCTTAAAAATGTATGCAAGAAGGGCTAAAAGCTTAAGCAAGAAAGGGGGATTTAAAGGTCAAATGCTCACCCTTGAAGACCTCCTTTACAACTGCAACTCCAGCAAGTTCTTTGAGCTTAAACCAGTCCAAGAACACCAAGAACAACCCCTTAGCACCTCAACAACCAAAGGAAGGTGTTTGAGTGTGTGTTTGTGTGTTAAGGTAAGACAAAATGACACTTTAAGGCACAAAAATGAAGAAGAAAGAGCAATATAGAGACAAAGCTATATGTATAACTCTCAAGCAATTTTTTTGAACCTAGAGGAGGGAGGAGAAGCCTCCCTCTTATAGAAACCAAAAGGCAAAGCTTCTTGGAGAAGCTACACCTTAAACAAATCCCTCCATACACGTGTATGGAGGATAGCCCAAATGCCCTCCAGCTGTGCCAGCTGGAGGAAAATATTTCCAAAAAAGTGCCAAAAAGTAGCCGACCACTTGAAGTAGTTGGTCTACTACTTAAAGTGGTCGGCCGACCACTTCAAGTCGTCTTCCTAGACACAAACTGGTTGGCCATAGGTGGGAGAGGTCTAGAGCATGAAAGAAAGCTAGTGGTGTGGTGGCCGACCAGAAAATGTGGCCCAAAGACCAAGCAAGCCAGTTATCCGACCAGAAAACTGGCTGGCAGAAGGAAAAGTGGTCTCCAAGGAGAAAAAGTGGTCTCCCACCCTTGTACCACCTTCCAAATAAGGAAAATAAGGTTTGTACCGAAAACAAACCAAAGCGAATGCAAGACGAGAGATCGAGAGGCAAAGCACGCGGCCGAAAGCCTCGAAAACTAGCTGACGAGCACCAAAAGTGGTATGCAACCACAAAAGTGGTCTCCCAGACCACAGTGTTCCTCTAGGCAGAGGCAACAAGGTGTGGTTCAAAAACCATGCCAAACGGAGAACGTTAAGCGGTCTCGAGACAAGGCGAGCGGCCGAAGGCTCCAAAAATCGGAAACTAGTCTCCAAGCGGGAAAAGTGGTCTACGATAGCAAAAAGTGGTCTACGACCACAAAGAGATGGTCTACAAGACCTCTCCCTCCCTCCGGGAAGAGAAACAAAGTTCGGTGCACAAACTGAGCTGAAGCACAAAAGAGTTCAGAGGCCCGGAGGCGAGGCTCTCAGCCAAAACTGCGAAGCCTCTAAACGAGCACAACATGCACCATCACCGAGCGCTCAATCGATGACGTCTGAGTCTGAAGGTCGGTCAAAAATGGGGTGTCTACAATATAAAGTAGAAAATGTGAAATAGAAAATGTAACATGCAAAGGGGGAGCTGAAATGCATACCTCCCAAGCTCGCCAATAGCCTTTGATCCGCTCTCTTCTCAGGAGGGAGGTATAGCTCATGTAGCCGTATAGGGTGGTGAGGCTAGCTCCGCCCCAGTCATAGAAGCGTACCCGGAGAAGGGTCACCAGGGCGCTCAGCAGATATAAGCCTATGGTGTTCCACCTGTTTGAAAACAAGGTGGTACCGAGGACAAACATCAGGAAGCCCCGAGCATACTGTTCCATCTCCTCCAGCGTCTCGGGCTCGCTCCCTCAGAATTGCTTAACAAACCAGTTGTATCTCACCATGGCTAGTCGATACAGAGGTGGGTGCGCTTCCAACAGCTCAATCCAGGCAACCTCCCACTCCCCCATGTTGGTGTCAAAAGAGATCGGATTGCCTCTTACTCCTAAGCCTATGATTATGGCAAAGTTGTAGGGAGTCATCATCATCTCCCCGGCAGTAGAGAAGTGGAAGAAGTTGGTGGTGTCCCACCACCTCTCCATTAGCGTTCCTAGAAGAGGACGGCTCGAAATAACGCATGTTAGGCCAGAGCAGAAAAGTTCAAAGCCGGTGTTGTTGACGATGTCGCAGACCCCAGTAGGGAGCTCGTCATACCACTCCCTCGCCATCGTAGCTCTGTATCCTCTGTAGGCACAGGAGTCTCTCTGTGGCAAAGAATAGATGAATCAAATAAAAGATAGTGATGAAAGTACATTCAGATGAAAGGCAGTGCAAGAAATGCTGTTAAAGAAAAGGTAAGAATGCATGAAAACAGAATTCATACCTCAGTAGCACTCAACGAAAGGTGGGACGCCGGCTCCCTCAGTAGGAGGTCCTTTGGTACACCGTGAGCAAAGTCGCTGAAGCACCTAATACCTCTGGGTGGCAATATGTGCATGCAGGGATGATATCTCGCCGGATCAAAAGGCTGTACTCTCAATGGTAACGGCTTTGGCTTAAACTTGGGCTCAAACTCCACCTCAAGGTCGGCCTCAATGCCCTGAGCCGCCTTGCCAGCCTCGGCAACTACCAGCTCCTCTACCCCGGAAATGGGTGGAAATACAGATGGAACCTCTGGAGGAGCTTTGTCGCGTGGAATCTCATCTGCCATCTGGAAAATGGGTGAAAAGTAGGTGAAAAGTGAAGAAAATGGAGAAAAGAGGGTATACTTGGAGAAGTCAACCCTAGGAGAGAGAAAATGGGAGAAAAGGTCAAAGCCCAGGAAAGTTCATGAAACCCGAGAGAAACTTGAGGGGAACAAGCCTAAAGTGGTCGAAACCCGAGAAAAGCGTCGAAATCAAAATCTAATCAGTTCAAAATGTTGAGAATCAAGAGGGTTTTGCGAAAAAAGTGTGCGTGAGGCATTAGAAAACGCGTATAAAGCACGGATCTAGAGAGAGAAAGTGTCTAGAGAGAGAGGGAGAGCAATTTCGGTCATATGGGTGTGAGGAAATGAAGCCTTGAGGCTTGTACTTAAAGACCCAAGGCAAAATGTCTAAATTGCCCTGAATCTGCCATCGGTGGCCGGCAAGGATTTCTAGTGGCCGGCAAGTGGCCGGTAGCTCTCATCTCAGTCCTGGTTTTGTTTTGTGCTTCTGTTTCCCGAGTGATGTATGGAAAGTTTTGTGTTGAAGGCTTGCAACTGCGGTTTGGCATGCAAACGGTCTCCATTTGTTAATATGAACGAGGTGTATCCATTTTGAACATGTGGCAAGTCTCCGAGAGGTAATCAAAGCTTGCACTAAGTATTATTGTTGATTCTGTTAAAATCGCATCTTTGTCGTCTTTGTTCTTTTCTATTGCATAGAATATCCATTTCATATATATGTATGCTGCATACATGTCTTGCATCATTTATGATTTGTGTGTAGAACACATTGTCAACTTCGCATAGAATATGCTTTTATTTCATGCATAGAATATCTTGCATAGAACATGCTTTCAATTAACATCATTCGTCAGTTGTCTATCTTGCATGGAACATGTGTTGTCACTGTACTAATTTATAATCACGTTCATTTCGTGCATCGATCGTACTTATTCACTTCGTGCATCTATCGCACACGTTCACTTTGTGCATCTATCGCACTCGTTCACATCGTGCATCTATCACACACCATCAATTTGTGCATCTATCGCACTCATTCACTTTGTGCATCTATCACACACGTTCACTTTGTGCATCTATCGCATTTATTCATTTTGTGCATCTATCGCACACCTCTCTGTTTTATCTCGGGACACGTGAAGCGTGAGCCCGAGCCCGAGTGATTTTTCTTGTATCTCAGGACGTGTGTAGCGTGGCCCTAGGCGTGTTTTATCTCAGGACACGTGAAACACGAGTTCGAGCAGTTTTTCTTGTTTCTCAGGATGCGTGAAGCGCAATCTTGAGTGGCTTTTATCTTGGGACACAGGAAGCGCGAGCTCGAGCTGTTTTTTTTGTATCTCAGGATGTGTGAAATGTGATCTCAAGCGGTTTTTGTTCCTCTATTTCTTAGGACACGTGAAGTGCGACCTTGAGCGATTTTTATCTCGGGACGTGTGAAACACGACCCCAAGTGGTTTTCGTTCCTCTATTTCTCAGGATACATGAAATGTGACCTTGAATGGTTTTTATCTCGGAGGCGTGAAGTGCGAGCCTGAGCGGTTTTTCTTGTATCTCAGGATGCGTGACGAGTGGTCCTGGGCGTGTTGTATCCCAGGGCACGTGAAGTGTGAGCCCGAGCGATTTTTCTTGTATCTTAGGACGTGTGAAGTATGGCCTTGGGCATGTTATATCTTGGGACGCGTGAAGTGTGAGCCCGAGCAGTTTTTCTTGTATCTCAGGACGTGTGACGCCTGGTCCTGGGCGTGATGTATCTCGGGACGCGTGAAGCGTGAGCCCGAGCAATTTTTCTTGTTTCTGAAGACGCGTAAAGCGCGACCTTGAGCGTTTTTTTATCTCGGGACGTGTGAAACATGACCCCGGGCGATTTTCGTTCCTCTATTTCTTAGGATGCGTGAAACGTGACCTTGAGTGGTTTTTTTCTCGGGATGTATGAAAAACGACCCCAAACGGCTTTCGTTTCTCAGTTTTTGAAGATACGCAATGCGTAACCTTGAGCTGTGTTTTCTTTCCTCATCTCGTGTTTTGGAGTGGTTAGAGTGTGTTTTAGTGTCACGACCCAAACCCGCTCCTATGGGTTTAGCATCGTAACCGGCCAGTAATCCTTGGATTACCAGAGGCCTCTTGACAGATTAACATATATTCAGGGGCTGCGGAAGCTAATATACAAAATATAAGTGGTCCATTGAGCTATGGAGACATACATGAGACGTATAATTTAAAACTTTTATAGACTTACGAGTGATGTCAAAAGATACAATATTTACATATCACTCCTAGGAGTATAATGTCAGTCATCATTCCCAAGACTTAACAAAATATACCAAGTCTATTATGATTACAAAAATAGCCATAAAACTTGACTTCTTTCCGGAACCTTCTCGGGAGGCACAAAGGTTGGCTGACAAAACTAAAACATAGGCCGTCAACTCTGGACCTGGTCACACGCTTGCTCATCTACGTACATAATATAAATAGTGAGCGGAAACCCAGTGAATAATAACGAAGTAAAGGGGTTTTAATGAATGAAGTCCATACAGATTCAGAAATCATAATAGATTCATATTTATATTCTTGTTCAAATCAAACACAGAAATCAGAGTTCATGCTTAATCATACGTGGTACTTCCATTAGCGCTAACAGAACAGATACAGAATAGATGCAGAACATATGGTGGTTATGAATAACCAGTTCCATAAAGGAACCTCCGGATCCGAGTAACAGAGAATAAACATGCTGAACCCCATGATGGAGCCTCCGGTACGGGTAATAGAGTACAGACAAATTAAGTTCCATAATGGAACCTCCAATACCGGGTAACAGCTAACAGATACCACATAATGCTAAGGATGCCACGAATACATTGTCAGAAATTGGACAATCATTCATTGTACAAAACATATCATTTTAGAAAACAGATCTTAATTCATCATACATAAAATAAATAACGTTGAACATAGTTATTACTCACAGTTGGCTTCGAGTGCAGACAGACAGAGCAGACTAATCAAACGGTCTACGGCACGTGACGTACACAAACACATAACAAATACACACTTGAAACACACGTTCGAATTGCACATAACTTATTTTGCTTGTTCTTAGTGTGTTTCTACTCTTATTCTTATTATGGTGTCTTAATCATGGCCTAGGAATGCCTAGGATGGGATGAGGATGCAAAAATGCACTTGAAAACATTTTTCAAAACTTGCTGAAAACAGGGTCTACGCTCGAGCGTGGCCTTCCTCGCTCGAGTGGACATGCAAGAAGTGAAGGTTCGCTCGAGTGTGACTTCCCTCGCTCGAGCGGACTATAAACTTTGGAGAAAGTATTGGTTGCTTGTTTTTCACGCTTGACGAACGCTTAATCCTCGCTCGAGCATGACTTTCGTCGCTTGAGCGTGCTGCAAAACACAAGAACTTCTGAGGGCTTGCATTTCACGCTCGAGCATGCTTCAAGTTGCTTGAGCGGAAGTGCACGTACTCAGAGTGCTCGCTACGCTCGAGCGTGAACTCCTACGCTCGAGCGTGGATTCAAATTCTAGAATTTCCAGATTTGATCTCTAAGCTTCAACCTCCAACTAAACACTTCAAAACTCATCCTCTTGGGCCAAAATTCTAGAAAACACTTAGAAACTTACAAAATATCATGCTTTGAAGATCATTTCATGAAATCAAGGCCCAAAAGCATGCCAATTGTTCAAAAATTCAACTTAAACTTTGTGAATGTTTCATGAACATAACATGCATGAATTTTCTTGAGCTTGGGCTTCTCAAAACATCATCAAATGCTACAAAACAACATGAAACTTGATGATTTCACAAAATTAAGGTGAAGTCAAGACATGCATGAGAGAATTCTTAGTTAACATGCTCCAAATGTAATGAAATGTACATGCATGTTTGAATTGGTCTCCCTTCCTACTTCTTAAGCTTGGTTCACACACTCCCTATCTCAATTCACTTAAATTCATGGGTGAATCAACTCAACTTCAAGACTAAAGGTTTGGTTTCTTACCTAAAGTCTTCAATTCTTTGGGCTCTTGGTGAATCCTGGATCAATTCTCCAATTCTCCTTCAATTTCCTAGCTAATTCTTTGTTTGAGCTCAATTTCTCCCTACTATCCCTTTCTCACGTTTTTCTTCCTTGATGAGGCTCAAATGTACTCAAAATGAAAGAAAAGAGATGAGTGGGGCTCTATTGGTGCCTAATATAGGCTTGGTTAAAGTATAATTAATTGAAGTTAGAATAAATGGGCACTAATTTAATCTAATGTAACCGTTCCAAGTCGAATTTCAA
This sequence comes from Camellia japonica, assembly GCA_030407325.1. NCBI lineage: Eukaryota > Viridiplantae > Streptophyta > Magnoliopsida > Ericales > Theaceae > Camellia > Camellia japonica. The sequence goes on along the minus strand of JAPPVO010000059.1, from coordinate 19,573,348 downwards.
TTAAACCTACCATAAATTCTAAAAATCTTAATTAACATATAAATCAAATCAATTTTTGGATCGGATGCCGATAAGGCCTTCAATTCACAAACCGAAACTAAAACATGAACAGATCTTTCTACGCTAAATAGATATAAACACAAAGTAATGCAATGCTGATGTAACTAACTCATGATTTCTTCCCAATTACTTGTTAGGCACACTTAAGCATGAATTAACGTTAATTATGGGTCAGGCTTGTTACATTTAGATTTTTTTGCAGGGAAGCTGGAAGTTGCTCATTCATATGTTCATATGTTGTTATCTTATTTTTGCTTATTGCATCTGTTATTGCTTAGTGCATCATCTTGCATGAGCATGAGTTTTTAAAATAGCCGACTTCGCGAAGCGTGTGAATCCAGCTTTCATAGTCATTGTGCATATCATTTGCATCTTGCCCCAGAACTACGTTGGTTTGATTTCTTGCAAAGAGATACGTAGGCAACTTGCGGGTGCAACCATTTATTTATGTCTTGATTGTTTGTCCAAGTTTTAAGACTTTGTCAAAATGGGTTATCTTTAGGCTTTGACATTCACTCACGTCATTTCATGACTCCAAGTTCTGTCAAAGAGGAGCAACTGTAGACACCTCATTTTTGACGGCTCTTACGAATTGGATGTCATTGCTTGCACACCCAATGATGAGTGTATATGCTTGTCAAGTGCTCAAAGTCCTCAGCAGAATTCCATAGCTTTGAGCCTTTCAAACCTTATATCCCTGTTGCCTTGTTTTTGGACCAAACCCAGAGATCTTCAAGCTTGCAACCTCTGGTGGACCTTTATGGGCTGCCGGCCATCACTTTTGATTGTCGGCCACTGATGTGGCCTGCCGGCCACCAGTTGTAGACACCCCATTTTTGACCGACCTTAAGACTCAGACGTCACCGATTGAGCGCTCGGTGATGTTGCATATTGTGCTCGTTCAGAGGTTTCAGAGTCTCGGCTGCGAGCCTTGCCTCCGGACTTCCGAACTCTTTTGTGCTGTGCCTCGGTTTGCGAACCGGGTCCCGTTTTCTCCGTTTTCTCTTCCCGAAGGGAGGGAGAGGTCTCGTAGATCATCTCTCAGTAGCCGTAGGCTACGTTTCGTGGTTGTAGGCCATTTTTCCCGTTTGGAGCCCGGTTCCTGGTTTTCGGAGCCGTCGGCCATGTGCCTCGGTTCGGGACCGCTTAACCACCTCCGTTTGCTCCGGTTTTTGGCGTGCACCTTATGTTCTCCCTTTTGAGGGACACTGTGGCTCGAGAGACCAACTTCGTGGTCAAACACCACCTTCGGTGCTTAACAGTCAGTTTTCGGGGCCCCGGGCCGCGCGTTTTGACCCCCGAACCTTCGTTTTACATCGATTTGAGTTCATTTTTGGCGGGGACCTTATTTTCATTGTTAGGAAGGTCGTAGAAGGGTAGGAGGCCAGCAATTGTTCTGAAGACCAAGTTTATTCCTTCATCGCTCTTTGTCGCCCGTTTTCTTCACTAGAAAGCTGACTTTTTCGATCCCCGGGCCACTTTTTCTGACTTTCCTCCACACCATTGTGTTGTGCACACCTGGGAGGCCACCAATATGGATTGGCCGGCCATTAACTCCTCCTGACCCTTTTGAACCCCTCTAAAAAGTTGTTTTTTCTCTCTCCTGGGTTACATTTCCTGGTTTTTCTCCACATAGCTGTGTTGTGCACACATGGGAGGACATCTTTTTGGGGTGGCCGGCCAACAAAGCTTCTTGACCCTTTTGACCCTGGCCGGCCGGCCGGCCACCTGAACCCTCTGAACCTGGCCGGCCAGAATCCTCTCTCCTGGTTCCTTACAGTTGTACCATCTGTTTTGACCCAGACCCCTGCTCGGGGATCTGCCCTTTTGGGGGGAAAATTTGAATTTGATTTTTCCCCCCTTTCCTCCACTCCTCTCCCTATATAACCAGCACCCCCACACCCATTTTGAGAGGTTACAAAAATTATTTGGAGCCTTGCATACAACTCTCCTTCTCCCTCTCTTCCAAACCTCAAAACATCCTTGTTTTTGGCACCATTTACCCTACACCCCTTAGCACCACACCTCCATCCTCCATTCCAACACTTTGAGGCTGATTTTCAGAGGCTAGGAGCTCCTCTTCTTGGACCAAAAGCTGCTGGAAAGTTGTGCTACAAGGGTGAGTCCTCTTCTCCTTCTTTCTTGCCTTATTTTGTTCTATATCTTAGCCCCTTTTGCTTACATTTTTGGGCTCCGGCTTGAACTGGAAATAGTCATATTTTGAGCTCCCCTCCATGTTTGATCAAGGACCTCTTGTTGTTTGATGTCTCCTACTACCTCTTGTCTCTCTATCCCTCTTTTAGGCCTATTTTTGCATGATATATTAGCCTTGTTTTTGAGCATTTATGGGCTCCGAGAAAAACTATAAAATGTCTTGTTTTGAGCCCCTCTTCAACTTTGTTGAAGGGCTCTCTTCTGTTTGAGGCCATCTACTACCACTTGTCTCCTATCTCTCTTTGTAGGCCCATTTTTGCATGATAGTTTAGCCCTACTTGTGCTTATTTTCGAGACTTGGTATAAACTGTAAAGTGCCTTTTTTTTAGCCTCTCTTCAACTTTGTTGAAGGGCCCTTGGCCATTTGGGGCCAGCTACTGTCCCTTGTCTCTAATCTCTCTTTTAGGGCCATTTTTGCATGATAGATTAGCCCTACTTGTGTTCATTTTTTAGAGTTGTCATAAACTGAAAAATATCTTGTTTTAATCTCATCTTCAAGTTTTTTTAAGGTCCCATTTTTTTTTTGAGGTTATATGCCTCCTTGTATGCTTGATTGTCTCTTGTTTTGAGCCCTACACCTAAGCTCTTGTTGCATGCTTTGTTTGGCCATCTAGCCACTGAAATCCAGTGGATTTTCAGTGGCTAACACACTGTTTTGAGCCTCCAAATCAGAGGGGGTGACCCCCTCTCACCTTGACTTGTTTGATAGTCATTTTGGCCTTCCAAAGGGACCCCTCTTTGCATGCTTCTTAGTCACATTTCGGGGTCAATTTGGTGAGTTTTGGTGCTATCATATTTGATTTCCAGAGTTTTTTGTGCCATGCTAAGTGTCCTTGATGCATGTGCTTAATAACCCCTTTGTATGCCCTCCAAAGGAGCCCCTCATTTGTGCATGTGTTGGCTGCCTTTCCATGTTTATTTGGGTATATTTTGGCATATTTTGTTCACTGATTTTTGCTGGTTTGATGAGTTCTCACTTGCTTCATGTACTTGCCATGTAACCCAAGTTCGATAGTCAAAATTGCATGCTACGTTAGGCCATCTTGCTATCATCTTTTGGCCATGCTTTGAACTAGAATTGTTCATGTTTTGGGACTGCCTTGGTTCTGTCTTTATGCTTCATGATCAAATAATGCATGCTTTGTATAGCTATAGGCCAATGCATGTGCCTAGTTTTGTGTTTCGGGACCATTCCATGCATCGGGTGCCATGTTTCCATGTTTCGGGGTCGTTTTGCACCATATTTCAGTGCTGGAACTTGCATGTCTGAATGCCATATTTCATGCCTTGCCATGCCTTGTTAGAGTGGCATTTGCGCCTTAGGTTCGGTCTTCGATTTGCGTGCATGTGTGCACGTATCTCGAGTGTCTCATTTTCATCTCATGGCTATTGATGTGAGTGTGGCTGAGGTCCACTCATGTTGGCGTAAGTCCATCAGGCATTGCGTATGCCATTTCATTTCATAGCATTGCGCATGACTAGGTTGCATGTTAGAGCATCGTGTATGCCATGTTACATTGAGTATTGTGTATGCCATTTCATAGCATTGTGTATGCTAGGTTGTATATTAGTTGCATTCATGCATGTCATGCATATTGCATTGTGTTTGGGATAGGAGTTAGCCTGAGCACGGGAAACGATGGACGTTTTGTACTTTGAGTGACGGAACGTGTCTCAATTCCCTGTCGCCGACACTCCGGATTATCCATGATGGAGTCTAGGCCTTGTTATGTTTTCATGTGCATTCATTCCATATTGAGTCATGCAAATCGACTCCTCGGCCATCATGCATCGAGATGCGCGATTGGTGGCACGAGGATTGAGGACTACGCTCCCTGAAGAGTAGTCAAGCATACATATGTGAAAATACATTGCCATGCCCCTTTCCTGCTCTCTGTTGCAGCAAATCAGAAACTGGCAATCTTTTGGGGCTTCGCGCAATATTCCGGGCTTAATTGTAAACAGAGGCTAATTGGGGCATCGCAATGGATTTCCGTGCAAGGCAACCCGAACATGCATCATTCATCATCCGGAGCAGAGTTGAGGCAGTCCCTAGCTTGCATGCTAATTTACTGCTTTCCTAGATTAATTTGTTAATTAATTAGGATTTTGTATTTATTCGGACTGTAGTTATTTATTCGGGACTGTATATTATTTATTCGGACCCTCCGAGCGAGGGCACAATTGTAATAAGTGTGCGTGTGTGTGATGTATGTCTTCCAACCCCACGTCTTTCTCCCTTTTATTTACCAGCTTATGATGGTTAGAATAGGGCATGTTTCAATTAGCATACAGTATGATAGCATGTTTGCATTCATTCATCTGTTTTGTATGCACCGGGCTCGGCGCATCATAACTCACTGCATTGTATTTCAATTCCAAACTGAATACTTGTTAGCTGTAGCATTCCATATGCCATGTTTAGAATAGCCGAGCCTATCTTAGTTGCATTCCTGCATGTGTTGCATTAGGCATTTCTATATAGTTAGGATCATGCATGGATTTCTAATTAGCTTCTGTTTTGGCTTGGAGTACTCGGTAAGTTTTTATGCTTTAGCATCCTCGCATGAGTGTGAGTGACTGCCATGATAGCATGCTTGCCATGAGGCTATTTGCTTATGTGATATAACTGCCTGAATGCTTGTGGGTGAAGGTTGGGTTATTTGGATTGGAACAATACATTGACTATGAGTTTTAAGCCCACTAGATAGTGGCAAAACCATCTTTTCTAAGCCCACCTGAGGGTGGCAAAATCTACATTTTAAGCCTACTTGCGAGTAGCAAACCATCTTTCAAAAACAAACATGAAATGTTTTGTTCCAATTCAGGCGATCCAGTCTATACTTGTATGCTGTGCGCATCACATAGTAAATCTAGGCTAATAACCGGAATAAGAATGCATAAGGTTTTCAAAACTTGATATCATGATTAGTAGAGGCCGATCTTTGATCGGGCGAGCGAGGGTGCTCACGAAGTGACCTTCCCCAATCGTACCCAAGTTCCCGAGCTGAGGTAACTTTGGTGATGACGGACACGTGGCCTTAGGCAAACGAGTCAGGGTTTCCTAAATTTCCCCAAAAATAAAATATTTAGGTGGCGACTCTGTATCTGGCAAAGCAGTTCATGTTTGGCACTTCTTTTCTAAAAATCTGTTTTCTTAAAACGATTTGCCGGATTTGGACTCTTTGGTTCAGATTAACAACCGTGACAATTTGAGTCCTGAACTATAGTGAGCCCAAAATGAACGGAACGGGGGACTCATCCCTCCCGGGGCGTTCGGGGACGTCTACACCAGTGTCTTTTGTAGATATTTTGTGACAGCTGTGGTAGGTGTTTGCACAGATGTATGCATCTGCTCCCACGTGTATGGCTGGATATTTGTGAGGGAGATTCATGTTTTCTATATATAGAGGGCCTCCCCTCTTGCTTTGGGATTAGAAAAATTTTGGAGCAAAATTTTTCCTCTCTCTCTATAATTCTCTCTTTGTCTTGCAAATTTCTTAACCTTTGCCTACATATCCTTCACCTTTGCCTATACACTCTTAACCAAACCTTTCCATCTTTGAGTTGAGATATCTTTGAGCCTTGTTTGACCTCTTGAGGGTGTGTTTGCCTTGGTTTATTGCTTGGAATTGATCTCCTCTGCAAGAGGTATAAAGCTTTGCCTCTTTACTTGCTTTATTTACTCTTTTTCTTACTATTTTCCAACTATTTTTTGGGCTGTAAAAACTTTGTATTTTTGGGCTGAAGCTTAGGGTTTAAGGCCAATAAAGGTTGAGGGGTAGCTCACCCTTCTTTACACCTTGCTCTCAAGGCCTTAAACTTGTGTTTCCCATCTTTGCACTATCTTTTTTTGAGCTTTTAAACACTGATTTTCAGAGTTATTTTAGTGTCTAAAATCATGTTTTGAAGTCTAAAATTGGAGGGGTTAGCCTCCCCTCGTGTTTTGCTTACTAGTCTAGAATGATCCACGTTTTAGCTTATTAATCTAGCCATTTTTGTCTTAATTCCATCATGTTTTAGGACTTTTTTTAGACTTTTTTAGGATTGTCTTTAAGTATTTGTTGCATTTGAGCTTTATTTTGCATTCTTATAGTGTAATTGTCCTCATGAGTTTGGTGTTTTAGGTCTTAGACATCATCTTATTTGAGTTGATTGTATTTATTTATGGCTTTCCATACTTGTGATCACTCTTAATCACCTCTGCAACCTTTCTCCTTTCTTGGCTTTTGTTTTGCTTTGAAAGTGGTTTCAAATTATTTGTTTGTTTAAGCATGAGATTGAGATATCATGCTTAATAGTTTAATCCCTTTTGGGGGTTCATTACCAATGGTATGATGTCTCTTTCATGCCTAAAGCAACTATTGGTTTGAGCTTTCTTTCCATTAGAGGACTTAAATTTTCCTTTTGGAATCAATTGATTAAGGAATGGATGGTAATCTAAAATGGAGTAATTAAAACTTGGAATTAAAAGTGAGCAAGATAATAACTTGTTTGGGTTCAATCGGACGTTAATTGAACCCTTGAGCCTTGAGTCGTTTCATACTCATTAGTGATGAAAATGGTTCAAGATTCATTATCAACTACTTTCCTTGATCTTTCATGCTAGGGAGGTGGTTTTGAGAGTCTTATTTTGTGCATTCATTGAACTTGCACACTTGGTTTCATAAAGCCATCATGTAGTGAAATTGTATAGATTGATGGTTTGTAAACCAAGTTTACTACTCCTTTGAGCTGTTCAAATGATAAGGAGGGGTTAATTGTGCAAACAAACCCTTAAGAATACATTGTCTCTGTTCTATTTGCTCTCTGTTGTAGCAGGGAAGTTCTGTTTTCAGTGGCCAGCAAGCCATCATTAGTGGACGGCAGGCCTTTTGCCGGCCACCAATGCAAAATCCAGCTGTGTACTCTTCCAGCAGAACAGAGTTGGTCTGGAGGTGGAAATCAGTTCCAGTGGTCTACTGTGCAACAGAGGCATTTAGTAGCAGAAACAGGGCCTTTTTCGGGTAGAAACCGCATCCATGCATGAGCCCTCCGTTGATCCTCGGAATCTGTGTTATAAGTATATTAATGTTGTGCTTAAATAGTGGCTTTGTACTTGATTAGTTAGAATAGCTAATTCGCTTCGTGTTGTAATTATTTTAATTAGCTAGATTAGTTAATTAATTAGTTCATTCAGTTTGTAATAATTAGTTAAGTAGTTTAGCTAATTTAATTTGTTTTGTAATAATTAGTTTAGCTTTAATTAGTTAGCTAGTTCATTCGGACTCTTCTTCGTAAGAGCGCAATGTTGTAATGACGTGTATATCTTCCAACCCCACATCTTTCTCCCTTTTATTTACTAGCTTATGATGGTTAGTTTAGGGCATCATGTTTTGTTTAGCATTCATATGCCATATTAGTAACCGAGCCTAGTAATTGCATATTGTATGTGTTGCATTAGTCATATTGCATAGTTAGAATCATGCATCTTTCTAACTTTATCATCTTTTTGGCTTGGAGTACTAGGTAAGCCTTTATTTACTTTAGCATATCGCATGAGTGTGATTGTTGCCATGTTAAGCATGCTTACCATGAGACTAAGTGCTTAAGTGATAAACTGCTTGAATGCTCGTGGATGAAGGCTAATTGCTTGAATTAGAATAATTTGAGTAAATATTTTTATGCGATCACTTTTTCAAGTGGTACATATTCGAAATAATTTTGCAAACAAACATGAATCGAAATGTTCCAATTCTTGCAAGTTAGTCTATACTCGTGTGTGTGCGCATCACATAGTAAATGCTAGCCTAATAAACCGGAACAAGAGCATATAATGTAAATAAGATTCATATCATAATTAGTAGAGGTCGATCTTTGATCGGGCGAGCGGGGGTACTCAATTCATGACCTTCCCCTTTCGTACCTAAGTTCCCGCGCCGAGACAATCTCGGTGATGACGGACATATGACCTTTGGCATGAGTCATGGGTTTCTTAGATTTCCCAAAAATATTTAGGTGGCGACTCTGTACCTGGCAAAGCAGTCTATTTTTGGCAATTTGATTCAAAATCGATTTTCCAAAAGATTTGCTGGATTGGGATTCTTTGGTATTTATCTAGTTCACATTGCACTTGTGAGATCAAATTCAGAATCCCAGGAGTCTGATACTGTAGGGCTTATTCGTCTTCCGAAAGGGAGCGCGAAAAAGTCGAGCTACACTAAACCAAACATGACACCCAACCCATTTCCTACACATAACCAAATTGCGCCGCCCATAAACATTTACCACATCCATACACTATCGCCTACCTTTAACCCTAGCACATACATTACCTCATCCCACCTACAAAAACCGGAGGTGGTTATTCTAGAAGGCACAGACATGTACATGATGGATCTAACACCACAAATCCAATCTAGGCCCATGGCAGTAGAAATGGAGAAAGAGGAGAATGCACTGAAGATAGGGTCGTCTGATACCCGTGTCATAGAGAAGGGGGTCTCGCTCGCAGAGGAGTATGATCCCAGTTTGTACATTGTGGCCATCGATCAACCAAAGTCAGTAGTCATACTGCCGGACTTTTTCAGCATTAATGCTATCGGGGAAGGCCAGCTAGGGCAACATCTGAATGATTGGCCTGAACAAGGCCTAAATGACTTGGCTGACTTATAAGAGGATTTGGCTAATCTAGAGGAGGATCTGGAGGATTTGTAGTTTTTCGAAGAGGAGTATACAAGTAGTGTTCAGATGGGATGGTGGGACCCGAGCCAGCCGAAAACAAGCAATAGATGGTTGAGTGAGGAAGAGTTAGATGTGGAGGAACAAATAGGAGAGACTGGGAAGGAAGAGGAAATTGCTGCTAGTGGCAAGGCTGAGGCTGCACCTCTGACTGAGAAAGAACAGTCACTGGAACAATTTCAAAGGAAAGAGATAAAAGAGATCCAGACAAAGATAGCTCTGGAGCAGGGAAAAGGAAAAGAGAAAGAAGAACCCTGAAACAATGGTGGGTGATGTCCAAATTACCAAAAAGGTCGAATGGGAGCCCAGTGACCGGAAAAGGATACTGAGGAAGCTCCAAAAATATCAGGATGCAAAAACTAAGACTATGGTGGAGGAAGAATGGTATGATGATGGGGCGTGTGATGTTAACATGCTCTAGATAGAACCTGATGCTAGCCCGGCCATGACTGCAGGAGAGTGGTGGGAGGACAACAACCTAAGTCATGTGTACACTAATGAAGGGTGGAAAGTTGATACCCCGGATGACACCTGGTATACTGACGAGATCAATCATATGACCCGGAGTGGTCGGTACTTCAAACCCACGACATTAGACCAACCAGAGACCTTTGGAAAGGAGGCTGAGAGATCAAGAGAGAAGGATGCTGAGGAAAACCTGGCCTTGAAACAACTCAAGAAGATTCAGGCTGACATATCAATCTGGGGGCTGATAATGGCATCTCGGAAGCATAGGCAAGCATTGCTAGAGGCAATGAACCGGATCAAACTATCTATCGATACCACTGTTGACCAATTTTTATCATTGGTTACATCTGGGGACGTTACGCTAGTGATATTTTTTACAGATAAGGAGTTACCATCTGAGGGTACCAACCACAACCGACCCTTATATATAACCCTGGAAAGTCGAAAAAAGTGGATTTCGGTGGTGTTAGTAGATACTGGATCGACGATCAATTTATGTCCAGTGAGGACTGCCTATGCCATCGGTTTGAGGCCGGTTGGCTTTACACCTACGACTCAGGCCGTCTGGGTTTATGACAATACAAGCCGGGATGTTATGGGAACGTTCAAGAGCCATATCTTAATCGGCCCGTCCGAACATGAGGCGGAATTCCATGTCATGGACGTTTCGGCCACTTTTAATCTACTACTGGGAAGGCCCTGGCTACATCGGATGAGGGCTGCATCATTAACTGTCTATCAATTAGTGAAGTACCTCTTCAAAGATGGGATTGCCATTGTGTACGGTAATTCTACGATCCATCCTCCCCAGGGAACCACTGCACCATTATTGGAAATCATACATGGGGAGGAGGACATATTCCTTTCTGGCTTCTCTTTGGCAAAAGCCTGGGTGATCCAAACCATTGTGGCGGAGGGCGATGGGAACTATGTGAGTGCGTAATCCATCTACATGATGAACAAATAGGGGCATATGCTCGGATCAGGACTAGGTCAAAGTGGCAGGCAAGGGGGCATTGTCGCCAAGGAGATGAGTCACAACCCCATGCTTTCAGGCTGGGATACAAACCTACCACTACAGATTAGCAAAGAAAGGGGGAGGAGTTGCGAGGAAGGGTGAAAGCAAAGAGGACTAGGAGGCAGTATGAGTTAGTTCACAAACCAATACAGGGGACATTGAACGGACGTTTTGTCCACCTAGGGGAAGACTTCCCCTTTTGTGGATTCCTAGAGCCTTGGTTTGATGAGGAAACAAAAACAAGGTATCTGTGGTTCGAGATCTTCTTCGGACACTAGTTACCAGAAGAGGAGGATGAACAAGTAGACTTGAGCCCTAGCACAGATCACGGTGAGTTTGCAAGCCTGGACATTGAAGAGGGAGAGCTATTGGGAAAAGCACTGGCTGACCTACTAATAAGTTCTACTGTTGGAGCTGAGAGTTCCAACTTAGGGGATAGTTTTACTATCTCAATGATTGGGGATAACCCGGCAGCGGATTTCTCCAATCTTACCGTGGATGCATCTGAGGCTCCACGCCTGGGTTGGAAGTTTGAGCAAGGCGTCATCGGCAGTTCTGGATTGGATAGTGAGTCCGGATCTGATTCCACTGACTCTGCGAAGTCAGAGTCAGATTCGAGTTCCTCTGAGTCTGGTACTTCTGGGAGTGGTAACCCGGATACCAAAGTCCTGTCTGGGTCATATTTTAGCTTTTCTTTCGAGTCTGCTGTAACCGAAGATCTTTGCTTGGTCCAGATTGGGTCTACGTTGTCTTCGGAGGAGCGCGAGCGTTTAATTTCTTTATTAAAAGATTTTAAAGATATTTTTGCATGGTCTTACGAAGACATGCCTGGAATCGATCCTGAGATTGTACAGCACCGAATCCCTCTTGGCCCTGAGGCCCGACCAGTTAAGCAAAAACTGCGCAGAGTTTTGAAGATCAAGGAAGAAGTTACCAAATAGATCGAGGCAGGGTTCTTGCTTGTATCTGAGTATCCAACGTGGTTGGCCAATATTGTTCCAGTCCTAAAGAAGGATGGTAGAATCAGGGTCTGTGTCGACTTTAGGAATCTGAATAAGGCTAGTCCGAAGGATGATTTTCCACTGCCGCATATTGACGAGTTGGTAGACTTCACTGCGGGCTATGCATTGCTCTCGTTCATGGATGGGTTTTCTAGGTATAACCAGATTCTGATGGCACTTGAGGATAGGGAGAAAACCGCTTTCACTACTCTGTGGGGCACTCACTGCTATTGAGTCATGTCGCTTGGGTTGAAGAATGCTGGGGCCACTTATCAAAGGGCTGTAACCACCATTCTGCATGACATGATCCACAAAGAGGTTGAGGTGTATGTGGACGATATGATTGTCAAGTCCAAAGATTGAGAGGGCCACTACACCGCCTTGGAGAAATTCTTTCAACGGATTAGGGAATACAAATTGAGGTTGAACCCACAGAAATGCACCTTTGGGGTAACAACAGGAAAAATGCTGGGATTTCTAATCACACAGAGAGAAATTAAGGTAGATCCTTCCAAAATCAAGGTGATCTTAGAAATGCCACCACCGAGGACTAAAAAGGAGGTGCGCGGCTTTTTGGGTAAAGTACAATTCATAAGGCTGTTTATTTCAAAACTAACCTTGACTTGTGAACCACTATTTGATCTCCTGAAGAAAGGAAAGAGATTCCAATGGGATGATCGCCATCAGTTCGCTTTTGAACAGGTCAAGTAGTACTTGTAGAATCTGCCTGTGTTATCACCGCCAGAATCGAGAAAATTGTTGATTTTGTACTTGTCAGTGACGAATTCAACCACGGGGTGTATGTTGGCTCAAGAGTCAGAGGTCAAGGTGGAGAAAGCCATTTATTACTTGAGCAAGAAAATGCTGGATTATGAGACCCGTTACACTTCCCTCGAGAAAGCTTGCCTAGCCTTAGTATGGCCTATTCGAAAATTAAGGCACTACCTGTTAGCTTGCTTGGTAATTCTGGTTTTGAGATTAGATCCCATAAAATATCTCTTCGAGACACTAGTGCTTACAGGTAGGCTAGCCCATTGGTTGCTTCTTCTCTCTGAATTTGATCTCAAATATGTTACACGCAAGTCGGTTAAAGGGAGAGCTGTAGTGGAATTCCTGGAAGATCACCCAGTAGAGGGGGATGAAGCGGTGGAGTACTTTTTTCCATATGAAGATATTCTGCAAATAGAGGAGAAAATGTGGATGATGTACTTTGACGGAGCAGCCAATCAATACGGTTATGGGATTAGTGCGTTGCTGATAGCACCCGATGACTCCCATGTATCCTTAGCCTTCAAACTCCAGTTGAAAGTATCCATAAACGAAGCAGAGTATGAGGCATGTATTGCTGGTTTAGAAGCCGCCTTGGAACTAGGGGCAAAATGCTTGGATGTCATCGGGGATTCGAACTTGGTTGTGTCTTAAGCCAACGGAGATTGGCAACTTAAAGAGGAGAAAATGAAGGTTTACCATTAGACCTTGGATATGTTGATTCTGCGGTTTGAGAAGCTAACGTTTACCCATCTGCTAAGGCAAAACAACCAGTTTGCTAACGCACTAGCAACTCTATCTTCTATGGTAGACATTCCATTGGGAGTCAGGATGGGTCCGATCATTATTGAACAGAAGTACACGCCAGCCTATGAAACCATTGCCACGATAGATGAGGTTTCAGACAAGAACCCCTGGTACTACGATATTTGGAATTTCTTGAAAAAGGAGGCATATCCACCAAGAGCAACTGCCAAGGATAAAAGGGAAATATGATGTCTGGCCATCCAATTTATCATCTGCAGAGGCAAGTTGTATAAAAGAGGTCATTTGGGAATGCATAAACTGTGTGTTGCGGAAGAGGAATTGAAGCGCCTTATAGAGGCCATTCACGGAAGAGAGTGCGGAGCCCACATGAATAGTGTGATGCTCGCCCGAAAAATCCTTAGACAAGGCTACTACTGGTCAACCATGGAAGAGGATTGTATTGGTTTTGTTCAGCGCTGCCACAAATGCTAGATTCATGCCAATCGCATGAACATTCCATCGTCGAAGCTCTACAACATGACTTCACCATGGCCATTCTCTGTTTAGGGGATAGATGTCATCGGTGCAGTCATGTCAAAGGGATCAAATGGGCATGAGTTCATTTTGGTAGCAATCGACTACTTCACGAGATGGGTGGAGGCCTAGTCCTACTCTGTTCTAAAAGTGTCGCATGTGGCTAAGTTCATCAAGAACAATATCATCTGTAGGTTGTAGCTCAACTTTTCGCACTACTTTCGGAGATGACTAGCCCTACAGTATCGGACTCCCGCGATTCTGAATCTGATCTGACAAGTGCAATGTGAAATAGATAAACACCAAAGAGTCCAAGTCCAGAAAATCTTTTGGAAAATCAATTTTGAATCAAATTGCCAAAAATGGACTACTTTGCCAGATACAGAGTCGCCACCTAAATATTTTTTTGGGAAATTTAGGAAACCCATGTGTAGACTTGCCTTTTTCCGTATCCTGCCTTTCGGAAAGGTTTGAAAAGAAGGTCTCATAGTTTGGATCCCGTGGTTCTGAATCTAATCTCACAAGTGTAATGTGAAACTGATAAACACCAAAGAGTCCAAATCCGGCAAACCTTTTTGAAAAATTGATTTTAAATCAAATAATGCCAAAATTGGATTGCTTTGCCAGATACAGAGTCGCCACCTAAATATTTTTTGTTTTGGGGAAATTTAGGAAACCCTGACTCGTGCCGAAGGCGACGTGTCCGTCATCACCAAAGTTGCCTCGGCTCGGGAACTTGGGTACGAGGGGGAAAGGTCATGAATTGAGCACCCCCGCTCGCCCGATCAAAGATCGGCCTCTACTAATCATGATATGAGTTTTTATAAACATTATGTGCTCTTATTCTGGTTATTAAACTAGCTTACTATGTGATGCGCACAAGCAAGTATAGACTAGTTTGTAAGACTTGGAACAATTCAACTCATGTTTGTTTATGAAAATGGTTTGAATTTGCCACCTCAAGTGGGCTTAAGTGTGCGGATTTGCCACCAAACATAGTGGGCTTAAAACATGATTTGCCACTCAACAAAGTGGGCTTAAAACTTACATTCATTGAATTGTTTCAATTCAAACAACAAGCCTTCATCCACAGGCATTCAAGCAGTTTAGCATTTAAGTACATAGTCTCATGGCAAGCATGCTAGTCATGGCAACATTCACATTTATGCAAGTATGCTAAAGTGTAAAAACTCACCGAGTACTCCAAGCCAAAATAGAAATTAGTTAGAAAAATGCATGATCCTAACTATACAAGATGTCTAATGCAACGCATGCAATATGCAATTAATAGGCTCGGCTACTAATATGGCATATGAAGCAATTTGATAACATGCGATTAAACACTTATTCAAAGAAGATATTGAAATTACAATGCAGTTTGAATGATGCGCCGAGCCTCGGTGCATGCAAGACAAGATGAATGTCTGCAAGCATGCGATATGCTAATTGAAATATGATCCCTAATCTAACCATCAAAAGCGATTAAATAAAAGGGAGAAAGACGTGGGGTTGGATAACATACACACACACACGCACACTTATTACAACATTATGCCCTCGCGAAGGAGGGTCCGAATGAATAAGCTAACCAACTAGCTATGCTAATTAAGCCAACCATTACAAACCAAAACTAATTAACTATTCTAGCTAATTAATTAAATAATTACATCACATTTAACTAACTACTTAGCTAATTAATCGATTACAAGTCAATTGCAAGTAAACTAAGTAATCAACTACTTAGCCCCGCGAAGTGATGGATATGCATGTGCATGCTCGATTCTACACCCGAAAATCCATTGCCTTGCTGCTACAAGCCTCTGTTTACACATTTGATCATTGAAAATTCTGCCAACTTCCAGAACACCTCTGCTTTATCTTACTATCACATTGTGCAAAAATCACTAATGGCTGATAAAAGGGACAAGGGGCTGGTTGTCTACCATTGGTGGCCAGTCGGCCACTGGTGGTTTACACTTCCATGCTGCAATAGAGAGTAAAACAGAGCAAAACAGTGTATTCTCATAGGTTGTTTGTACTGTTTACCCTCATTATCATCACACAAGCACAAAGGAGAGAAACTCTTGGCCCTCTAACCATCAATCAAGCAATTTCCATGCATGATGGCTAAGGGACCAAGTTTGTATAAGTTCAATAAATGCACAAAAAAGACCAAAATGACCACCATCCTATCATGTATGATCAAGGGTAATGGTGACCTAGGAAAATGACACATTTCATCACTTTGAGTATGAAATGTCCCATTTTCCTTGTGTTCAAATTAACGTCTGATTTGAACACATGCAATGCAACACAAAGAATGCTTATCTTGCACACTTTTACTTACTAATTTTGTTTACTCATTTTAATTACCAAATCATTCCTTAATCAATTAGTCCATTGGTGAGTGTCTTCTAAAGTGAAAGAAATGTCAACCAAGAGGTAGTCTAAGGCATGGGAGAAGCTTCATGCTGTTGGTAATGAACCCTCAACGGAGGATTAAACCATTAAGCATGAGCCTCAACCTCAAGCTTAAACAACCCTAAGGTTGAAACAACCCTAAAAGCAAATGAAAAAAATGAAGAAATGAGGGAGATTGCAGAGATTGTATGTGCTGAAATTGAGTGATAAAAGGACTAAAACAGGCAATCAACTCAAACCAATGATACTTAAAGCCTTAAAACACCAACTATTACACTAGAGGCATGCAAAAGAAGACTCAAAAAGTACCAAACAGCCAAAACAGTGGCAAAACAGTTCGAAATAGAGTGTAAAACATGTTTGACTCAATCTAAGTTAGGCTAGAAAACCATGCTAACATGTGAAGCTAACTAGGCATGCAAATAAGACATGAGGAAGGGAGGCTAACCCCTCTAATTTTGGACTTCAAAGTGAGTTTTTTACTACTCAAAAACCTCTGAAATTCAGTTGGTAAAAGGCCCAAAAAAGTTGGTTTGAAAGTGATGAATAAAGGCACAAAAACTATATAAGCAAAGAAGCAAGAAGAGTAAACCACCCCTAACTAAAAAAAGGCTCAAACCACCATTTTTAAGTCACAAAAATAGAGCTTCTTATAGTTCAAAACTAGGCCAAAAACAATTTAAATAGATGGCAAAACAAGTATCTTGAAACAAAGCAAACAAGACAAGTTTTATACCTTTGAAGCAAAGCTCAATTTTAGGCACCAAACCAGGCTAAAACCACTTGCTAGAGCTCAAAGGGAGTCCCAAGGAATCTCAGCCCAAAGGTAAGGAGATTTGGTTTAGGAGTTATTGGCAAAAGCTAAGGATTTGTGAGGAAATGTATACAAAATTACAAGAGAGAGAGAGAGAGAGAGAGAGAGAGAGAGAGAGGGAGAATTTTGCTCCAAAATTGTTAACCCCCAAAAATGGGGGAGGAACCCCCATATTTATAGAAAAACACTCTTTGAGCATTGAAACATCCCACCATACACGTGTAGGTAGATGCAGCTCATTATGCTAACAACTGGCGCAGCTGTCAACAAATATCTGGAAAAAGGCATTGGTGGCCCATCGGCCACACCCTTGGCCGACAACCATTATCCATGGCCGACAACCTATGGTGGTGGCTGACAGGTCACCAAAGGTTCCAGGCAAGAAATAACAAGGTTTTAGTCCAAAACAAGGCACAAAATAGATAAGGTTTCAACGCTTAAAGGCAGGGCACTTCGCTGAGGACTTCGAGCAGTCAAAACGAACACATGCGATCACAATCATGAAGTGTACAAGCAATGACGTCCGAGTCTTGAGGACGGTCAAAAATGGGATGTCTACAGTTGCCCTTCTTTGACAAAACTCAGAAGTCATGAAATGACGGGAGTGAATGTCAAAGCTCAGAGACGACCCATTTTTGACAAGGCCGAAGACTTGGACAAACATATAAGTAAGACAAGAATGGTTGCGTTCGTAGACTGCCTATGTATCCCTTTGCAAGGAATCAAACCAGCGTAGTTCTGGGGCAAAATGCAAGTGATATGCACGATGTAGGAACATAACTTATGATCATGCAATGAGGCTGTAACGAAACATTTGAATGCAAATGCAATACAAGCAAACCGAAACAAGGTACAACAATCTCACATATGAAAAGAAGTAAGCAAACACGCCACGCGTGGGAATCACAAGCTAAACCACATCTCATGCAGAAAGGATGTAAGAAAATTAACTTAACTACACATCACGCAGGAAAAGCGAAGAATCAACACAACCATCGAGGACACCCAAGGTTGAAACAAGACCCTAATGCATTGCACACGGAAGGAAGAAAGAATGGTGTGAACTCTGGGACGCATCCGAATGCTCCTAACCAAAACCTCCTAACGCGTTGCACACAAAAGGGGAAGAGGAGGTGGTACGAACATCGGGATACATCTGAACGTTCTAAACCGAAACGTCTTAATGCGCTGCACGCGAGAGGAGAAGAGGTGCGAACATCGAAACATATCCGAATGTTCTAAACCGAAACATCCTAACGCGCCGCACGTGAGAGGAGAAGAGGTGCAAACATTGGAACACATCCAATTGTTCTAAACTGAAACATCCTAACACGCTGCACATGAGAGGAGAAGAAGAGATGGCACGAACATCGGGACATATCCGAATGTTCTAAACTGAAATGTCTTAATGCGCCGCACACGAGAGGAGAAGAGGTGTGAACATCGGAACACATCCAAATGTTCTAAATCGAAACGTCCTAACGTGCCGCACGCGAGAGGAGAAGAGGTGCGAACATCGGAACACATCTGAATGTTCTAAACCAAAACGTCTGGCACGAACATCGGGACATATCCGAATGTTCTAAACTGAAGCGTCCTAACGTGCCACATGCGAGAGGAGAAGAGGTGTGAACATCGGAACACATCCGAATGTTTTAAACCGAAATGTCCTAACGCGCCGCACACGAGAGGAGAAGAAGAGATGGCACGAACATCAGGACACATTCGAATGTTTTAAATCGAACCGTCCTAATGCGCCGTACGCGAGAGGAGAAGAGGTGTGAACATCAGAACACATCTGAATGTTCTAAACCGAAATGTCCTAACACACCGCACGCATGAGGGGAAGAGGTGCGAACATCGGAACACATCCGAATGTTCTAAACCGAAATGTCCTAATACGCCGTACGCGAGAGGAGAAGAGGTGATTCGCAGGGTATAAGTGATTCTACTTGGAACTCCTCTGAATGAATTGCACATACAATATCGTCTGGTTGCACCAACTTTGAATGAACCATACATATAATATCGTCTGGTTGCACCAACTTTGAATGAACCGTACATACAATATCGTGCCTGCATAAGAAAGAAACTTAATAGATACAATACATTAGGAATGCATGTTCTACGTAAGGCAAATAACCAAGATACAATGTAATGCAAAACATGCAAGAAACAAAACATAAGCATATTCTATGCGACGAGAGCTGGAGCATATTCCATGCCACATTGGAATGCATATTCAATGCAACAGTACAAAATGCATGTTCTATGCAAGATTAACAGCATGTTCTATGCATGATAAGTTGAAAGCATGTTCTATGTAACAGAATGCACATTCTATGCAACAGTATATGTGAAATGCACATTCCATACAACGACAAAGAGATGTACATTCTATGCAATGACAAAAGCGTAGTTGATAAAACCAACTGTAGACGTCCCCGAACGCCCCGGGAGGATGAACTCCCGTTCCGTTCGTTTTGCGGGTCTACTACAGTTCGGACTCAAATTGTTACGGTTCTTAATCTGAACCAAAGAGTCCAAATCCGGCAAATTGTTTTGAGAAAACAGATTTTTAGAAAAGAAGTGCCAAACATGGATTGCTTTGCCAGATACAGAGTCGCCACCTAAATATTTTATTTTGGGAAATTTAGGAAACCCTGACTCGGTGCCAAAGGCCACGTGTCCGTCATCATCACCAAAGTTGCCTTGGCTCGGGAACTTGGGTACGATTGGGGAAGGTCAGCTATGAGCACGCCCTCTCGCCCGATCCGAAGATCGGCCTCTACTAACCGTGATATCTTGTTTTGAAAGCATTATATGTTCTTATTCCGGTTATTAGCCTAGAATTACTGTGTTATGCGCACAGCAAACAAGTATAGACCAAATCGCCTAGATTGGAACAAAACATTGCGTGTTTGTTTTGAAAATGGTTTGCTACTCGCAAGTAGGCTAAAATGCAGGTTTTACCACCCTCAAGTGGGCTTTAGAAAAGAAGGTTTTGCCACTATGTAGTGGGCTTAAAACTCACAGTTTTAATGCATTATTCCAATTTAGGTGATTCAACCTCCACCCACAGGCATTCAAGCAGTTATATCACATAAGCAGCTAGCCTCATGGTAATCATGCTATTATGGCAACACTCGCACGCATGCGGTATGCTAAAGCATAAAAGCTCACCTAGTACTCCAAGCTAAAACAGAAACTAGTTAGTAATCAAGTGCATGATCCTAGTTCATGTTAAGATGGTGTAGACACCCCATTTTTGACCGTCCTCAAGACTTGGACGTCACCGTTGGAACACTCGGTGATTATCCATGTTTGTGTTCGTTTGGAGTTCCCGGAGTTCTCGGCTCGCGCGCCTTGCCTCAGGACTTCTGAACTCGACCGTTTGGTGTTTGGTTTTGCACCAAACACTTGTGTTTTGCCTTGGGAAGGCAGGGAATGCTTTGTGAGGCATCCCCACACACCACCGGCTGTGGCTAGAGGCCACCGGCTGTTTGGTGTTGCCACCGGCACTATATTGTGCAGGTCGGCACTATTTTGTGCCGGTCGGCACTCTTTTTGGCAAAATGGCCATTTTGCCCTGCCGACTGTTGTGCAGCTGCTTTATCAGATATTTTTAGACAGCTGTATCACTTTTTGCTCCCCTCCATACACGTGTATGGAGGGATGAGCCTTTAGGCTTGCTTAACTTGTAAGTTTTGATGCCTATACAAGAGAAGGCTCTTCTCTTGGCTCAAGGGTTAGAAGATTTGGAGAGTTAGACATTTTAGGAGAGGGAGAAGCTCTGGTTTTAGGTTAGATTTTGTGTATCTATCCTATCTCTCTCTTTCTCTCTTGTTTTGTACACTAGGTGTTTGTGACTTACTATTGCTCACCAACACCTAGTGTTTCACCTTCCTCTTGGAATTGAAGTGCTAAGGGCTTGTTCTTGGTGTTCTTGGCTGGTTTGGAGCTCAAGGAACCAACAACTCCAACCTTTGTGAAGTTGATCATCAAGGGTAAGAAACTTACTTTATTTACCCCATTTTTGTACTCCATTTTTGCCTAGTTTAAAACAGTTTTTGTGCTTGGTCTATAACACAAAAGAGTTCTGATTTTTAACCCTCTTTATTGTTTATTAAGAGTGTTTGGTGGTTTGGGTAGGTTTGACCACCCTTAGGCCTTGAAAAGGTCCCATTTTGTGCCATTTTGTGAGAAATCCGAGACTTTGGTGTTAGGATCTCTTCACCACTGAAATCTTGAGGGATTTCAGTGGTGGAGATGATGCCTTAGAGTCCCAAGAAGGAGAGGGCCCCCCCCTCTCCTTGATGTCCTTGAAAAGGGCAAGTTTTGGCCTCCAAAGGAGTACCATGTTTGGTTGTGTTTTGAGCATGCCTTGGTTGTTTTCCATGCTTATATTGCCATGATATAACATGCCTCCAAGTTGGTTTTGGTCTCCTATGCATGCTTAGTATAGTTGCCTTGTAATGCCTCTTTATGCCTTAACATGCTTAGGTTGTATGCCTCCATTTCTAGCATGTTTTAGACTTGTGTTTGTGAAGCTTTTGTGCTTATTTTAACATGTTTTAGGTCTGACCATAGTTATTTGGTTTGATTTTAGCATGCTTAATATAGCTCCTTTGTATGGTGGCTTGTTGGTCTCAAGTGTGTGCATGTGTAGCATGTGTTGTTTGCATTATTTTGGTGGTTTGGGGCCACTTGACATGCAATTTCAGTCCCCTTGGTGTGCTTGTATGCTTGCCTTAGTGGCCTTGTTAATGCTTTAGGAGCATGTGTTGTATGCCCCTTGTTTTGGCTTCAATGCATGCCTTTGATTTAATGACTCTTAGATGCCATCTAAGTAGCCATTTGGCTTTGTTTTGACATGCTAGAAACCTGTTTTAGGTTGATTAGTGCATGCCATGTATGTTTGTGCAAAGTATGTTTTAATGCCCTATTAGCTTGCCTTAAGCCTAGGCTATTTGCATGCTTTGTTTGATTTGATTTGTTGCATGATTTGGCATCATGTTTGAAATGAATTTGAGAGCTTTTAATGCATGCTAATAGTCCATGTTTGAATCATCTCAAGTGTGCTTGGATGTCGTTTTGTTTATGCCTTGGGTTTGGCACCTTAACATGTGCATGCGGGTGCGTGTCTAGTCTCCATTTCTAGGCACTTTGGCCACTGATTTTAGGCCTATTTGAGTTGCCTAAGTCATGTGTAAGACCATTCTTTCATTGGTTTGCATGCTTGTCTTGTATGCTTGCTTGTATGCTTGCATAGGCATATTGCATAATCCATGTTGCATGTTAGATAATATGCTTAGGGTTGCATCACATGAGCATGCATGCTTGGCCTCTTGAAGTGAAATGTGATAGAGGTTGGGCACTTTTGTGTGTTTATTTGGTTGCATTGCATTTTATAGTAAAGTTGCATTCTTGATTCTTAGGGCCATCATGCATGAAAATGCGCGATTGGTGGTCCGAGGATCGAGGCACATACCCCATTGAGTCATTAACATGATGTGGGATGTGTTTTGTGCATACATGCTTTGAATTACCTTGCCATGCATAGTTTGTCCTCTGCTGCTGTGAGTTGCAGGATCTGCAGAACATTTTGTGCCGACCGGCACTTTTTAGTGCCGACCGACAGTGTTTTCCCAGCCAATGGAACAATTCAGTGCCGGTGGCCTCCTCCGTCAGCCGGTGGTGCTCTGCCCCAGCCGGTGGTACTCCCCAGTGCCCTGAGAGGCACTCCTGGGATTTTGGTAATTTTCAGAGGAGGAAAGCAGGGGAAACAGAGGCAATCCGTGCATGGCAGTGCGATTCCGAGCCAATTCCGAGCGCGCGCTGCATTTGAGCCCTCTTCCTGAGGCGTTTACTGCTTTAATTAACTTAGTTAATTTGTTAATTAATTTAATTAATTTGTAATATTTAATTAGCTTGCGTAGTTAATTAATTTGTATATTCTTTCGGTCCCTCCGAGCGAGGGCATAATTGTAATAAGTGTGTGTGAGTAGGTGTATGTCTTCCAACCCCCATTTCTTTCTACCCTTTTATTTACCCGCTTATGTTGGTAGATTAGGGCACATTTAAATTAGCATACCTTATGCAATGCATGCGTGCATCCATGTATTTGTTGACATGCACCGGGCTCGGCACATCATACAAACTGCATCGTACTTTCAATTCCAAATTGAATACGTGATAGTTGTAGCATTTCACATGCCATGTCTAGGATAGCCGAGCCTGTCTAGATTACAACTTTGCATGTGTTGCATTAGACATTTCAGTATGCTTAGGTCCATGCATGGATTTCTGATAAGCTTCTGTTTTGGCTCGGAGTACGATGTAAGTATTTTACGCTTTAGCATATCGCATGCGTGTGAATGTTGCCATGACAGTATGCTTACCATGCGGCTAAGTGCTTATGTGAGATAAAATGTTTGAATGCCTGTGGGTGGAGGTTGGATTGCTTGAGTTGGAAAAACTCGTTGAAATCCGTGTTTTAGCCTACTTGCGAGTAGCAAATTCCAAAGCGCTTTTCAAAACAAACGGATATGCAATGCTTGTTTCCAAAATAGGCAATCTAGTCTATACTTGTTTGCTGTGCGCATAACATAGTAATTCTAGGTTAATAATTGGGATAAGAACGCATAATGTTTTCAAAATCGGATATCACGGTTAGTAGAGGCCGGTCTTCGGACCGGGCGAAAGGGGGTGCTCATAGCTGACCTTCCCCGATCGTACCCAAGCTCCCGAGCCAAGACCACTTTGGTGATGACAGACATGTGGCCTTCGGCACCGAGTCAGGGTTTCCTAAATTTCCCATTTTAAAATATTTAGGTGGCGACTCTGTAATCTGGCAAAGCAGTCCATGTTTGGCACTACTTTTTCAAAAATCTGTTTTTCTTCAAAACGATTTGCCGGATTTGGACTCTTTGGTTCAGATTTAGAACCGCGACACAAATCGAGTCCGAACTGTAGCCGAGGTCCCCCGCAGACGTGTTACAGATGGCTAATGCAACACATGCAGAATGCAACTTAGATAGGCTCGGCTAATCTACAATGACATGTGAAATGCTGCAACTAACACGTATTCAATTTGGAATTGAAATACATATGCAGTTAGAATGATGCGCCGAGCCCGATGCATGCAAAACAGATGAATGAATGCAAACATGCTATCATACTGTATGCTAATTTAAACATGCCCTAGTCTACCATCATAAGTAGGTAAATAAAAGAGAAGAAAGACGTGGGATTGGAAGACATATACGCACTCACACACACTTATTACACAATTGCCCTCACTCGGAGGGTCCAAATAAATATTACAGTCCGAATAAATAATACTAAATTAATTATTACAAATTAAATATTACAGAACTTCTAATTAATTAACAAAATAAATGCAGAAGGGAAAAGGTCACAGCCTCGCCTTGGAATGCGCGAATGATGCATGCTTGAGTCCGTTTCGCCCAGAAAACCCGTACCATGCCACCGCTGCCTCTGTTTACACTGCCCTGCTTTTTTGAAAACTGCTAAAGTCTTGGGACATATTCCCTGCACACTGTAGAGCACCATCGGCTAAAGGAAATACCCACCAGCCATGGAAAATGTCCATCGGCTGGACTTCATGTTATCGGCCATTCATCCATGGCCGGTCGGCACTATAAACGGCCGGTCGGCCAAAAATTCCTGCAGAACTGGTTTTTGACAGCAACAAAGGACAGACAGTGTATGGCATGGAATTTCAAGCAAATGTAAGCATGGTCACACTCCTTATCATGCAGTGGACTCAAGGGAGCATGGCCCTCGATCCTCGGGCCATCAATTGTGCATTTTGATGCATGATGACCTAAGAGGCCAAGGTTGCAATTCAATGAAAATGCATGCAACACACAAATGAATACCAAGACCCTATCATGTCAAAGTCAAGGGCCTCGGTGACCGAGAGTTGAGACGTGTTACATCACTTGGAGTATGAACACTTCTCAATCCTCACACTTGGCTTGACACCCCAAACCAAGCAATGTAATGCATGTTATGCAAACATGGCTCAAAGATGCAACATAAGATTAAGATGCAAGGCATGCCAAATGCAATGCAACATGTCATGGCAAGTTATGCAAAAGAACTAGCATGTGACAACACATCATGAATCAAACATGCAACAAAACATGTGACAAGAAGCAATGGTGGACTTAAACCATGAAGGGGCAAACCTCAGCCCACCCCAAAACAGTGGCCAAAAGCATCCCAAATGATGGACAAAATGCACAACAAACATGCAAGTCAAAGAGACCTAAAGCTAAGGCATAATAAAGGGGCATTCTACTACCACTACCCCAAGCAAACATGGCATGAACCATACAACCAAAAACAGAATTTTAACATGCAAAATAAGCCCCAAATACCCCTGATATGGCAGCCCCAAAGCCTCAAACATAGGGCTATGCACAATGACCTATTCCTAGTCATGAAAGGCCAACTCTTCAAGGCATGAATGAGATGATAAATGGAGACATGTAAGCATGGTATAGGGACTGAAATAGCATGTTAAATGATTCCAAATCATTGAAATAGCCTAACCAATGCATGTTTATGATTCACACATTCAAGGCTCACAAGCCAAAATGTGAAGCAACTATACCAAACATGCTAAACAAGACCAAATTAGTGGCCAACAGACCTTAAGCATGATAAAATATGGCCAAGAACTTCACAAAGTAAAGCCAAGATATGAGAGCATGGTAGTCAAAAGTCATGATGCATTTCTAGGCACAAACAAGGGAATACAAAGCAAGTATGTTAAGCATGCAAAGGGCCACAAATCCGACCAAAAACATCTGATATGGAGCCAAGAACAAACCAAGCATGCATGTTGCCCTTTAAGCCAAAACAAGGATAAAAGAGGGACAAAGAGGAGAGGGGTGTCCCTCCCCTATACAAGACTTCAAACCCTCTTCTTTACCACTGAAAATCCACTGCATTTCAGTGGTGAAAAGAACAAAACACTCAAGCAAATAAAGCCTAGCAATGGAAGCACCAAAAGGGCCAAATAAGGCCTAAGAGGGTGAGTTCGACCCCAAACCACAAAATGACCTTAATGAAGTATTTAAAGCATGCAAATATAAGACTTTTTCTAGTTATACACAAAGCTCAAATCATCATGCAAGACAGGTAAAAAGCTGTTGCAAAATTGGGGAAACTAAAGCAAAGTAGTTACCCTTGAAAAACACCTCAAGAACAGCAGGTCCAGCCACTCTCTTCTGATCAAAACAAGCCCAAAAACTCAAGAACAAACCCTCTAAGTCCCTCAAGGTCGAAGTAAGGTGTGGTAGTGTGTGTGTTAGTGCAAAACTAGGGTAAAACTACACTTTTAGGCCACAAAACACACACAAAGGATGAGAGAGAGGGGGATATATAGAGAGAGAGTATATGACAGATGTGTATGTATATATTCTCTGGTTTTTTTGTTCAAAACTTCTAACCCTAGACAAAGGAGGAAGAAGGGCTCTTATATAAGCAAAGAAAAGGCTTTAAGCTTCTCAAGGAAGCTAAATGAAAAGGGGCAAAGGGGGCAAATGGTTCATGGCTTCTTGAAGAAGCTGGGACAGCTGTTCATCCTTCTAGAAGGAACTAGGGGGTCAAGGGCTCAAAACAGCCATCCCCGTGCATGGGGAGTGGTGTTGGTGTATTCCAGCTGGCACAGTTGGCATGCACCAAGCCTAAAGGGGTGCAGAAGGGTCACCGGCCAAATAAAGTGCCGGCCGGCCACAGAGAGTGCCGACCGGCCATTGATACCAAGCAACCACGGCCGGTAGCAACAAGGAATGGCCGGTGATGTAAAGGGAGGGCCGGTGGAGTGTGGGGATGACCAACAAGCCATTCCCTGCCTTCCAAGGAAAAAACACAAGTGTTTGGTGCAAAACCAAACACTAAACGAACGAGTTAAGAGATCCTGAGGCGAGGCGCGCAGCCGAGGCCTCCGGGAACTCAAAACGAACACGAACAAGGGTGATCACTGAGTGTTCAATCAGTGACGTCCAAGTCTTGAGGACGGTCAAAAATGGGGTGTCTACACCAACTCAGTCGCAACTTTCGATTTACCTCTCGGAAGAGTTGCAATATGTTTTAAAAGGATACACCTTGTTCGTGTTGACTAGCAATGAACATCATGTACTGAAGACACAGTTTGGAGCTTCCGCAGAGGCAATTCGAACTTAAAAGTGAACTTTCCTTGCACTTCTTGAGAAATGAAGACACAAAACAGCATCAGGACTCAAAAGAGGAGCACTGGGCACTGGATGGCCGCAAGGGGGAGGGGGGCGTCGGCCACCTGTCGGCCACCCCTAAGCATTGTTGGCCACCAATGGGGCCTGTCGGCCACCAGTGGTGGCCGGTCGACCACCGATGGTAGATCGGGGCCAATTCGGTCTTTTCACCACGGGTCTTTAAATATACACCCCCAAACTTCATTTCTACACTTTTCCATAGCCGAAAATCCTCCCTTTCTCTCTCTAGATAGTTTTTCCCTCTAGATTCACGTTTTATACGTGTTTTCTAATGCCCCACGGACGTTTGATTTGCTAAATCCTCTTTGTATACTCCGTTTTGAACCGATTGAAATTCGATTTCGGTACCTTTTCTTGGAGTTTCACCACTTGAGGCTTGTTTCCCTCGAGTTCTTTTTGGGTTCTGTGCCTTTTCCCAGGCTTTGACTTTTTCTTCCCTTTTTTTCTCTCTTAGGGTTGACTTTTGGCATTTTCCACCTATTTTCCTCATTTTCAACCACTTTCTCATCTTCTTTCCAGATGGCGGACGACATTCCTTATGACGGAGCTTCTCTAGAGATTCCACCAAAGTTATCCCCAATGATGGAGGTAGAGCCTGAGCCTGTGCTACTACCACCTAGGGTTCGACCTGACAACATATGATCCTCAGACGTATGTGCTACCACCTGAGAGTGTTCGGCATTTCAGAGGGTTTGAGCGAGGTGCACCAAATGATCTCTTGCTGCGAGAGCTAGCCTCCCATTTATCTTATAACGCCACCGAGGTATACACTGTATTCTCATGTTTTATTCACTGTACCTTGCATTTCTTATTTAAACCACACTCTTGCACTGTATTTCTTACACTGTTTTTCTCCTGCTCATTCTGATCACATGAGGATTCCCACTCTATCAAAGGCTACGGAGCCACATTTGTGAGGGAGTGGTATATGGAGCTCCCCGACGGTGTCAGCCACATTTTTGATGAGGCCGGCTTCGGCTTGTTCTGCATGGGGTTATCACGCCTTATAGCAAGTCGACCTCTACTTGGAGCGTTGGTAGAGAGGTGGTGGGATACCACCAACTCTTTCCACTTTTCTGCTGCGGGAGAGATGACGATGACTCCCTATGACTTCTCTATGCTCACTGGCATAGAGGTAGGGGGTCGTCCGATCCCTTATGATACAGACATGGGTGAGTGAGAGGCAACATGGATCTACCTGCTAGGAGTACACCCACCTCTCTTCCGATCGGGGATGGCACGATGCAGCTGGTTTGCAGAGCAGTTTCGAGGGAGAGAGCCAGAGACCCCAGAGGAGACTGAGCATTACGCCTGAGGCTTCTTGATGTGTCTCTTCGGTACCACTTTGTTCACAGACAGAGCGAACACTGTAGGGTTATATCTCCTAAGTGCACTGGTGGACTTGTCTCAGGTCCGTGTTTATGATTGGGGCAGTGCTGGCCTTGCCACATTGTATAGATATATGAGCTCGACATCCCGCAGGAGCGGGAATAAGGTTGGCGGCTACTGGAGAGCCTGGGAGGTATGCTTTACCTTTTTTGCTTTACATTTCCTGCCGTGCTGGCCTTGCCACATTGTACTTTCTGCATTCTGTATTCTACATTCTCTAGACATTATACACACATTCTGCTTTCTATATTCTGTATTCTACATTCTCTAGACATTGTACACACATTTTGCTTTCTGCATTCTTTGTATTTTGCTGTATACTCAATATGGCCCTTTTCTTTTTGCAGCTTTGGGTATATGCCTACTTTCCGACCCTTGCCCCGGCGTCAGAGGTAGAGATGCCTCCTGTCGTGCTGTATTCTCACCGGCATGATGAGAGATGCCTACGGAGGACCCAAGAGACTTTTTCATTCTCCCGCCGGTATTTCGACACTGTGACTGCAACAGAGGTAACTCAAAATTCATAGTTATTTTCATTCTACTTCAGCTCTGATTCATATTGTAATATTCTAATGGCAACTAACAAGCTGTGCATTCTCTGTTTACAGATCACGTGGCAGCCTTGGGCGACGATGCCTGAGGGAGTCGGGGACCAGTTTGCTGGAGCTCGGGGGGCCACCCGTTTTTAGCTTTTATTCGAGGGTCCAGTTTGTCGGGTCTGGTTTCTAGGCGAGCATTTCGTACGCCAGACCTTGGGTTTGCCACAGCTGATAGTTCCCATGGCCCACCCACCATCTATAAGAGCTACAGAGCAGCTCACCTCCCAGGAGATGATCCAGTTTACTAGAGGCTTGGACGCCGATTACTTCTTGGGAGAGGGTGATTATGCGACATTCATCGAGACACACCTCATGCCTCCTTTGACCGGTATTTGCGGAGGTGAGAGGATGAGAGCTCCAGCTACCAGAGAGAGAACCAGAGTACCTAGGGCGACCAGGGCAAGTGGTAGAGGGGCCACCCAGATGAGGTAGAGGACTGGTTGGCCAGAGCTACCTACTGCACTCACATGTTGGCGGTATACTAGGGAGGCATACCATATCCCGATTGAGCCTGCCGCAACGGGACACAAATACGTTAGAGCTCCTGATGCACCGTTGGTATGTACCCCATTCTTTAGTTTTCTCATTTCTTTATGATATTTGTTCCTTCCGGACATTGATCATTTCCAATGCATTTGTAGGCACCTCCTGGATACACTGAGGATCTGTTAGGGCTGTTAGCCTCATTTGAGGG
Organism: Camellia japonica; assembly: GCA_030407325.1. Classification (NCBI taxonomy): domain Eukaryota; kingdom Viridiplantae; phylum Streptophyta; class Magnoliopsida; order Ericales; family Theaceae; genus Camellia; species Camellia japonica. The sequence continues at coordinate 19,543,612 of JAPPVO010000059.1, read as the reverse complement.
CATGATATTGAGGAGGGAGGCACTGCTCGGCTTCCATGGCATTCAGGTTATTTCTTCAGTTTTCTTACATTTCAGTCATCAAATTTCCACTGACACACCGAAACTGACATTTCAACTAAAAATTTCCCCACGCTGCACTGATACATTGCATCTGAATTCATACATTGTACCTAACTTCTGTATATACTCATTCTGCACACCATACTTGCATCTGATATGCATACTGTGGCTGATATATGACAACTGTCTTTTCAGGTCCCACCTATATCTACAGTACTAGCGGCAGCAGCACCAGGACCATCAGCACCTCCTCTGGCAGCAGCTGAGGCCGAGCTAGGAGCGGCCGAGCTGAGAGTGGCCCTTCAGAGCCTATTTTGAGCGATGATGATACTGAGACCAACGAGGTCGAGGAGGCAGCGAGTCAGCACGCTGAGTCATCCGAGAGTGGAGACGATGACGCTGGCTCGGGTTCTGCTAGTGGCGATGTTACTGAGCCCGGTTTAGAGGCAAAGAGCAGCGATGACTCCGGTTCCAGTTCGACATCTAGTTCAGACAACGGCGCAGATGGACACAGCTCTGAGTCCCCACCCAGGAAAAGGACGAAGAGGGCCTCTCAAGCCTGAGATAGCTGGCCCTGATCTATCTATATTTTTGCTTAGTTTCTTTTTGTTAGTAGTGTTAGCACTTTGTACAGCCTCAGACAAATTTTTTTTTTTGTATAAAAACTTGTACTGCACTTTTTGTAAAAACAACCATGATCGAAATGAAAACCAAGCTTCTTTTTTTTGTTGTAAAAGTGTTGTGTTTTGCATCATGAGAACTGCATTGCATGAAAATAAGATTGAATTTGACATTGAAAACTAAATACTTGTATTATCACAACAGGCTGAATCGGGTAACAAACCGACTAACAACTAAAATAAACAAAGTAATACAACTCGATAATCAAAATAACAACTCGATAAACAGCAGAACAATCCGATATACAACAAAACAGCTCGATAAACAACTTAAATACAGCACAACAAACTTGCTAAAACTAAAAGGACTCAAAACAAGACCTTGAAAAATACAAAGAGCAGAACAAAACAAAGGTTCTCAGCACTCTCAACACAAAGGTGGATAATAGGTCTGCAAAAAGGGCTGTCGGCCATGAATGGATTCTGTCGGCCACTAGTGGTGGCCAGTTGGCTACCCAAGTGGCTTGTCGGCCATCACTGATGGCCGGTCGGCCACCAATGTGAGGAGCCCCTAGATTGTTGTCACCTGGCTTCCACTCACTGCCTTATCTTCTACAAAAGATTGGAACTTTGTGATTTCTTCATTTCAGCTACAAATTCTTCAAAAATGGAGCCATTCTTCACCGAAAAACTCTCGAATTGGATTGCAACTTTAGATGGCTCGAAAAAGGTGAATTTTCAGGGTTTCGGCATAAATGCACTATTCCCGTTGAGTCGTTCTCCGCTTTGCTTTCCGTTCCTACATGCTGCAGCTAGATGTCGGAACCCAGTTACGCATGTGTTTAGCTTCGGGGGACAAGAGCTATGCTCAACGATCGAAGAATTTCAAGTGTTAATGGAAACCCGGCGCGAAGAGGAAATCTTGCCTCAACCTTGTTTTGGTCACATCCAAGCTTTGGGACGGATGTGCGGGCTTACTCTACATGAGGCTCGATCCTTGGTTCATAATGGAAAGCTGGGCATCCCTAGTTTAATTCATCGATTTTCTGACGTCGTCAACCGTGGTGACCTTCTTTGGCGGGGTTTTTGGTAACACGCCATTTGTTTGTGCATGTTAGCACATTTTCTCCTTGCCCCTAATTTCAGCGAGTCTAGCATCCGGCTAGTTGAAGTGGCTCAAGGCTTGAAAGAGGGCAAGAGTTGCATTGGCTTGGTACTAGCCGAGACTTTGATGGGCTTAGACGCCTTTTATCGGCGAGAGACAAACAAATTCGCAGGGAGTCCATTACTTCTTCAGGTAATGTTTCCCACCCTTTCTAATATGTGTTTCTCACATCACTCGGCAGTCATGCTCTACTTTTCTCTCAAAGCCCTTTTCTCACTTTTTCTCTCAACATACACCTCTCTATTCTTTAATCTCTCTTTTCTTTCATCCCTCCCCAGATATGGTTTATGGACAAGCTAAACATAGTGGACTCTTGCCCTACATACTCAACTCGAGCATACTTTTTTCATCAACAGCTAATTGATTTTCCGAACGAAGGGTGGTGGTGCCATTGGATGTGCAACAAGGTCTGCTACTGACATTGCTTGGCGTTGCCCCTAGTTTGATCTGACCGAAATGAGCTACAGCATGGCTCGGTAACCCGATATTCAATTGATTGGCCTGACATACTGTGTATTCTACTTTCCGTTTCAGTTCAGGCATCAGTTCAGACACGACTAGACTTGCCCAGAAGAGGGGGTAGAGTACCCGGCTTCATTCCCAATCCGAGGTTCACAATTGGCTAGATATCCCAATGCTTGGAGGACAAGAGAACTTCTGACTCTTGCTCCCAATTTCAGTTGCGCCCTTTTTGGCGAATGCCTGGCTTGGCTTGAAGAAGAAGCACAAATCGGGCCTACTTTAGCATCAGAAGCTTCCACAATCGCAGGGAGGGGACGCAGGAACACCTGACTCATCTATGCCCTAAGTTTATTGCTTTGATCTAACTTTTTAAGTTTTTCTTTTTGAATGTAATAAAAGCAACTTTGATTTGCATCGAGAGTTGGAGAACTTTGTATTGAAATCAATGAAATTGAAGTTGTGGGCACTGAAAATTTTCTTTTTGGTCCAAAAATGGTCTAAGTTGTAAAAAGATTAATTTGAACAAAAATCAACTTTTATTAAAACTTTTCAAAACCATTTTCGATAAGGATAACAACTTGACACACACGGAATCTATCCTCGAGATGTACAACCCCGAATCCAGAAACAGAAAATTGCCCCTAGACTGAATAGCATTGTTCAGCACTCTAGCCAGCTTTTCTCTCAAAGTAAGGATCACAACCGAACTTTCAAATAACGAACAGACAAGGATGCCTTGATCAATCACATGGATAATTGATTTGGAGGTGTATATGGCCGGACTTCAGAATAAAGTTGCCTATATATCTCGAAGATGGGAATTAGGCCTTACGTAGTTTGGTTCGGGTTCACTCGAGTATTAACTCTCTCCTTTTGCGCTCTAGCTTTTGCCAAGGCCGCCTTTTCTGGATTTTCAACCTTACGAGTTCAGTTTTTATTTTTTCCAATTTTTTGTGCTTTAAATTTTGCCTAGGTTGCCCTTCTGGGTTTTCGGCCTAACGAGCCTCTCAGGGGTAATATTTCTTCAACTTGTCCATATTGATTGGTTGGGAAAATTCTAGGCCATCCAGGTCCGTAAGAATAACAGCTTCACCCGACCAAATAGTTTTGATATTGTAAGGACCAGTCTAATTGGGTTTGAACTTGCCCCTAGGGTCATGGATAGGAGCTCGGTTGTCTTTCAACACCAAATCCCTTTCCTTAAGATTCCGAGACTTAACTTTCTTGTTAAAAGCCCTGGCAATCTTACGTTGATAACCCTGAACATGGTATAGTGCTTTCAGCCTTCTCTCATTGAACAACATTAATTCTTTGAACCTGCTCTGCTGCCAATCCACCTCTGCTATTTGACACTCAGCCATAACCCACAGCGACGGAACTTCTATTTCGATTGGCAGAACAGCTTCCATCCCATAAACCAAAGAGTACGGAGTTGCCCCAGTAGATGTCCGAATTGAAGTTCTGTAGCCCCAGAGAGCAAATGGCAATTTGTCTAGCCAGTTCCTGTAGGTCTCAACCATCTTCTGTAAAATGTGCTTGATGTTCTTGTTGGCGGCCTCAATAGCTTCGTTGGTTTGCGGCTAATATGTAGATACTTATGAAAAGCCACGTTGTATTTCTCCAACAAGTTGATCACTTCTTTCTTGAAATGGGAGCCATTGTCTGAAATGATCTTATTCGGGACTCTGTAACGGCAAATGATGTTATTTCGGATGAACTTAGCCACATGCGTTGCTTTCAACATTGCATAAGACTGAGATTCCACCCACTTCGTGAAGTAATCAATTGCCACTAGGATGTATTCATGCCCATTCGACCCTTTCAGTGTAACTGCCCCAATGACGTCAATTCAATAAACTGAGAAAGGCCATGGTGTTGTACAACTTCGACGGCAGGATATTCATGCGATTTGCATGGATTTGGCATTTGTAGCATCGCCGAACAAAACCAATACAATCCTCCTCCATGGTAGACCAGTAGTAACCTTGCCTGAGAATCCTTTGGGCTAACATTACTCTGCTTATGTGTGCTCCACACTTTCCCCTTTGGATGGCCTCCATTAGGCGTTTCGATTCCTCTGCGTCAACACACAGCTTGTGCATTCCCAGATGACCTCTCTTATACAACTTACCCCCATAGATGATAAATTGAATGACCATTTGCTGTATTGCCCTCTTATCTTTGGCATTTGCCCCTGGTGGATAAACCTCCTTTTCCAAGAAGTTCTAGATATCATAATACCAGGGGTTTTGATCTTTCACTTCATCTATTGCGATGATAGTCTCATAGGCCGACGTATATCTCTGCTCAATAATGATCGGATGCATCCGGACTCCAAAAGGGATGTGTATCATAGAAGATAGAGGTGATAAGGAGTCAGCAAACTTGTTATTTTCTCTTAGTAGATGTGTGAAGGTTAGCTTCTCAAACCTAGGAATTAGAACATCCAGGGTCTGGTGATAGATCTTCATCTTTTCTTCTTTGACCTTCTAGTTTCCATTTGCTTGAGACACAACTAAGTTCGAGTCCCTGATGACGTCTAACCTTTTTGCCCCTAATTCTAGGGCAGCTTCCAAACCAGCAATACATGCCTCGTATTCTGCTCCGTTATTAGATACCTTGAATCAGAGTTTGAAGGCTAAGGGTATATGGGAATTGTTGGGTGCTATCAGCAACACTCCTATCCCATAATCGTATTGATTTGATGCTCCTTCAAAGTACATTGTCCAAATCTCTTCCTCGACTTGCAGAATAGTTTCATCTAGAAACAGGTATTCTACTGCTTCATCCCTTTCCACTGGGTGATCTACCAGGAACTTAGCTACCGCTCTCCCCTTGACAGACTTACGAGTAACATACTTTAAATCAAATTCGGAGAGAAGAAGCAACCAACGGGCTAGCCTACCCGTAAGCGCTGGTTTCTTAAAGAGATATTTGATGGGGTCTAATCTCGAAACCATAATTATGGAGTGAGCTAACAAGTAGTGCCTCAACTTCCTGGTAGCCCATACCAAGGCTAAGCAAGCCTTCTCCAGCGGGGTGTAATGGGTCTCATAATCCAGCATCTTCTTACTCAGGTAATGGATGGCTTTCTCCACCCTATCCTCAGATTCCTGAGCAAGCATGCATCCCATTGTTGTGTCCATTACTGAAAGATACAGAATCAACGGCTTCCCTGGTTCTGGTGGTGACAACACATGTGGGTTTTGTAGGTACTACTTGATCTGCTCGAAAGCTAACTGACACTGGTCATCCCATTGGAATTTCTTTCTTTTCTTCAGGAGACCAAATAGTGGTTCACAAGTCAAGGTTAATTTTGAAATAAACTGTCTTATGAATCGTACTTTACCCAGAAAGTCTCGCACCTGCTTTTCAGTCCTTGGTGGTGGCATTTCTAGGATGGCCTTGATTTTGGAAGGATCTACCTCGATGCCTCTCTATGTGATCAAGAAACCCAGTATTTTCCCTGCTGTTACGCTAAAAGTGCACTTCTGTGGATTCAGCCTCAACCGATATTCTCTGATCCGTTGAAATAATTTCTTCAAGGCGGTGTAGTGGCCCTTTCTTTCCTTGGACTTGACAATCATATCGTCCACGTACACCTCCACCTCTTTGTGGATCATGTCATGTAGAATTGTGGTTGCAGCCTGTTGATAGGTAGCACCAGCATTTTTCAACCCAAATGGCATCACCCTGTAGTAGTAGGTTCCCCACGGCGTGGTGAAGGTGGTTTTCTCTCTGTCCCCGGGTGCTATCAGAATCTGGTTATACCCGGAAAACCCATCCATGAAGGAGAGCAACGCATGGCCTGTGGTGAAGTCCACCAATTCATCGATGTGCGGTAAGGGAAAGTCTTCCTTCGGACTGGTCTTGTTCAGATCTCTGAAATCCACACACACCCGAATTCTGCCATCTTTATTTGGCACCGGAACATTGTTGGCCAACCAAGTCGGATACTCAGATACTTGCAAAAACCCTGCGTTTGTCTGCTTGGTGATCACTTCCTTAATCTTCAAAGCCCAATCCAGGCGTATTCTCCACAGTTTCTGCTTGACGGGTCGGGCCTCGGGGTCAAGAGGGATCCGATGCTGTACAATCTTAGGTCGATTCTAAGCATGTCTTTGTAGGACCACGCAAAAACATCTTTGAAATCTTTTAATAAAGTGACTAAGCGCTCGCGCTCCTCAGAAGACAACGTGGACCCGATTTGGACTAGACGCGAATCCTTCTCAATACCCACATTAATTGGAATGATTTCATCAACAAGGGGTTTTACAAACCTCTCCTCCTCTCGATCAATCAAATGCTTCAAAACCAGAGGAATTCCTTCCTTATCATTTTCGTCAAAATTTTGAAAGTCATGATCAATGCAATATACAAGTGGCACAGAGAAGTACTAAAAAACCTGCGGTGGCATTCTCATTCACAAAGTCCAGTTCATCCAGTTCCTCGGTTACAACGGACTCAAAAGAAAAAGAAAAAGATGACCTGGACAAAACCTCGGCATCCGGGTTACCAACCCCAGGAATACCGGACCCAAACTTAGAAGAACTGAAATCTGATTCTGACTCCACAGACTCTGTGGAATCAGATTCTAGTTCACTACCTAACTTAGAGCTACTGGACATGAAGCCCTCCTCCAACTGCCAAGTGAGGGATGGTGCGTCTGATGCATCCAAGATACCACTGGAAGGGTCCACACCTGCTGTAGACACCCCATTTTTGACCGCCCTTAAGACTTGGGCGCTACTGATGGTTTACTCGGTGACGAAGATGTGCAGTGAAAAGGGTCGATTTCTTCGGCAATGAGAGAGTCAAATCCCAACTTCATACCCATTTTTGGACCAAAACTATCTTGATCAAAAGATTTTGAGACCTTGAAACCCTCTCTTTCAAAATATTTTTGAAAATTCTTCTGCGATGTTCCGACGCTCACATTTTTTTAAACGTCGCGCGCTTTTCGGTAAACCGAGCAAGGAAAAAGTGGAAATGAATGAAGGAGATGAACTCTTTTGAAAAATCTTTCAAAACACCTTGTTTATGGGTTTGTATTTGAAGGAAAGAGGAGACGAGAGAAGAAACCAAGTTGGAGAAACAGTTTGGCATGAATTTGGGAAGGATCGAAACTGAGCGGCTTCACCAAAACAGGCATAACTTTTTGGACACTTACAATTTTGAAGTGAGGCTTCCACCATTGGAAATAAGACTTCCAGGGCTACAATTTAGGCTCAAGAATGACCTGAAAATAAGTCCAGATGAAAGAGTTATGTCTGGTTGAAGTCTATCCAACCAGAGGTGGAGAGGTGGAGAGTGTGGGCCATAAATGGGATTTTTAGGCCATGTGCCGGCCATGAATGGCCAATGTTGGCCCCCTGCCGTCCAAGGGAGCGTGCTGCCGGCCAACAGTGGTACAGTGCCAGCCACAGATGGCAGAAAGCAGTTTTGGACAAATATTTTGCTCTAGCTTGCTCCAGCTGTCTCTCTTGAGATATTTTCGACAAAATGCTCCATTTTTCCTATATAATGAAGCCTTATATCTCATATTCAAGGGTTAGAACAATTTGGAAAAAGATTTGGGAGCCTCTCTCTTTAGAAACTCTCTCTAGATTTCACTTTCTCTAAGGATTTTGTACTTGAATGCTTGCATACATCCATCTTCAACCTATCAACCCTTAAAAAGAGTGGATCAGCTTTGGGCTGAGGTAGCTTGGGACTTGGTTTGAGCTCCAAAAGGTGGTTTTGGCACAAGAAAAGTAGTTGTTCTTGTGTCATGCTTCAAGGGTGAGTGTTTTCCCTCTTTAAGCTTATTTTTGTACACAATCTTGGCCACCTTTGCATACTGATTTTGGCCCAGCTTTCAACTACAAAAACCTTTGTTTTTAATTTTAAAAATGGTAGTTTAAAGTGTTTTTGGAGTTAAGGGCGTTTCACCCACTTTGGTGGCTTATTTGCTAAGCTTCTTGCCTTATTTTAAAGCCTTTGAAATCATCTTGTTTTGGCCTTAAAACCACTGAATTCCAGAGGAATTTCAATGGTGGAAAACCTTTTTTGAGGCTCAAAATAGAAGGGGGTGGTCCCCCCTCCTCTTGTCTTGTTTGCTTGTCTTGATGGCCCACCAAATGAGCATGTGTTTCTACTTCTTTGTGGATTTGTTCAAGCACTTTTTTGTGACTTTTTAGACCTTCCATAACTCTGTTTTGGTCTGGTTTGGTCACCTCTTGCATGCTTCTTATACTTGTAGTGTAATCCTACTTGTGGCCTTGCAAAGTAGCATGTTTTTGTGCCTTGAATTTGGTTAGTTCAAGCATGTTTTTAGCCATTATTTTCCATGCCATAACTCTGTTTTTGGCTGATTTGGTCACCTCTTGCATGCTTTTGGTACTTGTAGTGCAATCATGCATTTTGGCTTAACATGCTTCATGCTTTTGTTCATCATTCTAGCATGTGTTAGCTTTGCTCCAGCACATTTTTGCCACTGATTTAACATGCTTGAGGTCTATTTTAAGTGGTCTTGGTCATGTATGGCTTGCCTTGTAGGACTATAGTGCAAATGGCTTTACTAGTCTTGTGTTTTGAGACCCTAGCATGCCTTATTTGTGACATTTGTGTGATATAGCATCATTTGATATATGATTTCAGAGCATGTTTCACTGTCATACTCTCATGTTTATCACTCTTTCAATGTTTTTGAGAAGTTGAGCATTATGCCTTGTTGGTGAGCCAATACATGAGCTTATTTTTCTTGCCATCTATGCTACAAGTCTAGCATGTTTTTGCCACTATTTTGACCTACCTTAGATCTGTTTTGAATGGTTAGGGTCATTTGAGCATTGCTTAGTATGGTTGTAGTGTAAAGGGCCTTGCCTAGCTTTGGGTTTTGAGGCCTTTAACATGTTATGCATGTGATGTTTGCATGGTATGGCACCATTTAGCAAGTAATTTCAGTGCATATAGTGTAGTCACACTCTCATATACTTCACTTCTTCATAGCTTTTGAGGGTTATGTATCATGCCTTGCTCATAGGCCAACATGTGTGCATGTTCTTCTAGCATTTTGAGCTTCCATTCCAGCATTCTTAGGCCATTTTTTTGGCATGCATGAGGTCTGTCCATGGCTGGTTTATTCATTTGAGATTGATAATGCATGCCTCTTGAGTGATGCTCTTTATTAGCTTAATGTATTTGGCATTTGAGCATGCATTACATATGTTGTTTGTATTGCATTGTGTTCAACCGGACGTTATGTTGAACATAAGGTTGATTGGTCCACTTCATACTCAAAGTGATGAAAGTGAGCCAATCTTCCTTGGTCTCTATTGCCTTTGATCATCCATGATGAGGTAGTAGATTTAGAGTCTTGTTTGCATTGCATTCATTGAAATGTGTGTAAGTTGGATCTTTGGCCATCATGCATTGTATGCTTGATTGATGGTCTCGGATCCAATGATGCCCCTCCATTGATGTTTTGAAGTGATATGGAGTGGCATAGCACAGACATGTCCTAGGGAGACCCTCCCATTCCTCTGTTTTGTGCCCTGTTGCAGAATGGTGTCGCAGCACACCAGTGGCCGGCAGTGCTTCACAGATGGCCGGCACTGCTTCATCCTTGGCCGGCAGTGCACAACCTTGGCCGGCAGGTGGCCTGCAGAAACTCCTCATGGCCGGTAGGCCACTGGTGGATTCCTCAGAGTTGGTTTGGTAAGGTGGAGCATAAGTTTCTTGAAGACACCCTGCAAACAGAGCCTCTAAAGAGTAAACCGGAGAGCTTTTCGGGGCGAGAAACCGAATGCGAGCATGCATCTTCTTCTTCTTCGAACAGAGCTGGAGCAGCTTAGTTTAAATGTTTAATTGTTAGTTAGCATTTGGTTTTGTAATTTAGTTAATTTGTTAATTAATTAAAGTTTTGTAATAATTAGTGATTGGTTTGCTAGTTATTCGATTTGGTTGTGTAATAATTAGTCTAATTAGAATAATTAGATTAGTTAGCATAGCTAGCTTAGCTTATTTATTCGGACCCTCCGTCGAGAGGGAAAATGTTGTAATAAGGGTGAGTGTGTGTTTGCATGTCTTCCAACCCCCATTTCTTTCTCCCTTTTACTTATCAGCTTTTGATGGTTAGTTTAGGGCATATTTGAATTAGCATCCTTATGCTTGCATGCGTGCATCATTCATTTGTCTTGCATGCACCGGGCTCGACGCATCATTTAAACTGCATTGTATTTCAATATACCGACTTGAATACGTGTTTCACAGCATGTTATCAAGTGTTGCATTCATATGCCATCTTAGATAGCCGAGCCTATTTAATGTCATTTTGCATGTGCTGCATTAGGCATTCTGTATAGTTAGGATCATGCATTGATTTCTAATTAGCTTCTGTTTTGGCTCGGACTACACTGTAAGTGTTTATGCTTTAGCATCGTTGCATGTGTGTAAGTGACTGCCATGATAGCATGCTTGCCATGAGGCTATGTGCTTAAGTGATTAACTGCATGAATGCCTATGGATGAAGGCTTCATTGCTTGAATTGGAACAATTCATCAAAATGTGCATTTTAAGCCCACTTGAGGGTGGCAAATCTGCGCTTTAGCCTACTTGAGGGTAGCCATTCCAAACCATTTTCAAAACCAAACATGAGATGTTTTGTTCTAATTTAGGCGATTGAGTCTATACTTGTGTGCTGTGCGCATCACATAGTAATGTTAGGTAATAAACCAGAATAAGAACACATGTGTTTACAAAAACAACATATCATGTTAGTAGAGGCCGATCTTTGATTGGGCGAGTAGGGGTGCTCATTTCAGAACTTTTCCCTCTCGTACCCAAGTTCCCGAGCCGAGGAAACTTTGGTGATGACGGACACGTGGCCTTTGGCACAAGTCAGGGTTTCTTAAATTTCCCAAAACAAAATATTTAGGTGGCGACTCTAAAATCTGGCAAAGCAATCCATGTTTGGCGATTTTTATTTAAAATCGATTTTCCAAAACGATTTGCCAGATTTGGACTCTTTGGTGATTTATCAATCTTACATTGCACTTTGTGAGATTAGATTCAGAACCGTGACAGGAGTCCGAGCTGTAGTAGCTAGAACCCCAATTCGCACCCTCTCCGAAAAGGGGGGCACGCGGAGTGAGTTCGGGCAGTCTACAGTTTCTGGCGACTCTGCTGGGGATTTAGAGAACTTGACTCGAACATCATGATATGTTGTTTTGTTTACACTTATGTGTTTCTTTGCATTGCATTTGCATGGGTGTGCCTAAGTCACAGTGTTTGCCATCTGCTATTCCTGAATGGTTTGCCGGAGGGTTGCTTGGAAAAACGTACCATAAGGCTCACCGGTTATGGGCTCTGCCACGATGGGAACACAAACTTTAATTTTTACCGAGGCACCCTTTTCGGCCATTCGACCTAGTCACATATCGGAAGCCATAGAGACCTTTCCAAACTGGGACAGGTCGCTTACCTGAACGTAGGTTGTTTGAAGCCGCTGCATGCGTAGTGAAACCCTAGCTCCTGAAAAAATAGGACAGGGAAACCCTACCCCACCATAGGGGTGTTTTGGCTCTCACTTGCTTGCTATGTACTGCTAGGGTGTGTCTCTACAGAAATGCATGTATCAGTTGCAAGTCTGGATATCAGTCTGAGAGCATCATTGTTTGAGGGTATCGGTATTGTGGCAGAAAATTTTGGGGCAGAATTCAGTAAAGAGTACAGTCATTCAGCTATGCTCAAATCTATTCTGGTGAAATTGGGCTGAGATGCTGTCTGTTTTCTCTTTTTCTAGGTAGTCTTGGAACCATAGCTTCAGAAGGCTCCAATATCCCCCGGGTACATTGGACTTGTGCTGATAGACTTTGTCAGGTCAGAGATTTTGTTCAAGGGCAACCAGTTTTCCTTCACCAGTGGTAAGGCAAAGAAAGGCCAGTCAGGGCTCATTGGTTCAACTGATCCGTCAGTCACCAGTCACATCACCTTGGTCAGAGCGCGAGCATCTGCCTCTATCATGGCGCAGCCTCCGGCAAATTTAGAGGATTTGCTGATCCGTTTCCAGCAATCAGTGGATTCGCTGCAACAAGATATGGTTAGGCAAGTCGAAACATTGCAGAATATGATATTCAACTTTAAGGACATTGGGGTTCAAATCAAGGAGGCCATCCGACAAGGGATCTTTGTGGAAGATAATGAGCCTTCGAAGAAGAATGTTGTTCACAGTTCCAATGCCACTACTGATGGTCGCACAGCTGTGAAATGCTCAGAAGTAGACACTATCATTACTTTCCTCCATAGCCAAAGACCAACCACTTCAACTCGGCACCAAGCCCGAAATTTCCATCCTCTGTACATGAGTCTTTCTCAAGCTTTGAAAATGCTACGGGAAAAAGGGTACCTAGAGCTCCTAGAACCTCAACCCCTTTCAACTCCTCTTCCACCAAGATATGACCCAGCTAAACACTGTACCTACCATCAACAGCACGGTCATGATACGAACCGTTGCATCCGCCTCCGTCATAAGATTCAGGATCTTATTGATGAAGAGATCATAGCTCCACCAAAGGGACCTTAGGCCACCACAAACCTGTCACCCCCACATCTCAATTTAATCCATACAATGCCATCCGGCTACAACCCCAACATATACATCACCCCGGCCCATTTACCTAAGCCTGAGGTGTTCATTCCAGTCAGCATGGACTTATGTATGATGGGTGCATCTGAACCCCAATCATCTCAAACCCGTGAGCCTACTACTTCTGAGCTGATGAGAATGATTGAAGATCTTCAGAGAACTGTGGCAGATCTAGCCTTTGGAATATTGGCTCCGTCGTCGACCATATCACATGCCAGAAATTTCATGCCAGAAGGCTCCCCAATCTTGGGGCGAATTGCAATTGAAATTGGCCAACCTGAAGCCATCCCAAGTTTGGGCAATGACATGTCGACGACAACTGGGCTCCGCTCTGATATAGTGACCCAATCCCTTGGTAAAGTAGAGGCAAGTGGTAAGAACAAGATAGGGGCAGGCATTGATCCCTATGAACACCTTCTGTGGGCTGTTGAGGCTTTGAAAGCTGAAGGACTGAACAAACAGCAAGTGCTCGCAGTTGTTGCAAAAACAGTGGATGACACTTTCGCCACTCAGAATGAAAGTAGTTTGAATCAAGGGGCAAGCCGGGAGAAGGGCCGTCGTACCAGAAACGTTCCTTTCAGCTCTAATCCTGTACTCGGAAGAGATCAGCAAACCCAGTCAGTGCCCATTAATCCCTTTGCTGGTGCATCCAGCAAAACTCCACAAACCTCGAAGTACTAACCCCGAGGTCAGAGGGTCTTCCATGCCCTCTACATGACTTTGTTCAAAGCTTTCCAAATCCTCGTTGGACAAGGCCATCTCGAACCCCTTGAGCTGCGGCCATTACCGAATAACCTCCCTCCCTCCAATGATCTGGCCAAGTACTGTGCCTTCCATCAACAAGCCGGTCATGACACTAACATGTGTTTTCGTCTTCGCCACGAAATACAAGATTTGATTGACAGCGAGGTCATTGTCGCACCAGGTCCTGCAAAGTCTATCGGCACTGGATCAGTGAACTTGGGGGATAATGTGATTATATGATCGGGGGATGAACCACCTGCGGATGGCGCTCATTTGACTCCAGATATAGTGGATGGCATGCACTGTTTTGAGCAATTTGTGAATGCTGTTTATTTTACTTTCTGACTTGGGTATTGGGTCAATCTCGTTGTGTTGTATTGAGTTAGTCTTTTTGTACTGAGTCAGTCGAGTCTATCTTGTTGTATCGAGTCAGTCTTGTTATGTCGGAGTTGGGTGATTTCGGGGTTGTTGCCTCAGACATCACTATCGTTTTGTGTTTGTCTTTTACACCCTTTCTTTTGCTTCTGTTTCTGCCATTGAGCCAGTTGTGCCAGACGATTTGAATGAAACAGTAGTGATTTTCACCCTTTTGCATCTGCTTCTACCATTGCGCTAGTTATGCCAGAAGATTTGAATGAAATGATAGTGCTTTTCATCTACTTTTTTGTGCCTTGAAATCATTACATTGACCTAAGTTTTTCAAAACTTTTTGAACACTGTGGTGAAAACAAAGAGGAAGGAATTCCTTGGGATTTGCAAAAATTTGATCAACTGAGAGAAAGAGAGGCATGCTAAGCCCTTAATGAATGAAATCATACTTGTTAATGTGAGTACTGAGAAGGATCCTGGCTTGATCTAGATTGGTTCTACATTGTCTTCCGCACGAGCGATTAGTCGCTTTCTTAAAAGATTTCAAAAAATATTTTGCGTGGTCTTGCGAAGACCTATGTGGAATTGCTCTTGAGATTGTGCAGCATAGGATTGCTCTTAGCCTAAAGAGCGATTCCACTTTTGCTTTCAAACCTTGAACTTTGACTCAGAATGTTCAACGGTCAACCACAATGTGATGCTTGTATGACCAGATTTGAAGCAACCCATGAACTAGGGGCAATAAGGTCGTATGACATCAAAGGAGGCCCGCCAGGCCAAATTTGAAGAAACCTTGAACTAGGGGCAAGAAAGTCAGATCAAGAAGATCAGATGTTATCAAAAGAAGCTTGCGAAGCTAGATTAGAAGCAACCCTTGAACTAGGGGCAAAAAAATGTCAGATGTGCTCGAAGAGTCAAAGATGAGTCAAGTCAATGAAGATTGGCAAGAAGGCCAAATTCCAGCAGCTGGAAGAAGAAAATTTATTACTGAAGGACAATCAAGTTCCTATCCGCAACACTAGGGGAAATTCAGACCCGATTGGATGGACTCCTACATCATCAGCGAACAACAGCCATTCTACTGGATTCAGATGCCTTCAAGATCTAAGAACTGATCAACATGGACCAGTTAAACTTTTTTACCTTTGAGAGGCTCGCTGGGCAGAAAACCTAGAAGGGCGACCCAGACAAAAGTTAGAGCAAATGAAAAGAAAAAAAGAAAAAACAAAAAATGAAAAAAAGAGCAAATGAAAAAAGAAAGAAAAGAAAAAGAAAAGAAATGAAAAGAAAAGAAAAACAGAGCTCGCAAGGTTGAAAACCCAGAAGGGCGGCCTTGGCAAAAATTAGAGCGCCAAAAGGAGAGTGTCAACACCCGAGTGAACCTCAACTCGGAACTACGTCAGGCTTGATTCCCATCTTTGGGATACGTAGGCAACTTCATTCTGAAGTCCATCCATAAACACTTCCAAGTCGACTGTGTCCATGTAATGGTTCTGATCATCTTTCTCTTCTCTGTATCCGAGAGTTCGATTGTGATCGTCACCTTGAGGACTGATTACAGTGCGCTGTGGTGCCATTCAGACAAGGGGTAACTTTCCGTCGCCATGCAGTGTCCTTCAGACAAGGGGCAATTTTCCATTGTTTTGGATCTGAGGTTGTGCATCTCAAGAGTAAATTCTATGTTGGTTGAGCAGTGGCCATTTGCAAAAAAATAGTTTTTGAGAATTTTTAATGAAGTTGACTAATTCTATCGAAAATTATTTCAGTTTTTCCAAAACTGGACCGTTTCTTGGACCCAAAAAAAAAAAAAGGAAAATTTTCAGTGCTCATAACCTAACTTGCATGATTTCAAATCAGAAAATCAAACAAGCATGTTAATCACACTCTCATATTGGTCAAAATTGTTTTAATAGAAAACCAAAACAAAAAATGGTCAAAATGATGAACTAGGGGCACAGTTGAGTCAGGTTTTCTGTCTTTTTCCCATTATCAATGCACTTGCCAGAAAGGCCATTATCAATGTATTCGCTAGAAAGGGCACAACTGAAGCTAACAAGCAAAGGGCCGAAAGCTCTCTCATCCTCCAAGTAGCGAGGTATCAAGCCAAGTGCGAAGCACAAGCTGGAATGGATGAGGATATTCCATTCCCTTATCTAGACAGGTCTGATCACATCCAAATTGGTCGAGCGCGTCGCCAATCAATGTCAAGAAGAAGTATCTAGTAGAATGCTAGGGGTAAGAGCCCATAACTTCCTATTTATCCATCAACCACCCGGGGGAGTGATAAAAAAGAAGAAAGATTGAAGAATAGAGAGATGTGCGTTCAGAGAAAAAGTGAGAAAAGGGCTTTTTCAGAGAAAAAGAGATTGAGTGCCAGAGTGATGTGAGAATCACAAATAAGAAAGGGTGGGAAACAATACCCGAAGAAACAGGTTCCTCGTGAACTGAGAGGTCTCCCACTGGTGGTACACATCTGAGTGTTGTGTGTGTTTTTGTTTGTCTCGATTCTTGTTTTGAGTCGTTTCGAGTGTCAATAGATGTGTTTAGGTTGTTTTACCTTTGTTTTTCCTTTGTTGAGTTGTTTAGGTTGTTTTACCTCTGTTTTCTCTTTGTTGAGTTGTGGTGTGCTGTGTTCAGTCGTAGGCTCAATACCCAGTTAAGAACTCATTTCCCAATTTCAATTTCAAAAATAAATCGTTTTGTGCTCAGAGTGCTATGCCATTCTCCACATTTGTACAAAACAGGATTTGTTTTTTCATAAAACTGCAGGGTTCAACCCAGGTCATGTGACAACAATAAAACCAAGACCTATCTGAAGCTATATGGGTTTCGGACTACAAAGCAAAAGAAAAGAAAGAAAATCAGAGCATCTTAGTGTGTTTCGACTTCAGTAAGTTCCAAGATTGCATTCCGGATGCACCTCCTCAGGTCTTGTCAATGCTCCGAAGTACGAGTGTGCCTCTACCTCAAGCTTAAGCCCGCTTCAAAGCCAGAACAGCGATTAGAAGTGCTCCTCCCAAAAACTAGTCCCTGCTAGAGGCATCTTGGCTGTGTTTGCAATGAGTTCCTAGGAGACCAACTGCGACGGTGGAAACTAGAGTTCGAATGGCTGATGCCTAGAACGTAAAAGTTCGGGATTTCCGAGACTAAAGTCTGGTTTAAATACCTAGGGGTGTGTCCCCGGCTTGAAATTTGTTTGGAAGCCCATAGGTTGAGGTAGCGGGTATGCGCCTCAATTCTGGATACTGAACCAACCTAGTTGTCACCCCGTTGGAGAATAGGGAAAATTGTGAACATGGCCAGAAAGGAAAGGTAGTAACTGCGGTTTGGAAGCACAATCAAAAAGCAAAAGATCCCCAATGGCGTAAGCCACGATATTGTATGTACGGTTCATTTGAAGCTGGTACAACCAGGCGATATTAGATGTGCGGTTCTTTCAGGGAAGTTCCGTTTAAGATTGTTCACTTAGTGTATCTATCACACTTTGTTCATTTAGTGTATCTGTCACACTCTCTTCATTTAGTGTATTTATCACACTTTGTTCACTTTGTGTATCTATCACACATGTTTGCTTAGTGTATCTATCACACTTTGTTCGTATAGTGTATTTATCACACTCTGTTCGCTTAGTGTATCTATCACACTTTGTTCATATAGTGTATCTATCACACTCTCTTCACTTAGTGTATCTATCACACTTTGTTCATATAGTGTATCTATCACACTCTCTTCACTTAGTGTATCTATCACACATATTCACCTTTTGTGCATTTATCGCACATATTCACTCTTCGTGTATCTATCGCACATGTTCAAACTTTGTGTATCTATCGCACATGTTCTCCTTTTGTGTATCTATCACACTTTGTTCACTTTTGTGTATCTATCAAACATGTTCACTTTGTGTATCTATCACACTTTGTTCACTTTTGTGTATCTATCACACATGTTCACTTTGTGTATCTATCACACTTCGTTCGCTTTGTGTATCTATCACACTTTGCTCACTTTGTGTATCTATCACACATGCTCACTTAGTTTATCTATCACACTTTGCTCACTTGGTGTATCTATCACACTTTGTTCACTTAGTGTATCTATCACACTTTGTTCACTTTGTGTATCTATCACAAGTTCGCTTTGTGTATCTATCACACATGTTCACTTCGTGTATCTATCACACTTCGTTCACCTTTGTGTAACTATCACACATGTTCACTTAGTGTATCTATCACACTTTGTTCACCTTTGTATATCTATCGCACATGTTCACTTAGTGTATCTATCACACTTCGTTCACCTTTTGTGTATCTATCCCACATGTTCACTTAGTGTATCTATCACACTTCGTTCACCTTAGTGTATCTATCACACTTTGTTAACTTTTGTGTATCTATCACACTTTGTTCACTTTTGTGTATCTATCACACATGTTCACTTGTGTATCTATCACACTTCGTTCACCTTTTGTGTATCTATCACACTTCGTTCACCTTTTGTGTATCTATCACACATGTTCATTTAGTGTATCTATCACACTTCGTTTACCTTTTGTGTATCTATCACACTCTCTTCACTTGTATCTATCACACTTTGCTCACTTTGTGTATCTATCACACTTTGCTCGCTATGTGTATCTATCACACTTTGCTCACTTTGTGTATCTATCACACTTTGCTCGCTATGTGTATCTATCACACTTTGCTCACTTTGTGTATCTATCACACATGCTCGCTTTGTGTATCCATCACACTTTGCTCACTTTGTGTATCCATCACACTTTGCTCACTTTGTGTATCTATCACATGTTCGCTTTGTGTATCTATCACACATGCTCACTTTGTGTATCTATCACACGTTCGCTTTGTGTATCTATCACACATGCTCACTGTGTTCGCTAAGATTGCATAATTTTTCTTACATCCTTTCTGCATGAAATGTAGTTCAGTTTGTAGTTCCCGCGCGTGGCGTGTTTACTTACTTGCTTATGTATGAGTTTGCTGTAGCATTTCCTTGCATAACATTTGCATGATGTTCCTTTACAGCCCTCTTTGCATAATCATAAGTTATGTTCTGCATTGCGCATGTCATTTGCATTTTGCCCCAGCCTGCGGGCGCATCTATATTATTTTCTTGTTTGTTTGTCCAAGTCTTCGGCCTTGTCAAAAATGGGCCGTCTTTAGGCTTTGACATTCGCTCATGTCATTTCATGACTCTGAGCTCCATTTTTGACTGCCCTTAAGACTTGGGCGCTACTGATGGTTTACTCGGTGATGAAGATGTGCAGTGAAAAAGGTCAATTTCTTCGGCAATGAGAGAGTCAAATCCCAGCTTCATACCCCTTTTTGGACCAAAACTATCTTGATCAAAAGATTTTGAGACCTTGAAATCCTCTCTTTCAAAATATTTTTGAAAATTCTTCTGCGATGTTCCGACGCTCACATTTTGTTAAATGTCGCGCGCTTTTCGATAAACCGAGCAAGGACAAAGTGGAAATGAATGAAGGAGAGATGAACTCTTTTGAAAAATCTTTCAAAACACCTTGTTTGTGGGTTTGGATTTGAAGGAAAGAGGAGAGGAGAGGAGAGAAGAAACCAAGTTGGAGAAACAGTTTGGCATGAATTCGGGAAGGATCGAAACTGAGCGGCTTCACCAAAATGGGCATAACTTTTTGGACACCTAGAATTTTGAAGTGAGGCTTCCACCATTGGAAAGAAGACTTCCAGGGCTACAATTTAGGCTCAAGAATGACCTGAAAATAAGTCCAGATGAAGGAGTTATGTCTGGTTGAAGTCAGGCCCAAAAAGTGGATTTTTCTATCCAACCAGAGGTGGAGAGTGTGTGCCATAAATGGGATTTTTGCGCCATGTGCCGGCCATGAATGGCCAATTCCGGCCCCCTGTCATCCAAGGGAGCGTGCTACCGGCCAACAATGGTAAGGTGCCGGCCAACAGTGGTACAGTGTCGGCCACAGATGGCAGAAAGCAGTTTTGGACAGATATTTTGCTCCAGCTTGCTCCAGCTGTCTCTCTTGAGATATTTTTGACCAAATGCTCCATTTTTGCTATATAATGAAGCCTTATATCTCATATTCAAGGGTTAGAACAATTTGGCAAAAGATTTGGGAGCCTCTCTCTCTAGAAACTCTCTCTAGATTTCACTCTCTCTAAGGATTTTGTGCTTGAAGGCTTGCATACATCTATCTTCAACCTATCAACCCTTAACAAGAGTGGATCATCTTTGGGCTGAGGTAGCTTGGGACTTGGTTTGAGCTCCAAAAGGTGGTTTTGGCTCAAGAAAAGTGGCTGTTCTTGTGTTGTGCTTCAAGGGTGAGTGTTTCCCTCTTTAAGCTTATTTTTGTACACAATCTTGGCCACCTTTGCATACTAATTTTGGCCTAGATTTCAACTACAAAAACCTTTGTTTTTAAGTTTTAAAAATGGTAGTTTAAAGTGTTTTTGGAGTTAAGGGCGTTTAACCCTCTTTGGTGGCTTATTTGCTAAGCTTCTTGCCTTCTTTTAAAGCCTTTGAAATCATCTTGTTTGGGCCTTAAAACCACTGAATTCCGGAGGAATTTCAACGGTGGAAAACCTATTTTGAGGCTCAAAATAGAAGGGGGTGGTCCCCCCTCATCCTGTCTTGTTTGCTTGTCTTGATGGCCCACCAAATGAGCATGTGTTTCTACTTCTTTGTGGCTTTGTTCAAGCACTTTTTTGTGACTTTTTAGACCTTCCATAACTCTGTTTTGGGCTGGTTTGGTCACCTCTTGCATGCTTCTTGTACTTGTAGTGTAATCCTACTTGTAGCCTTGCAAAGTGGCATGTCTTTGTGCCTTGAATTTGGTTAGTTCAAGCATGTTTTCAGCCATTATTTGCCATCCCATAACTCTGTTTTTGGCTGATTTGGTCACCTCTTGCATGCTTTTGGTACTTGTAGTGCAATCATGCGTTTTGGCCTAACATGCTTCATGCTTTTGTTCATCATTCTAGCATGTGTTAGCTTTGCTCCAGCACATTTTTGCCACTGATTTAACATGCTTGAGGTCTATTTTAAGTGGTCTTGGTCATGTATGGCTTGCCTTATAGGACTATAGTGCAAATGGCTTTGCTAGTCTTGTGTTTTGAGACCCCTAGCATGCCTTATTTGTGACATTTGTGTGATATAGCATCATTTGATATATGATTTCAGAGCATGTTTCACTGTCATACTCTCATGTTTATCACTCTTTCAATGTTTTTGAGAAGTTGAGCATTATGCCTTGTTGGTGAGCCAATACATGAGCTTATTTTTCTTGCCATCTATGCTACAAGTCTAGCATGTTTTTGCCACTATTTTGACCTACCTTAGATCTGTTTTGAATGGTTAGGGTCATTTGAGCATTGCTTAGTATGGTTGTAGTGTAAAGGGCCTTGCCTAGCTTTGGGTTTTGAGGCCTTTAACATGTTATGCATGTGATGTTTGCATGGTATGGCACCATTTAGCAAGTAATTTCAGTGCATATAGTGTAGTCACACTCTCATATACTTCACTTCTTCATAGCTTTTGAGGGTTATGTATCATGCATTGCTCATAGGCCAACATGTGTGCATGTTCTTCTAGCATTTTGAGCTTCCATTCCAGCATTCTTAGGCCATTGTTTTGGCATGCATGAGGTCTGTCCATGGCTGGTTTATTCATTTGAGATTGATAATGCATGCCTCTTGAGTGATGCTCTTTATTAGCTTAATGTATTTGGCATTTGAGCATGCATTACATATGTTGTTTGTATTGCATTGTGTTCAACCGGACGTTATGTTGAACATAAGGTTGATTGGTCCACTTCATACTCAAAGTGATGAAAGTGAGCCAATCTTCCTTGGTCTCTATTGCCTTTGATCATCCATGATGAGGTAGTAGATTTAGAGTCTTGTTTGCATTGCATTCATTGAAATGTGTGTAAGTTGGATCTTTGGCCATCATGCATTGTATGCTTGATTGATGGTCTCGGATCCAATGAGGCCCCTCCATTGATGTTTTGAAGTGATATGGAGTGGCATAGCACAGACATGTCCTAGGGAGACCCTCCTATTCCTCTGTTTTGTGCCCTGTTGCAGAATGGTGTCGCAGCACACCAGTGGCCGGCAGTGCTTCACAGATGGCCGGCACTGCTTCATCCTTGGCCGGCAGTGCACACCCTTGGCCGGCAGGTGGCCTGCAGAAACTCCTCATGGCCGGGCGGCCACTGGTGGATTCCTCAGAGTTGGTTTGGTAAGGTGGAGCATAAGTTTCTTGAAGACACCCTGCAAACAGAGCCTCTAAAGAGTAAACCGGAGAGCTTTTTGGGGCAAGAAACCGAATGCAAGCATGCATCTTCTTCTTCTTCGAACAGAGCTGGAGCAGCTTAGTTTAAATGTTTACTTGTTAGTTAGCATTTGGTTTTGTAATTTAGTTAATTTGTTAATTAATTAAAGTTTTGTAATAATTAGTGATTGGTTTGCTAGTTATTCGATTTGGTTGTGTAATAATTAGTCTAATTAGCATAATTAGATTAGTTAGCATAGCTAGCTTAGCTTATTTATTCGGACCCTCCGTCGAGAGGGAAAATGTTGTAATAAGGGTGAGTGTGTGTTTGCATGTCTTCCAACCCCCATTTCTTTCTCCCTTTTACTTATCAGCTTTTGATGGTTAGTTTAGGGCATATTTGAATTAGCATCCTTATGCTTGCATGCGTGCATCATTCATTTGTCTTGCATGCACCGGGCTCGGCGCATCATTTAAACTGCATTGTATTTCAATATACCGACTTGAATACGTGTTTCACAGCATGTTATCAAGTGTTGCATTCATATGCCATCTTAGATAGCCGAGCCTATTTAATGTCATTTTGCATGTGCTGCATTAGGCATTCTGTATAGTTAGGATCATGCATGGATTTCTAATTAGCCTCTGTTTTGGCTCGGACTACATTGTAAGTGTTTATGCTTTAGCATCCTTGCGTGTGTGTAAGTGACTGCCATGATAGCATGCTTGCCATGAGGCTATGTGCTTAAGTGATTAACTGCATGAATGCTTGTGGACGAAGGCTTCATTGCTTGAATTGGAACAATTCATCAAAATGTGCGTTTTAAGCCCACTTGAGGGTGGCAAATCCGCGCTTTAGCCTACTTGAGGGTAGTAATTCCAAACCATTTTCAAAAACAAACATGAGATGTTTTGTTCTAATTTAGGCGATTGAGTCTATACTTGTGTGCTGTGCGCATCACATAGTAATGTTAGGTAATAAACCAGAATAAGAACACATGTGTTTACAAAAACAACATATCATGTTAGTAGAGGCCGATCTTTGATTGGGCGAGTAGGGGTGCTCATTTCAGAACTTTTCCCTCTCGTACCCAAGTTCCCGAGCCAAGGAAACTTTGGTGATGACGGATACGTGGCCTTTGGCACGAGTCAGGGTTTCCTAAATTTCCCAAAACAAAATATTTAGGTGGCGACTCTGAAATCTGGCAAAGCAGTCATTGTTTGGCGCTTTTTATTTAAAATCGATTTTCCAAAACGATTTGCCAGATTTGGACTCTTTGGTGATTTATCAGTCTTACATTGCACTTTGTGAGATTAGATTCAGAACCGTGACAGGAGTCCGAACTGTAGTAGCTAGAACCCCAATTCGCGCCCTCTCCGAAAAGGAGGGCGCGCAGAGTGAGTTCAGGCGATCTACACCTGGTTGATCTCCGATAATGGAAACGGTTATGTCATCCCCCAAGCTCTCTGAGTTGATCTGAGGATCCGAAAGGAGACATGGCAGTGCTGCTCCTACCTCAAGTTCATTGCTGTTGGAATCATTTCCTATGCTCTTTACAGCCTTAGCAGTTGGTTCAGTCTGTTCTTCTGTGTCGCTCTCTTGCAACTGCAAGTCGAAGAAAATCTCAAAGTCGGGAACTCGCTACTTCTCAAAATTAAACCAGGGTTCGGAGAAACCACAGAATGGGAAGTCTTCCCCCTCCTGAACAAAATAACCATTTAGGGTTCCCTGGATTGGTCGGTGCGCAAGCTCGTAGTGCTTCTTGCTTTGCTTCGCTCTGGCTCTTCTGGCCATTTCTTTCCCTTTCCTCACCCAGTCCTCTTTGGTGGGCGTATAGCCAAGACCAAAGGCATAAGGGTTATATGGCACATCAGCCAATACAGCAACGCCTTTCCGTCCACTCCGGCCTAATCCCATTCTGGGCATGTGCTGCAACTTGTTCATGAAGTACAGAGATTGGGCACTGACATAGAAGCCCTTATCGATAGTAAGGATACTCTGCACTACCCAAGCCTCAGCCAAGGTAAACCTCGAAAGAAAGACATCCTCTTCGCCATGCAAAATATCCAGCACAGGTGTAGTGACCTCTGGTGGAGGATGTATAGATGAATTCCCGAACACTATGGCCACCCTTTTTCCATGGGGGTATTTCAGGATTTGGTAGAGGGTGAAAGAGACAACTCTTACTTGGTGTAGCCAGGGTCGCCCAAGCAATAGGTTGAAAGTGGCTGGAACATCCAGGACGTGAAATTCAATATCCTATTGAGCGGGTCCAACCTGCACTCTGATCTGTACTGTTCCCATCACCTTTCTGCTTGTATTGTCATACGCCCGAATCACCTGGGTTGTAGGCACAAAATCGGCCGGTTTCAGGCCAATAGCATAAGTCGTGCAGCATGGACAGACGTTGATTGCTGACCCGGTGTCGACTAGTATGACTGGCACCTACTTCTCCCGGCACTCTACATACATGTATAGAGGCTTGTTGTGTGCAGAGCCTTTCGCCTGTAATTCTTTGTTGGAAAAGGTCAAAGTTGGTGCAGCGCCTCCTGGGAAGACTAACCCCACCAGTTGTTCCACAGGTGGTATCGATAGACAACTTGGTTTTATCCATTGTTAACAGCACAACCTATCTATGCACTCGCGAAGCCATAAAGCGACCCCTAGATAGAGATGTTTGCTTGAATCTTCTTCAATTGTTTCAGCACAGCTTCTTCTTCCAACAGCTTTTCCTTCTATCTCTCTACCTCTTTGTCCTTCTCAGATGCCTCGGGTTGGTCTAGATGCAGTGGTTTGAAATATCGGCCACTCTTTATCATGGGATCGACTTCCTCCACGTACCAGGTGTTGTCGGGAAGGCCCTCATCCCAATCCTCATCAGTGTGGGCAAGATGCAGATCATCATCTTCCACCACATACCTCCAGCAACTGATAAGCAATTGTCTGGTTCCAGCCTAAGTGTTCCCTCAATTGTCGGGAAAGCCCTCACCCTAATCGTCATCAGTGTGGGCAAGATGCAGATCATCATCTTCCTACCACATACCTCCGGCAACCGATAAACATACCTCCGGCAACCGATAAGCAATTGTCCAGTTCCGGCCTAAGTGTTCCCTCAGCAGTAACATTCCCCACAGGGCGTTGAGCTATTCTAGCTTTATGATCACTTTCACTCATTTCCTGTCCAAATCGCTTCAGCGCGACTTCTTGTTCTATATGTACAGTGCTAACAATGCCCAATTCCTAAGCCAATTGTTCTTTACTAGTGCTTTCCGGTAGTTTACCCTTCCTCTCGGCAGTTTCGGCCATTGCTACGGTTCTTGCTTTCTACTCTCCAAGCTTCGAGTCACTTCCCTTATCTATATCGAGTTCATCACTTAGCCACCCAGAATTGTCTGTTGACCCATTTAGATCAAACCAGTCAATATGCACGTCTCCTTGATCTTATTCATCAAAGAATTGCAAATTGTTTATATCCTCCTCCAGGTTGGCTAGATCATCTAATCCCTGGCTTGGTCCATCTTCTCGAACTACACTGACCCCTATCCCAGTCGGCAACACCACTTCTGGCTTAACTTGATTGATTGGCACAACATAGCAGCTCGGGTTGTACACCCCATCAGATAAGTCCTCAGAGCCCTCGGGCAACAAACTGACATTTTCCGCCGAGGCTAACCTCCCTTCATCTTCCACTGTCACCACCACTGGTTCGGGTTGGAATGAAGACGTGCTCATCATGCACAAGTCTGTGCTTTCTGGGATGAATAACACCAGCTTAGGTAGGTGAGAGGGGGTGATGTATATACTGGGGTCATAAGAGACGATCAGTCTGTGGATGAGGTTTATTTATCGGGGTGAAGGGGCTTAGTTATGTGGTGGGGGAGGATTTGTAGTGACTTTGGGTTTTTTGGGAGGTGTTATCACCTTATTGTCAATGAGATCTTGAATCTCATGACGTAATCTGAAGCACTAATCAGTATCATGACCATGCTGTTAGTGAAAAGCACAGTATTTGGTCGGGTTATGTTTCGAAGGGAGAAGATCGGGCAGTGGGTGTTGTTCTAACAGCTTAAGATTTCCCTTTTTGATTAGGACCCTTAGGGCTACGGATAGAGACATATAGAGTGGGTTGAAGACCCTCTGGCGTCGGGCCTGATGGCTTGAGGTTTGGGAAGTTGCGTTGGAGATGTTGGCAAACGGGTTGGCAGTTTTGGGTGTGGTAGTGACCATGCTCACATCCGAAGGCCGTGCAGAGGTGCCACTAGTCGTGGCTGCATTAGAGCTGCGTGTAAAGGACCTTTTGGGCTGTTCCTTCTCATGGTCTATCAGATCTTGCTTCATTGCATCCTCAATTTGGACCCCTATTTTATGGAGCTCAGCAAATGTAAATAAAGGCTAGACTATCATCTTCTGTAATAGTCTTCCTTGCAAGTTACAGACCACCATTCTGATCTAGTCCTTTTAAGACGGTCGGATAGTCATCATAGACGCCTTAGCCCTCCACTGGGTCACACAAATCTGAGAAACCCTCCTTCGGCTCCTGACGAGTCGCTTCGATATCACGAGTAGTGATCTCAATCTGAGTATTGTAAGACTACTGTGCTATAAAGGTCTTAACCATCTCCTTTCAATTTCTCTTCACAGAGTCTTCAAGTTTGGCATACCAAATGGCTGCTATACCTGACAGGGTCCGGCTAAAAAGCAACAACTTCTGTAGTTTGGAGAGACCCATTGGTCGTAAGATGTCAGAGAATAGCCGTAAATGGACCATAGGATCCCCGGAGCCGTCAAACCGGTCTATATGCGGCATTTTGAATCTGTCCAGCAGAGATACTGCGGAATTTGTATAGCCATTCTCAATATCAGCGATTGAAT
This sequence comes from Camellia japonica, assembly GCA_030407325.1. Taxonomy (NCBI): domain Eukaryota; kingdom Viridiplantae; phylum Streptophyta; class Magnoliopsida; order Ericales; family Theaceae; genus Camellia; species Camellia japonica. The sequence goes on along the minus strand of JAPPVO010000059.1, from coordinate 19,516,412 downwards.
TCACGTCCTGTGACCGTTTGAAGAGCTTTTCTACCTTGTTGACCTTCAATGTAGTGGGGTCAACCTCGAATTCAAACGACGCCTCCATTTGATAAACTGGTGCCTTGGAGGTCTGAGGTGGGATCAGATCTACCTGAATGCCCGCATTTTCCTGGACATTAATTGTGACCCCGGGTGCCAAAATTCCGACTGGGGGTACATGGGATGTAGAGGCTACTGCTGGTTATGGTTGCTGTTACTGAAGCCTATCTATCACTTCTGCTTGGTGGGCTACAACCTCGGCTTGGCGGGCTGTGGTCTCAACTTGGCGAGCAGTATCTAGCTGCATAGTCTCAATAGTCTACTGGAGCTGACGAAGAATAGCTTCCATGCTGACTGGGGAATGCTGAGTTATCAGAGCTGGTGAATACTCTCTTTTCGAAGTAGAAGTAGATGACTGGGCCTGACTGGGCACAGGCAAGGTAAAAGGTGTCTGCTAGATTGGGGAATTTTGCCTGATCCTCCTCTGTCTGGTAACCGGTAGGAGTGAAACAAACACTGGTTGTTCCTTGAGTAGATCCCCAGATCTGCAAATCCTTCTAACTCGAGTCCAGAGTGCTTGGGGGGTAATAGAATCGTCTGAAGTAATGGTGAAAAGCTACCTTGCAAAAAGAAAATAAAGCAACAGAAACAGAAAATCAAAAACCGCATAGCACCTTGCCTTAGACACAAACACGCAATTGCAATCATAAGCTGAAGAACTGTACTCAATACTGATTTCTGCCTCAAAACTGATACCCAAACTTGCAACTGATACATACATTCCTACAGAGTTTTGCTCTAAAAGCACATATCAAACAAGTGAGAGCCAAAACACCGCTATGATGGGTAGGGTTACCTTGTCGTAATTTCGTCGGGAGCTAGGGGTTCACTGCGCAAACAAGTTGTTTCATACAATTCCTGCATTCGGATAAGCAACCTGTCATAGTTTGGAACAATCTCTATGGTTTTCGATATGCAACTAGGTCGATTGGTCAAACAAAGGGTACCTCAGCAAGACTACCTAATATACCTCTCACACCTAACATCGAGAAGTCAAAGGAGGATCAATTGGTACAGCGGTAGTCCAGATCCAAGGGTTGTGTTCCCATCGTGGCAGAGCTCGTAACTGGTCAGCCTTTTGGGAAGCTTTTCCAAGCAAGCCTCCAGCAAACCGCTCAGGAATAGCCAATGGAAACCATTGTGACTTAAGCGCACCGATGCAAATGCAAATGCAAAGAAACACACAAGTGTAAATAAAATAACATATCATGAGTTCGAGTCAAGTTCTCTAAATCTCCAGCAGAGTCGCCAGAAATTGTGGACTCGCCTTTTTCCGCGCCCCGCCTTTCGGAAAGGTTTGAAAAGAAGGCCTCACAGTTCGAACTCCCGCGGTTCTGAATCTAGTCTCACAAGTGCAATATGAAACTGATAAACACCAAAGAGTCCAAATCCGGCAAACCTTTTTAGAAAATCGATTTTAAATCAAATAATGCCAAAATTGGACTACTTTGCCAGATACAGAGTCGCCACCTAAATATTTTTTGTTTTGGGGAAATTTAGGAAACCCTGACTTGTTCCGAAGGCAATGTGTCCGTCATCACCAAAGTTGCCTCAGCTCAGGAACTTGGGTACGAGGGGGGAAGGTCATGAATTGAGCACCCCCGCTCGACCGATCAGAGATTGGCCTCTACTAATCATGATATGAGTTTTGATAAACATTATGTGCTCTTATTCCGGTTATTAAACTAGCTTACTATGTGATGCACACAAGCAAGTATAGACTAGTTTGCATGACTTGGACCAATTCAACTCATGTTTGTTTGCGAAAAATGGTTTGAATTTGCCACCTCGAGTGGGCTTAAAGTGTGCGGATTTGCCACTCAACAAAGTGGGCTTAAAACTTACATTCATTGAATTGTTCCAATTCAAACAGCAAGCCTTCATCCATAGGCATTCAAGTAGTTTAGCATTTCAGTATGCTAGTCATGGCAACATTCATATTTATGCAAGTATGCTAAAGCGTAAAAACTCACTGAGTACTCCAAGCCAAAACAAAACCAAGTTAGAAAAATGCATGATCCTAACTATACAAGATGTCTAATGCAACATATGCAATATGCAATTAATAGGCTCGGCTACTAATATGGCATATGAAGCAATTTTATAACATGCGGTTAAACACGTATTCAAAGAAGATATTGAAATTACAATGCAGTTTGAATGATGCACCGAGCCTCGGTGCATGCAAGACAAGATGAATGTATGCAACCATGCGATATGCTAATTGAAATATGATCCCTAATCTAACCATCAAAAGTGATTAAATAAAAGGGAGAAAGACGTGGGGTTGGAAAACATACACACAGGCACGCACATTTATTACAACATTACGCCCTCGCGAAGGAGGGTCCGAATGAATAAGCTAACCAACTAGCTATGCTAATTAAGCTAACCATTACAAACCAAAACTAATTAACTATTCTAGCTAATTAATTAAATAATTACATTACATCTAACTAACTACTTAGCTAAATAATAGATTACAAGTCAATTGCAAGTAAACTAAGTAATCAACTACTTAGCCCCGAGAAGTGATGGATATGCATGCGCATGCTCGATTCTACACCTGAAAAGCCACTGTCTTGCTGCTGCAAGCCTTTGTTTGCACATTTGATCACTGAAAATTTTGCCAACTTCCAGAACACCTCTGCTTCATCTTACCATCACATTGTGCAAAAATCACTGATGGCCGACAAGAGGGACAAGGGGCCGGTCGGCTACCATTGGTGGCCAGTCGGCCACTGGTGGTTTACACTTCTATCCTGCAACAGAGAGCAAAACAGTGTATTCTCATAGGTTGTTTGTACTGTTTACCCTCCTTGTCATCACATAAGCTCAAAGGAGAGAAACTCTTAGCCCTCTAACCATCAATCAAGCAATTTCCATGCATGATAGCTAAGGGACCAAGTTTGTACAAGTTCAATAAATGCACAAACAAGACAAAAATGACCACCACCCTATCATGTATGATCAAGGGTAATGGTGACCTAGGAAAATGACACATTTCATCACTTTAAGCATGAAATGTCCCATTTTCCTTGTGTTCAAATTAACGTCCGATTTGAACACATGCAATGCAACACAAAGAATGCTTATCTTGCACACTTTTACTTACCAATTTTGTTTACTCATTTTAATTACCAAATCATTCCTTAATCAATTAGTCCATTGGTGAATGTCTTCTAAAGTGAAAGAAGTGTCAACCAAGGGATAGTCTAAGGCATGAGAGAAGCTTCATGCCATTGGTAATGAACCCTTAAAGGAGGATTAAACCATTAAGCATGAGCCTCAACCTCAAGCTTAAACAACCCTAAGGTTGAAAGAACCCTCCAAGCAAATGAAAAAATGAAGAAATGAGGGAGATTGCAGAGATTGTATGTGCTGAAATTGAGTGATAAAAGCACTAAAACATGCAATCAACTCAACCCAATAATGCTTAAAGCCTTAAAACACCAACTATTACACTAGAGGCATGCAAAAGAAGACTCAAAAAGTACCAAACAGCCAAAACAATGGCAAAACAGTTCAAAATAGAGTGTAAAACATGTTTGACTCAATCTAAGTTAGGCTAGAAAAGCATGCTGACATGTGAAGCTAACTAGGCATGCAAATAAGACATGAGGATGGGAGCCTAACCCCTCTAATTTTGGACTTCAGAGTGAGTTTTTTACTACTGAAAAACCTCTAAAATTCAGTGGTTAAAAGGCCCAAAAAAGTTGGTTTGAAAGTGATGAATAAAAGGCACAAAAACTATACAAGCAAAGAAGCAAGAAGGGTAAACCACCCCTAACTAAAAAAAGGCTCAAACCACCATATTTAAATCACAAAAACAGAGCTTCTTATAGTTCAAAACTAGGCCAAAAACAATTTAAATAGATGGCAAAACAAGTATCTTGAAACAAAGCAAACAAGACAAGTTTTATACCTTTGAAGCAAAGCTCAATTTTAGGCACCAAACCAAGCTAAAACCACTTGCTAGAGCTCAAAGAGAGTCCCAAGGAATCTCAGCCCAAAGGTAAGGAGATTTGGTTCAGGAGTTATAGGCAAAAGCTAAGGATTTGTGAGGAAATGTATACAAAATCACAAGTGTGAGAGAGAGAGAGAGAGAGAGAGAGAGAAATCTAGAGAGAGAGGGAGAATTTTGCTCCAAAATAGCTAACCCCCTAAAATGGGGGAGGAACCCCCATATTTATAGAAAAACACTCTTTGAGCATAGAAACATCCCACCATACATGTGTAGGTAGATACAACTCATTGTGTTAACAACTGGCGCAGCTGTCAACAAATATCTAAAAAAAGGCATTGGTGGCCGTCGGCCACCACTACACCCCTGGCTGACAACCATTATCCATGGTTGACAACCTATGGTGATGGCCGACAGGTCACCAAAGGTTCCAGGCTAGAAATAACAAGGTTTTGGTCCAAAACAAGGCACAAAATAGATAAGGTTTCAAGGCTCAAAGGCAGGGCACTTCGCCGAGGACTTCGAGCACTCAAAATGAACACATGCGATCGTAATCATCGAGTGTACAAGCGATGACGTCCGAGTCTTGAGGACGGTAAAAAATGGGGTGTCTACACCATGACTCATGCCAAGGCCACGTGTCGGTCATCACCAAGATTGTCTCGGCTCGGGAACTTAGGTATGAGAGAGGAAGGTCATGAATTGAGCACCCCACTCGCCCGATCAAAGATACGAGAGGGGAAGGTCATGAATTGAGCACCCCACACGCCCGATCAAAGATCGGCCTCTACTAATCATGATATGATTCTTACTTACATTATATGCTCTTGTTCCGATGTATTAGGCTATCTTACTATGTGATGCATACAAGTATAAACTAATTTGCAAAAATTGGAACAGTTTGATTCATGTTTGTTTTTGAAAAATGTTTCTGAATATGCCACCTGAAAAAGTGGGCTTAAATGTACATTGATCAAATCATCCCAATTCAAGCATTTAGCCTTCATCCACAGGCATTCAAACAGTTTATCACTTAAGCACTTAGCCTCATGGTGAACATGTTTTACATGGCAACATTAACACACTTATTCAACATGATAAAACAAATAAAAAAAAAACTCACCTAGTACTCCAAGACAAAAAGATAAAAGAGTTAGAAAAATGCATGATCCTAACTAATGCAATATGATTAATGCAGCGCATGCGATATGTAATTTACTAGACTTGGTTACTAACATGGCATATGAATCAATTTGATAGCATGTGGTTTAAGCACGTATTCAAAGAGGTATTTAACTAACGATGCAAGTTAGAATCATGCGTCGAGCCTCAATGCATGCAATACAAGTGGATGCAAACATGAGAGATGCTAAACAAAACATGATGCCCTAAACTAACCAATATAAGCAGGTAAATAAAAGGGAGAAAGATGTAGAGTTGGAAGACATACACATTATTACAATATTTGTGTCCTCACGTAAGAGGATTCGAATAAACTAACTAGCTAAGCTAATTACTACGAATTACAAAATGAACAAAATAATCAACTAAACTAGCTAATTAATTATTACAACAAATTAACTAATTAAACATGAATACAAAGTTTAGATAAGTATTAAGCTAACTACTCTAACTACTCCTCCTCGGTAAACAATGAATGCTCATGCATACGCGAATTTTCACCCGAAAAAGGCCACTATCTTGCTGCCAGATGCCTTTGTTGCATAGTAGAACATTTGCACTGTTTTTCACCTCAAAACCAACTCTGTTTTGCTAGAAAAGTACACTACTAGGTTTTGCAAAAGTGGCCAGTAGGTTAGAAGTGGTGGCTTGCAGGCTACAAATGATGGTCTGCCGTCTACAAAAGGTGGCCTGTCAGCCACAAAAAGTGCCCTGTCAGCCACCTGATGCCTGGTTTTTCCTACTGCAACAAAGGGTAAACAGAGCTAGCACAAGGTATTCTCAAGGGTTGTTTGCACAACTTACCCCTCCTTATTATCAAACTGCTCAAAGGATTGGCAAAATTTGATTCACAAACCATTAATTAATGCAATTTCATTGCACGATGGCTTATGAACCAAAGGGTGCAAGTTCAATAAATGTAACAAATAAAGACCCTCAAACCTCCTCCCTATCATGGATTGATCAAGAGAAGTGGTTGACAATGACACTTAAACTGTTTACATCACTAGCAAGTATGAAATGATTCGAGACTTAAGGGTTCAATTAACGTCTGATTGAACTCAAACCAAGTTATTATCTTGTATCACTTTTAATCCCAATTTTATTACTCCATTTTAATTACCAACCATTCCTTAGTAAATTAAGTCCAAAGGTGAGCTTTAAGTCCTCTAATGGAAAGGAGCACCAAACCAAGAGTTTTTTAGGCATGACAGAAGTATCATGCCGTTAGTAATGAACCCCCAAAAGGATTAAATCATTAAGCATAAGACCTCAATCTCAAGCTTAAACAAACAAGTGGCTTGAAACAACTTTTAAAGCAAAGCAAAAGCCAAGAAAGGAGGGAGGTTGCAGAAGTGATTAGGGGTGAAAACAAGTATGGAAAGCATAAAAAAAATATTATCAACTCAAATAGGTTGGTGGCTAAGGCCTAAACCACCAAACCTATGAGGACTATTACACCACAAGCATGCTATACAAAGCATAAATGAAACTAACACATAAAAACAGTCCTTATATACACTAAAATAGTGCTGGAATTGAAGTAAAAATAGTTAAAAGAGTAAGCTAAAATAATGGAGAATTTAAGTTAGTAAACAAGCCAAAGGAGGGGTGGCTAACCTCTCCATTTTTGGGACTTCAAAACCACTTTTTTAGCTTATGAAAACCTTTGAAAATTAGTGGTAAAAAGCTCAAAAAAAGTTGATGAAAGAATGGGAAATACAAGGGCAAAAGCTTAGAGAACAAGGTTCAAAGAAGGGTGGTTAACCCCTCCACCTTTGGTAGTTTTAAACCACAAGTTTCATCCCATAAAAACAGTTAAAAAATAGTTCAAAAACAACAAGAAAATACAGGAAAGAAGTAGTGCAAAGGAGCTAGTAATTATACCTTTTGAAGAGGAATAACAGTTTTGTTCACAAACCAACAAGTTCTCACTCTCAAGGGCTGAAATTTGGACTCAATAATCTCAACAAGGACAGCTCCAATATTAGTTTAGGAAGTGTAGAGAGAGAGTGTATAGGTTGCAAGATAGAGATAGAGAGAGAATTTGAAGAATTTGGGGTTATAGAATTTTTTGTAACCTTAAACCATGAGGGAAGGCTTGCTATATATAGAAAAATTGACCCTTAGGTCGAAATTATCCATGTAGGAATAGCTAGAGCTTTTAGGGGTCAGCTGACTAAAAATATTTGTGTTTTTCACAAGTGGCCGAGAGGCCAGAAGTGTGAATTGCCGGCCACAAATGGTGGCCGGATGTCCACAAATAGTGGCCTGTCGGCCACAAAAATCTACTTTCAGGTCCGACTTTAAATGGGCATTCTCCTTTATCCGGACTCGATTTTAGGTCATTCTTGAGTCTAAATTAAAGCCCCAGAAGTTTACTTTCCAATGGAGGTGGCCTCACATCTAAATTATAAGTGTGCAAAGAGACATGCCTATTTAAGTGAAGGTTATTCATTTTTATCTTAACCAGATGGATGCCTAACTTCAAACGACCATATCTCCCTCATCCGGACTCGGCTTTAGGAGATTCTTGAGTCTAAAGTGAAGCCTTGGAAGTTAAATTTCCAATGGTGGTGCCTCACAACTAAAGTCTAAGTGTGCAAAGAGATAGGCCTAATTTAGTGAAGGCTGCCCAGTTCCTTCTTAACGGTTTCATGCTCAACCACTTCCCCAACTAGTTTTCTTCCCTCTCCTCCAATTTTCTTCAACTCCAAACCTTTAAATAAGATGTTTTAAAGATATTTTTTTCAAATAGTTCACCTCCCTTTCATTCACGTCCACTTTGTCCTTGTTCAGTTTACTGAAAAGTGCAGTATTTAACAAAATGCGAGTCTCAGAACATCGTAGAAACATTTTCAAAAATATTTTGAAAGAGAGGGTAGTAAGGTCTAAAATAGTTTTGGTAAAAAATGGGGTGTAAGGTTGGGATTTAGAAGCTCTTCTTACTAAAGAAATCGAACGTTTGTACAGCGTAACTTTCATCATCGATTGATCAACCTGAGGGGCCCAAATCTTAAGGCCAGTCAAAAATGGGCAGTCTACATAGGTATGGAGTTCCGAATGAGATTATCTCTGATAATGGGTCGCACTTCGAGAAAGAGGTGATAGACTTGCTTGAGAAATATAACGTGACTTTCCATAAATCATTAACCTATAGGCCACAAACCAATGGAGCTGTCGAGGCTGCCAACAAAAATATCAAGAGAATTCTACAGATGATGGTGGAAACTTACAAGGACTGGCTAGATAAACTGCCATTTATACTCTGGGGCTACAGAATCTCAATCCGAACATCGACAGGGGCAACCCCCTATTCTCTCGTTTACGGGATGGAGGCTATTTTGCGATCGAAATTGAAGTGTCGTCGCTATGAGTTATGGCTGAGTGTCAAATAACGGAGGCAGCCTGGCAATGGACTAGGCTTGAGGAGTTAATGTTGTTTGATGAGAGAAGACTAAGGGCACTGTATTACGTCCAGGGCTACCAACGCAGAATTGCTAGGGCTTTTAAAAAGAAAGTTAAGTCTAGGAATCTCAAGGAGGGAGACATGGTACTAAAAGACAATCGGGCTCCCATCCATGACCCTAGGGGTAGGTTTAGACCCAATTGGACTGGTCCTTATATCATCAAGTCAATCTGGTCAAGAAGGCTAATTATTCTTACGGACTTGGATGGCTTGGAGTTCTCGCAACCGATCAATATGGACAAGTTGAAGAAATATTACCCCTGAGAGGCTTGCTAGGCCGAAAACCCGAAAGGGCGACCTAGGCAAAAGCTAGAGCATGAAAAATTAGAAACAAAGAAAAACTAAGCTCGCAAGGTTGAAAACCCTAAAGGGCAACTTTGGCAAAAGTTAGACTGCAAAAGGAGAGAGTTAATACTTGAGTGAACCTTAACCGAACTACGTAAGGCTTGATTCCCATTTTTGGGATACGTAGGCAACTTCACCCTGAAGTTTGGTTGTAACTATCTCCAACTCAACTGTACTGTCCATTTTCCTGATCAGGTCATCTTTGTTCATCATCTATTAGTTCGGTTGTGATCTTGATTTTGGGAAGAAAAGCTGGTTACAATACAGAGCAGCAGTGATATGCAATCAGAGGCAGTTATGATCATTTGATTTGGGATTATACATCTTGAGAATCGATTATGTGCGTGTCAGGTGGTGATCATTTCCGAAAATTGTTTTGAAAAGTTTTAATAAAAGTTGATTTTGTTCAAAATTTTATGTTTTTACAACTTGGACCATTTTTGGGGCTGAAAGGAAAATTTTTAATACTCGTAACTTTAATTTTATTGATTTAAACACAAGTACATTCTCCCTTGTTGATTTAGATCAAAGTTGCTTTTACATCTTAAAACTTGAAAATAAAATATCAAAGCAGTAAAACTAGGAGCACAGCTAAGTTAGGTGGCTCTATGTCTTCTACTCGCCTTCGTGAAGGATTCTGCTGCCAAAGATGGCCCAACCTCTACCTTTTCTTCGAGCCAGGTGAAACACTCCTCAGACAAGGTGTAACTGAAACTAATGACAGGGGCCAGAATTTCTCTCGTCCTCCAGGCCGCGAGATACCGGGGGAAATGTGAGGCATGAACCAGAAATGAGGCTGTGTATTCCACTCCTTCATCTGGACATGTGTGGACACCCCACTTTTGACTACCCGCAAGACTCGAACGCTTGATTCAATGCACTAAATGATGAAAGTTGGATTGTGAATTTGCAGCGATTTGGGATCAATCAGGCTTCCGAAATAACCTCACATCTTCTACATTTACCTTGTTAGAACCTTTGGGTTTCCTTTCTAGACCATTTCTCACCCTAAGCTGAGTTTGAACCAAAAAAACAGGGGAGGCAATCAAGGTCCGGCCGTGCATCAGTGATGGCTGGCCGTGGCTATGAATGGCTGGCCAGCCTTCGATGGCAATAAAAATTGTTTTGGGCAGGAGGCCGCCAACTATCCATTTTTGAAGATATTTGTCACCTTTTCAGCTCGAATTCTATAAAACCAAAGCTCTGGAATTGTTTTGAGGGTTGAAAAAATCTAAAAGAGAGAGATACACCTTGAGAGCCTTGACTCCTCCTTCTTCAATTGTAAGTCATCCTTTGAGCTAACCTAGTTTGCTTACACCACCTATACACATCATATACAACCTTGTTCGATCATCCTAAAGCCTTGGCTGATCTTGAGGAAGTGTATTTCAAGTTTGAGAGTGCATTGAAATTGAGTTGGAAACTCTAGGAACAAGCTAGTTTCTTGAAAGGTATAAGCTTGCTTTCTCTTTTCTTACTTTCATTTCAGTTCTTTACTCATTCATTCTTGCTGTTTTGGTTGTTTTTGAGCTTGTTTGAAGTGTTGGAGTTGAGTTTGAAGGGTTACCAAAAGGGTGCTCTTTCTACACATTTATTTCATAACTCAAACTCTTCTCCTTTTTACTCTTTTTCTTTGGTATTCATACTGATTTTCAGAGGTTTAAAAGGGATAAAAACCACGCTTTGAAGCTCCAAAAATAGAAGTATTAGCCACCCCTCCTTATTCTTGTTTGTTAGCTTCAATTCTTATCTTTATCGCCTAGCTTTTCACCCTTTTTTCATGCATGTTTCACCTCTGGTTTGCATGTATTCGGGACTGTTTTGAGGTTGTCTAAGCTTTTCCATTTGGTTCATACCTTGTTAGATACACTTGAAGTTACATAGTTGGCATACTTGTTGCTTCACATGCTTTCTTGGTTCATTTCACATACTTTGAGGCTGAAATTTCCTAATCAATCAATTAATCCATATCTTTCATTCATAAGAATGGTTTCAACCAATTGAGGTTACCCAAGGCATGTAAAGGAGACCTACACTTAATTACTTAATCTCTTCGGAGATTCATCATCAACGGTGTAGTCTCCTTCTCATGCTTTAGAAAGACCTCTTGTTTGACATCACTTCTCGGTTAGAGGACTTTAACATTACATTTGGACAAATAGACTAATGAATGGCAATGACTAAATAAATTGGTTTAAAATTGGATCAACACACCTAAAGAAAATGGCTTAAATAGCTTGAACTTGGCCGGACGTCATGCCAAGTTCCTTGTGTCAAGGGTCATCAAACATCAATCCATGGTGTTCTTGATGTCCTTGAAGCATCTCAACTTCATTTTTTGAGTTCATTCCATGAGAAAAAGAGAAGGGTGGTCTTTTGTATTACATTAACTGATTTTTGGTCCAAAATGACATCTGAGATCATCAAGCGATCATATCGGTCAGTGATGGTTTTAGAGTCAATTCCAACCTTCTCTTGAGGGTCTTCTATGACAGAGAAGGAAGGAGCAACAAACAGAGCTTGAAAATACTTTACCTGCACTGATTTCACCTCAGAGCACAAAAACAGAGTTTGCACCAAATCAATGCACGGCCAGCCCTCTATAGGCCCAGCCGGCCATTAGTAATGCACGGCCGGCCTTTGGCGTGTAGCTAGCAGTGCAGTTTTACAGAAATAGAGGCAGTGGCTGAAGGTGAAACAGAGGCAGTCTAGGATAGACAGAGCAGCTTTCAGGCGATACCCATGCAATCTCCATCCATCTTCCTTGGTGCTCATATCGAATGCGTTTGATCATTTAATTGTTTCATTAGCATAGAGAATTGTGTTGTAATATTTAATTAGTCTAATTAGTTGTAGCTAATTATTTGGTGTTGTAATATTTAATTAGCTTTTAATTAGCTTAGATAGTTAGTATTCATTTCAAGTGTTGTAATAAATTAGTTAATTAATTTTGCTATATATTCAAGTTTTGTAATAATTAGTTAGCTTAATTAGCGTAGCTAGTTAGCCCTTATTCACTCGGACCCTCCTTCGCGAGGGCGTAATGTTGTGATAAGTGTGCATGCGTGTGTGTATGTTTTCTAACCCCACGTCTTTCTCCCTTTTATTTAATTACTTTCGATGGTTAGATTATGGATCATATTTCAATTAGCATATCGCATGCTTGCATCCGTTCATTGGTATTGCATGCACCGAGGCTCGGCGCATCATTCAAACTGCATTGTCATTTCAATACTTCGTTGAATATGTGTTTAAATCACATGTCGTTCAAATTGCTTCACATGCCATATTAGTAGCTGAGCCTATTAATTGCATTATTGCATGTGTTGCATTAGGCATCTTAACACAGTTAGGATCATGCATCTTTCTAACTAGTTTCTCTTTTGGCTTGGAGTACTAGGTAAGTTTTTACGTTTTAGCATACTTGCATAAGTGTGAATGTTGCCATGATTAGCATGCTTGCTATGAGGCATTATGCTTAAATGCTAAACTGCTTGAATGTCTATGGATGAAGGCTTGTTGCTTAAATTGGAACGATTCAACTAATATTTATTTAAAGCCCACTTTGTTGAGTGGCAAATCATGTTTTAAGCGCACTGTGTTTGGTGACAAATCTGCAAACTTTTGAAGCCCACTTGAGGTGGAAAATTCAAACCATTGTCGCAAAAACAAACATGAGTTGAATTGTACCAAATTGAGCAAACTAGTCTATACTTGCTTGCGCGCATCACATAGTAAAGCTAGTTTAAAAACTAGAACAAGAGCACATAATGTTTATGAAATATCATATCATGATTAGGAGAGGCCAATCTTTGATCGGGCGAGCGAGGGTGCTCAATTCATGACCTTCCCCTCTCGTACCCAAGTTCCTGAGCCAAGGCAACTTTGGTGATGACGGACACGTGGCCTTTGGCACGAGTCATGAGTTTTCTAAATTTTCCCAAAATAAAATATTTAGGTGGAGACTCTGTATCTGGCAAAGCAGTCCAATTTTGGCATTTTTTATTCAAAATCAATTTTCCAAAATGATTTGCTAGATTTGGAATCTTTGGTGTTTATCAGTTTCACATTGCACTTGTGAGATTAGATTCAGAACCGCGGGAGTACGAACTGTAGGGCTTTCTTTCAAACCTTCCGAAAGAAGGAGTGAAAAAACCAAGCTACAGTTTCTGGCGACTCTGCTTGGGACTTTAGAAAACTTGATTTGAACTCGTGATATGATATTTTATCTACACTTATGTGTTTCTTTGCATTTGCTTTTGCATCGGTGCGCCTAAGTCACTGTGTTTGCCATCTGCTATTCCTGAACGATTTGTCGGAGGCTCGCTTGGAAAAGCTTGCCAAAAGGTTGACCGGTTGCAGGCTCTGCTACGATGGGAACACAACCCTTGGATCTGGACTACTGCTGTACCGTTTGATCCTCCTTTCACTTCTTGGTGTTAGGTTTGAGGGGTATATTAGGTAGTCTTACCGAGGTATATTAGGTAGTCTTACCAAGGTATATGAGAGGTATATTAGGTAGTCTTACCGAGGTATCCTTTTTGACCAATCGACCTACTTGCATATCGGAAACCATAGAGACTGTTTCAAACTAGGACAGGTTGCTTACCCGAATGTAGGATTGTATGAAGCCACTCGTTGTGTATAACGAAACCCTAGTTCCTGATGAAATTAGGATAGGGTAACCTTACCCCATCATGGGGTGTTTTGGCTCTCACTTGCTGGATACGTGCTTTTAGAGTGAAACTCTACAGGAATGTATGTATCAGTTGCAAGTCTGGATATCAGTTTTGAGGCATAAATCAGTGTTGAGTACAGTTCTCCAGCTTATGATTGCAACTGCGTGTTGTTTGTGGCTAAGCAGAGGTGCTGTGTGGTTTCTAATTCTTGTTTTCTTTTGCTTTATTTTCTTTTTGCAAGGTAGTTTACCATCATTGCTTCAGATAGTCCTGTTACCCCCCAAGCACTCTGGACCCGAGTAAGGTGACTTCACCGATCTAGGGATCTTGTAAGAGGACAACCAATGTTTGCTTCACTCCCATCGGTTACCAGACGGAGGAGGATCAGACATAACTCACCAGTCCAGCAGTCACCTTTTCAGGCCCAGTCATCTACTTCTACTCTGGAAAGAGAGTATTCACCAGTTCTGATAACTCAGCATTCCCCAGTCAGTATGGAAGATATGCTTCGTCAACTCCAACAGACTATTGAGAACATACAGCTAGATGCTGCCACGACAAGCTGAGGTTGTAGCTCGCCAAGTAGAAGTGATAGATAGGCTTCAGCAACAGCAACCACAACCGGCAGTAGCCTCTGCATCCCATGTACCCCTAGCGGGAATTCTGACACCCGGGGTCACAATTAATGTCCAGGAAAATGCGGCCATTCAGGTAGACACGATCCCACCTCAGACCTCCAAGGCACCGATTTACACGACGGAGGCGCCGTTTGAATTCGAGGTTGACCCTACTACATTGAAGGTCAACAAACTAGAAAAACTCTTCAAATAGGCACAGTGCGTAAATTCAATCCCTGATATTGAGGATGAATACACTGACTCAGCAGTGACTCTACCCGACAAATTCGAGATGCCGCACATAGACTGGTTTGACCGCTCTGAGGATCCCATGGTCCATCTCCGGTTATTTTCAGACATCCTACGACCAATGGGTCTGACTGGACTGCAAAAGCTGTCGCTTTTCGGCAGGACCCTGTTAGGTATAGCGGACATCTGGTATGCCAAACTTGAGGACTCTGTGAAAAGGAATTTGGAGGAAATGGCTGAGGCCTTCATAGCGTAGTACTCCTACAATATTCAGATCGAGGTCACTACTCGTGATCTTGAAGCAACTCACCAAGAGCCAAAGGAGGGCTTCTCAGATTTTGTGACCTGGTGGAGGGCCAAGGCCTCTATGATGACTAACCGGCCGTCTGAAGAGGACCAGGTTGGAATGGTGGTCCGTAACTTGCAAGAAAGATTATTACAGAAGATGATAGTCTTGCCTTTGTTTACTTTTGCCGAGTTCCACGAAATAGTGGTTCAAATTGAGGATACGATGAAGCAGGGGCTGATAGACCATGAGAAGAAATAGCCCAAAAGGCCCTTTACACGTAGCTCCAATGCAACCACGACTGGTGGCACTTCTGCACGGCCTTCAGATGTGAGCATGGTCACCACCATACCTAAGATTGCCAACCCCTTTGCCGGCACATCCAACACAACTTCACAAACCTCAAGCCATCAGGCCCAAGGCTAGAGGGTCTTCACTCCGCTCTATATGTCCTTATCCAAAGCCCTACGGGTCCTGATAAAAAAAGGGCATCTTAAGCCATTAGAACAACGCCCACTGCTCGATCCCCTCCCACCTAAACACAACAGGGCCAAATACTGTGCTTTTCATCAACAGCATGGTCATGACACTGATCAGTGTTACAAACTGCATCATGAGATTCAAGATCTCATGGACAATAAGGTGATAGCACCTCCCAAAAAACCCAATGTCACTACAAATCCTCTTCCACCACATAACCAAGCGCCCTTACCCCGACACATAAACCTCATCCATACACTAGCTGTCCCTTATAACCCCAGTATATATATCACCCCCTCTCACCTACTTAAGCCGGCGTTGTTCATCCCTGAGAGCACAAACTTGTGCATGATGAACACGTTAACAATCTAAACTGAACCCATGGTGGTGACAGTAGAAGATGAAGGGAGGTCAGCTTTAGTGGAGAATGTTAATCCGTTGCTCGAGGGCTTTGAGGACTTATCTGATGGGGTGTACAACCCGAGCTGCTATATTGTGCCAATCAACCAAGATAAGCCATAAGTGGTGTTGTCGACGGGGATAGAGGTCAGTGTAGTCCAAAAAGATAGACCAAGCTAGGGATTAGATGATCTAGCTGACCTAGAAGTTATGGACAATTTGCAGTTCTTTGATGAACATGATCAAAGGGACGTGCATATTAATTGGTTCAATCTAAACGGGTCAACCGATAATTCAGGGTAGCTAAGTGATGAACACGATATAGATGAGGGAGCTGAACCGAAGCTAGAAGAATAGAAAGTGGGAAACGCAGCAATGGCTGAAACGGCCGATAAAAAAGGTAAACTGTTGGAAAACACTGGTGCAGAACAAGCAGCTTAGGAACTGGGCATAGTTAGTACTGTACTTACAGAGCAAGAAACCACACTGAGGTGCCTTGAAAAAGAAGCAGATAAAAAAAAAACAGAAGGTTGGAAAGGCCCCAGACCCTGCGGGGGAAATCTGTGATGAAAAAACAACTCGAACGGAGCCGGATAATTGCTTGTCGGTTGTCGGAGGTATGTGGTTGGAAGATGATGATCTTCATCTTGCCCACACTGATGAAAATTAGGGTGAGAGCTTTCCTGACAACACTTGGTATTCGGAAAAAGTTGACCACATGACAAGAAGTGGCCGATATTTCAAACCCCTACATCTGGACCAACCTGAGGCATCTGGGAAGGACAAAGAAGTAGAGAAATAAAAGGAAAAGCTGTTGGAAGAAGAAGCTGTGCTGAAACAGTTGAAGAAGATTCAAGTAGACATCTCTATCTGGGGGTTACTTATGGCTTCATGAGTGCATAGACAGGCTGTGCTGTCAGCAATGGATAAAGCCAAGTTGTCCATTGAGACCACTCCGGAACAACTGGTGGGATTAGTCTTCCTGGGGGGCGTTGCTTTAACTTTGACCTTTTCGGATAAGGAATTTCCACTGGAAGGCTCTACACACAACAAGCCTCTATACATATCGGGGGAATGTCGAGAAAAGTGGGTACCAGTTGTATTAGTCCACACTAGGTCAGCAATCAACGTCTGCCTATGTTGCACAGCCTACGCTATCGGCCTGAAACCAGCCGATTTTGTGCCTTCGGCCCAGGTGATCCGGGTGTATAACAATACAAGTCGAGAGGTAATGGGAACAGTACAGGTTGGTCCATCCCAACAGGACATCGAGTTCCATGTATTGGATGTGCCTACCACTTTTAATCTACTGCTTGGACGACCCTGGCTGCATTAAGTAAAAGCTATCTTCTCAACCCTTCACCAGATGCTGAAATACCCCCATGGAAAGGGGGTGGCTATTGTCTTTGGAAATTCTTCTATACATCCTCCGCCAGAGATCACTACACCTGTACTGGAGATTGTGCATGGCGAAGAGGATGTTTTCATTTCGGGATTTACCTTGGCTGAGGCCTGGGTAGTGCATAATATCTTGGCTATTGATGAGAGCCTATATGTCAACGCCCAGTCTGGATATCTCATGAATAAGCTACAACACGTGCTCGGAATGGGATTGGGAAGAAGTGGCCGGAAGGGCATTACTACATTGGCCGACGTGCCACATAACCCGCACATCTTTGGTCTTGGCTATACAGCCACCAAAGAGGACTGGGTGAGGAAAGGGAAAGAAATGGCCAGAAGGGCCAGAGCAAAGCAAAGCGGGAAGCGCTATGAACTTGTGCACCTACCAATTCGGGGAACCCTAAATGGCTATTTTGTTCACGAGGGTTAAGACTTCCCATTCTGTGGTTTCCCTGAACCATGGTTTAATTCTGAGAAGCAGCGGGTTCCTGGCTTTGAGATTTTCTTTGACTTGCAGCAGCAAGAGAGTGACATAGAGGAACAGACTGAACTAACTACTGAAGCTGAACAAAGCGCAGAAAGTGAGTCCAACAGCAATGAACTCGAAGTAGGGGCAGCATTGGCATTTCTCCTTTCGAATCCTTCGATCGATCTAGAGAGCTTGGGGGATGACCTAACTGTTTCCATGATCAGAGACCAACTGGGTGCTAACCCTTCTAGCGGTATTCTGGATGCATCTGACACACCGTCCCTCATTTGGCAGCTGGAGGAGGGCTTCCTGTCCAGTAGTTCTAAGTCGGGTAGTTTGCCGGAATCTATTCCACAGAGTCTGTGGAGTCGAAATCAGATTCCAGTTCCTCTGAGTCGGAGTCCGGTATTCCCGACGTTGATAACCCGAATGCCGGAGTTTTGTCCAGGTTGTCTTTTTTTTTTTTTTTTTTGAGTCAGTTGTAATCGAGGAATTAGATGAGCTTGACCTTTTGAATGTGAATATTGCTGCAGTTTCTGAGTACTTCTCTGTGCCACTTGTGTATTGCATTGATCATGATTTTCAAAATTTTGATGAAAACGACGAGGAAGGAATTCCTTTTGTGTTGAAACATTTGATTGATTGAGAGAATGAGAGGTTTGTGAAACCCCTCGTTGATGAAATCATTCTAATTAATATAGGTACTAAGAAGGATCCACGTCTAGTCCAGATCGGGTCCACGTTGTCTTTAGAGGAGCGCGAGTGCTTAGTCACTTTATTAAAAGATTTCAAAGATGTTTTCGCGTGGTCCTACGAAGACATGCCTGGAATTGATCCTGAGATTGTACAGCATCGGATCCCTCTTGACCCTGAGGCCCGACCCATCAAGCAGAAGCTTCAGAGAATATGCTCGGATTGGGCTTTTAAGATTAAGGAATAGGTCACTAAGCAAATAGACATAGGGTTCTTGCTAATATATGAATATCCAACTTGGTTGGCCAACACTGTTTTGATGCTGAAGAAAGATGGCAGAATTCGGGTATGTGTGGATTTTAGAGATCTGAACAGAGCTAGTCCGAAGGACGACTTCCCTCTACCGCACATCGACGAATTAGTGGACTTCACTGCAAGCCATGCGTTGCTCTCCTTCATGGATGGATTTTCTAGGTATAACCAAATTCTGATGGCACCCGAAGACAGAGAGAAAACCGCCTTCACTACGCCATGAGGAACCTACTGCTACAGGGTAATGCCATTTGGGTTGAAGAATGTCGGGGCTACTTATCAACGGGCTGCAACCATAATTCTGCATGATATGATCCACAAAGAGGTCGAGGTGTACGTGGACGACATGATTGTCAAGTCCAAGGAAAGAGAGGGCCACTATACCGCCTTGAAGAAATTCTTTTAACGGATCAGAGAATATCAGTTGAGGCTGAATCCATAGAAGTGCATTTTTGGCGTAACTGTAGGGAAAATGTTGGGTTTCTTGATCACACAGAGAGGCATCGAGGTAGATCCTTCCAAAATCAAGGTCATCCTAGAAATGACACCACCAAGGACTGAAAAGGAGGTGTGAGGCTTTCTAGGTAAAGTGCAATTCATAAGACGGTTTATTTCAAAATTAACCTTGACTTGTGAACCACTATTTGGTCTTCTGAAGAAAGGAAAGAAATTTTAATGGGATGACCGATGTCAGTTTGCTTTTGAGCAGATCAAGCAGTACCTTCAAAATCCGCCTGTGTTGTCGCCGCCAGAGCCGGGGAAGCCCTTGATTTTATATCTGTCAGTAACGGACACAACGATGGGATGCATGCTTGCTCATGAATCTGAGGATAGAGTGGAGAAAGCCATCTATTACCTAAGTGAGAAAATGCTGGACTATGAGACCTGTTACACCTTGCTCGAGAAGGCTTGCTTAGCCTTGGTATGGCCTACCAGGAAATTGAGGTACTACTTGTTAGCTCACTCTGTAATTCTGGTTTCGAGATTAGATGCCATCATATATCTCTTTGAGAAACCAGCGCTTACGGGTAGGCTAGCCCGTTGGTTGCTTCTTCTTTGCGAATTTGATTTGAAGTATGTTACTCACAAGTCTGTCAAGGGAAAAGCGGTAGCAAAGTTCCTGGAGGATTACCCAGTGGAAAGGGATGAAGTGGTAGAATATCTATTCCCAGATGAAGCTATTCTACAAGTTGAGGAAGAGATTTGGACTACGTACTTTGACGGAGCGTCTAACCAATACAGTTATGGGATAGGGGTTTTGCTGATGGCACCCGACAATTCCCATATACCTTTAGCCTTCAAACTCTGGTTCAAAGTATCTAACAACGAAGCAGAATACAAGGCGTGTATCGTTGGTTTAGAAGTCGCCCTGGAACTAGGGGTAAAAAGGTGTGACGTCATTGGGGACTCAAATCTAGTTGTGTCTCAAGCAAAAGGAGACTAGAAGGTCAAAGAAGAAATGATGAAGATCTATCACCACCCTAGACATTCTGATTCCTAGGTTTGAGAAGCTGACCTTCACACATCTACTAAGAGAGAACAACAGGTTTACTGATGCATTATCAACTTTATCTTCTATGATAGGCATCCCTTTTGGAGTCTAGATGCGTCCGATCATCATTGAATAGAGATATATGCCGACCTACGAGTCTATTGCTGCAATAGATGAAGTGCAAGATCAAAACCCCTGGTATTATGATATCTGGAACTTCTTGGAAAAGGAGGTTTATCCACTAGGGGCAAATGCCAAAGATAAAAGGGTAGTACGGTGGATGGCCGTTCAATTTATCATCTTCAGGGGTAAGTTATATAAGAGGGGTCATTTCGAGATGCATAAGTTATGTGTCGATGCAGAAGAATCAAAGCGCCTAATGCAGGCCATCCATGGAGGAGAGTGCGGAGCGCACATGAGCGGAGTAATGTTAGCCCGGAAGATTCTCAGGCAAGGTTACTACTGGTCTACCATGGAGGAGGATTGTATTGGTTTTGTTCGGCGATGCCACAAATGCCAAATCCATGCGAATCGCATGAATATCCCGCCATCAAAGCTGTACAACATGACTTAAACATGGCCTTTCTCAGTCTGGGGAATTGACATTATCGAGGCAGTTACGCCGAAAGGGTCAAATGGGCACGAGTACATTCTGGTGGCAATTGATTATTTCACGAAATGGCCGGAAACTCAGTCTTATGCAGTGTTGAAAGCAGCGCATGTGGCTAAGTTCATCTGAAACAACATCATTTGCCGTTATCGAGTCCCGAATGAGATCATTTCAGACAATGGCTCCGATTTCAAGAAAGAAGTGATCGACTTGTTGAAGAAATACAACGTGGCTTTTCGTAAGTCATGTACATATCGGCCGCAAACCAACGGAGCTGTTGAGGCCACCAACAAGAATATCAAGCACATTTGCAGAAAATGGTTGAGACCTACAAGGACTGGCTAGACAAATTGTCATCTGCTCTCTGGGGCTACAGAATTTCAATTCGAACATCTACTGGGGCAACTCTGTATTCTCTAGTTTATGGGATGGAGGCTGTTCTGCTGATCGAAATAGAGGTTTCGTCACCGCGGGTTATGGTTGAGTACCAGATAGCAGAGGCAAATTGGCAACAGAGCAAGTTCAAAGAATTGATGTTGTTTGACTAGAGGAGGTTGAAGGCACTGTACCACGTTCAAGGTTATCAACGCAGGATTGCCAGGGCTTTTAACAAGAAAGTTAAGTCTCGGAATCTTAAAGAAGGGGATTTGGTATTAAAAGATAACCGAGCTCCCATCCATAACCCTAGGGGAAAGTTTAGACTCAATTGGACTGATCCTTACATTATCAAAGCTATCTGGTCGGGTGGAGCTGTTATTCTTATGAACCTAGATGGCCTAGAATTTTTGCCAACCGATGAACATGGACAAGTTGAAGAAATATTACCCTTGAGAGGCTCGCTAGGCCGAAAACCTGGAAGGGTGACCTAGGCAAAAGTTAGAGCACAAAAAATTGAAAAAAAAAAAAAAAAAAAAAAAAAAAAAAAAACTGAGCTCGCAAGGTTGAAAACCCAGAAAGGGCAGCCTTGGCAAAAGTTAGAGCACAAAAGGATAGAGTTAATACTTGAGTGAATCCGAACCGAACTACGTAAGGCCTGATTCCCATCTTCGGGATACATAGGCAACTTAATTCTGAAGCTCGGTCGTAAACACCTCCAAATCAACTGTGTCCATGTGTTTGATCAAGGCATCCTTGTCTATTTGTTATTTGAAAGTTCGGTTGTGATCCTTACTCTGAGAAAAGAGTTGACTACAGTGCTGAGCAATGCTATTTAGACAAGGGGCAATTTTCCATTTTCGGATTCGGGGTTGTACATCTCAAGGATAGATTCCATGTGTATCAAGTTGTGATCCTTATAGAAAATCATTTTAAAAAGTTTTGATAAAAGTTGATTTTGTTCAAATTAATCTTTTTACAACTTAGACCATTTTTGGATCAAAAGGAAAATTTTCAGTGCCCACAACTTCAATTTCATTGATTTCAATACAAAGTTCTCCGACTTTTGATACAAATCAAAGTTGCTTTTTACTACATGCATAAAACTTGAAAAGTAAGATCAAAGCAATAAACTCGGGGCATAGCTGAGTCAAGTGTTCCTGCGTCTCCCGCTTGTGCTTGTGGAAGCTTCTGATGCTAAAGTGGACCCGGCTCGCGCCTCATCTTCAAGCCAAGTCAAGCACTCGCCAGAAAGTACGCAATTGAAACTAGGGGCGGGAACCAGAAGCTCTCTTGTCCTCCAAGCATTGGGATATCTAGCTAATTGTGAACCTCAGATTGGGAATGAAGCCGGGTACTCTACCCCCTCTTTTGGGCAAGTCTGGTCGTGTGCGAACTGACGTCTGAACCGAAACAGAAAGTAGAACACATAGTGTGTCAAGCCAATCAGCTAAATGCTTGGCTGCTGAGTCATGCTGTAGTTCATCCCGGGCAGATCAAACCAGGGGCAACGCTAAACAATGTCAATAGCAGACCTGTTGCACATCCAATGGCACCACCACCCCTCATTCGGGAAATCTACTAGCCGTTGACGAAAGAAATAGCCCCGTGCTGAATATGCAGGGCAAGAATCCACTACCTTCAACTTATCCATAAGCCATATCTGGGGAGGGATGAAAAATAAGAGAGATTAAAGAATAGAGAGGTGTATGTTGAGAGAAAAGTGAGAAAAAGGCTTTGAGAGAAAAACAGAGCGTGAGTGCCAAGAGATATGAGAAACACATATTAGAAAGGGTGGGAAACATTACCTGCAAAAGTAGTGGACTTCCTACGAATTTGGTTGTCTCTCGCCGATGAAAGGCGTCCAATCCCATCAAGGTCTCAGCTAATGTCAAGCCAATACAACTCTTGCCCTCTTTCAGTCCTTGTGCAACTTCAATTAGCCGGATGTTAGACCCGTTGAAACTAGGGGCAAGGAGGAAGTGTGCTAGCATACACAAACAAAGGGAGTGTTGCCGAAAACCCCGCCAAAGGAGATCCCCTCGGTCATCGGCGTCAGAAAATCGATGAATCAAACTGGGGATGTCCAGCTCTCTATTGTGAACTAAGGATCGAGCCTCATCCCCACACATCCGTTCTAAAGCTTGCGCGTGATCGAAACGAGGCTGAGGCAAGATTTCCTCATCGCCCCAGGACTCCATTAATGCTTGAAATTCTTCGATTGTCAGGCATAGCTCTTGTCCTCCAAAGCTAAAGATGTGCGTAATTGGGTTCTAACATCTAGTGGTGGCATGGAGGAACGGAAAGCAAAGAGAAGTTTGGCTTAAAGGGAAAAGGGCATTGAGGCCAAAACCATGGAAATTCACTTTTTCCGAGCCATCCAAAGCAGCTATCCAGTCTCGAAGTCTGTTGACAAATAATATCTCCATTTTGAGAGCAGAATATCAAGAACTTATGTGTTTGCCAGAAAAGCAACATGGAAGTCTTATTTATAGAGTTTGGGAAGTAGCTGAGCATGACACCTGGACAGCACTGACCGACATCACACCGATGGCCGGCCGTGCATCAGTGAGGCCCGACCAGGTCTTGGTGCTAGCCCAGTGTAAGTCTGCTGCAGTGAAGCTTGGCCTTTGTATGGGTAAATTGCAATTGTACTTTTGAGTTTTTGTTTTGCTTGTACCAAGTGTTTGTTAGCTTTTTTTTTAGTTATCTTCATTTTATTTTCCATTATCGAGTTGTATTTTGTGTTTTGATCGGTTGTAAGTTATTATCCGGTTCATGAATCAATCCGAGAGCAAGGCATTTACTGTTCTGGCAAATGCAAAGATCATAGTGTACAAAGAAGCCATTCAACAAAACTTGCTTTTCATAATTGTTGGGCCCAACTCCGATCATTATTTTATATAACCAAATAAAAGAAAGCTTTTGAAAAATAAAAGGACAATGTGAAGCTAGTTTTATAAACTATATAACAAAATGAAAACAAAAGCAAAGTAAAATGAAGTCAGCATCGCTGTCAATATCCCATCCTCGCTCTCTTTTTCCTTGGCTGTGGAGGAGGCGCATCGCTGTGATCACTGGGGCTGCTCGACTGTAGGTCCATCTCCTCTCCCCCATCCTCAGGGGTCGTGGATCCATCAAAAGACTCCTCGGAAGGCGAGCACTGCCTCACTCAACCTCTCCCCCGATCAGCGCCTCATCGGCCTCTCACTGGGCCTCGTCTCTGCCTACTGGCTGCGGAAAGTCCTACAGGCACTGTTGGCGCCGGCTCAAGCTGAAAAAGATATCAGATATTGAATAGAGTCACCCGGAGTGTACAACATGGGAATGGCAGTAAGCTACACACAGAATGTACCTCAATCCCATGGGTGACTAAGGCAGTTTGCCTTCTCCGTACCATGATGAGTAGTCGGTCGATCGTCCGAAAGAGCTCGTCACCATATGCCCGAGGAATCTGCAAAACAAGGGAAACTGAGAAAAATAGATAGTAGTAATTGAACAATAAATAGTAATGCCTACGAATAAGCTAAAGTGCAACATGGACTAGCATGAAAAAAAAGAGTACCTGCTCAATGCCAGCGGCAAACACAAGTCTATGGTCCCTCTCCTCGATGGGTTCGAGCGGGATCTGCTCAATCACTATGTCTAGGTGCATGTACATAATCTCGGTAGAGAGCACAGCAAATCCAAGAATGGGGGCAACGGCAGGCACACCTTCAATGGGTGCATCGCTAACCCCAGCAGTAAGAGCAACAACAACCTCTGGTATAGCTCGAACCGCGCCCGGGGTAAGAGGGGCCATCACCCGAGTGTGCAAGAAAGTCATAAAGTCGCCGGGCTCATGGTGACAATCACCATCCTCACATATCATCAAGAGGTCCAGATCAGGACCATCCTGTAAATCATCTATGACCCTTATGCCGGCAGGAGGAGGATGTGAAACATCAGGATCAGCCATGCCCCGAGTCTGGCGGGTGAATCTCTCCCCCAGGTAGTATGCTCAGCCAAAAGGGCCCTTAAACAAGATCCTCAGCGTGGAAGCATGCCAGGCAGCAGTATAGGTTGCCCTCAATACGTAGGGAATGCCCGCCCAAGGGTGCTAGTCGACTTGAGAATCAGTGCAGTGTCAGAATGGCAGTATAATGTCAGAACTAGTGTAGTGTTAGAATGGCAGTACAGTGTCAGAACCAGTGTGGTGTCCGAACGGCAGTGTAGTGTGTCATAATCAGTGCAGTGTTAGAAGTCAGTGCAATGTGAGAATGGCAATGTCGTACAGCGCAATAGTACAATAGTATATGAATGATCATATAATGTGGGAAATGGTGCAATACCTGATCCATTGTGATAGTGTTGAAGAAACAGCAAAAATATGGAAAGTTACGATCCACAAGGCGACGCCGCTCGAATCGTGAGTTGTAGTACCAAGAGCATGGTACGGACAACTCGATAGGCCTCACTAGAACCGGGGCCAATGAAGTAAAGTATGTGTAGACCCAAAGCTGCAAATTAGAGACAGATCAAAGGAACAAGAAAGGCAACAGTGAACACAATATAAAGTGCATCAGGAAAGGTGAGTGTAGGATGTACCTCCCAAACCCTCCAGTAGCCACCAAGTGAATCCGCCTGGCGGCGGGAAATGGAGCTCATATGGCAGTATAGGGTGGCTAAGCTTGCGCCGCCGCAGTCGTAATCTGCTACACAAGGAAGACGTACCAGCACCCCGAGGATGTATAATCCCACGATATTCTCCCTGTTTGCAAACAGGGTAGTACCAAGAAGATATATGAGAAAGCTACGAGTGTACTGAGCAACCTTGTCTGTAGTAACCAGCTGTGTATTAGAGAAATGGTCATAAAACCAGTTGTAGCACACCATCCCATGGCTGGTAGCGTTCGAAATTGCCCCGAGAAGTTGGAGCTGTGCATCTCTCTATTAAGTCATATTTGGATCGAAAGGGACCAGGTCATCGACCCCAACCCGCAGACCGGTCAACATCGAGAAATCATACGGGGTTAGTGTCATCTCCCCGGTAGAAGAGAAGTGAAATGAGCTAGTGGTGTCCCACCATCTCTCTACCAGGGCCTCGTAAAGCAAAGACTCAGCCCTCATCTCTATGAGTTCGGAGCAAAAGGGCCCAAAGCCAAGAGCATCTACCAAAGTGCAAACCTCCACGGGAAGCCGCTCGTACCAACACCAGGCCCAGAGATAGAGCCATAGCCGCCTACCCTCCTGGTGATCACCTATCAATTGAGAGTCTTATCAATGTATGTGCAGCATGGGTAAGTGATTTGTTCATTAAGTTCAACATTTCAACGTGTGTGTAAAGTAAAATGCAAACCAAAATGGGGGAGGAGTTGTGTACCATGGAAACGTTAGCAGAGATATGCTCCATGGGCTCTCGCAGTAGAGTATCCTCGTCCAGCTCAAGAATGAAACCCTCGAATCTCAGGATACCGCCAGGAGCTGGCACGTGTGTACGTGGCCGCATCAAAAGGCCTCTCGACAAGAGGGAGTAATGCAGTGGCTTCCTCTACCTCCATATCTGCGCCAAGGGTAGCGCTAACACCTATGGCAGGCTCTGGAATGGAAACCTCGTCACTAGCCTTAAAAAAAGCGAAGAAAAGTAAAAGGGATGAGTAAAAGTAGGTGAGATCCTAAAGTTTCAAACCCTAAGAGAGAGAAAGTGAAGAGGGGATGAAAAATCAAGAGAGAATAAGAAAATTGAGCAAAAATGCGAGGAAGTGAGAGAAAACAAAGAGAAAACCCAAACTTTAACCAAAACAATTTTCAATCGGTTCAGAATCAAGAGGAAAACAAGTTGTTTTAGGAAATATTTGTGAGGGTTGTTGTGAAAACTCAACAAAGAGAGGAAATCTAGAGAGAAGGGTGGTTTAGAGAGAAGGAGGTGGGTTTTTCGACCTGCAGTGAGATAAAAAATGAGTGTTTTGTGTGTTTTAAGAGCCACGAGTGTGGCTTTTGACCAAACTGTCCCTTGTCGTTGTCGAAGGCTAGCTGGCTCTTTTAACACCCGACCGTGCATCACGGAGGCCCAGCCGGCCTTTGGTGATTTAAAATTTTTTTTTTGTTGTTTTGTTTGTTTTTTATGTGTTTTTATTTTATTTTTATTATTATTTTATTTTATTTCGTTTTGTTTTGTGCACTGCTAATTCGTTTGGGTGTAGACTTAGATTGCTAATTTATGATATGTGCATTGCTAATCTATTTTTATTTCATCATTATTTTAATTTCTAAGTTTTGGTCTCAGG
This sequence comes from Camellia japonica, assembly GCA_030407325.1. Taxonomy (NCBI): domain Eukaryota; kingdom Viridiplantae; phylum Streptophyta; class Magnoliopsida; order Ericales; family Theaceae; genus Camellia; species Camellia japonica. Next base: position 19,489,043 of record JAPPVO010000059.1, on the reverse strand, counting down.
TTTTAATTTTGAGTTTTAATTTCTGTTTTGATTCTTGAGTTTGCTTAAGTGTTAGTTTTGGTTTGACTCAAATCAGGAATTGTATGTCAACAAAAAGGAAAAAAAAAAAAAGAGAAAAGAAGAAAAATATAATAACAGAAACACAAAGAAAAAGTGAAAAATATATATAAGGAGTGAAAAAAGAAAGAGAAAAGAAGAGTTGTTGTTATTATTGTTTGAGCTCATTTGTTTCGTTTGAAGTTTTTTTGTTTCCACTATATTTGTTCAAAGTATTTGGACTGGATCATGGCTCACTTCATTGCATCGTTTCTTATCAGACGTTATTGTATATACGGTTCATTCAGAGGAATTTCAAGTGAAGTCACTCGTGCCCTTCGAATTGTATCGTTTTCTCTTTCTCCTTTTGCGTGAGACGTGTTTGAACGTATTCACTTTCTCTTTTCGCATGAGACACGTTTAGACGTATCCACTTTCTCTTCTCACGTGAGACGCGTTTAGAGTCATTTACAGACGCTCCACGTGAGACATGTTTGAATGTATTCATTCTCTCCTCTTGCGTGTGACGCGTTCAGATTTTACCTTCCTTCGGTTAAAAACATTTGTGTGCGTCCTGATGTTCATACCACTCTTCAATTACCTTCTTTCGATTAAAAACATTTGTGTGTGTCCTGATGTTCATACCACCCTTCGATTACCTTCCTTCGGTTAAAAACATTTGTGTGCGTCTTGATGTTCATACCACCCTTCGATTACCTTCCTTCGATTAAAAACATTTGTGTGCGTCCTGATGTTCATACCACCCTTCGATTACCTTCCTTCGGTTAAAAGCATTTGTGTGTGTCCTGATGTTCATACCACCCTTCGATTACCTTCCTTCGGTTAAAAGCATTTGTGTGCGTCCTGATGTTCATACCACTCTTCGATTACCTTCCTTCGGTTAAAAACATTTGTGTGCGTCCTGATGTTCATACCACCCTTCGATTACCTTCATTTGGTTAAAAACATTTGTGTGCGTCCTGATGTTCATACCACCCTTCGATTACCTTCCTTCGGTTAAAAACATTTGAGTGCGTCCTGATGTTCATACCACCCTTCAGTTACCGTCCTTTTCGTTAAAAACATTTTGGGTGCGTCCTGATGTTCATACCATCCTTCGGTTACCATCCTTCGGTTAAAAACATTTTGGGTGCATCCTGATGTTCATACCATCCTCCGATTACCACCTTTCGGTTCAAAACATTTTGGGTGCCTCCTGATGTTCATACCATTCTCCGGTTACCGTCTTTCAGTTAAACATTTGGGTGTGTCCCAATGTTCACACCATCCTCGTTTTCTTCAACGTGCAACGTGTTAGGATCTTGTTTGACATCTTGGTGCGCCCGATGATTTTGTTGCTCTTCGTCTTTCCTGCGCGTCGTGTAGTTAAGCTTGCATAATTTTCTTACATCCTTTCTGTATGAAATGTGGTTTGGCTCGTTATTCCCACGCGTGGCGTGTTTGTTTACTCTTTCTTATGATTGAGATTACTGTGCCCTATTTCAGGTTGTTTAACTATGGCATTTTCATTGCATTGCATTTGCATTCAAAATGTTTCATTGCACAGTCTCATTGCATGATCATAAGTTATGTTCTTACATCGCGAATATCATTTGCATCTTGCCCCAGAAGTACGCTGGTTTGATTCCTTGCAAAAGGATATATAGGCAGCCCATGGGCACGACCATTTTAATATTTTATGTCTTGCTTTCTTTGTCCAAGTCTTGTGGCCTTGTCAAAATAGGTCATCTTTGGGCTTTGACATTCACTCCTGTCATTTCATGACTTCGAGCTCTGTCAAAGAGGGGCAACTGTAGACACCCCACTTTTGACTGCCCGCAAGACTTGGACGCTTGGTTCAATGCACTCAATGATAAAAGTTGGATTGTGAATTCGCAGTGATTCGGGATCAGTCAGGCTTCCGAAGTAACCTCACATCTTCCACATTTACCTTGTTTGAACCCTTGGGTTTTATTTCTGGACCATTTCTCACCCTGAGCTGAGTTTGAACCAAAAAAAAGGGGAGGCCATCAAGGCCCGGCCGTGCATCAGTGATGGCCGACCGTGGCTATGAATGGCCGGCTGGCTGATCTTCGATGTCGATAAAAATTGTTCTGGGCGGGAGGCCGCCAGCTGTCCATTTTTGAAGATATTTGTCACCTTTTCAGCTCGAATTCTATAAAACCGAAGCTCTGGGATTGTTTTCAGGGTTGAACAAAATCTAAAAGAGAGAGATACACCTTAAGAGCCTTGACTCCTCCTTCTTCCATTGCAAGGCATCCTTTGAGCTAACTTAGTTTGCTTACACCACCTATACACATCATATACAACCTTGTTTGATCATCCTAAAGCCTTGGTTGATCTTGAGGAAGTGTATTTCAAGTTTGAGAGTGCATTGAAATTGAGTTAGAAACTCTAGGAACAAGCTAGATTCTTGAAAGGTATAAGCTTGCTTTTTCTTTCCTTACTTTCATTTCAGTTCTTTACTCCTTCATTCTTGTTGTTTTGGTTGTTTTGAGCTTGTTTGAAGTGTTGGAGTTGAGTTTGAAGGGTTACCAAAAGGGTGCTCTTTCTACATATTTATTTCATAACTCAAACTCTTCTCCTTTTTACTCTTTTTCTTTGGTATTCATACTGATTTTCAGAGGTTTAAAAGGGCTGAAAACCATGCTTTGAAGCTCCAAAAGTGGAGGGATTAGCCACCCCTCCTTATTCTTGTTCGTTAGCTTCAATTCTTATTTTTATTGCCTAGTTTTTCACCCTCTTTTCATGCATGTTTCACCTCTGGTTTGTATGTATTTGGGACTGTTTTGAGGTTGTCTAAGCTTTTCCATTTGGTTCATACCTTGTTAGATACACTTGAGGTTACATAGTTGGCATACTTGTTGCTTCACATGCTTTCTTGGTTCATTTCACATACTTTGAGGCTGAAATTTGCTAATCAATCAATTAATCCATATCTTTCATTCATGAGAATGGTTTCAACCAATTGAGGTTAGCCAAGGCATGTAAAGTAGACCTACACTTAATGGCTTAATCTCTTCGAAGATTCATCGTCAACGGTGTAGTCTCCTTCTCATGTTTTAGAAGGACCTCTTGTTTGACATCACTTCTCGGTTAGAGGACTTTAACATTACATTTGGACAAATGGACTAATGAATGGCAATGACTAAATAAATTGGTTTAAAATTGGATTAACACACCTAAAGAAAATGGCTTAAATAACTTGAACTTGGCCGAACATCATGCCAAGTTCCTTGTGTCAAGGGTCATTGAACATCAATCCACGGTGTCCTTGATGTCCTTGAAGCATCTCAACTTCCTTTTTTGAATTCATTCCATGACAAAAAGGGAAGGGTGGTCTTTGCATTACATTCATTGATTTTTGGTCCAAAATGACATCCAAGATTATTAAGCGATCATATTGGTCATTGATGGTTTTAGAGTCAATCCCAACCTTCTCTTGAGGGTCTTTTATGACAGAAAAGGAATGAGGAACAAACAAAGCTTGAAAATGTTCTATCTGCACTGATTTCACCTCAAAGCACAAAAATAGAGTTTGTACCAAATCAATGCACGGCCGGCCCTCTGTAGGCCAGGCCGGCCATTAGTAATGCACGGCCGGCCCTTGGTGTGTAGCTAGCAGTGCAGTTTTATAGAAACAGAGGCAGTCTGGGGCAAACAGAGCAGCTTTCAGGCGATACCTATGCAACCTCCATCCATCTTCATTGGTGCTCATATCGAATGCGTTTAATCATTTAATTGTTTCATTAGCATAGAGAATTGTGTTGTGATATTTAATCAGTCTAATTAGTTGTAACTAATTATTTGGTGTTGTAATATTTAATTAGCTTTTAATTAGCTTAGATAGTTAGTATTCATTTCAAGTGTTGTAATAAATTAGTTAATTAATTTTGCTATATATTCAAGTTTTGTAATAATTAGTTAGCTTAATTAGCGTAGCTAGTTAGCCCTTATTCATTCGGACTCTCCTTCGCGAGGGCGTAATGTTATAATAAGTGTGCGTGTGTATGTGTATGTTTTCCAACCCCGCGTCTTTCCCCCTTTTATTTAATCGCTTTCGATGGTTAGATTAGGGATCATATATCAATTAGCATATTGCATGCTTGCATCCATTCATTCGTATTGCATGTATCGAGGCTCGGCACATCATTCAAATTGTATTGTCATTTCAATACTTCGTTGAATATGTGTTTAAATCACATGTCGTTCAAATTGCTTCACATGCCATATTAGTAGCTGAGCCTATTAATTGCATTATTGCATGTGTTGCATTAGGCATCTTGACACAGTTAGGATCATGCATCTTTCTAACTAGTTTTTGTTTTGGCTTGGAGTACTAGGTAAGTTTTTACGTTTTAGCATACTTGCATAAGTGTGAATGTTGCCATGATTAGCATGCGTGCCATGAGGCTATATGCTTAAATGCTAAATTGCTTGAATGCCTATGGATGAAGGCTTGTTGCTTGAATTGGAATGATTCAACGAATGTATGTTTAAAGCCCACTTTGTTGAGTGGCAAATCATGTTTTAAGCCCACTGTGTTTGGTGGCAAATCTACAAACTTTCTAACCCACTTGAGGTGGCAAATTCAAACCATTGTCACAAAAACAAACATGAGTTGAATTGTTCCAAATTGAGCAAACTAGTCTATACTTGCTTGCGCGCATCACATAGTAAAGCTAGTTTAAAAACCAGAACAAGAGCACATAATGTTTATAAAATATCATATCATGATTAGTAGAGGCCGATCTTTGATTGGGCGAGCGGGGGTGCTCAATTCATGACCTTCACCTCTGGTACCCAAGTTCCTGAGCCGAGGCAACTTTGGTGATGACAGATACGTGGCTTTTGGCACAAGTCATGGGTTTTCTAAATTTTCTCAAAATAAAATATTTAGGTGGCGACTCTGTATTAGGCAAAGCAATCCAATTTTTGCATTTTTGATTCAAAATCAATTTTTCAAAATGATTTGTCGGATTTGGACTCTTTGGTGTTTATCAGTTTCACATTGCACTTATGAGATTAGATTTAAAACCGTGGGAGTCTAAACTGTAGGGCTTTCTTTCAAACCTTCCGAAAGGGGGCGCGAAAAAGCCGAGCTACAACGTGTCTGATCATGCCTGAATTGGCGTCTAAACCGGAAGGAGAAATAGAATACACAATGTGTAAGGCCAATTAACTCTACACCCGACTGTCGGGACATGCTGTAACTCTTTTTAGCCAAATTAAGCCAGGGGCAACGCCAAGTTATGTCAGTTGCAGATTTGTTGCACATCCAAGCACACCATAACCCTTCTGAAGGGAAATAGATCAGCTGTTGGCGAAAGAAGTAAGCTTGGGCTGAGTACTCAGGGCAAGGGTCCACTACTTGTAGTTTATCCATCAACCATACCTGGGGAGGGATGAAAAATAAGAAAGATTAAAGATTAGAGAGGTGTACGATGAGAGAAAAGTAAGGAAGAGGTTATGAGAGAAACACAGAGATTGAGTGTCGAGTGATGTAAGAATTATAAATTAGCAGGGTGGGAAATAATACCTGGAGAAATAGCGGACTCCCTGCCAACCGAGTAGTCTTTCCCCGACGAAAAGCATCTAAACCCATCAAGGTTTCGGCCAGAGCCAAACCCATGCAACTCTTACCCTCTTTCAGACATTGGGCCACTTCGATCAACCGGATGCTAGCTCCGCCGAAACTTGGGGCAAGGAGGAATTGTGCAAGAAGGCATAAACCGAGTGCATGTTGCCGGTGGCCTTGCCAAAGAAGGTCACTGTAGACACCCCATTTTTGACCGTCCTCTAGACTTGGTTGTGCTTGTAGGTACACCCAACAACTGGTTCGATTGCTCGCCCAACACTTGACTATCGCGGCGGAACGTCACCGGTTCGAGCTTCCCAGACCCTGTATCCTTTCTGCCCCATTTTTGGACCTTGACTAGGTCCTTTCAGAGTGGACCCTGTGGTGCACTGCCGGCCATGGCCTTGACCCTGCCGGCCACTGATGAAGCCCTGCCAGCCATCAGTGTGCCACTACCGGCCATTACTGATGGCCGGCACCCCCCCTATCTCAGCTGGTTTTCCTCCAGATCTTTTGAGCCAGCTGGATTTTTGTTTACTCCCCTCCATACACGTGTATGGAGTGATGAAGGCCTTGCAAAGCTTCTTGAAGAAGCTTTGGCTTTTCATTTCCCTATATAAGGAAGAGGCTTCTTCCCTACACCAGGTGCTGGAGCTTTGAAAGAGAAAACCTCTCTTTCTCTCTATATTGCATGTGTTTTGTGCCTTAAGGTTGGATTTCCTTGCACTTTTGCACTACAACACATAGATATACACCACCACCATTGGATCAAGCTTCTTGGGAGGAATTCTTGAGGTCTGAAAGCAAGCTTCCACCCCCTGAAATTGCTGGTTTCGAAGAGGGTCTTCAAGGGTGAGCATTTCTCCCATTTTTGCACTTTCTTGCACCTTGCTTTAGCCCTCTTTGCATATTGATTTAGGCTTTGCTTATAACTGAAAAAAGTCTTGTTTTTAAGTGCTTTTTAAGTTTGGTTAAGGTCATTTTGCTGTTTGGGGTGTGTAGCCCCCTTGCATGCTTTGTTTGGCTTTGTTTTAAGCCATATTTGGAGGCCTCCGAGCTAGCCTTCCAGTGGATTTTCAGTGGTAGAGGTGTGGTTTTGAGGTCCTAAATCAGAGGGGATAGTCCCCTCTCTTTGTATTCCTCTTTACTTGCATTTTTGGCCTTCCAAAGGACCATCCCTCTATGCATTTTTGAGGCTTGGTCCAGGCCTCTTTTTGTGACTTCTAGGACCTACCTTGGCCCTGTCCAAGGCTGGTTTGGTCATGTCTTGCTTGCATCTTGCATGTATAGTGTAACTCCATTCATGGCTCATCAAAGTAGCATGTGTGCATGGTTTTTGTTGAGCCCATTTCAGTGGATTTTTGGTGATGTTTTACCATGCCATGAACCTGTTTTGGGTTGGTTTTGTTACTCCATGTTTGCTTGATGCACTTGTAATGTAAATCCCCTAAACTAGCTTCATATGCTCCATGCCATGCCATGTCATTTTAGCTTGTTTGGTTTACATTCCAGCATGTATTTGGTCATCATTTGGCATGTCATGACCCTATCCATAGTTGGTTTGATCATCCTTTACATGCTCCATATAGGTATAGAACAAATCTTGTTTACTAGCCTTTTGTGCATGATGTTTTGACTCATCATACTAGCATATTTTGGCTTTGCTCAAACTTGATTTTATGCTTATTTTGAAGCGTTCTAGGACTGTTTTGGGTTGCCCTTGCCATATCCTTCATGCTTTGTATAGCTGTAGTGTAATTGGCCTTGCAAGCTTTGTGTTCCGGTGATTCATGCATGCTATCTTTGAGATATTTAGATGATTTGGCATCACTTAATACTTCATTTCAGAGCATGTACCATTGCCACATTCCCACTTCATTCATGCTTCAAGCGTCTTTGAATGTCGCGCATTATTGCCTAGTTTAAGGCTTAGCTTGTATGCTTGCATGTCTAGATGTTTGAGCCTTCATTCCAACATGTTTAAGTCCTTGTTTAGGCTTAATTAAGCTCTGTCCATGCTTAGTTCATGCGTTCATGCCATGTATTGCATGCCTCATTTGTATTGCTTTTTGCTAGCTTTCATGACTTAGGACCTTCGCATGCTTCACTTGTGTTGTTTAAATGATTTGGCATCATTTATCATCTCATTTCAGTGCATATAGTGTTGTTACACTTGCACATTTGTCACTTCTTAGGCACTTTTGAGAGTTGCCCTTTTAAGCCTCTTTGATGAACCTTTCGCATTTTGCATGCTTGAGTGTGTTTTGTGGCTTAATTCATCGCTATGGCCACTAATTTGGGCTTAGTTGAGAGCTGCCCATATTGGTTTAAGTCCATACCTAGTATGTTGTTGCATGCTTGTCTTGCATATTATTGTATGCTTGCCTCATATTTGCACGTTGTCGCATGCTACTTACATTACATGTTGTTGCATGTTCATTACCCTTCATTTCGCATGCTTAAGTCACATTGCATGATTGCATGTTCAAAGCTAGCACCGAGTATGCCATGTAGTTCATATTGCATGTTTGCCATGCTTATGTGTTGCATTGTTTGGGTTAAGTATTAATCCAAGCACGAGGAACGAGGGGCGTTTCATACTTCAAGTGATGGAACGCGTCTTAATTCTCGGTCGCCGAAGCTCTTGATGATTCATGATAGAGTTCTAGGCTTTACTTGCTTTATTTGTGCATTCATTTTCATATTGATTTGCACAAGTTGGATCTTTGGCCATCATGCATCGGGATGCGTGATTGATGGTCGTGGATCCGACTTGGCCTCTCCCTTGATGTTTTGAGGTGATTCGGAGTGCCATGGTGCGTACATGTCCTTGGAAAACCCTCCATTTTCTCTATTTTGTGCTTCGTTGCAGTTTGGTGTCATAGCACACCAGTGGCCGGCAGCCTACCATTGATGGCCGGCAGTGTGCCACCCTTGGCCGGCAGTGCTCTGTTTTTGGCCAGCAGATCTCCCTCCATGGTCGGCAGGCCACTGGTGGCTTCCCCTATAGTGTTTTGGTAAGTTTCAGCAACAAGCACTGAAAGACACCCTGCAAACAGAGCCTCTAAAGAGCAACCGGAAGGCGTTTCGAGGTGAAGAACCGAAGCGAGCATGCATGTCTCCCTTCTTCAAACAGAGCTGGAATAGCACCGTTTACTGCTTTCCCTACTTGCCTGTTGTCATTCATTAATCAATTAATTAATTTGTTAATTAATTAAGTTGTGTAATAATTAGTTGTAGCTAGTTATTCAATTCGGTTCTGTAATAATTAATTAGCTTGTGAGTTAGTTAATTAGGTGGCCTGTATTATTCTTTCGGACCCTCCGAGCGAGGGCACAATTGTAATAAGCGTGTGTGCATGTCTTCCAACCCCCACTTCTTTTTCCCTTTTACTTACCTGCTTAGATGGTTAGTATTAGGACATGTTTACTTTAGCATACCTTATGCTATGCATGCATGCATCATTCATCAGTATTGCATGCACCGGGCTCGGCGCATCATACTAACTGCATAAGTATTTCAAATCTAACTTGAATACACGCTACTTGTGCATTTTCACATGTCATCCTTAGATTAGCCGAGCCTACTCTAGTGACATTCCGTATGCGTTGCATTAGGCATTTAAACATGGACTTGGATCATGGATGATTGCTAACAGGTTTATTGTTTTGGCTCGGAGTACTCGGTAAGTACTTATGCTTTAGCATCCTTGCATGCGTGTGAATGTTAACATGACGGCATGCTTACCATGTGCCTATATGCTTATGTGATAAACTGCCTGAATGCCTGTGGGTGAAGGTTGGATTATTTGAGTTGGAACAACTCATTGAACTCCGTATTTTAGCCTACTTGCGAGTAGCAAATTTCAAAACATTTCCAAACAAACGGATATGCAATGCTTCGTTCCAAATTAGGCAATCTAGTCTATACTTTTGTGTTGTGCGCATCACATAGTAATTCTAGCTAATTAACTGGAATAAGAGCGCATGTGTTTTCAAAAACAAGATATCATGGTTAGTAGAGGCCGATCTTCGAATCGGGCGAGAGGGGGTGCTCATAGCTGACCTTCCCCGATCGTACCTAAGTTCCCGAGCTGAGGCAACTTTGGTGATGACAGACACGTGGCCTTCGGCACCGAGTCAGGGTTTCCTAAATTCCCCCAATAAAAAATATTTAGGTGGCGACTCTGTATCTGGCAAAGCAGTCCATGTTTGGCACTTCTTTCAAAAAATCTATTTCTCAAAACGATTCGCCGGATTTGGACTCTTTGGTTCAGATTAAGAACCGTAACAAATCGAGTCCGAACTATAGCATGAGGCCCAAGGGCGCGTCTACAGTTTCTGGCGACTTTGCTGGGGACTTAGAGAACTTGACTCGAACTCATGATATCTTGTTTTGTTCACACTCATGTGTTTCTTTGCATTGCATGTGCATTGGTACGCCTAGGACACTGTGTTTGCCGTATGCTATTCCTAAACAGTTTGCTGGAGGCTCGCTTCGAGAAGCGTGCCATAAGGCTAACCGGTTGCGGGCTCTGCCACGACGAGAACACAAACCCCGGTTTTACCGGGGCACCCTTTTTGACCATTCGACCTAGTGCATAGTCGGAATCCATAGTGACCATTCCAAGCTAGGACAGGTTGCTTACCCGATGTTAGGTTGTTTGAAACCGCTGTGTGCGTAGTGAAACCCTAGCTCCTGACAAAATAGGACAGGGAAACCTTACCCTAACATAAGGGTGTTTTGGCTCTCATTTACTTGCTATGTGCTTTTGGAGTGTATCTCTACAGGGAATGCGCATATTAGTTTACAAGTTTGAGTATCAGGCCTACGGGCATCAGTGTTTTTGGAAATCAGTTATCTGCGGGTATCAGATTCAGACTTGGGAGCAACGATTTGGAAACAGTGATCAGTGATTAAGGAGCAGTATATTCAGCTTATTGGTAGGGTGTTGTGATACCCAACTGTGTGTTGTGTGTTTATTTTACGCCGTTATACTGTCCGTTTATCTGGTTGTTTTATTTCCTTATTATTGCTTTATTTTATCTTTTCGCTAGGGTAGTTGAGCACGATTGCTTCTAACCCAGCAGATATTCCCCAAGCAATCTAGACTAGAGGTCGTCGACCCCATCGATCTGAGGATCTGGTAGACGGACAACCAGTGTACCACTCTCTACCCCCGGTTACTAGACGAAGGGCAGTTAGGTGGAGGGCATCAGTTCAGCAGTCAGTACAGAGGGCTTTGTCTACCCCACCTGAGTACAATAGGGATCAGGATCCAGTTTCTCCCACAGAGAGGGAATATATACCGGTAATTCAATCCGATCAGAACAATATGGCCAGTTTAGAGGAGATGGTGCGCCAACTCCAAGAGAGTATGAAAATGATGCAGCAGGATGCTGTCCGACAGGCAGAGTTCGCCAAGCAGCAGGCCACGGTTATGAATGAACAAGCAAAGTTAATCGTGAGGTTACAGCAGCAAGCTGGAGCATCTGCTTCGCAGCAAGCTCCTCTCCCGCCAGGAGTTCCAACCCTCGGGGAGACAGCTAATGTTCAGAATGATACAGACATTCCCACGGGACTGCCTCCACCCCCGACCCTACCCCCAATCCCACCCCAGTTATCTAAAACACCCACCAACGTACCGGACTCTCCCTTTGAGTTTGAGACAGACCCCACAGCACTGAAGTTGAGCAAGCTTGAAAAGCTGTTCAAGAGATCCCAGGGAGTCAAGACCATCCCTGACATTGAAGAGGGATACACCGACGCAGCTATGACGCTGCCTGACAGATTCAAAATGCCTCATATCGACCAATTTGATGGGTCGGGCGACCCCATGGTGCACCTGAGATTGTTTTCAGATATCTTAAGGCCAATGGGCCTCACCAGATTGCAGAAGCTGTCTTTATTCGGCCGGACCCTGTCGGGTGTGGCGGCCATATGGTATGCCAAATTAGAAGATGACGTCAAGAGAAATTGGGATGAGATGGCTGAGGCCTTCATTGTGCAATACTCATACAATACACAAATCGAGATTACGACCCGTGATCTCGAGACAATAAGGCAAGAGCCTAAAGAGAGCTTCTCGGAATTCGTGACTAGATGGAGGGCCAAGGCTTCGATGATGACCTTAAGGCCCACAGACAAAGATCAGATTCGGATGATTGTGCGCAATCTTCAGCCGAAGTTAATGCAGAAGATGATTGTACTCCCCTTTCCTACCTTTTCCGATCTACATGAAATGGGGGTACAGATTAAGGATGCCCTGAAGCAAGGCTTAATTGATAATGACCGGGAGCAACCCCGAAGAACTTTCAACCACAACACTAATACGGGCCCGAGCGGCGCTACAACTACAAGAGCCTCCGAAGTGAGCATGGTCACCACCAACCCCCCTCCAAGAACCATGGCAGCTACGCTATTCTCCGGCGCGTCCGGAAGCCATACCCAAACAGCTAAATACCCACCCAAAAACACAAGAACCTTCGCTCCACTGTATATGCCCCTATCCAAAGCTCTGGGGGTTTTAGTCAAAAAAGGGCACTTGAAGCCCCTAGAGCCGCGGCCATTACCGGAAAAACTTTCCCCTACTCACAACCCAGCCAAATATTGTGCATTTCACCAACAGCACGGTCATGACACCGATCTGTGCTACCGATTACGTCATGAGATTCAAGATCTCGTCGATAATGGGGTGATTCTGCCTCCCGAGAAACCCAATGTTACGACAAACCCTCTCCCTACACATAACCAAGCTCCACCTCCTAAAAGAATCAACTTCATCCAAACTGGGGTCGTGTCTTATGATCCTAGTATCTATATCACTCCTTCTCACCTCCCTAAGTCAGAGGTACTCCTTCCTAATTGCACCAACTTGTGCATGATGGACATCTCCATAACCCAACCTAAGCCAATGGTGGTGACTGTCAAAGACAGGAAAGGGGAGATTCTAGAGGAGAAGAGGATTGTTGAACCAGAGCCTGAGGAATCTGGAAGTTGTGTTGAGAAGACATATAGTCCGAGCGACTACGTTTCGTTAATAGGCCAGAATGGGCTAGATGTGGAATTGCCGATGGAGGCAGAGCTGTGTGCGATCCAAGGGGATAGTTTGGGACAGAGGACGGATGACTTGACGACTGTGGAAGAAGACCTTGCCAATCTCCAGTTTTACAGTGACCAAGATCTAGAGGACGCAGCAGCCAACTGGTTTGATTATGAGGAATCAGCAGAGGCTATTGGGTGGTTGGATGATCAACCGGATGTGGTGGAAGAGTTCCAACCAGAACAGGGCCCGACAGGGGCAAGAATGTCAGTGACGGCCGGAAGGGTCGGAGAACAGAGTACACCGCCGAAGAGCGCCGGTGTCAAGGATTTCGCTCAGGATTGGAACATTTTGAATACAGGAATTATTGAACAGTCAGCTGTATTGACACAGCCGGAATAGGAAAGTTTTGAAGATTCCGAGAGAATCAGGAAGGCAAAGGCCCATGTGGGGACGGAAACTACTATAAGCACAGAAACAGAGAATGCTGCGAGCATATAGATGGAAGGTACTGCGAGCACGAGGACAGTTATACCAGAGCCGGATAGGTGTCTGTCGACTGCTGATGGAATGTGGTGGGAGGACGAGGATTTATGTCTTGCCCATACAGACGAAGATTGGGGGGACAACCAACCCGATGACACCTGGTACCTTGGAGAAGTCGACCATATGACACGGAGCGGACGGTACTTCAAACCCCCGCACCTAGATCAACCAGAGGCTTCTGGGAAAGATAGGGAGGCTGAGAAGCAAAAGGAGAAACAACTTGAAGAGGAGGCTGTGCTCAAACAGTTAAAAAAGATACAAGCAGACATCTCCATCTGGGGACTGCTTATGGCATCACGAGTGCACAGACAGGCTGTCTTATCAGCCATGGACAAGGCTAAGCTTTCGATAGAAACCACGCCAGAACAGCTGGTAGGATTAGTCTTTCCGAGAGGGGCTACCCCGACGCTGACTTTTTCCGACAAGGAACTGCCCCCTGAGGGGGTAAACCATAACGAACCACTCTACATCTCTGTGGAGTGTAGGAATAAATGGATACCGGTGGTTCTTGTTGATACCGGATTCGCCATCAACGTCTGCCCGGCAAGGACAGCGTATGCGATCGGTTTGAAAACCGCGGACTTTTTACCAACAGCCCAGGTAATTCGGGCATACGACAACACAAGCAGAGAGGTCATGGGGACGGTGAAAATTCATACTAAAGTTGGGCCAGGACAGCATGAGATAGATTTCCATGTCTTAGAAGTTCCAGCAACTTTCAACCTGCTTTTGGGGAGGCTGTGGTTGCATCAGGCAAAGGCAGTGTCGTCCACCTTGCATCAAATGGTGAAATACCCCCATGGGAAGGGAGTAGCCATTGTTTTTGGAAATTCATCGATTCATCCACCACCAGAGGTATCTACGCCTGTTCTAGAAATTGAGCACGGTATGGAGGATGTGTTCATATCAGGTTTTACCCTAGCTGAGGCTCGGGTTGTACAGAACATCATGGCTACTAACGAAGGGATATATGTCAGTGCTCAGGCAGTATACCTCATGAACAAGCTCCAACACATCCCCGGGATGGGATTAGGAAGGAGCGGTTGGAGGGGCGTTGCAACATCGGCCGAAGTGCCACACAACCCCCATACCTTTGGCTTGGGTTATCTGCCCACCAAGGAGGATTGGATAAGAAAGGGAAAGGAAATGGCTGGAAGAGCCAGAGCGAAACAAATGAGGAAACCTTTTGAGTTGATGCACCGGCCCATCCGGGTTACCCTAAACGGACGCTTCGTCCGGAAGGGGGAGGATTTTCCATTCTGTGGCTTTTCGGAGCCGTGGCTGAACGTGGAGAGGAAGCGTGTGCCGGGGTTCGAGATTTTCTTTGACCTACAGTTATCTGGGGATGATGTTGCCGAATAGCAGGCAGACCCGACAGTTGAGGTTGAGCATAGCAGGGAAATGGAGTCTGAGGACACCGAACTTGAAATGGGGGTAGCACTGGCATGTCTACTTTCAGATCCTTCGATCGAACAGAAGTGCTTGGGGGATAACTTCTCGGTGTCCATGATCGGGAATGAAACGGCTGTGGGCCTACCATCAACTATTTTAGACGCATCCATCGCACCCTCTCTCGTTTGGCAGTACGAAGAGGGATTTTTGTCAAACAGCACTGGGTCAGGTAGTGAGCCGGAATCTGATTCCACCGAGTCTTGTGAGTCGGAATCAGGTTCCAGCTCGACTGAGTCTGAGTCTGAGTCTGAGTCCGGTATTCCTGAGAATGATAACCCGGATGCCACAGTCCTGTCTAGGTCGTCTTTTTCTTTCTTTTTTGAGTCTTTTGTAACAGAAGAATCGGACGGTTTGGAAGCACATAATGAGAATGATGTGGATGTGGTTTCGGAGTACTTTTCCGTGCCTTTGATTTATTGCTTGAATCAGGACTTTCAAAATTTTGACAAAAACGACGAGGAAGAAATTCCTCCGGTTTTGCAACGATTAATTGATCAAGAGCAGGAGAGATTTGTTAAACCCTTGATGGATGAAATCACTACTGTGAATATTGGTACTGAGAAGGACCCGCGGCTGGTCCAGATTGGGTCCACGTTGTCTTCGGAGGAACGCGAGCGCTTAGTCGCTTTATTAAAAGATTTCAAAGATGTTTTCGCGTGGTCCTACGAAGACATGCCTGGGATCGATCCTGAGATTGTACAGCATCGGATCCCTCTTGACCCCGAAGCCCGACCTGTCAAACAAAAACTCAGAAGGATCCGCCCTGACTGGGCCATCAAGATTAAGGAAGAGGTCACCAAGCAAATCGATGCAGGCTTCCTGCTGGTATCCGAATACCCGACTTGGTTGGCCAACATTGTTCCAGTGCCGAAGAAAGATGGCAGAATCCGAGTATGCGTGGATTTCAGGGATTTAAACAGAGCTAGTCCGAAGGACGATTTTCCCTTGCCACATATTGATGAGTTGGTGGATTTTACAGCAGGGCATGCTTTGCTTTCGTTTATGGATGGCTTCTCAAGCTACAATCAGATAGTGATGGCACCTGAAGACCGGAAAAAGACTGCCTTCACCACCCCGTGGGGGACCTATTGCTATAGAGTAATGCCATTTGGGTTAAAGAATGCTAGAGCTACATATCAACGGGCCGCGACCACGATATTGCATGACATGATCCACAAAGAGGTTGAGGTGTACGTGGACGACATGATTGTCAAGTCCAAAGAAAGAGAGGGCCACTACACCGCCTTGCGAAAGTTCTTCCAAAGGATCAGAGAATTTCGATTGCGGTTGAATCCTCAAAAGTGTACGTTCGGTGTTACGGCAGGAAAAATGCTGGGGTTTCTGATTACACAAAGGGGCATCGAAGTCGACCCTTCCAAAATCAGGGCCATCTTAGAAATGCCACCACCAATGACTGAAAAAGAGGTGCGAGGCTCTCTGGGTAAAGTGCAATTCATAAGACGGTTTATCTCAAAACTAACCTTGACTTGTGAACCACTTTTTGGTCTCTTGAAAAAAGGAAAGAAATTCCAATGGGACGGCCGATGCCAAGCTGCTTTTGAATAGATCAAGAAATACTTACAGAACCCGCCCGTGTTGTCACCACTAGAACCAAGGAGACCGTTGATATTGTACCTTTCAGTGACTGAAACTGCAATGGACTGTATGCTCGCGCAGGAATTAGAGGACAAGGTGGAGAGGGCCATTTACTATCTGAGCAAGAAGATGATGGAGTATGAGTCTCGCTACACACCGTTGGAGAAGGCTTGCTTAGCTTTGGTATGGGCTACCAAGAAGCTGCGGCACTACCTGTTAGCTCACTCTGTAATGTTGGTTTCACGACTAGATCCCATCAAATATCTTTTCGAGAAACCGGCACTTACGGGTAGGCTAGCTTGTTGGTTGCTGTTGCTTTCCAAATTTGATCTGAAATATGTGACACGCAAGTCAGTCAAGGGAAGAGCAGTGGCAGAGTTCTTAGCTAATCATCCAGTGGAAGGGGGTGAAGCAGTTGAGTACTTATTTCCAGATGAGGCCATTTTGCACATCGAAGATGAAACTTGGACGATGTACTTTGACGGAGCGTCAAACCAGTACAGGTATGGGATAGGAATGTTGCTGATAGCACCAGACAATTCCCGTATCCCTCTAGCATTCAAACTCCGGTTCAAAGTCTCGAACAACGAAGCAGAATATGAGGCATGCATTGCCGGTCTAGAAGTAGCCCTGGAACTAGGGGCAAAACGGTTGGACGTCATTGGGGACTCGAATCTTGTTGTGGCTCAAGCAAAAGGAGACTGGAAAGTCAAAGAAGAAAAGATGATAATGTACCACCAGACCTTGGATTTGCTAATTCCTCAGTTTGAAAAGCTAAACTTTGCTCATCTAGCAAGAGAGAACAATAGGTTCGCAGATTCACTAGCAACTCTATCTTCCATGATAGACATCACGTTTGGAGTCCGGATGCATCCAGTCATCATTGACCAGAAATTTGTGCCAGCATATGAAACGATTGCTGCTATAGATGAGGCTCAAGACGAAAACCCTTGGTATTACGAAATTTGGAATTTCTTGGAGAAAGAAGAGTATCCACCAGGGGCAAATGCCAAGGATAAAAGGGCAATCAGAAGAATGGCCGTTCAGTTCATCATTTGCGAGGGTAAACTGTATAAGAGAGGTCATCTGGGAATGCATAAGCTGTGTGTAGAAACTGAAGAATCAAAACGCCTGATGGAGGCCATCCATGGAGGGGAATGCGGTGCACATATGAATGGAGTAATGTTGGCTCGGAAGATCCTCAGACAGGGTTACTACTGGTCCACCATGGAGGAGGATTGTATCAGCTTTGTTCGGCGATTCCACAAATGTCAGATCCATGCAAACCGCATGAACATCCCGCCGTCGAAACTGTACAATATGACCTCGCCATGGCCATTTTCAGTTTGGGGAATTGATGTGATCGGGGCTGTCACTCCAAAGGGGTCGAATGGGCATGAGTTCATCTTGGTCACGATAGATTATTTTACAAAGTGGGTCGAGGCCCAATCTTATGCGGTGTTGAAGGCTTCACATGTCGCGAAGTTCATTAGAAACAACATCATCTGTCGTTATGGGGTCCCAAATGAGATCATTTCAGATAATGGCTCCTACTTCAAGAAAGAAGTGATTGACTTGTTGGAGAAATACAATGTGGCTTTTCATAAGTCATCCACATACCGGCCGCAAACCAATGGAGCAGTTGAAGCCGCTAACAAGAACATCAAACACATACTCCGGAAGATGGTGGAAACCTACCGGGACTGGCCAGATAAGTTACCCTTTGCTCTGTGGGGCTACCGGACTTCAATCAGAACTTCTACTGGGGCGACTCCGTATTCATTAGTCTATGGGATGGAGGCCGTTCTACCTATCGACATTGAGGTCCCGTCATTGCGAGTACTGGCTGAGTGTCAGATAGCCGAAGCAGATTGGCAGCAGAGTAGATTTGAAGAACTCATGCTCTTTGACGAGCGCAGACTGAAAGCACTGTACCATGTTCAAGGTTATGAACGCAGAATTGCCAGGGCTTTTAACAAGAAAGTTAAGTCCAGGAATTTAAAGGAAGGAGATTTGGTACTTAAGGACAACCGAGCTCCCATCCACGACCCAAGGAGTAAGTTCAGACCCAATTGGACTGGTCCCTACATCATTAAGTCTATCTGGTCAGGTGTAGCTGTCGTTCTAATGGACCTAGACGGCCTAGAGTTCTCACAGCCGATCAACATGGACAAGTTGAAGAAATATTATCCCTGAGAGGCTCGCTAGGCCGAAAACCCGAAAGGGCGACCTAGGCAAAAGTTAGAGCACGAAAAATTTGAAATTATAAAAACTGAGCTCGGAAGGTTGAAAACCCGCAAAGGGCGGCCTTGGCAAAAGTTAGAGCGTAAAAGGAGAGTGAAAATACTCAAGTGAACCCCAGCCTGAACTACGTAAGGCTTGATTCCCATCTTTGGGATACGTAGACAACTTCATCCTAAAGTTCAGCCATAAACTTTTCCCCGATCAGCTTTGTCCATTTGATCATCTCGGCCATCTTTGTCTATTCAGCATTCAAGAGTTCGGTTATGATCTCCGGTGCAGTGCTTTTCAAACTAGGGGCAACTTTCCGTTGCTGTGCGGTGCCGCGGTACTAGTCAGACTAGGGGCAACTTTCCAGTTGTTGGGATCCGGGGTTGTGCATCTCAGTGACAAATCTCAGGCGTGTCCAGTTCTGATCCATATCGAAAATAGTTTTGAAAAGCTTTAATAAAAGTTGACTTTGTTCAAAGTAATCTTTTTACAACTAAGACCATTTCCGGACCAAAACGGGAAATTTTCAGTACCACAACCTTCAATTTCATTGATTTCAACACAGAGTTCTCCTGCTCTTGCATACAAATTGAAGTTGCTTTTTATTACATTCATAAGGAAAACTTGAAAGTACTAATAAAGCAATAAACCTGGGGCATAGATAAGTCAGGTGTTCCTGCGCCCCCTCCCAGAGCTGGTCGAAGCCTCTGATGCCAAAGTGGGCCCTTCCTGTGCCTCTTCGTTGAGCCAATCCAGGCACTCATCAGACAAAATGCAACTGAAAGTGGGAGCGGAGGCCAGGAGCTCTCTAGTCCTCCATGCTGTGGCATACCGGGCAAGCTGTGCGCCTCGAACCGGGAATGCAGCAGGGTACTCTATCCCCTCCGGCGGGCAAGTCTAATCATGTCCGAACTGGCGCTGGAACCGAAACGGAAAATAGAAAACACAGTGTGTCATGCCAATCAATTGAATCCCGAGTTGACGGGTCATGTTGTAACTCATTGCAGGTAGATTGAGCCAAGGGCACCGCCAAGCAATGCGGTCTGCGAACAAGCTGCACATCCAGTCGAACCACCAACCCTCATCACGGGCATCGACCAGGCGTTGCCTGAAGAAATAGCCGCGAGCTGAGTATGCGGGGCAAGACTCCACAATCTGTAACTTGTCCATCAACCACACCTGGGGAGGGATTGAAAAATGAGAGAATAAAGAATAGAGAGATGTATGATGAGAGAAAAGTAAGGAAAACGGTTTTGTGAGAAAAACCGAGCCTGAGGGCCGAGTGATGTGAGCAATACACATGTGAGATTGGGGTGGGAAGCGTTACCTGCAATAGTAGTGGGCTCCCTGCAAGCCTAGCCGTCTCCCGGCAATCAAAAGCGTCTAAGCCCATCAATGTCTCAGCCAATGTCATGGCAATACAGCTCTTGCCCTCCTTCAAGCCTTGGGCGACCTCAATCAATCGGACACCAAATCCACCAGAGCCCGAGGCAAGTAAGAAATGAGATAGCAAGCATAGGCAAAGCGCATGTTGCCGATAGCCCTGCCAATAATAGTCGCCGCGATCGCCGGCATCAGAAAATCGGAAAACCAAGCTTGGGATGTCCAGCTCCCCATCATGAATCAATGATCGAGCATCATGTAAAGTGAGGCCACACATTTGTCCTAGGGCTTGGACGTGGCCGAATCGGAGTTAAGGCAAGATTTCCTCGTTACGCTCGGACTCCATCAAAGCTTGGAAATCCTCAAAGGTGGGACACATCTCTTGCCCGCTGAAGCTAAAGACATGTGTTATCGGATTCCAAAACCTTGCCGCGGCATGGAGGAAAGGAAGATGCAGCGGAGTACGGCCCAGCGTGAATAGTGCATTCAAGCCGAAGCCCCGGAAGTTCAACTTTTCCGAGCCATCTAGAGAAGCGATCCAATTTGTGAGGTTTTGAGCAAGGAACACTTCCATTTGGTGCAAATTTGAGCTGAAATGAAGAGAATCCCGAAGCTGGAACTCATATAGAAGATAAGGTAGTGAGTGGAGGACAGATGTCATCATTTTGGAGAATCTGCCATCGATGGCCGGCAATGGCACACTGATGGCCGGCAGGCCTCCACTTGTGGCCGGCAGTACTCCCATCTTGCTCACTGGCTCCCTCACTGAAGACCCAGTTGTCCGTTGCAGTGGAGTCCTGTTCTTTGTGTCTTTCAAGGTCTTGTTTTGTCCTGTTCGACTTTGTCGTGTCTTGTTTAAGGCGTATTATTTTTTTTTTCTGTGTCAGGTTGTAATTATCTTCCTTTCATTCATCGAGTTGTTGCGATTTGCTTATCGAGTTGTAAATTTGCTAGACTTTGTTTTGTTTATCGAGTTGTTTTGTTATTAGTCAGTTCACTACCTGATTAGTGCAATTTGAGCGTTTGGTTTTCAAAACAAGACTTCGATTTCATTTACATTGTTGTGTAAAGTAATACGATGTGATGCGATCCATAGAATGTACAAACGAAACACTTTTCCAACAAAAAAGCTGTTTTCATTCCATCATAGTTTCTTTTTACAAAAGAGTTTGGTTTTGAAACAAACCCGCCTAACGCAGTACAATGTGCAAAAACTACAAGTAAAAAGGAAAATAAAACAAAAAAAAACAGGATCAACATCTGGAGTAGCAAAATGTCTGGATTAGTGTCGATGGTCTCAAGTGCGGGAATCCGTCCTGGTCCTCTTCCTGGACGAAGGTTCAGGATCTCCACCATCAGCATCTGACTCTGACTCTGAATGCGGGCTCATCGCCTCCTCGTCAGACTCATCATCATCAGAGACAGGTCCCTGCGAACTAGTCCCCCGTCCTGCTCCCTCTGCTGCTCGAGGAGGTACTGAAGGGCCCATCCCTGCTCCTGCTGGAACACCCGATGGGCCTGGCGGCAAGAACGGAATCTGAAAGAGGGACAAGCCACCCAAAATGCATTAGTAACCAAGGTATATCAGATGCAGCAAAGTGTTGTACTGTGAATAGTGAATGATTTGCAATGAATGCATACTGTGAATGGGGTATGGGAACAATGTATCAGATGAATGCAGTGTGTGAGCTATACAAATGATGGTGTGTTAAGAAAAGACTTCAAATCAAAGTAGTTTGAATGAACTTACCGGAATACTGTAGATACTGAGTAGGTCCATGCTCGTCTGCAGCATCCCTATCACTGAAGCCGTCATCGCCAGAGACTGACGAGTGTACTCAATGGGGGCCTACAAAAATGGTTGAAATCATTAGTACTCTGTATAATATCAAGGGAAATCAAATGACAGTACAAGGGATGACAGTGTAGTATATACCGGAGTCGAGCCATAACCTCCGACAAGCTCGTGACTAGCTGGGGGAGGAGCAAAGGGAACCTGATAAATCTCTCCAGCTCGCCCTCGAAGTGTCATAGTAGCAGGCAATACTGGCCATCCAGACCCCTGTCTCTCCTCAGGACCTCTCCTCCTACGAGACCTGGTCGCTCCGCCTCTACCTCTCATAGCTGGAGCCCTCGCTCCCTCTCCTCCTCGGACACCAGTCAAAGGCGGCATCAGATGTGTCAGAATGAAGGTCGTGTAGTCGCCTTCAGCACGGAAGTAATCTGTCTCCAGCCCTACCATGAACTGGATCACCTGGTCGGCGGATAACATGTGTGTCTCCCTCATCGATGGTGGAGGCGCCATTGGTACAAATGGGGCAGGCAACCCCAAAGTCTGACGCACAAGGCGCTCACTCAGAAACCAGGCTCGACAGATCGGTCCCTCGAAGAAGATACGGTACTGAGACATGATCTGGGCAGTGTGATACTGATCCTGGAGTCCTGACGGAATCACCTCCCATGGTCGCCATGTAATCTGAAAAAGAGAACCAACGAGATGATCAGTCATCAAATGACTAAGGCAGGTGTATTGGGTTAATCGAAATAATCTTATTGCAGACTTACCTCACGCGCCGCGACTGTGTCAAAATACTGTCGGAAAAACATGAAGCCCTCCCGGGTCCTACGACGGAGCGGACCGTCATATACATCAGAAAATGGGACCGTCACTGTAGTCTCCTCTACTGGATCTGGAGCAAGCGCCGGGAAGTATGCATATACCCAAAGCTGTTGAATGGAGGTGATCAGTACAGCGTATGAACAAGAATGCAGAAAGTAGAATGCAGAAGACAGTACAGTCCATAACAGATGCAGGCCTAGAAAGGCGGACATTAGATCCTGTGCATATAGTGTATCGTGAGCCGTGTGTAGATCCTGTGCAGTGTATGGTGTGCAGTGTGCAGTATGTATGGTGTACAGAAAATGCAAAGCAGAAAGCATACAGGATGACAGTGAATACGGAGAGTATAAATGTTGAACAAAGAAAACCTACAAATGCTAAGCAAAGTAATGAAAAGGGAAACTAGGTCGCGTACCTCCCAAGCTTGCCAGTAGCCTCCAATCACTCTCCCGCACATCCGAGAAGTGGAGCTCATGTATCCATAAAGAGTGGTGAGGCCGGCTGCGCCCCAATTGTAGAAGCGGACCCGCAGAAGCACCACCAGGGCGCTCAAGAAGTACAAACCCACGGTATTCCACCTGTTCGAAAATAAGGTGGTACCAAAAATGAACAGGAGGAAGCCCCTAGCATATTGCTCCACTCCCTCATCGGTCTGAGGATCCTCCCCGCGGAACTGCTCCTCGAACCAAGAGTATCTAACCATACCCGCTCGAGCAAGGGGTGGACGTGCTCCAAGCAACACATCCCATACAGCCACCCGCTCCCCCATGTCGGGATCTAGGGGAATCAGATCACCTCCCACTCCCAGACTGGTGATCATAGCAAAATCAAAAGGAGTCATGGTCATCTCCCCTGCTGTGGAAAAGTGAAAGGAATTGGTGGTGTCCCACCACCTCTCCACAAGAGCCCCCAGGAGAGGGCGACTCACTGTAACTCGCGTCAGCCCGCAGCAAAATATACCAAAGCCAGTCTCGTTGACAATCCGGCGGACCCCCGTGGGGAGCACATCGTACCAGTCGCGAGTGGTCATAGCGCCGTAGCCTCGGAAGGAGTGAGATCCCTCCTGTGGAAAATATAGTTTCAAATCAAATCAGTAGTAACACATGTTCGAATCAAATGAGTAGGGTATTGAAGATGTAGTTCAAACCAAATTAGCACAGTTCGAATCAGATCAGCAGTGTATTGAAAATACAGTTCAGTTCAGATCAGATTAGTGATGTATTGAAAATACAGTTGCATCCAGGGTAGTGATGTGTCAAAAATGCATTCGAATTCAGAATAGTGACGCATGAGATGCGGTTATGTACAGTGTATACAGGGTAGCAATGTATGAAATGCAGTCAGATTAAAACATGCGATGCAATCAGATCGAAACAGCGCAAGAAATGCAGGTATTCGAAAATAATACTACACAAAAGACAAAGGTGGTACCTCTACGGCAATGGCCGAAAATGAGACATCGGCTCTCTCAATAAGAGGTCGTCTGGTACATCCTCATCAAAATCGGTGAAGGTATGGATGCCTCCTGCCATTGGAATGATGTGAGTCTCCGGATGGTACACCGCGGGGTCGAAGAGACGTACGTCCAATGGTAATGGCTGAGGCTCAACCTCTGGCTCGGCCGCAAACTCTATTGGAGGGAGTGCGGGGAAACCCTCGTCATGAGGCACATCGTCAGCCATCTGAGGTGGATGCAAAATAATGGTGCGAAAATGAGCAAAAATGATGAAATTTAGAATAAACTCAAACCCTAAGAGAGAGAAAATTCAAGAAAAGTTGAAAAACCCGGGAAAGTGAACTAACCTCGAGAGAAGATCAGGGGAAATGATCCTTGAATGCGGGAAATGGTGAAAGAAGCCTCAGATGCAATTTCTGATCGGTTCAAATCGAAGAAAACCAAGAATCTTTCGTGATGCAAGGTTGAGTAGGGTGTTGGGAAACGCGTAGAATGCGCGAATCTAGAGAGAAGGCACACCTAGGAAGGAAGAAAAGTGATTTCTATGAAAGGGTTTGTGAAGAAATGGGTTAGTTTTGAGCCAATTTAAAGACCCACGGCCTAAAGGCCCCTTTTGCCCGAATCTGCCACCGATGGCCGGCAGGGACACATCGGTGGCCGGCAGCATGCTGTAGATGGCCGGCAGTTGATGCAGATGGCCAGCAGTGGCCGGCAGTTGTCCCTGGTGACCAGAAAGTCTTTTCCAACTTTCCTACCTATTTTCTCTTGGGATCTGTTCCCGGGTCCCAGCAATACTATGGAATGCTCAAAACTTGATTCGAAATGTCTCCGTGGGAGCTCGGGAATCATATCCTCAATGTACGATGGTTTACACCCATCAATGCATACGAGGTGTATCCTTTTGACGCATCCTAAACCCTTCAGGAGGTAAACCGAAGGTCTCCTTTTAAGATGTCTTTATTAAGCATCTTTCTCTTCTGTTGGTGTCAAGTAGCTTTCGCCCGTTACAATGAACACCCATCTAGTTCACATGCATTGTTTTGCATATCTCTAAAATGCATTGTCATGCATTTTCTCTATCATGCATTGTCATGCATTTCCTTGTCACACATCGTTGTGTACTTCCTTATCATAAGTTGTCATAATTTGCTTGCTGTACACATTGCATGCGTTGTCGCGTTGTGCTTTACTTACATGTGTTCAATTTCAAGTTTCTATACACATTGCTTGTGTTACTGCATGCTTTACTTACATGTGTTCAATTTCAAGTTTCTATACACATTGCATGCGTTGTCGCGTATGCTTTACTTACATGTGTTCAATTCCTACTTTACACATTGCATGCGTTGTCGCGTATGCTTTACTTACATGTGTTTCAATTCCTATTTTTCACACATTGCATGCATTGTCTCGTATGCTTTACTTACATGTGTTTCAATTTCTACTTTACACATTGCATGCGTTGTCGCGTATGCTTTACTTACATGTGTTCAATTCCTGTTTCATACATTGCATGCGTTGTCGCGTATGCTTTACTTACATGTGTTCAATTCCTATTTTTCACACATTGCATGCGTTGTCGCGTATGCTTTACTTACATGTGTTTCAATTTCTACTTTACACATTTCATGCGTTGTCGCGTATGCTTTACTTACATGTGTTTCAATTTCTACTTTACACATTGCATGCGTTGTCGCGTATGCTTTACTTACATGTGTTTCAATTCCTATTTTTCACACATTGCATGCGTTGTCGCATATGCTTTACTTACATGTGTTTCAATTTCTACTTTACACATTGCATGCATTGTCGCGTATGCTTTACCTACATGTGTTTCAATTTCTACTTTACACATTGCATGCGTTGTCGCATATGCTTTACTTACATGTGTTTCAATTCCTACTTCACACATTGCATGCGTTGTCGCGTATGCTTTACTTACATGTGTTCAATTCCTGTTTCACACATTGCATGCGTTGTCACGTATGCTTTACTTACATGTGTTCAATTCCTGTTTCACACATTGCATGCGTTGTTGCGTATGCTTTACTTACATGTGTTTCAATTTCTACTTTACACATTGCATGTGTTGTCGCGTATGCTTTACTTACATGTGTTTCAATTCCTACTTTACACATTGCATGCGTTGTCGCGTATGCTTTACTTACATGTGTTTCAATTCCTATTTTTCACACATTGCATGCGTTGTCGCGTATGCTTTACTTACATGTGTTTCAATTCCTACTTTACACATTGCATGCGTTGTCGCGTATGCTTTACCTACATGTGTTTCAATTCCTACTTTACACATTGCATGCGTTGTCGCGTATGCTTTACTTATATGTGTTCAATTCCTGTTTCACACATTGCATGCGTTGTCGCGTATGCTTTACTTACATGTGTTCAATTCCTGTTTCACACATTGCATGCGTTGTCGCGTATGCTTTACCTATATGTATTTCAATTCCTGTTTCACACATTGCATGCGTTGTCGCGTATGCTTTACTTACATGTGTTAATGCACACTTCGCATGCGTTGTCACGCACTTTTCAAATGCATTGTTATGCATATTCCTAACGATATTGTACCTGTTAAGTTCATTTCTTTTTTAGGCACGATAATGTATGTATGGTTCATTTGAAGCTGGCATGACCAGACGAGCCGCACAGGTATTGTATGCACTCCGCGTGAAACGTGGTAAGAATTGCATAATTTTCTTACATCCTTCCTATCGGAATATGTAGGACTGTTGTTCACCTGCTTAAAATTGTTGCATGATTTGCTTCATTACAGCATCCGTGGCATGATTGCTAGTCATGCTCTTGCATCTTGCATATCATCTGCATTTTACCCCCAGCCTTCGGACGCATCTCTGCATGCTTATATTGATTGATTGTCTGAGTCTTCGGTCTTGTCAAAAATGGGTCGTCTCTGGGCTTTGACATTCACTCCCGTCACTTTGTGACTTCCAAGTTCTGTCAAAGAGGGGCAACTGTAGACACCCCATTTTTGACCGTCCTCTAGACTTGGTTGTGCTTGTAGGTACACCCAACAACTGGTTCGATTGCTCGCCCAGCACTCGACTATCGCGGTGGAACGTCACCGGTTCGAGCTTCCCAGACCCTGTATCCTTTCTGCCCCATTTTTGGACCTTGACTAGGTCCTTTCAGAGTGCACCCTGTGGTGCACTGCCGGCCATGGCATGGCACTGCTGGCCATGGCCTTGACCCTGCCGGCCACTGATGAAGCCCTGCCGGCCATCAGTGTGCCACTGCCGGCCATTACTGATGGCCGGCACCCCCCCCTTATCTCAGCTGGTTTTCTTCCAGATCTTTTGAGCCAGCTGGATTTTTGTTTATTCCCCTCCATATACGTGTATGGAGTGATGAAGGCCTTGCAAAGCTTCTTGAAGAAGCTTTGGCTTTTCATTTCTCTATATAAGGAAGAGGCTTCTTCCCTACACCAGGTGCTGGAGCTTTGAAAGAGAAAACCTCTCTTTCTCTCTATATTGCATGTGTTTTGTGCCTTAAGGTTGCATTTCCTTGCACTTTTCCACTACAACACATAGATATACACCACCACCATTGGATCAAGCTTCTTAGGAGGAATTCTTGAGGTCTGAAAGCAAGCTTCCACCCCCTGAAATTGCTGGTTTCGAAGAGGGTCTTCAAGGGTGAGCATTTCTCCCATTTTTGCACTTTCTTGCACCTTGCTTTAGCCCTCTTTGCATATTGATTTAGGCTTTGCTTATAACTGAAAAAAGTCTTGTTTTTAAGTGCTTTTTAAGTTTGGTTAAGGTCATTTTGCTGTTTGGGGTGTGTAGCCCCCTTGCATGCTTTGTTTGGCTTTGTTTTAAGCCATATTTGGAGGCCTCCGAGCTAGCCTTCCAGTAGATTTTCAGTGGTAGAGGTGTGGTTTTGAGGTCCTAAATCAGAGGGGATAGTCCCCTCTCTTTGTATTCCTCTTTACTTGCATTTTTGGCCTTCCAAAGGACCATCCCTCTATGCATTTTTGAGGCTTGGTCCAGGCCTCTTTTTGTGACTTCTAGGACCTACCTTGGCCCTGTCCAAGGCTGGTTTGGTCATGTCTTGCTTGCATCTTGCATGTATAGTGTAACTCCATTCATGGCTCATCAAAGTAGCATGTGTGCATGGTTTTTGTTGAGCCCATTTCAGTGGATTTTTGGTGATGTTTTACCATGCCATGAACCTGTTTTGGGTTGGTTTTGTTACTCCATGTTTGCTTGATGCACTTGTAATGTAAATCCCCTAAACTAGCTTCATATGCTCCATGCCATGCCATGTCATTTTAGCTTGTTTGGTTTACATTCCAGCATGTATTTGGTCATCATTTGGCATGTCATGACCCTATCCATAGTTGGTTTGATCATCCTTTGCATGCTCCATATAGGTATAGAACAAATCTTGTTTACTAGCCTTTTGTGCATGATGTTTTGACTCATCATACTAGCATATTTTGGCTTTGCTCAAACTTGATTTTATGCTTATTTTGAAGCGTTCTAGGACTGTTTTGGGTTGCCCTTACCATATCCTTCATGCTTTGTATAGCTGTAGTGTAATTGGCCTTGCAAGCTTTGTGTTCCGGTGATTCATGCATGCTATCTTTGAGATATTTAGATGATTTGGCATCAATTAATACTTCATTTCAGAGCATGTACCATTGCCACATTCCCACTTCATTCATGCTTCAAGCGTCTTTGAATGTCGCGCATTATTGCCTAGTTTAAGGCTTAGCTTGTATGCTTGCATGTCTAGATGTTTGAGCCTTCATTCCAGCATGTTTAAGTCCTTGTTTAGGCTTAATTAAACTCTGTCCATGCTTAGTTCATGCGTTCATGCCATGTATTGCATGCCTCATTTGTATTGCTTTTTGCTAGCTTTCATGACTTAGGACCTTCGTATGCTTCACTTGTGTTGTTTAAATGATTTAGCATCATTTATCATCTCATTTCAGTGCATATAGTGTTGTTACACTTGCACATTTGTCACTTCTTAGGCACTTTTGAGAGTTGCCCTTTTAAGCCTCTTTGATGAACCTTTCGCATTTTGCATGCTTGAGTGTGTTTTGTGGCTTAATTCATCGCTATGGCCACTAATTTGGGCTTAGTTGAGAGCTGCCCATATTGGTTTAAGTCCATACCTAGTATGTTGTTGCATGCTTGTCTTGCATATTATTGTATGCTTGCCTCATATTTGCACGTTGTCGCATGCTACTTACATTACATGTCGTTGCATGTTCATTACCCTTCATTTCGCATGCTTAAGTCACATTGCATGATTGCATGTTCAAAGCTAGCACCGAGTATGCCATGTAGTTCATATTGCATGTTTGCCATGCTTATGTGTTGTATTGTTTGGATTAAGTATTAATCCAAGCACGAGGAACGAGGGGCGTTTCATACTTCAAGTGATGGAACGCGTCTCAATTCTCGGTCGCCGAAGCTCTTGATGATTCATGATAGAGTTCTAGGCTTTACTTGCTTTATTTGTGCATTCATTTTCATATTGATTTGCACAAGTTGGATCTTTGGCCATCATGCATCGGGATGCGTGATTGATGGTCGTGGATCCGACTTGGCCTCTCCCTTGATGTTTTGAGGTGATTCGGAGTGCCATGGTGCGTACATGTCCTTGGGAAACCCTCCATTTTCTCTATTTTGTGCTTCGTTGCAGTTTGGTGTCACAGCACACCAGTGGCCGGCAGCCTGCCATTGATGGCCGGCAGTGTGCCACCCTTGGCCGGCAGTGCTCTGTTTTTGGCCGGCAGATCTCCCTCCATGGCTGGTAGGCCACTGGTGGCTTCCCTTGCAGTGTTTTGGTAAGTTTCAGCAACAAGCACTGAAAGACACCCTGCAAACAGAGCTTCTAAAGAGCAACCGGAAGGCGTTTCGAGGCGAAGAACCGAAGCGAGCATGCATGCCTCCCTTCTTCAAACAGAGCTGGAATAGCACCGTTCACTGCTTTCCCTACTTGCTTGTTGTCATTCATTAATCAGTTAATTAATTTGTTAATTAATTAAGTTATGTAATAATTAGTTGTAGCTAGTTATTCAATTCGGTTCTGTAATAATTAATTAGCTTGTGAGTTAGTTAATTAGGTGGCCTGTATTATTCTTTCGGACCCTCCGAGCGAGGGCACAATTGTAATAAGTGTGCGTGCGTGTGTGCATGTCTTCCAACCCCCATTTCTTTCTCCCTTTTACTTACCTGCTTAGATGGTTAGTATTAGGACATGTTTACTTTAGCATACCTTATGCTATGCATGCATGCATCATTCATCAGTATTGCATGCACCGGGCTCGGCGCATCATACTAACTGCATAAGTATTTCAAATCTAACTTGAATGCACGCTACTTGTGCATTTTCACATGTCATCCTTAGATTAGCAGAGCCTACTCTAGTGACATTCTGTATGCGTTGCATTAGGCATTTAAACATGGACTTGGATCATGCATGATTGCTAACAGGTTTATTGTTTTGGCTCGGAGTACTTGGTAAGTACTTATGCTTTAGCATCCTTGCATGCGTGTGAATGTTAACATGACAGCATGCTTACCATGTGCCTATATGCTTATGTGATAAACTGCCTGAATGCCTGTGGGTGAAGGTTGGATTGTTTGAGTTGGAACAACTCATTGAAATCCGTATTTTAGCCTACTTGCGAGTAGCAAATTTCAAAACATTTCCAAACAAACGGATATGCAATGCTTCGTTCCAAATTAGGCAATCTAGTCTATACTTTTGTGTTGTGCGCATCACATAGTAATTCTAGCTAATTAACTGGAATAAGAGCTCATGTGTTTTGAAAAATAAGATATCATGGTTAGTAGAGGCCGATCTTCGGATCGGGCAAGAGGGGGTGCTCATAGCTGACCTTCCCCGATCGTACCCAAGTTCCCGAGCCGAGGCAACTTTGGTGATGATGGACACGTGGCCTTCGGCACCGAGTCAGGGTTTCCTAAATTCCCCCATTAAAAAATATTTAGGTGGCGACTCTGTATCTGGCAAAGCAGTCCATGTTTGGCACTTCTTTCAAAAAATCTGTTTCTCAAAACGATTCGCTAGATTTGGACTCTTTGGTTCAGATTAAGAACCGTAACAAATCGAGTCCGAACTGTAGCATGAGGCCCAAGGGCACGTCTACAGTCACTCCAGTCTCCAATAGTGAAAAATCGATAAACTAAACCGGGGATGTCTAGCTCCCCATCATGTGCCAAAGACTGAGCCTCATGTAACGGTAGCCCACACATCCGTCCCAAAGCTTGGGCATAGCCAAAACAGGGCTACAACATGATTTCTTCATTGCGTCGAGATTTCATCAATGCTTGAAATTCTTCGATTGTCAGACACATCTCCGATGATCCAAAGCGAGACACATGTGTGATCGGGTTCCAACATCGAATAGCGGCATGGAGGAATGGAAATCAAAGAGAAGTGCGGCTCAGAGGAAAAAGAGTATTTAGGCCAAAACCGCGAAAGTTCACCTTTTCCAAGCCGTCCAAAGTGGCTACCCAATCTTGGAGCCTATTTTTGGGCAATGTTTCCATCTTGAGAGCAAAATACCAAAGACTTGCCATTCTGCCAGAAAAATAGCATACGAACACCATTTATAGAGGTTGAGAAGGAGCAGTGCATAACAGCTGGGTAGCACTAACCGACCTCATGTTTAGGCCCGGTCATGCCTATTTGGGCCTGGTCGGGTCTAAATGAGGGCCCAAATCAGTGCAATTTCAAAAAAGGCTGGCCTTTGTCTAGGTATACCACAATTGTGTTTTAAGTCTTGTTTTGTTTGTACCAGATATTTTTTAGTTTTTCAAGTTGTTTTTATTTTGTTTTCCTATTATCGAGTTGTATTTTACATTTCGTCTGGTTGTGGGTTGCCATCTAACTCAAGAAAGAATGCAAGAGCAGATATTCGTTATTTTAAGTCGTGTGCGAAGTTACCATACAAAGGATACGCCATTCATCACATGACATTCATCACATATTATGCAAGGAGATGATTCAAAAATTTGTCTTTTATAAACTAATAAGTCCAATCCCAATCATTGTTTTACAAAGCAGCAAAACAAAAGAAAATCCTTAAAACAAAAGGGTCTATCTGAAGCTAGTCTTTAACTACAAAGCAAAACAAAAACAAAAACAAAAAATCATCATCATCATCAACAACCCATCCTCGCTCTCGTCCTCCTCGGTTGCGGAGGAGGTGCATCGCTGTCATCACTGGGGCTGCTAGATTGCATGTCAACCGCCTCTCCCTCCTCCTTAAAAGTCGTGTACTCCTCGAAGGACTCCTCGAGAAGTGAGCGCTGCCTCACTCTGCCTCTCCCCAAGTCAGCTCTTCCTCTGTCCCTCACTGGGCCCCGTCTTCGTCTCCTAGCTAGAGGAGGTCTTGCAAGTGCAACTGGTGCTAGATGAAGCTGAAAAGAGAGAGAGAATATAGAAATTAAAAAAGGCCAATAAGGTTGTGAGCAAGACTATAATGACTGTAAACTAGGGGGAAAGCATACCTTAATCCCGTGAATGGACAGAGCAGTCTGTCTCCTCCGCACTATCAGAAGCAGTCGGTCAATCGTCTGGAGGAGGTCATCAGCATATGCCCTGGGTACCTGCAAAAGGAAGAGGATCTAAGAACGGTGGACAGAAATAACAAAGGACAGTGAAAACAGAAAGTAACACAATGGGCAGAAACAGGAAGAAGTGTGTACTTGCTCTACACCAGGAGCAAACACCAATCTGCGATCCCTCTTTTTAATGTTCTCAAGGGAGATCTGCTCAATCACCCCGTCTGGCCACATCTATATGACCTCAGTCGGAATTATAGGAAACCCATGAGTGGGAGTGGCGGCGGGAGCACCTCTAGCAACAGTAGCAGCAACCTCTGGAATAGCATGGGCCACGCCATGGGTAAGAGGTGCCGTCACTCGAGTCTGCAAGAAAGTGCTGAAGTCGCTGGGCTCACGATGTTGATCACCATCTGTAGACACCCCATTTTTGACCGTCCTCAAGACTTGGACGTCACCGCTTGAACACTCGGTGATTATCCATGTTTGTGTTCGTTTGGAGTTTCCGGAGTTCTCGGCCCGCGCGCCTTGCCTCAGGACCTCCAAACTCGACCGTTTTGTGTTTGGTTTTGCACCAAACACTTGTGTTTTGCCTTGGAAGGGCAGGGAGTGCCTTGTGAGGCACCCCCACATACCACCGGCTGTGGCTAGAGGCCACCGGCTGGCTGGTTTTTCCATCGGCACTATATTGTGCCGGTCGGCACTATTTTGTGCCGGTCGGCACTATTTTTGGCGAAATGACCATTTTGCCCTGCCGACTACTGTGCACTTGCTTTCTGGGATATTTTCAGACAGCTTTGTAGCTTTTGCTCCCCTCCATACACGTGTATGGAGGGGATACACTCCTTCCAAGCTTGTTTGACAAGCTTTACAATGCCTATAAGAGGAGAGCTCCTCCTCTTGGCTAAGGGTTAGCATTTTGGAGGCAAAAACCAGAGCTTATACATATATTTCTCTGTTATATATCTATAGATACATAGATCTCCATCTCTCTCCTCTTGTGTGTGTGATTTTAGGCTTGAAAGTGTAGATTTACCTCACTTTTGCACCATTACACACACCTTTACACCTTAGCTCGAGATTGAGAGACTTGGAAGGTTATTTGTGTTGGTTTTGGACTGGTTTTGTGCACTAGAGAGTGGCTGCACCACTTGTTCTTCAAGGGGTCTTCAAGGGTAAGAACATCACTTTATATTCCCCATTCTTGCAACCCTTTTCTACCCTCTTTACTTTGTGTTTTTGAGTTTGTGTTTAAGATAAAAAAGTCTTGTTTTTACTTGTTCTTGAACCTTCATTAAGGTCTTTTTTTGGTTTGAGTTAAGCCTCATCACTTTAGGCCTTGATTGGCCATCTTTGGTGCCTTTTTCTTGGGCCTTCTTGGCTTGGTGTTCTTGGCCTTCCCACCACTGAAAACCAGTGGGTTTTCAGTGGTGAGGGAGGTGTTTTGAAGTCACATAAAGGGGAGGGACACCCCTCTCCCCTTGATCCCTTGTTTGCCTTTGTTTTGGGTTCAAAGAATAGCATGTATGCATAGTCTTGTTTGGCTTCATTTAAGAGTTTTTTTGAGTGTTTTGGAGCATGTTTAAATTCTGTTTTTGGTCGGATTTGTCACCTCTAACATGTCTCTCATACTTGTTTTGAAATGCTTTCTTATGCTCAAAAGCATGCCATACTTTGAGGCCATGATTTTAGTATGTTTTTAGCTTAGTTTCATGGAGATGCTAGCATTATTTTGCCATGTTAGAGGGCTGTGAGCCACTGTTTTAGTCCCATTTGGTGTGCTTCACATGGTTGTTTTGTATGATGGCTTGTAAGCCTTGAGTGTGTGATCCATGCATGTACATTGGTTAAGTCATTTAAGCAATTTGGAGCCTTTTGCCATGCTATTTCAGACCCTAATCCATGCTTATATGCTCAGATTTGTCATCTCTCTTTTTGCTTTAAGGGTGTGTCCTTTAAGCCTTGAAATGTGCATAGTGTATGCCTTATGCTCTTGGGTTGTTTTGGGACTGCCATATGTGGGATTTGGGTGTATTTTTGCATGATAGATATCTGTTTTTTAGTTGTCCAACATGTGCCATGAGTGGCCATGTTAATGGCATTTAGATGCTCTCTTTGTTGCCTTAGTTTAGGCCCATCAATTTGCATGCTTGCATAGCATTTTATCTATGTTTTGGGGCACACTTTGCCACTGTTTTGGGGAGGTTTGAGGCCTCCCCCATGGTGGTTAAGACCATCATTATATGCTCATCACATGCTAGTTGCATACTTGGTGGATCCCATTGCATACTTAGCTCATTTTTGTATCACACTAGCCTCTTTTACATTCTAGCATTTTGCATGACTAATGTGTTAGTTGTGTGGTACTTAATTTGCTAACATCCTAGTTTGCATGTTTGCATGTTTGCATGTTTGCATAGTTGCATTTCATCACTTGGTTTGGGGTGTCAAACCAAGTATGGGAATTGAGGGGTGTTTGTACTCCAAGTGACTAAACACACCTCAACTCCCATGTCACTAAGGCCCTTGATATTGTCATGATAGGGACTTAGTTAGCATTTTTGTGTTGCATGCATTTTCAAATCAAAATGCAACCTTGGTTCTTTAGGCTATCATGCATCAAGATGCACTATTGATGGCCCAAGAACCAAGGGTCATGCCTCCTTGAGTCTCTAAGCATGATAGGAGGCAATGACCATGCTTACATGTCCCCCAAAACCCATGCCATGCATTGCTGTCTTGCTGCTGCTGTCAAACTGTCCTCTGCAGGAACTTTCTGCCGGCCGGCAGAAAATAGTGCCGACCGGCACTATTTTTGTGCCGATAAACCTCACATGCAGCCGGTGGCCAATTCAAGCAGCCGATGACCACTCTCCCCAGCCGGTGTGGTACTACAGATCATTTTGAATGTATTCTGAGATTTTGGGAATTTTTAGAGAGGCAGGACAGTAAAAGCAGAAGCAACAGTGCCATGACACGGGTTTTCCGGGCAAGACAGATCGAGCACGCATCACTCGCACATCCCAAGGCAGGGCTGAGGCCCCATTGCATTTATTTATTTATTTGCTTTGATTTTAATAATTAGAATTGTGTAATAATGTATTTAATTTATTTATTATTCGGACTGTAATATTTATTTGGTCCCTCCGAGCGAGGGCAAAAATGTAATAAGTGTGTGTGAGTGGGTGTATGTCTTCCAAACCCCCATTTCTTTCTATCCCTTTTATTTACCTGCTTACGATGGTAGATTAGGGCACGTCTATTTTAGCATACCTTATGCAATGCATGCGTGCATTCATGCATTTGTTTACATGCACCGGGCTCGGTACATCATACAAACCGCATTGCAATTTTCAATTCCAAATTGAATACGTGCTATTCGCACATTTCATATGCCATGTTTAGGGTTAGCCGAGCCTACTCTAGATTGCATCTATGCCTGTGTTGCATTAGTCACTTAACATGAACTAGGTCATGCATGTTTGCTAACTAGTTCCTTGTATTTGGCACGGAGTACGATGTAAGTTTTTACGCTTTAGCATAGCACATGAATGTGAATGCTAACATGACAGTATGATTGCCATGCGGCTAAATGCTTATGTGATATTACTGTTTGAATGCCTGTGGGTGAAGGTTGGATTGCGTGAGTTGGAACAACTCATTGAAATCTGTATTTTAGCCTACTTGCGAGTAGCAAAAACTAACACGTTTTTCGAGACAAAACGGATAAGGCAATGTTTAGTTCCAAGTTAGGCAATCTAGTCTATACTTTTGTGCTGTGCGCATCACATAGTAATTCTAGGTTAATAATCGGTATAAGAACACATAATGTTTTCAAAAAAGGATATCACGGTTAGTAGAGGCCGGTCTTCGGACCGGGCGAAAGGGGGTGCTCATAGCTGACCTTCCCCGATCGTACCCAAGCTCCCGAGCCAAGTCACTTTGGTGATGACGGACATGTGGCCTTCGGCACCGAGTCAGGGTTTCCTAAATTCCCCATTTTAAAATATTTAGGTGGCGACTCTGTAATCTGGCAAAGCAGTCCATGTTTGGCACTACTTTTTCAAAAATCTGTTTTTCTTCAAAACGATTTGCCGGATTTGGACTCTTTGGTTCAGATTTAGAACCGCGGCACAAAGTCGAGAGTCCGAACTGTAGCCGAGGTCCCCCGCGGACGTGCTACAGTTTCTGGCGACTCTGCTGGGGATTTTAGAGAGCTTGACTCGAACTCGTGATATCCTGTTTTGATTATACTTATGTGTTTCTTTGCATTGCATGTGCATTGGTGCGCCTAGGACACCGTGTTGGCCATCTGCTATTCCTGAGCGGTTTGCCGGAGGCTTGTCTTGTCAAGGCATGTCCATAAGGCTGACCGGTTGCGGGCTCTGCCAGTATGGGAACACAAACCCCGGTTTTACCGGGGCACCCTCTTTTGACCATTCGACCTAGTGCATATTCGGAATCCATAGTGACCATTCCAAACTAGGACAGGTTGCTTTACCCGATATAGGTTGTTTGAAACCGCTGTGTGCGTAGTGAAACCCTAGCTCCTGACAAAATAGGACAGGGAAACCCTACCCCAACATAGGGGTGTATTGGCTCTCATTTACTTGCTATGTGCTTTTAGAGTGTATCTCTACAGGAAATGCGCATGTCAGTTTGCAAGTTTTATCCGGCCTGAGAGCACCAGTAACAGTATTTTGGGGGAATCAGGTTATCTGTGGATACAGGATTCAGACTTGGGGGTAATGATTCAGAAATAGTGATCAGTATTGCAGGGACAGTGAATCGAGTTCAGCATGTTATCCGACCGTGTGTTGTTTATTTTATGCCGTTATGCTGTCCGATTTTCTGTTATTTATACGCTTTATTTATCTTTTTTTTACTAGGTAGTTGAGCACGATTGCTTCTGACCCAGTAGATACTCCCCGAGCACTCTGGACTAGAGGTCGTCGACTCCATCGATCTGAGGATCTGATAGACGGACAACCAGTGTACTGTTCACTACCCCCTGTTACTAGGCGGAGGTCAGTTAGACAAAGAGCATCAGCACAGCAGTCAGTTCAGAGGGCTTTATCTACCCCACCTGTGTTCAGTAGGGATCAGGATTCTGTGTCGCCAACAGAGAGAGAATACATACCAGTAACCCAATCAGAGCAGAATAGCATGGCTAGTTTGGAGGAAACGGTGCGCCACCTTCAGGAAAGCATGAAAGCAATGCAGCAAGATGCTGTCCGACAGGCAGAATTTTCCAGACAACAGGCAGAGACAATAGCCAGGCTAGAGCAGCAGACCGGAGCATCTGCTTCACAACAAGTTCCTCCCCCGCCAGGAGTTCCTAACGTCGGGGAGACAGCCAATGTTCAAACTGATACAGAGCTGCCCACAGGACCACCCCCACCCCCAATCCTACCTCAAATCCAACCTCAGCTATCAAAAACACCTACCAACCTACCGGACTCTCCCTTTGAGTTCGAGACTGATCCTACCGCACTGAAGTTGAGCAAGCTTGAAAAGCTGTTCAAGAGATCACAGGGGGTCAAGACTATCCCTGATATTGAAGATGGTTACACCGATGCAGCTGTGACGCTGCCCGACAGATTCAAAATGCCTCATATTGATCGGTTTGACGGGTCCGGGGACCCCATGGTGCACTTGAGATTG
Source organism: Camellia japonica (assembly GCA_030407325.1). Classification (NCBI taxonomy): domain Eukaryota; kingdom Viridiplantae; phylum Streptophyta; class Magnoliopsida; order Ericales; family Theaceae; genus Camellia; species Camellia japonica. The sequence goes on along the minus strand of JAPPVO010000059.1, from coordinate 19,450,832 downwards.
TTTTCAGATGTCCTAAGGCCAATGGGCCTCAGTAGGCTTCAGAAGTTGTCTTTGTTTGGCCGGACCCTGTCAGGTGTGGCGGCCATTTGGTATGCCAAGTTGGAAGATGACGTCAAGAGGAATTGGGACGAAATGGCTGAGGCCTTCATCGCACAGTATTCGTATAATACACAGATTGAGATTACGACCCGTGATCTCGAGACGACTAGGCAAGAGCCTAAGGAGAGTTTTTCAGAATTTGTAACCAGATGGAGGGCCAAGGCTTCGATGATGGCCTTGAGGCCTACGGACAAAGACCAGATTCGGATGATTGTGCGCAATCTTCAGCCGAAGTTGATGCAAAAGATGATAGTACTTCCCTTTCCTACTTTTTCTGACCTTCATGAAATGGGGGTACAGATTGAGGATGCTTTGAAACAAGGTTTGATTGATAATGACCGGGAGCAACCCCGACGAACTTTTAACCGTGGTAGCAATGCAGGCCCGAGTGGCACTACTACTACGAGAGCCACCGAAGTAAGCATGGTCACCGCCAATCCCCCTCAAAGAAATACAGCAGCTGCGCCATTCTCCGGCGCGTCCGGAAGCAACCCACAAACAACCAAATACCCACCCAGAAACACCAGAACCTTCGCCCCACTATATATGCCCCTATCCAAAGCTCTGGGGGTTTTGATCAAGAAAGGGCATCTGAAGCCCCTGGAGCCGCGGCCATTACCAGAAAAACTCCCTCCTACCCATAACCCGGCCAAATATTGCGCCTTTCACCAACAGCACGGTCACGACACCGACCAGTGCTTTCGGTTACGTCATGAGATTCAAGATCTCATTGATAATGGGGTGATCCTGCCTCCTGAAAAACCCAATGTTACCACAAACCCTCTCCCCACACATAACCAAGCTCCACCGCCCAAAAGACTCAATTTCATCCATATTGGGGACGTGTTCTACGACCCTAGTATCTATATCACACCTACCCACCTCCCTAAACCAGAAGTATTTTTTCCTGATTGCACCGCCTTGTGCATGATGGACGTCTTCGAAACCCAACCAAAACCAGCGGTGGTGACCATCGAGAACAGGAGAGAGGAAATCCCAAAGGAAAAGAGGATTGTTGGGTCAGAATCTGCGGGATTTGGAATTTGTGTCAAGAAAACATATAGTCCGGGTGACTACATTTCATCAGTAGGCCAAGATGGGCCCGGAGTAGAATTGCCAACAGAGGGAGAATTGTGTGTGATTCACGGAGATAATTTGGGGCAGGGAACAGATGATGTAACAGCTGTGGGGGAGGACCTTGCCGAACTCCAGTTTTACAGTGACCAGGACCCAGAGGATGCGACAGTCGCATGGTTTGATTATGAGAATTCAGCAGAAGTTACCGGGTGGTTGGACGATCAACCTGATGTGATAGGAGAATTTCAGGCAGAGCAGGGCCCGGTAGGGGCGGGAATGTCAGTAACGGCCGGGAGGGTCGAAGAGCAGAACACATCGCCGGGGGGCGCCGGTGTCGAGAATTTCGCCCGAGATTGGAACATTTTGAGTGCGGAGATGATGGAACAGTCAGTCATGCCAGAACAAGCAAGTTTTGAAGATTCCGAGAGAACCAGGAAAGCAAAGGCCCCTGTGGGAGTTGAAACTGCTGTGTGCATAGGAACCGAGAATACCTCAGGTATGTGGATGAAGAGTGCTGCGAGCACAAGAACAGCTGTACCAGAGCCGGACAGGTGTCTGTCGGCTGCTAATGGAATGTGGTGGGAAGACGAAGATTTATGTCTTGCTCACACCGACGAAGATTGGGGGAATAACCAACCTGATAACACTTGGTACCTCGGAGAGGTTGACCATATGACACGGAGTGGGCGGTATTTCAAACCCCCACACTTAGATCAACCGGAAGCCTCGGGAAAGGACAGAGAAGCTGAGAAGCAAAAGAGAAGCAGCTTGAAGAAGAAGCTGTACTCAAACAGCTGAAAAAGATACAGGCGGACATCTCTATTTGGGGGCTGCTCATGGCTTCGCGAGTACATAGAGAGGCTGTTTTATCAGCCATGGACAAAGCAAAGCTTTCAATAGAAACCACGCCAGAGCAGCTGGTGGGATTGGTCTTCCCGGGGGGAGGTACCCCGATGTTGACCTTTTCCGACAAAGAACTTCCGCCCGAGGGCACGAATCATAATAAACCCCTCTACATCTCCGTGGAGTGTAGAAATAAGTGGATACCGGTGGTGCTTGTTGATACCGGGTCCGCCATTAATGTCTGCCCAGCGAGGACGGCATATGCAATTGGCTTGAAAACCGTGGATTTTGTACCAACAGCCCAGGTCATCCGGGCATATGACAATACAAGTAGAGAAGTAATGGGAACAGTTAAAGTTCAGACAAAGGTTGGGCCGGGGCAGCACGAGATAGATTTCCATGTCCTAGAGGTCCCTGCAACCTTCAACTTGCTTTTAGGACGGCCGTGGCTGCATCAAGTAAAGCAGTATCATCTACTTTGCATCAAATGGTGAAATACCCCTACGGGAAGGGAGTAGCCATCGTCTTTGGGAATTCGTCAATCCACCCGCCACCAGAGGTATCCACGCCTGTTCTAGAGATCGAGCATGGCATGGAAGATGTGTTCATATCAGGTTTTACCTTGGCCGAGGCCCAGGTCGTACGGAATATTATGGCTACAAATGAAGAGATATATGTCAGTGCCCAAGCAGTGTATCTCATGAATAAGCTCCAATACATCCCCGGGATGGGATTAGGGAAGAGCGGCCGCAAAGGTATCGCAGCGTTGGCCGAGGTGCCGCACAACCCCTATACCTTTGGCCTGGGATATACGCCCACCAAGGAAGACTGGGTAAGAAAGGGAAAAGAGACGGCTGCAAGAGCCAAGGCGAAACAGATGGGAAAACCCTTTGAATTGATGCATCGGCCCATCCGGGGTACCCTGAACGGACGCTTCGTCCGGGAGGGGGAGGATTTTCCATTCTGTGGTTTTCCGGAGCCGTGGTGGAGCGCAGAGAAGAAGCGCGTACCGGGGTTCGAAATTTTCTTTGACCTACAGTTATCTGGGGATGATGTTGTTGAAAAGCAGACAGACCCAGCGGTTGAGACCGAGCATAGCAAGGAAGCAGAGTCTGCGGACACAGAGTTTGAAATGGGGGTAGCACTGGCATGTCTACTTTCAGATCCTTCGATCGACCAGTTGTGCTTGGGGGATAACTCCTCGGTGTCTATGATCGGAGATGAAACGGCTGCGGGCCTACCAGCAGCTATTTTGGATGCATCCATCGCACCTTCCCTCACCTGGCAGTACGAGGAGGGATTTTTATCTAGCAGCACCGGATCAGGTAGTGAGCCGGAATCTGATTCCACCGAGTCTTGTGAGTCGGAATCAGGTTCCAGCTCGTCTGAGTCTGAGTTCGGTATTCCTGGGGGTGATAACCCGGATACCACAGTCCTGTCCAGGTCGTCTTTTTCTTTCTCTTTTGAGTCTGTTGTAACAGAAGAATTGGACGGTTCGGAAGTATCTAATGAGAATGAGGTAACTGTGGTTTCCGAGTACTTTTCTGTGCCTTTGGTTTATTGCTTAAATCAGGACTTTCAAAATTTTGATGAAAACGACGAGGACGAAATTCCTCCGGTTTTGCAACGACTAATTGAACAAGAGCAGGAGAGGTTTGTTAAACCCTTAATGGATGAAATCACTACCGTGAACATTGGTACTGAGAAGGACCCGCGGCTGGTCCAGATCGGGTCCACGTTGTCTTCGGAGGAACGCGAGCGCTTAGTCGCTTTATTAAAAGATTTCAAAGATGTTTTCGCGTGGTCCTACGAAGACATGCCTGGAATCGATCCTGAGATTGTACAGCACCGGATCCCTCTTGACCCCGAGGCCCGACCTGTCAAGCAGAAGCTCAGAAGGATCCGCCCTGATTGGGCCATTAAGATCAAGGAAGAGGTCACCAAGCAGATTGATGCAGGCTTCCTGCTGGTATCCGAATACCCGACTTGGTTGGCCAACATTGTTCCAGTGCCGAAGAAAGATGGCAGAATCCGAGTATGTGTGGACTTCAGGGATTTGAATAGAGCCAGTCCGAAGGATGACTTTCCCTTACCGCATATTGACGAGTTGGTGGACTTCACAGCGGGGCATGCTTTGCTTTCGTTTATGGATGGCTTTTCAGGCTATAATCAGATAGTAATGGCACCCGAAGATCGGGAGAAGACTGCTTTCACCACCCCGTGGGGTACATATTGCTACAGAGTAATGCCATTTGGGTTGAAGAACGCTGGGGCTACATATCAACGGGCTGCAACCACAATATTACATGACATGATCCATAAAGAGGTCGAGGTGTACGTGGACGACATGATTGTCAAGTCCAAAGAAAGAGAGGGCCACTACGCCGCCTTACAAAAGTTTTTCCAAAGGATCAGGGAATTTCGGCTGCGGTTGAATCCTCAGAAATGTACATTCGGTGTTACAGCGGGGAAAATGCTAGGATTTCTGATTACACAAAGGGGCATCGAAGTCGACCCTTCCAAAATCAAGGCCATCTTAGAAATGCCACCACCAATGACTGAAAAGGAGGTGCGAGGCTTTCTGGGTAAAGTGCAATTCATAAGGCGGTTTATCTCTAAACTAACCTTAACTTGTGAACCACTTTTTGGTCTCCTGAAGAAAGGAAAGAAGTTCCAATGGGACGGCCGATGCCAAGCTGCATTTGAACAGATTAAAGAATATCTACAGAATCCACCCGTGTTGTCACCGCCAAAGCCAGGGAAACCGTTGATACTGTACCTGTCAGTGACTGAGACTACGATGGGCTGCATGCTCGCACAAGAGTCGGAAGATAAAGTGGAAAGGGCCATTTACTATCTGAGCAAGAAGATGCTGGAGTACGAGACCCGCTACACTCCGTTGGAGAAGGCTTGTTTGGCCTTGGTATGGGCTACCAGGAAGCTGCGGCACTACTTGTTAGCTCACTCTGTAATGCTGGTTTCACGACTTGATCCCATCAAATATCTTTTCGAGAAACCAGCGCTTACGGGTAGGCTAGCTCGTTGGCTGCTGTCGCTCTCCGAATTTGATCTCAAGTATGTGACGCGCAAGTCAGTAAAAGGAAGAGCGGTAGCAGAGTTCCTTGCCGACCACCCGGTTGAAGGGGATGAAGCGGTTGAGTATCTGTTCCCAGATGAAGCCATTCTGCACATCGAAGATGAAACTTGGACAATGTACTTTGACGGAGCGTCAAATCAACACGGGTATGGGATAGGGGTGTTGCTGATAGCGCCTGATGATTCCCGTATCCCTTTAGCATTCAAGCTTAGATTCAAAGTCTCGAACAATGAGGCAGAGTATGAGGCGTGTATTGCCGGTCTAGAGGCTGCCCTAGAACTAGGGGCAAGGCGATTGGACGTCATTGGGGATTCAAACTTAGTTGTATCTCAAGCTAAAGGAGATTGGAAAGTAAAAGAGGAAAAGATGATAATTACCACCAGACCTTGGATTTGTTAATTCCGCGGTTTGAAAAGCTCAATTTCACTCACCTAGTAAGAGAGAACAACAGGTTCGCAGATTCGCTAGCAACTCTATCTTCCATGATAGACATCCCATCTGGGGTCCGGATGCGTCCAGTCATTATTGACCAGAAATTTGCACCTGCCTACGAGTCAATCTCCGCCATAGATGAAGTACAGGATAACAACCCTTGGTATTACGACATATGGAACTTCTTGGAAAAGGAGGCATATCCACCAGGGGCGAATGCCAAGGACAAAAGGGCAATTAGAAGAATGGCTGTTCAGTTTATCATCTGCGGGGGTAAGTTGTACAAAAGAGGTCATCTGGGAATGCACAAGCTGTGTGTGGAAGCCGAAGAGTCGAAGCGCCTGATGGAGGCCATCCATGGAGGAGAATGTGGGGCACATATGAATGGGGTGATGCTGGCACGGAAGATCCTCAGACAGGGCTACTATTGGTCTACCATGGAGGAAGATTGTATCGCTTTGTTCGGCGATGCCACAAATGCCAGATTCACGCAAACCGCATGAACATCCCGCCGTCAAAGCTGTACAACATGACGTCGCCATGGCCATTTTCAGTTTGGGGGATCGATGTGATTGGAGCTGTTACTCCAAAAGGGTCGAATGGGCATGAGTTTATCTTGGTTGCAATAGATTACTTTACGAAATGGGTCGAGGCCCAATCTTATGCCGTGTTAAAAGCCTCGCATGTCGCGAAGTTTATCAGAAACAACATTATCTGCCGTTATGGAGTCCCGAATGAGCTCATTTCGGACAATGGTTCTCACTTCAAGAAGGAGGTGATTGATCTGTTGGAGAAGTATAATGTGGCTTTTCATAAGTCATCCACATATCGGCCGCAGACCAACGGAGCAGTTGAGGCCGCTAACAAAACATCAAACACATACTACAGAAGATGGTGGAAACCTATCGGGACTGGCCGGATAAGTTGCCGTTTGCTCTGTGGGGCTACCGAACTTCAATTAGAACTTCTACCGGGGCGACGCCGTATTCCTTGGTTTATGGGATGGAGGCCGTTCTACCTATAGAGATTGAGGTTCCGTCTCTACGAGTATTGGCTGAGTGTCAGATAGCCGAGGCAGATTGGCAGCAGAGCAGATTCGAGGAACTCATGCTTTTTGATGAGAGAAGACTGAAAGCACTGTACCATGTCCAAGGGTATCAGCGCAGAATTGCCCGGGCTTTAACAAAAAGGTTAAGTCTAGGAACTTGAAGGAAGGAGATTTGGTACTCAAAGACAACCGAGCTCCATCCACGACCCAAGGGGCAAGTTCAGACCCAATTGGACTGGTCCCTATATCATCAAGTCTATCTGGTCAGGTGGAGCTGTGGTTCTGATGGACCTAGATGGCCTAGTTGGAGTTCTCCCAACCGATCAACATGGACAAGTTGAAGAAATATTACCCTGAGAGGCTCGCTAGGCCGAAAACCCGAAAGGGCGACCTAGGCAAAATTCAGAGCACAAAAAATTAGAAAATATAAAAACTGAGCTCGCAAGGTTGAAAACCCGCAAAGGGCGGCCTTGGCAAAAGTTAGAGCGCAAAAGGAGAGTGAAAATACTCGAGTGAACCCAAGCCTGAACTACGTAAGGCTTGATTCCCATCCTTGGGATACGTAGGCAGCTTCATCCTGAAGTTCAGCCATAAAAATTTTCCCGATCAGCTTTGTCCATTTGATCATCTTGGTCATCTTTGTCCATCAGCATTCATCGCAATCTCCGGCGTCAGTGCTATTCAGACTAGGGCAACTTTCCGTTGCCATGCAGTGCCGCGGTACTATTCAAACTAGGGGCAATTTTCCAATTGCAGGAATTGGGGTTGTGCATCTCAGTGACAAATTTCAGGCGTGTCCAGTTCTGATCCATATCGAAAACAGTTTTGAAAAGTTTTAATAAAAAGTGACTTTGTTCCAATAAATCTTTTACAACTAAGACCATTTCTGGACCAAAACGGAAAATTTTCAGTACCACAACCTTCAATTTCATTGATTTCAAATAGAGTTCTCTTGCTCTTGCATACAATCGAAGTTGCTTTTTTTTACATTCATAAAGAAAACTTGAAAGTACTAATAAAGCAATAAACCGGGGCATAGTCAAGTCAAAGTCACTGCGCCCCTCCCAGAGCTAGCTGGAGCCCTGATACCAAGCTGGGCCCAATCTGTGCCTCTTCATTAAGCCAATCCAAGCACTCATCAGACAAAGTGCAACTGAAAGCGGGAGCGGGGGCCAGGAGTTCTCTCGTCCTCCATGCTGTGGCATACCGGGCCAGCTGTGCGCCTCGAATCGGGAATGTAACCGGGTACTCTATCCCTTCCGGCGGACAAGTCTGATTATGACCAAACTGGCGCAGGATGCGAAATGGGAAATAGAAGACACAATGAGTCAAGCCAACCAATTGGATCCCGGGTTGACGGGTCATGCTGTAACTCATCACCGGAAGATTGAGCCAAGGGCACCGCCAAGCAATGCGGTCTGCGGACAAGTTGCACATCCATTCAAACCACCAACCCTCATCAAGGGCGTCAACTAGGCGTTGCCTGAAGAAGTAGCCACGAGCTGAATATGCCGGACAAGAGTCCACAACCTTCAGTTTGTCCATCAACCACACCTGGGGAGGGATGAAAAATGAGAGAATAAAGAATAGAGAGATGTATGATGAGAGAAAAGTGAGAAAGGGTTTTTGTGAGAAAAACCGAGCTTGAGAGCCGAGTGACGTGAGCATATATATGCGAGATGGGATGGGAAACATTACCTGCAGTAATAGTGGACTCCCTGCTAATCTGATCGTCTCTCGACGATAAAAGGCGTCTAAGCCCAGCAGTGTCTCAGCCAGAATCATGGCAATGCAGCTTTTGCCCCCCTTCAGCCTTGGGCAACCTCAATCAACCGGACACTGGGCCCTCCAGAACCAGAGATAAACAGAAAATGGGATAGCAGGCATAAACAAAGGGCGTGTCGCCGAAAACCTTGCCAGTGATGGTCGCCACGATCACCAGTCTCAGAAAAGCGACAAACCAAGCTCGGAACATCTAATGTCCCGTCACAAATTAGAGAACGAGCATCGGGCATTGAAAGCCCGCACATTTCTCCCAAGGCTTGAGCATGGCCAAAACGAAGTTGGGGCAGGATCTCCTCATCGCGCTCAGATTCCATTAGAGTTCGGAAATCTTCAAAAGTGGGACACACCTCTTGTCCGCTAAAGCTAAAGACATGTGTTACCGGGTTCCAAAACCTTGCCGCGGCATGGAGGAATGGAAAATGAGCGGGGTACGACGCAAAGTGAATAGTGCGTTTATGCCGAAAGCCCGGAAATTAAGCTTTTCCGAGCCGTTCAAGTTGTTAATCCAAGTCGTGAGATTTTGGGCAAGAAACTCTTCCATTTGGAGCAAATCAGTGTGAAAATGAAGAGAACCACGAAGTTGAAACCTTTTTGAAGAGGATAAGGTTGAGTGAAGGACAGCTGTCAACATTCTGCTGTGTTGACAATTTAGTGCCGACCGGCCACTTGTAGTGCCGACCGGCCATCTGTTTCGGCCGATGGAGCACCATTTCGGCCGATGGCCATTCCTCACGGCCGGTGGAAGTTTGGCTTGGCCGGTGAGTCTTCCCCTTGTCCTCTGAGTTGTTTATGCTAAGAATATTGGGAAGTCCCACCACTTCCAATACCCTTCAGTGATCAACTCTTACGAGGGCGCGCCCATTTGCTTATCGAGTTGTTGCATATTTGCTTATCGAGTTGTATCTCACTCTCGTTGAGTCTTTGTAAATGTTTGTCAAGGTGTACTCGCATTTGGCTAGTTTGCGAGTCACCCTATTTTGCTTATCGAGTTGTAATTGGTTTACTACCTGATTATTACGATGCGATGCTTGATTTTCAAAAAACACTGGTTCAATTTCAGTCACATTGTTATGTGATGCCTTGCGATGCGATGCATAGAACGTGCAAATATAACACTTTTTGAACAAACAGTCGTTTCATTTCCATCATATGTTTTGTAAAAACACGCGCTTTTGAGAAATAAAACCTGCCTAAGGCAGTGCAATGTGCTTAAACTCCTAGTAAAAAGGAAAATAAAGCAGAAGAATAGCAGGGTAGCAAAGTGCTGGGTTTGACACCGGTAACCTCCCCCTTTCGGTCATCGTACCTTTTGCGCCCTTGTTCGGGTCAATTAAGGGGGTTGCGCACCTTCATTATTCAAGACAATACAAGAAGATGCACCGTCAGAATGCAAATGAATCTTCAAGTTGACTTCAAGCCATTACTTTTGTGAGCGATGCTCGGAACATGCGAAGGATGTCCCTTCTCGTATCCTTTTATATCTTGTGAATTTCAAAAGAAATCGTTTCAATTATACTTACTGCAATACGTTGCATTTCAATATCATGTTTTATCATGTTCAAATTCCTTAATATACACATTGCATTGTATGCGTGCATTGCTTTACTGATATGTGTTCAAGTTCCTTCCTATATACTATTGCTTCGTATGTGTGCTTTGCTTTACTCACATGAGTTCAAGTTCCTATATACACATTGCTTGTATGCGTGCATTGTTTTACTGACATGTGTTCAATTACAATCTTATATACACATTGCATGTATGTGTACGTTGCTTTACTTACATGTGTTCAAGTTCCTTTTTATATACACATTGCATTGTATGCGTGCTTTGCTTTACTTACATGTGTTCAAGTTCCTTTTTCATACACATTGCATTGTATGCGTGCTTTGCTTTACTTACATGTGTTCAAGTCCTTTTTCTATACACATTGCATTGTATGCGTGCTTTGCTTTACTTACATGTGTTCAAGTTCCTTTTTATATACACATTGCATTGTATGCGTGCTTTGCTTTATTACATGTGTTCAAGTTCCTTTTTCTATACACATTGCATTGTATGCGTGCTTTGCTTTACTTACATGTGTTCAAGTCCTTTTTCTATACACATTGCTTCGTATGTGTGCGTTGCTTTACTTACATGAGTTCAAGTTCCTTCCTTTTTTATATACTCATTGCTTCGTATGTGTGCTGCTTTACTTACATGAGTTCAAGTTCCTTCTTTTTTTTTATACACATTGCTTCGTATGTGTCGTTGCTTTACTTACATGAGTTCAAGTTCCTTCCTTTTTATATACTCATTGCTTCGTATGTGTCGTTGCTTTACATACATGAGTTCAAGTTCCTTCCTTTTATATATACTCATTGCTTCGTATGTGTACGTTGCTTTACTTACATGAGTTCACAGTTCCTTCTTTTATATATACTCATTGCATTGTATGTGTGCTTTGCTTTACTGAGATGGGTTCAAGTTCCTATATACACATTGCATCGTATGCGTGCGTTGTTTTACTTACATGTGTTCAATTACAATCTTTTATACACATTGCATGGTATGCGTGCCTTGCTTTACTCACATGGTTCAAATTCCTTCACATACACATTGCGTGCACGTGTGCATTGCTTTACTCACATGTGTTCAATCCCACTACCTTGCTATGCACGTTGCATACATTGCCGCGTACTTTCGATCGCATTATCATGTGTATTGCTACAGTATCATACCTGTTAAGTTTGCTTTCTTTGCAGGCACGATATTGTATGTACGGCTCATTTGAGGCCGGTGCAACCGGACGAGCCGCACAGGTATTGTATCTCCCGAGTGAGACGTATAGAGAATTGTATAATTCTCTTACATCCTTTCTGCATTGTAGTGTAGACTGTTGCATGTTAGCTTATAACTGTCGCATGTATGCTTCATTACAGCTTTCTTTGCATGATCATAAGTTCGGCTTCTTGCATTTTCAGTTGCATTTTGCCCCTGCCTTCGGGCGCATATCTTACTTGTCTTGCATGTTTGTCTAAGTCTTCGGCCTTGTCAAAAATGGGTCGTCTCTGGGCTTTGACATTCACTCCCGTCATTGTTATGACTTTCGAGTTCTGTCAAAGAGGGGCAACTGTAGACACCCCATTTTTGACCGTCCTCAAGACTTGGACGTCACCGCTTGAACACTCGGTGATTATCCATGTTTGTGTTCGTTTGGAGTTCCCGGAGTTCTCGGCCCGCGCGCCTTGCCTCAGGACCTCCAAACTCGACCGTTTTGTGTTTGGTTTTGCACCAAACACTTGTGTTTTGCCTTGGAAGGGCAGGGAGTGCCTTGTGAGGCACCCCCACATACCACCGGCTGTGGCTAGAGGCCACCGGCTGGCTGGTTTTTCCATCGGCACTATATTGTGCCGGTCGGCACTATTTTTGGCGAAATGACTTTTGCCCTGCCGACTACTGTGCACTTGCTTTCTGGGATATTTTCAGACAGCTTTGTAGCTTTTGCTCCCCTCCATACACGTGTATGGAGGGGATACACTCCTTCCAAGCTTGTTTGACAAGCTTTACAATGCCTATAAGAGGAGAGCTCCTCCTCTTGGCTAAGGGTTAGCATTTTGGAGGCAAAAACCAGAGCTTATACATATATTTCTCTGTTATATATCTATAGATACATAGATCTCCATCTCTCTCCTCTTGTGTGTGTGATTTTAGGCTTGAAAGTGTAGATTTACCTCACTTTTGCACCATTACACACACCTTTACACCTTAGCTCGAGATTGAGAGACTTGGAAGGTTATTTGTGTTGGTTTTGGACTGGTTTTGGCACTAGAGAGTGGCTGCACCACTTGTTCTTCAAGGGTCTTCAAGGGTAAGAACATCACTTTATATTCCCCATTCTTGCAACCCTTTTCTACCCTCTTTACTTTGTGTTTTTGAGTTTGTGTTTAAGATAAAAAAGTCTTGTTTTTACTTGTTCTTGAACCTTCATTAAGGTCTTTTTTTGGTTTGAGTTAAGCCTCATCACTTTAGGCCTTGATTGGCCATCTTTGGTGCCTTTTTCTTGGGCCTTCTTGGCTTGGTGTTCTTGGCCTTCCACCACTGAAAACCAGTGGGTTTTCAGTGGTGAGGGAGGTGTTTTGAAGTCACATAAAGGGGAGGGACACCCCTCTCCCCTTGATCCCTTGTTTGCCTTTGTTTTGGGTTCAAAGAATAGCATGTATGCATAGTCTTGTTTGGCTTCATTTAAGAGTTTTTTTGAGTGTTTTGGAGCATGTTTAAATTCTGTTTTTGGTCGGATTTGTCACCTCTAACATGTCTCTCATACTTGTTTTGAAATGCTTTCTTATGCTCAAAAGCATGCCATACTTTGAGGCCATGATTTTAGTATGTTTTTAGCTTAGTTTCATGGAGATGCTAGCATTATTTTGCCATGTTAGAGGGCTGTGAGCCACTGTTTTAGTCCCATTTGGTGTGCTTCACATGGTTGTTTTGTATGATGGCTTGTAAGCCTTGAGTGTGTGATCCATGCATGTACATTGGTTAAGTCATTTAAGCAATTTGGAGCCTTTTGCCATGCTATTTCAGACCCTAATCCATGCTTATATGCTCAGATTTGTCATCTCTCTTTTTGCTTTAAGGGTGTGTCCTTTAGCCTTGAAATGTGCATAGTGTATGCCTTATGCTCTTGGGTTGTTTTGGGACTGCCATATGTGGGATTTGGGTGTATTTTTGCATGATAGATATCTGTTTTTTAGTTGTCCAACATGTGCCATGAGTGGCCATGTTAATGGCATTTAGATGCTCTCTTTGTTGCCTTAGTTTAGGCCCATCAATTTGCATGCTTGCATAGCATTTTATCTATGTTTTGGGGCACACTTTGCCACTGTTTTGGGGAGGTTTGAGGCCTCCCCCATGGTGGTTAAGACCATCATTATATGCTCATCACATGCTAGTTGCATACTTGGTGGATCCCATTGCATACTTAGCTCATTTTTGTATCACACTAGCCTCTTTTACATTCTAGCATTTTGCATGACTAATGTGTTAGTTGTGTGGTACTTAATTTGCTAACATCCTAGTTTGCATGTTTGCATGTTTGCATGTTTGCATAGTTGCATTTCATCACTTGGTTTGGGGTGTCAAACCAAGTATGGGAATTGAGGGGTGTTTGTACTCCAAGTGACTAAACACACCTCAACTCCCATGTCACTAAGGCCCTTGATATTGTCATGATAGGGACTTAGTTAGCATTTTTGTGTTGCATGCATTTTCAAATCAAAATGCAACCTTGGTTCTTTAGGCTATCATGCATCAAGATGCACTATTGATGGCCCAAGAACCAAGGGTCATGCCTCCTTGAGTCCTAAGCATGATAGGAGGCAATGACCATGCTTACATGTCCCCCAAAACCCATGCCATGCATTGCTGTCTTGCTGCTGCTGTCAAACTGTCCTCTGCAGGAACTTTCTGCCGGCCGGCAGAAAATAGTGCCGACCGGCACTATTTTTGTGCCGATAAACCTCACATGCAGCCGGTGGCCAATTCAAGCAGCCGATGACCACTCTCCCCAGCCGGTGTGGTACTCAGATCATTTTGAATGTATTCTGAGATTTTGGGAATTTTTGAGAGGCAGGACAGTAAAAGCAGAAGCAACAGTGCCATGACACGGGTTTTCCGGGCAAGACGATCGAGCACGCATCATTCGCACATCCCAAGGCAGGGCTGAGGCCCCATTGCATTTATTTATTTATTTGCTTTTGATTTTAGAATTGTGTAATAATGTATTTAATTTATTTATTATTCGGACTGTAATATTTATTTGGTCCCTCCGAGCGAGGGCAAAAATGTAATAAGTGTGTGTGAGTGGGTGTATGTCTTCCAACCCCCATTTCTTTCTATCCCTTTTATTTACCTGCTTACGATGGTAGATTAGGGCACGTCTATTTTAGCATACCTTATGCAATGCATGCGTGCATTCATGCATTTGTTTACATGCACCGGGCTCGGTACATCATACAAACGCATTGAATTTTCAATTCCAAATTGAATACGTGTATTCGCACATTTCATATGCCATGTTTAGGGTTAGCCGAGCCTTCTAGATTGCATCTATGCCTGTGTTGCATTAGTCCACTTAACATGAACTAGGTCATGCATGTTTGCTAACTAGTTTTGTATTTGGCACGGAGTACGATGTAAGTTTTTAGCTTTAGCATACACATGTGTGAATGTTAACATGACAGTATGATTGCCATGCGGCTAAATGCTTATGTGATATTACTGTTTGAATGCCTGTGGGTGAGGTTGGATTGCGTGAGTTGGAAAACTCATTGAAATCGTATTTTAGCCTACTTGCGAGTAGCAAAAACTAACACGTTTTTCGAGACAAAACGGATAGCAATGTTTATTTCCAAGTTAGGCAATCTAGTCTATACTTTTGTGCTGTGCGCATCACATAGTAATTCTAGGTTAATAATCGGATAAGAACACATAATGTTTTCAAAAAAGGATATCACGGTTAGTAGAGGCCGGTCTTCGGACCGGGCGAAAGGGGGTGCTCATAGCTGACCTTCCCCGATCGTACCCAAGCTCCCGAGCCAAGTCACTTTGGTGATGACGGACAGTGGCCTTCGGCACCGAGTCAGGGTTTCCTAAATTCCCCATTTTAAAATATTTAGGTGGCGACTCTGTAATCTGGCAAAGCAGTCCATGTTTGGCACTACTTTTTCAAAAATCTGTTTTTCTTCAAAACGATTTGCCGATTTGGACTCTTTGGTTCAGATTTAGAACCGCGGCAAAAGTCGAGAGTCCGAACTGTAGCCGAGGTCCCCCGGGACGTGCTACACCATCCTCTCCCAACATCAAGAAGTCGATCTAAGGACCGTCATGAACATTGTCCACAAGCCTTATGCCGGGAGGAAGAGGATTGTGGGAATGTATGGATCCGCTACCCCTCGTGTCTGGCGGATAAACCTCCCCCCCAGGTAAGAAGCTCGGCCAAAGGGGCCCTCAAATAGAATCTGCATGGTAGATGGGTGCCATACAGCAACATAAGTTGCTTTTGCTGCCTGAAGGATACCTGTCCAGGGGTGCCAGTGAACCTGTGGAAGCAGATGCTAGATATCAAGGATCTAAGTAGTATGGAAACAACGGTATAAGAAGCAACAATATGAGAATAGCAGTGCAATACGGAAACAGTGCAGCGAAAATAATGCAGTATGGAAATACTACAGTATGAGAATAACAACAATATGGAAATAGTAGTATGAAAGTTAAAGATTAGTATTTTGTTACCTGATCCACAGTGATGGTGTCGAAGAAACAACGAAAGTAAGGGAAGTCTCGATCTACTCGGTGACATCACTCAAATTGGGAGTTGTAGTACCGGGAGCGGGGTACTGACAATGCAATCGGCCTCACTAGAACCGGAGCCAAAGAGGTGAAATATGTGTGAACCCATACTTTTAAGCCGAAAGACATGGATAAAGTAGATGAGCAGTTATGAACAGAGCAGATAAGCAGACAAGGAATGCAAAGCAAAGATGAGCAGGAAATGCAAAATTGAACAAAATGTAAAGCTGAACAGAAAAAGTAAATAAGAGGTGTACCTCCCAAACCCTCCAGTAGTCGCCGAGTGAATCTGCTTTTCGGCGGGATGCGAAGCTCATGTAGCAGTACAAGGTGGCCAAGCCGGCGCCAACCGAGTTATGCTCTGTCACCTGTGATAGGTGCACCAGTGCTCCCAGAAGATATAACCCCACGATATTTTCCCTGTTCACAAACAGGGTAGTACTGTGGAGATACATAAGGAAGCCACAAGTGTACTGGGCGACCTCATCTAGAGTAACGGGCTAAAAATCAAAGAAGTGATCAAAGAACCAACTATACCTCACCATCATGTGACTGGTGGTGTCTGGGATCACACCGACGAGCTGACGATATGCGGCTTTCCACTGCGTCATATCAGGATCATGTGGGATCGGGCCCCTAACCCCGACCCGTAGGCCAGTGAGCATCGAGAAGTCATATAGGGTTAGAGTCAGCTCCCCGATCGATGAGAAGTGGAACGAGTCTGTAGTGTCCCACTATCTCTCTACCAGGGCCCCATATAGCAGTGACTCAGCCCTCATCTGTATGAGCCTTGAACAGAAGGGCCCAAAGTCAGCAGCATCAACCAGTGTGCAGACCTCTGTGGAAAGCCTCTCATACCAGCGCCGGGGCCGGATATGGATCCATAGCCACCAATCCTCCTAGCTATCACTTGTAAATGGGGAGTGTATGTAGCATGAATGAGTGGTCTACTTATGAGATTCAATATATGTACAAAACAAAGGGAAAGTTGCTTACCGTGGAGGCATTGGCGGACAAGTGCTCTGTGGGCTCTCACAGCAGGATGTCCTTATCTATCCTTGGGATGAGGCCCTCAAATCTCAAAATATTGCCTGGGGCCGAATCATGTGTACGTGGTCAGTAGGTGGCCGCATCAAATGGCCTGTCGATGAGGGGAGGCAACGCGAGAACATCCTTGGCCTCCATATCCGTACCTAAGACAGCCCCAATACCAATGGCAGGGTTTGGGATGGGAACCTCATCACTAGCCATAGAGAGAAAGTGAAGAAAATGTAAAGGGATGAGTGAAAGTGAGTAAAAACCCCAAAATCCAAACCCTAGGAGAGAGAAAGTAAAGAGGTTGTGGAAAATCAAAGGGGAAAAGAAGGAAAGTGTGGGCAAATGTGAGAGGAATCAAAAGAAAAACTCAAAACCCCATCAAATCAAGTTTTGTTCGGTTCAAAATATAAAGGATTAAAAGGGTTTTAAGGAAATTTTGTGAGGATTGTTGGGTAACTTAAGGAAAGGGGAAATCTAGAGAAAGAGGGAGGTTAGAGAGAGAGGAGAGAGAGTTTCAGATGAGAGGGTGTGAGAAAATGAGGTTTGAGTTTGCTTAAAAAAAATGTGGCTCGCGGAATGACCGATCTACCCCTATCCCACTATCGAGGCCCGGTCGGCTATATTAAAGCTCGGCTGTGCTTTATCGAGGCCCGGCTGGTTCTCGGTATGAGTCAGTCAATTTTTGTTCTTTTTATTTCTTGTATTATGGAGTTTTAACCTGAAAAAAATATAACAAAAACAAACAAACAAACAAACAAAAAAAACAGAGAAGAAAAAAAAAAGGAGGAGAAAGAAAAAAGAAAAACAATGAGGGAAAAAAACAAAGAACAAAGGGAAATATCAAAATAAAAAAGTGAGCGAAGAAAAATAAAATATAAAAAGGAGAAGGAAAGGAAAAGAGAGGGATTTTGTTCATTCTATTTTGTTTTATTATGTGAATGCATAATTTGATTTATTTGATTCTTGATTTAATTTGTTTAAACTCATAGTTTAAACTCATAATGTGATTTGTTTTGTTTAAGACTTTTAATTTGTTTAAACTGTTCCATTAGTTTATAAATTGTTTTGCCTGAATCTTAATTTGTTCTGTTAAACATATGATATTGTATGGATGGTTCATTCATAGGCGTTCCAGATAAAATCATTTGTGCCACAGTATAATCATCATCCATTTTACAATCAAATTGAAACGTGATGTGTCATATTTAAAAGCCCATTTTCAACACATGTGCAAATTGGCTTTCACTTTACTACGTTGCTTTGGTCGTTTTGATTTTACGTCTCTTTGTGTAGAATTCGTGTTCACTACTTTGTCACTTCACTAATTCACGTTTATGCATTATATTAAGTTATCCCCATGGACTACATTACATTCTCCGAGGCTTTCCTGGATTTGTTTGCTCTTTCATTAATCCAATTTCCTCCTCTCGCGTGAGACGCGTCAGGATTGTTCATCTCGGTTAAAAATGGCAGGTGTGTCTGTTTGTTCACAGCAATCTTTCCTCCTCTCGCGTGCGACGCATTAGGAGTTCTCGGTTAAAAACTATAGGTGCGCCTATTCGTTCACAGCAATCTTTCCTCCTCTCGTGTGCGACGCGTTAGGAATGCTTGGTTAAAAACGATAGGTGCACCTGTTCGTTCACACCAATCTTTTCTCCTCTCGCGTGCGACGTGTAAGGAGTGCTCGGATAAAAACGAAAAGTGCGCCTGTTCATTCACACTAATCTTTCCTCCTCTCGTGTGTGACACGTTAGGAGTGCTCATATACTAAAATTTTCAAAAATATTTAGGTGTCGACTTTGTAATCTGGCACAGCAGTCCTTTTTTGGCATTTTTTATTCAAAATCGATTTTCAAAAAGATTTGTCGAATTTGGATTCTTTGTGTTTATCTATTTCACATTGCACTTGTGAAATCAGAATTAGAAAGGAGCACGAAAAACAAGCTACAGTTTCTGGCGACTCTGCTGGGGAATTTAGAGATCTTGACTCGAACTTCATGATGTGAAATTTTATCTACCCTTATATGTTCTTTGCATTGCATTTCCATTGGTGCGCTTAAGTCACTGTGTTTGCCATCTGCTATTCCTGGACAGTTTGTTGGAGGCTTACCCAAAAGCTTACCAAAAGGCTAACCAGTCGTGGGCTCTGCCATGTTGGGAACACAACCCTTGGATTAGGATTACCGCCGTATCGTTTGATCCTCCTTTCACTTCTCAGTGTTAGGTGTGAGAGGTATATTAGGTAGTCTTGCTGAGGTATCCCTTTGACCATTTGGCCTAGCTGCATATAGTGAAGCCATAGAGACTATTCCAAACTAGGACAGGATACTCACCTGAATGCAGGATTGCGTGAAACCGCTTGATTGAAATAGTGAATCCTAGTTCATGATAAAACTAGGACAGGGTAACCCTACCCCCTCATATGGGTGTTTTGGCTTTCTCTTAGCTAGTATGTGCTTTACAGCAAAACTGTACAGGAATGTGCATATCAGTTGCAAGGTTGGTATCTGTTTTGGGGTGGAATACAGTGTAGAGTATAGTCCTACAGTTTTGATCATGTCTGTGATGATAAAACTCTTAGCTGAGGTACTATGCGGTTTCTAATTGCTGCTTTTTTACTTTATTTCTTTTTCTAGGTAGATTAAACCATAGCTTCAGAAAGTTCGGATATCCCCCAAGTACTCTGGATCTGAGTCGAAAGACTTTGCAAGGCCGGGGATCGTGTTCAGGGATAACCTGTGTTTACCTCACTCTCACCGATTACAAGACGGAGGAGAACCAGACAGAGTTCGCCATCCAATTCTTACCGCAATCACCTCTCAGCTCACCCGTGTTCAGTCCAGTTCAAGTGCAGTCATCCATTTCCAGTCCAACTCAAAACCAGTCACCTATTCTAATGGCACAGTATCCCCTAGCCAATATGGAGAAATTAATACTCCAGTTGCAGCAAACAGTGGAAGCACTATAGCATGATGCAGCTCGCCAAGCTGAAGTTGCAGCCCGTCAAGCCGAGGTGATAAATAGGTTACAAC
This sequence comes from Camellia japonica, assembly GCA_030407325.1. Taxonomy (NCBI): domain Eukaryota; kingdom Viridiplantae; phylum Streptophyta; class Magnoliopsida; order Ericales; family Theaceae; genus Camellia; species Camellia japonica. The sequence goes on along the minus strand of JAPPVO010000059.1, from coordinate 19,431,046 downwards.
AATAGCAACTATAGCCGGTTGTGGCCTCTGCATCCCATGCACCCACCACGGTTATTCACGTGCCTAGTGCCTCTGCTAATATTGCCAATGCTCAAGATTCACAAAACCAAGGTAATCTGGTTTTTCCAGTCCAAACAGAGCCAATCCCAGCACAAGCTTCCAAAGCCTCCGTTTATCAGACCGAGGCTCTGTTCGAGTTCGAGGCTGACCTAACTGCACTCAAGATCAACAAACTAGAGAAATTGTTCAAAAGAGCGCAAGGGGTTAACTCCATCCCAGACATAGAGGATGGATACATTGATTCTGCGGTTACATTGTCGGATCGGTTTAAGATGCCGCACATTGATCGTTTTAACGGTTCCGGGGATCCAATGGTTCACTTGTGACTGTTTTCAGATATCTTGCAGCTAATGGGCTTAACTAGACTACATAAGTTGTCTCTCTTTGGTCACACCATGTCAGGTATAGAGGCCATTTGGTATGCTAAGTTGGAAGATTCCTTCAAACAGAATTGGGAGGAGATGGCCGAAGCCTTCATTGCTTAGTACTCTTACAATACGCAGATTGAGATCATAATTTGTGATCTTGAGGCAACACGTCAAGAGCCAAAGGAGGGTTTCTTTGAATTTGTGACAAGATGGAGAGCTAAAGCCTCAATGATTACCACGAGGCCTTCCGAGAAGGACCAGATCAGAATGGTCATCCGAAATCTACATGACAAGCTATTACAGAAAATGATTGTGCTCCCGTTATTTACGTTTACAGAACTTCATGGAATGGAAGTACAAATTGAAGATGCCATGAAACAGGGACTTATTACTAAGGATAAGGAGCTGGCCAAAAGGTCATTTTTTTGCAGTTCTAATACTGCCAGTGGGAGAACAGCTGCGAGGCCATCGGATGTAAGTGTTGTCACCACCACAAAAACTGCTGACCCCTTTGCCAATGTAGGCCCACAAACATTATCCATCCCAACCCGAACTCAGGGTAGGACTTTTAACCAACTATACATGACCCTATCCAAAGCCATGCAGGTGCTAGTCAAAAAAGGGCACCTAAAACCCTTAGAACCTCGGCCTCTTCGAGACCATCTTCCACATAAGCATAACCCCACAAAATACTGTGCGTTTCACCAATAGCACGGTCATGATTCCGACCAGTGCTTCCGTTTGCATCATGAGATTCAAGATCTCATTGACAACAAGGTGATCACTCCACCCCGAAAACCAAATGTAACCACAAATCCACTCCCAGCCCATAATCAAGTCTCCCCACCTCAAAACCTTAACCTTATCTATAAACTGGCCACCTCTTATGACCCCAGCGTATATATTACCCCCTTCTACCTACCGAAACCAATGCTGTTCATTCCTAAGGGCACAAATCTTTGCATGATGGACATCCAAACCTCAACCCAAGCTTGTGGTGATGATACCTGCAATGGGAGGAAGGTCGACCTCGAAGGAAGGTACTAGTCTATTATCGGAGTGTCCTGGGGACTTATCGAAGAGGGTGTATGACCCGAGTCGTTATATCATGCCAACTAGTCAAACAAAGCCTGAATTGGTGCTATTGATCTCGACAGACATCAATGTGGTCAGGGAGGATGGCCCGAGCCAAGAGTTGGATGATTTAATAGACCTCAAAGAGGATTTGGATAACCTGTAGTTCTTTGATGAGCATCATCAGGGAGATGTATAGATTGAGTGGTTTGACCTGAACGGATCGACTAATAACACTGGATGGCTAAGTGATGAGCCAGACAAGGAAGAAGAAATTGGGATAAAACTAGAGGGAAAGGAAGCAGAGGTAGCTATAGCGGCCGGGGAGGCTAATGAGAAAGGAAAAATGCCGGAGGGTGCATGTGTGGGAAACCCAACCCAGGAAATGGGTGTTGTGAACACTACAGAGACTGAACAGGAAGCTGCACTGAGGTAGTTTGTAAGAGAAAGAAATGAAGACAATCAGAAAACCGTAATTGCGTGGCATCCTGTGGGGAACACTTATGATGTGAAAATAATTCAAGTGGAGCTTGACAACTGCTTGTCGACAGCTGACGGCGAGTGGTGGGATGACAATGATTTGTGTCTAGACCATACCGACAAAGATTAGGGAGACTGCATTCCGGATAATACATGGTATGCGGGGGAGATAGACCATCTTACCTGCAGTGGACGGTATTTTAAACCGCCTCACCTTGATCAAGCAGAGGCGTCTGGAAGGACAAGGAGGCTGAGAAACAAAAAGAGAAGCAACTAGAAGAGGAGTCGGCGCTGAAGCAGCTCAAGAAAATCCAAGCTGATATCTCTATTTGGGAACTCCTTATGGCTTCATGGGTGCACCGGCAGGCAGTATTGTCGGCAATGGATAGGGTTAAATTGTCCATTGATACTATGCTCGAGCAACTTGTGGACCTGGTCTTTCTAGGTGGTGCCAAGCCAATGCATACTTTCTTTGACAAAGAGTTGCCGCCGGAAGGATCGGCTCACAACAAACCGTTATACATTCTATGGAATGCAGGGAGAAGTGGGAACCAGTGGTGTTGGTAGATACTGGTTTTACCATTAATGTTTGTCTTTTCCGTACTGCTTATGCAATTGGCCTTAAACTGGTGGACTTTGTTCCCATAACCCAAGTGATACGGGCATATGACAATACAAGCAGAGAGGTCATGGGTACAGTGAAAGTGCAGGTTCAAGTAGGCCCGTCAGAGCAAGAGATCAAATTTCACGTCCTGGATGTGCCAGCTACCTTTAATCTGCTATTAGGGAGGCCTTGGTTACATCACGTGAAGGCTGTCTCCTCCACCCTCCATCAGATGTTGAAGTATCCTCATGAGAGAGGGGTAACAATTTTTTTTGGGAACTCATCCATCCATCCACCTTCGGAGGTGACTACGCTAGTGCTAGAGATCAACCATGGTGATGAAGATGTATTCCTCTTGGGATTCACTCTGGCGGAAGCCCCGAGTAGTGTAGACCACTCTGGCCGCGGATGAAGACATGTATGTCAGTGCCCAATCCATATACTTTATGAACAAACTGCGGCACGTTCCGGGAATAGGGCTTGAAAAGAGTGGTCGGAAAGGTGTTGCAGCACTGGCGGAGGTGCTACACAACCCACATGCCTTTGGACTGGGCTATGTGCCCACCAGAGAGGACTGGATCAGAATGGGGGAAAAAATAAGAGGCAGAGCTAAGGCCAAGAGAGCTGAAAAGCAATATGAGCTTGTCCACAAGCCAATCCGGGGGATGTTGAATGGCCGTTTTATTCGAGAGGGTAAGGATTTCCCTTGTTACGATTTTCCTTAGCCTTGGGTAAATTCCTCGAATGAGCGTGTCCTCGGGTTCAAGATCTTCTTTTACCATCAGCTGCAGGACAGTGATGAGGAAAGGGCTAAACCAAGCATCAAAGTTAGCCAGAGCATAGAAGATGAATGATCGAGGAAGAACCGGGTGTGGACCCAACCTCTAGAATTTTGGATGTATTGAGGGCACCACATCATACTTGGCAATTGGAGAAAGGCTTTCTTTCTAGTTCTGAATTGGGTGATGAGCCAGAATCTGATTCCACTGAGTCTGTGGAGTTGGAATCAGATTTAAGCCAGTCCAGGAGGTCTAAGTCTGGTATTTTCAGGGGTGGTAACCCGGATACCAAAGTTGTCTAGGTCTTTATTCAACTTTTCTTTTGAGTCTGTAACCGAAGATCTGGACCTTTTGAATGAGAACTTGTAGACAACCCATTTTTGACCACCCGCAAGGCTCCAGCGCTTTGCCTGATGTAACATGCCCGGGGGGTACCCGCGCGCATTAAACAGTTCGAACTCCCGAGATCTCTTTGATCTCAAGTTTCACGAGTGCAATGTGAAACGTAGATGAGAGTCTAGATTTGGCAACTTTTAGTGAAAATCCATTTTATTGCAATTTTGTCAAAAATAGACTGCGTCATCAGATCTCAGAGTCGCCACCTAATATTTTGGGAAATTAGGAAACCCATGACTCGGTGCCAAAGGCCACTGTTCGTCGTAACCAAAGATGCTTGGCTCGGAACCTTAGGTATGAGAGGGGAAGGTCAATAATGAGCACCCCCACTCACCCGATCAAAAGATCGGCCTCTACTAAACCATGATATGACCTTTATTTTCTTTATATGTTTATGTTCTGATTAGTTTAGTAAATCCTAAAATTTACTATGTGAAGCATACAAGTATAGACTAGTTTGCTCAAATTGGAACAATTTAACTTCATGTTTGTTTTTCGAAAAGGGTTTGAATTTGCCACTTGACAAAGTGGGCTTAGAGTTTGTGAATTTGCCACTACAAAGTGGGCTTAAAACGTACAGTCGTTGAATCATTCCAATTCAGGCAACAAGCCTTCATCCACAGGCATTCAAACAGTTTATCACTTAAACAAATAGCCACATGGTAGGATGCTAAACATAATAAGAAAATCACACACAAATGGGATGCTAAAGCATAAAAACTCACAGATTGACCGACGTCCCTCGAACAACTACAAAACAAAAATTAGTAAAATATGCATGATCTTATATACAGAATCTTAATGCAATTCACTCATGAGATGCACTAAAGATTCGGCTTCTAAAATATGGCATGTGAATCATCTCAAAAACATGGGGTAGCGCATAGAATCACAGAAGAATTGATTAAATCCACACATGTAAATATAGCCGAATCTTAATGCATGAGACATAAATGTAAAGCATGGATATGCATGGCATGTCAGATATATATACACACACAGTTAGGAAAAGCGATAAAAGAATGGGATAGAAAGAAGCGGGGTGGGGGAATTATTACAATACTTGAATTATTACAGATCCGAATGAGGGAGGGAAGAGAGAAATAATAAAATAAAATAAATTCTCACAAACACTCAAAATAAAAATAAAAGAAAGAATATCAACTCAGTAACCCATTGACACATTTCACTCCTTTTCTCCGCTGAAAATTGGGCCCAACATTTTAAACCCCTGGTCATTTAGCAAAGATCTCCAATCCAGCCCATGAAACTAAAACAAAATGTGGGCTTAAGACACACCCAGAAACACACAAATAGTCCATATGTAACCATGGGCCCATTTCTTAAAATATCTATATTGTAACCATGAATCCCACCAGATCTGCTTTTGTTCCTCCACTATCAGTAATCACAAATGTTCCAGTCGAGGAAAGTATCTCAAAACGACCCTCATATGTCAAAGTACCACCAGAAGAATTAGCTTGGCGAAGGGTGACATTTGAAATTGCTCCATTGGCTGAAAGAATGCATATAGCTCTAGATCCTTGTTGAGAAAATGATATGACCTTCATTGAAACATCCTGAACTGGGCCAGCAGCAACTAATAGACCAGCAAGTGCTCCCCCAAAAACGCGACCATCTGGGCCTGCCAAAGAAACATCATCCCACCTACCACCTTTTCTCTCTCAAAGCGAGAGAGAGAGAGAGAGAGAGAGAGAGAGAGAGAGAGAGGTTGATGTCGTGGGTGTGTGCATGGGTGTATCTGAGTGAGTGTGTGCCGGGTCTCTCGGTGAGGTGCCGCTGGGTGTCTATCAATATGCATGTCATGGGTTGTTTTTTAGAGAGAGAGGAGAGTCAAGTGGGGTGGTGAGGTGAGTGCAGGGTTGGTGTTGTGTTCATCGGTGCATGGCAGTGGGTGTATTGGGTGGTGCATGGGTGAGTCGTGTGAGAATGATGGCCAGTGTGCTAGGTGTGTTGCCGCTGGGTTGGTCTATGGCCGTGGCTGTGTGCGAGTGAAGGTGGGTGTGAGGGAGTTTAGAGAGAGAAGAGGTGCATGCATGGGTTTGGGGTGGTGTGGTCGGGGCATGGCAGTGGTGAGCATCATGTGGTGAAGAAGAAGACTCGGTGGTGGTGTGGTGTTGAGTATGATGGGTTAAGGGTGTGCCTGGGTTTGGTGTGTGTGTGTTTTGGGTCTATCAAGCTCTATGAGAGGAGAGAGAGAGAGAGAGAGAGAGTGAGAGAGCTCCCCGTGGGTTCAATCCGGCGAATAGCAAGAGCTCCCCCACCCCATGTGCATGCATGTGTCCCTTGTGTTATCTGTCTCAAGCTTTTTGGGTGTCATTGTAGAGAGAGAGGGCGATGGCCATGTGTGTGTCTACTCCTCCTTTGTTGTGATGGGTTTTCTCCCTCTCCGTGTAGCTCTCCTCCACTGCCGTGTGTGTATCTTCTCCCTGAAGCTGTGTCTCCCGTAAGTTCCCCTCCACTGCCGTGTTGTATCTTCTCCCTGAAGCTGTGTCTGAAAAAAATGGGTCTCTCCTCTAGAGAGAGAGAGTGTATTATGTCCCAGAGAGAGATGGAGGCCGAGAGAGAGAGTGAGATGTCTGGTGTGTGCTCTCTCTCCTTCCGTGGGTCTTTTCTTTTCTTTTTTATATTCTCTCCCACCAGCTGTCTGTGTCTTTTTCTTCTTTTTTTTGCTGTAAAGCAACCCCCTCTTCTTTTCAACACTCAAACCCGACACACCCAACTAACCCCCTCTCCCCTCTTTTAAAAATATATCCTCATATCCCCTCTCCACCATCTTTTTCACCCACTCATATCCCTTTTGAAACCGCCCCATTTTATTTTTTTATTTTTTATTTTCTATTTTTTTTTGTTTTTTTATTTTCTTCTTTTCTTTTTTTTTTATTTTTTATTATTATTTTTTTTATTATATATATATATATTTTTTTTTGTGTTTTCAATTTTCTTTTGTTTATATATTTTTTTTCTTTTGTTTTAAAAATAGTTATCAACGTATATAAAAAACACACTTAAAAGATATGCAACATCTAATTTAATTTGTACACACACATTATAAAACACTACAAATTAACAAAAATACGAGTGATGGCCAAAATGGGTGAGGTTTGGAATTTAACATTTCAATTTGTATTTTTGGTGAGGGTGGTCAAAATAACATGCCCAAGTCTTAGGGCCGGTCAAAATGGGGTGTCTACAGTTGCCCCTCTTTGACAGAGCTCGAAGTCATGAAGTGACGTGAGTGAATGTCAAAGCCAGAAGACGACCCTTTTGACAAGGCCGTAAGACTTGGGTAATCAACAAAATGCAATGCATGTGGTTGAACCCGAAGGTTGCCTACGTATCCCTTTGCGAGGAATTAAACCAGCGTAGTTCAGGGGCAGAATGCAAATGATATACACAAAATGCAGTTTGAAAGTTGGACTTACACGCTTCACGAAGCCGGTTTGTTTGAAAATTCATGATTTATGCAAGAGAGGAAAGACCTCAACCAAGAGAAATCAACATCCTAACACGTCTCACGCGAAAGGAGAAAATATGGTGTAAACAACAGACGCACCTAATGTTTTTAACCGAGTGAATCAACAACCTAACGTATCTCATACGAGAAGAGAAGGGGTGGTGTAAACAGACAGGCGCACCTGCTGCTTTTAACCGATTGAATCAACATCTTAACGCGTCTCACGCGAGAGGAGAAGGGGTGGTATAAACAGACAGGCGCACCTGCTGCTTTTAACCGATTTTGAAGATTGGACTTATACGTTACGCGAAGCCGGTTTAACGATTGGACTTATACGTTACGCGAAGCCGGTTTAACGATTGGACTTATACGTTACGCGAAGCCGGTTTAACGATTGGACTTATACGCTTACGCGAAGCCGATTTAACGATTGGACTTATACGCTACGCGAAGCCGGTTTAACGAGTGGACTTATACGCTTACGCGAAGCTGATTTAACGAGTGGACTTATACGCTTACGCGAAGCCGATTTAACGAGTGGACTTATACGCTTACGCGAAGCCGATTTAACGAGTGGACTTATACGCTTACGCGAAGCTGATTTAACGAGTGGACTTATACGCTACGCGAAGCCAATTTAACGAGTGGACTTATACGCTTACGCGAAGCCGATTTAACGAGTGGACTTATACGCTTACGCGAAGCCGATTTAACGAGTGGACTTATACGCTTCCGCGAAGCCGATTTAACGAGTGGACTTATACGCTTCCACAAAGCCGATTTAACGAGTGGACTTATACGCTTACGCGAAGCCGATTTAACGAGTGGACTTATACGCTTACGCGAAGCCGATTTAACGAGTGGACTTATACGCTTCTGCGAAGCCGATTTAACGAGTGGACTTATACGCTTACGCGAAGCCGATTTAACGAGTGGACTTATATGCTTACGCGAAGCCGATTTAACGAGTGGACTTATACGCTTCCGCGAAGCCGATTTAGCGAGTGGACTTATACGCTTACGCGAAGCCGATTTAACCAGTGGACTTATACGCTACGCGAAGCCGATTTAACGAGTGGACTTATACGCTTACACGAAGCCAATTTAACGAGTGGACTTATACGCTTAGGCGAAGCCAATTTAACGAGTGGACTTATACGCTTACGCGAAGCCAATTTAACGAGTGGACTTATACGCTTACGCGAAGCCGATTTAACAAGTGGACTTATACGCTTACGCGAAGCCAATTTAACGAGTGGACTTATACGCTTACGCGAAGCCAATTTAACGAGTGGACTTATACGCTTCCGCGAAGCCAATTTAACGAGTGGACTTATACCCTTACGCGAAGCCAATTTAACGAGTGGACTTATACGCTTACGCGAAGCCGATTTAACGAGTGGACTTATACGCTTACGCGAGGCCGATTTAACGAGTGGACTTATACGCTTACGCGAAGCCGGTTTAACGAGTGGACTTATACGCTACGCGAAGCCGATTTAACGAGTGGACTTATACGCTACGCGAAGCCGATTTAACGAGTGGACTTATACGCTTACGCGAAGCCGATTTAACGAGTGGACTTATACGCTTACGCGAAGCCGATTTAACGAGTGGACTTATACGCTTACGCGAAGCCGGTTTAACGAGTGGACTTATACGCTTACGCGAAGCCGGTTTAACGAGTGGACTTATACGCTTCCGCGAAGCCGATTTAACGAGTGGACTTATACGCTTCCGCGAAGCCGATTTAACGAGTGGACTTATACGCTTACGGGAAGCCGATTTAACGAGTGGACTTATACGCTACGCGAAGCCGATTTAACGAGTGGACTTATACGCTTACGCGAAGCCGATTTAACGAGTGGACTTATACGCTTATGCGAAGCCGATTTAACGAGTGGACTTATACGCTACGCGAAGCCAATTTAACGAGTGGACTTATACGCTTACGCGAAGCCGATTTAGCGAGTGGACTTATACGCTTACGCGAAGCCGGTTTAACGAGTGGACTTATACGCTTACGCGAAGCCGATTTAACGAGTGGACTTATACGCTTAGCGAAGCCGGTTTAACGAGTGGACTTATACGCTTACGCGAAGCCGGTTTAACGAGTGGACTTATACGCTTACGCGAAGCCGGTTTAACGATTGGACTTATACGCTTCCGCGAAGCCGAGCTGGCAAGTGGACTTACACGCTACGCGAAGCCGAGTTGGCAAGTGGACTTACACGCTATGCGAAGCCGGTTTAACGAGTGGACTTATACGCTACGCGAAGCCGGTTTAACGAGTGGACTTATACGCTTACGCGAAGCCGGTTTAACGAGTGGACTTATACGCTTACGCGAAGCCGGTTGTTTGAAAATTCATGATTTATACAATGCAATGCAATGCAATGCAATGCAATGTCATGGAATACTGGCTATGTTTGCAACTTTCCCTATTCTCCAACAGGGTGACAGACTAGGTTGGTTTAGTCTCCAGAGTTGAGGCGCATACAAGCTATCTCAACCTATGGGGCTGCCATACAGATTTCAAGCCGGGGATACACCCCTGGGTATTTAAACCAGACTTTAGTCTCGGAAATCCCGAACCTTTTGCGTTCTAGGCATCGCCATTCGAACTCTAGTTTCCACCGTCTCAGTTGATCTCCTAGGAACTCATTACGAACACAGTCAGGTGACTATTCCAGACCGATTAAAGTCGTTCGGGCACGACAAACACCAAAGGAATTGCACCTTTAGAGGATTTAAGGTCTCCTAGACCATTGAAGTCGTTCGGGCACGACAAACACCAAAGGACTTGCACCTTCAGAGGATTTAAGGTCTCCTAGACCCCCAGAGTTCATATACAGACAAAAATACACACAGATATATACATTCGGTATACATATATACATATACAGACAACATACAGACAGATACAGATATATACAGTATACACACTCATATATATACAGACAAAAAATACACAAACACAGGCATGTACATACGGTATACGTATACAGACTCGGGGAATATTCTATTACGGGAAGATGCCGTTACTGAGAAGGCATATTCCGTTGGCTGACGTCGGCACACGCACGCAAAACACGCAAAAAGAAAGGAAAAATCACAAAATGGATGGACATGGAACACGGGGTGTCGAACCCCTGACCTCAAGCTCAGCCTCCGAGTCCTTAACCACTGAGCCGCGTCACTCTTGTGACAACATATACAAACAAATATATATATATATACTATACAAGACATATACAAAAAAACTCAAAAACAAAACAAAGAAACACTCAATGTGGGGTTCGAACCCCTGACCTCAGGCTCAGCCTCTCACTCTTCAACCACTGGGCCAAACCATTGAACCCAAGCCACTCGCGTGACAGAAACGATTCAAACAAATATATATATATATATATAGGTACACAAGACATATATACATCAAAACCAAAATGAAAACAAAACAAAGACAAACTCGATGTGGGGTTCGAACCCCTGACCTCGGGCTCAGCCTTTCAACCTTCAACCATTGAGCCACACCACTGAACCCAAGCTACTCATATGACCAAAATACTCAAACAAATATCTATATTACATAGCTATACAATATATATACATATATGCATACACAACTCTCCCGCGTCTCTCTCTTCTTTTGATACACGCGTTTGACACGAGGCCCAGCTTTTGTGTCGATGGCCGACAAAAGCAGCCCCCTCGATCGACGCTCACCTCGACCCTCTTCCTCTTTTGTCTTTCTCTCTCGTCTTCTTCTTCTCCTTCGTATCTCTTCTTCTTCTTAACCATTCTCTTCTTCTTCTCCTTCTCCATTACTCTTCCAGCTTCCTCCTCCTTCTTCTTGCTCTTCCATCTTCTTCTTCATCACTTTTTCGTCATCTTCCTTCTTCTTATTTTCCTCATCTACGTTTTGCCATTCTTCTGTGATTCCCTTATTTCCTCATGGCTTCATCTCGCCCCTTCTCTCTCTTTCCGGATCTTAATGATCCATCGAGCTCCTCTGGGCCAACTGCCCCTGCTCTCACTCATCCCAGCCTTCCCACCCTAACAGTTGAGCAAGTGATGGCTGCTCAAACTGATATTGATGCTAACCACCTTACGCTGAAGTCGTGTATGGAAACAGTGGCGGCGGTGACTAACCTGTCTCACCGTTTGCAAAACAAGGCGTGTGAGGTGTACCAGGTCAACGCCCAACTGTCTCTACTCCAGTGCATGTACAGAGATGCACGGGCAGAGATTTGTGCCTTGAAGACTGAAAATAAGGAGCTGAAGGCTGAAAACAAGGAGCTGAAAAGGCACTCCACCTCTATGGCCCGATTTGGGCAATCTTCGTACCTCGCCTTTGATGGTCGGCGGGGAGCCGACTCTGTTGGCGGAAACACTGTGGTCGTTCTTGGCGGAAGCACTGGAGAAGGGCCTTCGAAGAGCGACAAAAAGCGGAAGAGCTCGGCGACGGAAGAGCCGAGTAAGTGAAGTTAGCCTGTGGTCGGCACCGGTGAAGAAGAAGAAGATCCTTTTTTTTTTTTTTTTTCTTTTTTTTCTTTTTTTCTGTATTTTCTGTTCTGTTTTTTTTTTTATTTGTTTTGTTTTTTTTTTTTTTCTATTTTCTATTTTTCTTCTTTTTTTTCTGTATTTTCTGTTTTTCTTTTTTTTATTTCTTTATTTTCTGTTTTTTTTTTTTTTTTTATTTGGAGTCTCTGTAATCGGGGATGTCCTCCCCTGACTGTAATAAAAAGTTTTGATTTTGTACATCAATGGCGTGACTGGCACATCACTCTGATTTTGAAAATACTTTTGTTTGATCGCATTTGAGAATGATTGAAATTTGAACTCTGAATTGGCCATTGATCCACACTGACCTGAATAAAAATAAAACTGACTCAACGTGAGAAAAACGAAGCCAAAATAATCCAAACACACTTCTATACACTGACTGGTATAAATACACCGACTGGTATAAATATACTAACTGGTATGAATACACACTGACATACACTGATTGGTATGAATACCCTAACTGGTATAAATACACTGACTGGTATGAAGACACACTGATATACATTGAATAGTTGACTCGAGCGATGGAGAAGACAGAATCTCTAACTCGACTATGCCCCTAGTTCATTGCCTTGACCTCTTTTTTTTTGTCTCTTGATTTTTTTGTAAACATGTTTTGATCAACATGAGAGTTAGATTAGCATACTTATTCCATTTTCTGTTTCAAATCATGTAAGCTAAACTGTGAGTACTGAAAATTTTCCCTTTTCAAATCCAAAGAATGGTCCAAGTTTTGCAAAAATGGAACAATTTTCGAGAAAAATTAGTCAGCTTCATTCAAATTAATCAAAATCTATTTTTGCAAATGGTCACTACTCAACTAACATGGAATCAACTATTGGGGTGCATAGTCCCAAGCCAGATAATCAAAGGTGATATCTGAACCAAGCCAACCGAACCGGGCGAAACCGAACCGGATGAAGCTGAGCAAAAACCGGACCGGACCGGACCGGACCGAACCGAACCGAACCGAACCGCACCGCCAAACCGAATCGAACCGAATTGACTCGAACCAACTGAACTGAACAGAATGAAAATACACCAATCAAACACGGATAGGACAACCAAGTCGACTAAAGACACACCAAGCAAACATGGACAAGATGAATGAGTTGAAAAATTAATAGGGCCGAACTTCGAAATGAAGCTACCTACGTATCCCAAAGATAGGAATCAGGCCATCGTAGTTCCGGCAAAGGTTCACTCGGGTATTGACACTCTCCTTTTGTGCTCTAACTTTTGCCCAGCCAGCCCTTTCGGGTTTTCAACCTTGCGAGCTTTTCATTTTTTCATTTTTTCATTTTTTTTTGTTTCATTTTCATTTTTTCATCATTTTTTTTTTTTTAAATTTTTTTGTTTTTCTGCTCTAACTTTTGCCTGGGTCGCCCTTCCGGGTTTTCGGCCCAGCAAGCCTCTCAAGGGTTACTTTCAGTGTAACTTGTCCATGTTGATTGGGCGTGAAATCTCTAGGCCATCTATAAGAACGACTACTACACTTGATCAGTAGATATGATGATGTAGGGACTAGGCTAATTGGGTCTGAATTTGCCCCTAGTGTTGCCCCTAGTGTAGTGGATAGGAACTCGACTGTTCTTCAATAATAAAATTCATTCTCTCAAATTCTGGTTTTGGCCTTTCTAGGCGGTCTTCATTGGGAAACGATTCAATTTTAACTCTTTGATCATATCCAACCTTTTGCCCCTAGTTCAAGGGCTGCTTCAAATCTAAATCACATCCGACCTTCTTGCCCCTAGTTCAAGGGTTGCTTCCAATCTGAATCACTGGCCCTACATAGTTTTGGCTAAGGTTCACTCGGGTATTGACACTCTCCTTTTACGCTCTAACTTTTGCCAAAGCCGCCCTTTCGGGTTTTCAACCTTGCGAGCTTTTCATTTTTCTTTTTATTTTTCCTTCTTTTTTTATTTTTTTTAATTTTTTAATTTTTTAATTTTTTTTTTGTGCTCTAACTTTTGCCTGGGTCGCCCTTCCGGGTTTTCGACCCAGCAAGCCTCTCAAGGGTGATACTTTATTGCCCCTAGTTCAAGGGCTGCCTCCATTTCAGCTATGCAAGCCTCACACTTTTGCCCCTAGTTCAAGGGCTGTTTCAAATCGAAATCACATTCTCTGCCTTGAGTTCAAGGTCTGTTTCCAATCTGGATCACATCATTGCCCCTAGTTCAAGGGCTCTTTCCAATCTAAATCATATTCGACCTTATTGCCCCTAGTTGAAGGGCTGGCTCCATTTGAATCACATCATGGCCTCTAGTTCAAGGGCTATTTCCAATTCGGCTATGCAAGCCTTACACTTTGAATGATCATTGAATACTTCGAATCAAGGTTTGAAAGCTAAGGAGCTAAGGAGGTCGGACCACAAGTCAAGAGGGAACCTATGCTGTATAACTAATTCCAAGCATGTCTTCGTAGGACCACGCAAAAACAGTTTTTGAAATCTTTTCACAAAGTGACCAATCACTCGTACTTTTACGAAGATAAGATAGAACCAATTTGGACCAAGCCAGGATCCTACTCAGTACCCACATTAACAAAAATGATTTTATTCATCAAAGGCTTAGCACACCTCTCTTCCTCTCAGTTGATCAAAATTTGCAAATCCCGAGGAAATTCTTCCTCTTCGTTTTTATCAGAGTTTTGGAAAAAGTTTTGAAAAACTTTGGTCAACGCGATGATTTAAAGGCACAGAAAAGTAGGCAGACTCTATGGCATTTTTTTTTTTTTTGTTTTTCTGTTTATTGAAAAGAGATTATGACTCAGCAATGACAACAGACTTAAAAGAAAATGACAAAGAAGACCTAGACAGGACAGAAATGTCTAGGTTGGCACTTTCGAAATCAACAGACTCTGACTCACTAGGCTGACTCGAGCCTAACCCCGACTCTACAAACTTGGTGGAGTCAAACTTAGACTCAATACTCAATTCAGAACTCAAAATAAAACCATTTTCAAATTGCCAGTCAAAGTGTGGGCCAGCCACAACACTCAAAATAAAGCTCGTGCAATCAACGGGTGGTCACTCCCCAATCACAGAGATGGTCGACTTTGTGGGATATCGACATTTTTTTTTTCTTTTTTTTTTTTTTTATATTTTACAAATTTTTTTGTGATTTTATGTGTTTGTTATTTTTTTTTTTGTTTTTGAAGTAATGGTGCTAAGCTGAACAACCTGAACCACTCATTCAAATTTGAGAACCCCTGTATAGATCCAATACATTGCACATAACACATAGCAGGAAAGAGAACAAACACCCCTATAGAGGGTAGGGTTATCCTGTCCTAGCTTTTGAAATGATCTAGGGTTCACTATTCAGACAAGTGGTATCACACATCCTAGAAATGGGAAAACATCCTGTCCTAATTTGAAAGGTACTATAGCTCACTATATGTACAAGGTTAGCTCTGTTCTAAGGGTTGAAGTCAAGGTGACGTTACCAAAGAGTCCTTTGAGTCATAACCAATAAAGATCCCAGGAAATCAGAAGAGTCAAATAGCCTCTCTTCGAAGTCTGAGAACCTTAGATAGCAAAGCTACCCTTTTGACAAATCTCAAAAGGTTACAACACAAGGCCTCTACAGTAACGTAGAGATAGGTGTAGTGTCACAAAAAGTATGCATGTGTTCCCACCAGTATCTGGGCAACACAGGAACTTTAAGTGCACCAATGCATGCAATGCAATAAACATATAATTGAAAATAAAAGTCATATCATGGAGTTCGAGTCAAGGTTTCATAAATCCCCAGCAGAGTCGCCAGAAACTGTAACATGCCCGGGGGTACCCGCGCGCGTTAAACAGTTCGGACTCCCGAGATCTCTTTGATCTTAAGTTTCACGAGTGCAATGTGAAACGTAGATGAGAGTCTAGATTTGGCAACTTTTAGTGAAAATCCATTTTATTGCAATTTTGTCAAAAATGGACTGCGTCATCAGATCTCAGAGTCGCCACCTAATATTTTGGGAAATTAGGAAACCCACGACTCAGTGCCAAAGGCCACTGTTCGTCGTAACCAAAGATGCTTGGCTCGGAACCTTAGGTATGAGAGGGGAAGGTCAATAATGAGCACCCCCACTCACCCGATCAAAAGATCGGCCTCTACTAAACCATGATATGACCTTTATTTTCTTTATATGTTTATGTTCTGATTAGTTTAGTAAATCCTAAAATTTACTATGTGAAGCATACAAGTATAGACTAGTTTGCTCAAATTGGAACAATTTAACTTCATGTTTGTTTTTCGAAAAGGGTTTGAATTTGCCACTTGACAAAGTGGGCTTAGAGTTTGTGAATTTGCCACTACAAAGTAGGCTTAAAACGTACAGTCGTTGAATCATTCCAATTCAGGCAACAAGCCTTCATCCACAGGCATTCAAACAGTTTATCACTTAAACAAATAGCCACATGGTAGGATGCTAAACATAATAAGAAAATCACACACAAATGGGATGCTAAAGCATAAACACTCACAGATTGACCGACGTCCCTCGAACAACTACAAAACAAAAATTAGTAAAATATGCATGATCTTATATACAGAATCCTAATGCAATTCACTCATGAGATGCACTAAAGATTCGGCTTCTAAAATATGGCATGTGAATCATCTCAAAAACATGGGGTAGCGCATAGAATCACAGAAGAATTGATTAAATCCACACATGTAAATATAGCCAAATCTTAATGCATGAGACATAAATGTAAAGCATGGATATGCATGGCATGTCAGATATATATATACACACAGTTAGGAAAAGCGATAAAAGAATGGGATAGAAAGAAGCGGGGTGGGGGAATTATTACAATACTTGAATTATTACAGATCCGAATGAGGGAGGGAGGAGAGAAATAATAAAATAAAATAAATTCTCACAAACACTCAAAATAAAAATAAAAGAAAGAATATCAACTCAGTAACCCATTGGCACATTCCACTCCTTTTCTCCGCTGAAAATTGGGCCCAACATTTTAAACCCCTGGTCATTTAGCAAAGATCTCCAATCCAGCCCATGAAACTAAAACAAAATGTGGGCTTAAGACACACCCAGAAACACACAAATAGTCCATATGTAACCATGGGCCCATTTCTTAAAATATCTATATTGTAACCATGAATCCCACCAGATCTGCTTTTTGTTCCTCCACTATCAGTAATCACAAATGTTCCAGTCGAGGAAAGTATCTCAAAACGACCCTCATATGTCAAAGTACCACCAGAAGAATTAGCTTGGCGAAGGGTGACATTTGAAATTGCTCCATTGGCTGAAAGAATGCATATAGCTCTAGATCCTTGTTGAGAAAATGATATGACCTTCATTGAAACATCCTGAACTGGGCCAGCAGCAACTAATAGACCAGCAAGTGCTCCCCCAAAAACGCGACCATCTGGGCCTGCCAAAGAAACACTCATCCCACCTACCACCTTTTCTCTCTCAAAGCCGAGAGAGAGAGAGAGAGAGAGAGAGAGAGAGGTTGATGCCGTGGGTGTGTGCATGGGTGTATCTGAGTGAGTGTGTGTCGGGTCTCTCGGTGAGGTGCCGCTGGGTGTCTATCAATATGCATGTCATGGGTTGTTTTTTAGAGAGAGAGGAGAGTCAAGTGGGGTGGTGAGGTGAGTGCAGGGTTGGTGCTGTGTTCATCGGTGCATGGCAGTGGGTGTATTGGGTGGTGCATGGGTGAGTCGTGTGAGAATGATGGTCGGTGTGCTGGGTGTGTTGCCGCTGGGTTGGTCTATGGCCGTGGCTGTGTGCGAGTGAAGGTGGGTGTGAGGGAGTTTAGAGAGAGAAGAGGTGCATGCATGGGTTTGGGGTGGTGTGGTCGGGGCATGGCAGTGGTGAGCATCATGTGGTGAAGAAGAAGACTCGGTGGTGGTGTGGTGTTGAGTATGATGGGTTAAGGGTGTGCCTGGGTTTGGTGTGTGTGTGTTTTGGGTCTATCAAGCTCTATGAGAGGGAGAGAGGAGAGAGAGTGAGAGAGCTCCCCCGTGGGTTCAATCCGGCGAATAGCAAGAGCTCCCCCACCCCATGTGCATGCATGTGTCCCTTGTGTTATCTGTCTCAAGCTTTTTGGGTGTCATTGTAGAGAGAGAGGGCGATGGCCATGTGTGTGTCTACTCCTCCTTTGTTGTGATGGGTTTTCTCCCTCTCTGTGTAGCTCTCCTATACTGCCGTGTGTGTATCTTCTCCCTGAAGCTGTGTCTCCCCGTAAGTTCCCCTCCACTGCCGTGTGTGTATCTTCTCCCTGAAGCTGTGTCTGAAAAAAATGGGTCTCTCCTCTAGAGAGAGAGAGTGTATTATGTCCCAGAGAGAGATGGAGGCCGAGAGAGAGAGTGAGATGTCTGGTGTGTGCTCTCTCTCCTTCCGTGGTTCTTTTCTTTACTTTTTTATATTCTCTCCCACCAGCTGTCTGTGTCTTTTTCTTCTTTTTTTGCTGTAAAGCAACCCCCTCTTCTTTTCAACACTCAAACCCGACACACCCAACTAACCCCCTCTCCCCTCTTTTAAAAATATATCCTCATATCCCCTCTCCACCATCTTTTTGCACCCACTCATATCCCTTTTGAAACCGCCCCATTTTATTTTTTTATTTTTTATTTTTCTATT
Source organism: Camellia japonica (assembly GCA_030407325.1). Lineage (NCBI taxonomy): Eukaryota > Viridiplantae > Streptophyta > Magnoliopsida > Ericales > Theaceae > Camellia > Camellia japonica. Next base: position 19,412,629 of record JAPPVO010000059.1, on the reverse strand, counting down.
TTTTTTTGTTTTATTATTTTCTTCTTTTCTTTTTTTTTATTTTTATTATTATTTTTTTTATTATATATATATATATATATTTTTTTTTTTTTGTGTTTTCAATTTTCTTTTGTTTATATATTTTTTTTCTTTTGTTTTAAAAATAGTTATCAACGTATATAAAACACACTTAAAAGATATGCACACATCTAATTTAATTTGTACACACACATTATAAAACACTACAAATTAACAAAAATACGAGTGATGGCCAAAATGGGTGAGGTTTGGAATTTAACATTTCAATTTGATATTTTTGGTGAGGGTGGTCAAAATAACATGCCCAAGTCTTAGGGCCGGTCAAAATGGGGTGTCTACACCTGGTACAATCGATGATAAAAGTGGTGTTGTGTGTGGTTTGAGGTCTCAACGAAGGGGCTATATTTAAGCTCTAAAACAATCCCAAATATGCCATATTCCCACTGTTTGTACCCCAGAAATCCATTTTTACACATTGTGTCACCCTGTGCTGAGTTTGAAGCAGAGAGACATGGGATCACATTGAGGCTTGGCAGTGCCTCATTGGGAGCCGACCGTGGCTATTGATGGTTAGCCATGCCTTAGTAGTGAGAAACACTATTCTAGGTAGGAGCTCGCCAGCTGTCCATTTTTGAAGATATTTATGACTCCTCTTGCTCAAATTCTATAAAAACGAAGTTGTATCTCTACTTTGAGGGTTGAAGAATTTCTAAAAAGCTTATACACCTTCTTGAGAGCTCCTTCTTCTTGTACAGGCAACCTTTGAGCAAGCTTGCCACCTTGAACCTATCCATACACCATATACACCTTCACACCTTAGCCTTGGAACCTTGGTTGAGCCTTGAGCATCACAATTCAAGCTTGAGAGTGTGTTTGGACTTTGTTTGATTCACAAACAAAGAGCTTACCATTTTCAAGAGGTATAAGCTTACTATTTTCTCTCTTGCTTTCATTTCTGTCATTTACTATCAAGTTCTTGTATTTTTGTATTGTTTTGATTCTCTTTCAAGTGTCTAAGCTTGGGTTTGGATAGTTACCAAAGGGTAGAGAGAGTTAACACTCTTTCTTACACCTTTACCTATAGCTCGAACCCTTGTTTTACACCCTTTTTTTGTTGCTTTCCAAATTAATTTTCAGAGTTTAAAAGAGGCTAAAAATCATGCTTCGAGGTTTCAAAAGTGGAGGGGTTAACCACCCCTCCTTGTTCTTGCTTACTAGCCTTGTTGTCATTGCTTGTTGTTTAGCTTTTTAGGCTCTTTTCATGCACTTTGAGCCACTGTTTTTTACTTATTAGAGGCTGTTTTAGGGCTGTCCTAGGTTGTTTAATTAATTCATTCTTTGATTAGTTTGCTTGTTGTCTCATATGTTCGCATACATAGCTTGTTGCATGTTGTTCTAGATTTTCTTTAAGTAATTTCCATGTTAAAATGCTTCATTTTAAAGCAATATATCATCCATTTCTTTCATTTGAGAGTTGTTTCAACCGGTTGATGGTTGTTCAAAACATGAGCTAGGGACTATGCTTAATGGCTTAATCTATATGGAGGTTCATCACCAATGGCATAGTCTCTCTTTCATGTTGAGAATCACTTCTCATTTAGTAGACGTAATCATCACCTTGGACTTAATGAACTAAAGAATGGAAAGGTCTAAAAAATTGCAAAAATGAACCAACCCACATAAAGAAAATGAGTTATATTGCTTGGATTCAGTCAGACGTTATGCCGAGTCTATTGTGTCAAGGGTTGTCTTACATCAATTCATGATGTTTCGATGAGCCTTGAAGCGTTCTACCTCCCTCTTTGAGCTTACTCCATGATAGGAGGGGGGTGGTTATTGATTCATTGTATTCAATAATTTTTGTCCGAAATCATACCCTAACTCATCAAGCAATCAATTTGCTCATTGAAGGTTTTGGAAATGACTTCGTTCTTCTCTTGAGGCTTACTATGAGAGAGAAGAGTAGAAGGGACAAACAGAGTTCAGAATAACTCTGTCTGCACTGTTTTCACTTCAGAGCACAAAAACATGATTTTGCATAAAATTAAAGCACGACCGGCCTTATTTGGACCAGACCGGGTTTCATTAGGGCCCGGCCGGCCATCAATGTTTGGTCAGCTGTATGTTTTGCAAAAAACAGAGGATAATGGCTGAAGGTGAAATAGAACAGGCCTAGGTAGACAGAGCAGTTCTTGAACACTGTGCATGCAACCCTTGTGCATCCTTACTTACATCAATGTTGTAAATTAATGCTCCGAGTATTGTTGTAATTACTTATTATTGTTACAATTAGTCTTGCTGTAATTATTGTTGTAATTATCATTATTGTTTATTTGTAACTGTTATAGCTAGTTAACTTAGATAGCTAGTTTATTGCTCATTATTATCCTTGTTGTAATAGAGTAGCTAGCTAATTAATTCTTTACTTAGTTCATTTGGCTTTGTAATAGTTAATTTATTCGGACATTCGCACACTCATTCAAACCCTTTTGCATGAGAGCCAACATGTAATAAGTTGTATGTCTTCCAACCCCACGTCTTTCTCCCTTTTACTTACTTGCTTACAATGCGTAGTATAGAACATCATTTTTCAAATTAGCATTCTTATGCTTTGCATCCATTGTCTTGCATGCATGCAAGGTTCAGCTCATCATACTAACCCAATGTCAATGTTCGAATTCATTGCTTGAATACACGATTCATCACATGTCTTGAATGGAATCATATGCCACGTTCATAACCGAGCCTATTAATTGCATACTTGTATGTGTTGCATTAGTCATATTGCATTAGTTAGGAGCATGCACATTTTCTAATTATTTTGTTTTGTTTTGGCTCGAAGTACTAGGTGAGCAATTTTGAGTTTTGGCATCTTGCATTGCTTGTGATTGTTGCCATGTCGAGCATGTTTTCCATGAGGCTAAATGCTTAGACAATATACCTGTTTGAATGCCTGTGGATGGAGGCTAATTGCCAAAATTGGGACAAATTGATTAATGTACAAACTCACCTTTTCAAGTGATGAATATCAAAAAACAATTTTCAAATAAACATGAAATCAAAGTGTTCTAATCTTCGCAAATTAGTCTATACTTATGTGCGTCACATAGTAAATGTTAGTCTAATAAAACCTGAATAAGAGCATATAATGTAAATAAAAAACACATCAAGATTAGTAGAGTCTGATCTTCGATCAGGCGAGTAGGGTGCTCAATTCATGACCTCCCCCTCTTGTACCTAAGTTCCCGAGCTGAGACACTTTGAGGATGACAGATAAGTGGCCTTTGGCATGAGTCTCGAGTTTCCTAAATTTTTCAAAAATATTTAGGTGGCGACTCTGTAATCTGGCAAAGCAATCCATTTTTGGCATTGATTAAAACATCGATTTTCCAAAAAGAATTATCGGATTTGGACTCTTTTGAGTTTTCGCTGTTTCACATTGCACTTTGTGAAATCAGATTCAGAACTATAGGAGTTCGAATTGTAGGTCTAGTCGTATTCAAAAGGAGCACGAAAAGCAAACTACAGAACTTTGCAGATTCTGTGTACTTTTCTGTGCCGCTAGTTTATTACATTGACTAAGATTTTCAAAATTTTAATGAAAACGAAAAGAAAGAAATTCCTCTGGCTTTGAAAAACTTGATTAGTCGAGAGGAGGAGAGGTATGTTAAGCCTTGTTTTGATGAGGGTAGTGAGAAGGATCCACGCTTGATCCAGATCGGGTCCACGTTGTCTTTGGACGAACACAAGCGTTTACTCACTTTATTAAAAGATTTCAAAGATGTTTTTGCGTGGTCTTACGAAGATATGCCTGGAATCGATCCTGAGATTGTACAGCACCGGATCCCTCTCGACCTCGAGGCCCGACCAGTCAAGCAAAAGCTGTGCAGAATTCGTCCAGATTGGGCACTAAAGATTAAGGAAAAGGTCACCAATTAATGCAGGATTCTTGCTAGTATCTGAGTATCTGACCTGGTTGGCCAATATCATCCCAATGCCGAAGAAGGATGGTTGAATTCGGGTTTGTGTCGATTTTCGGGACTTGAACAAAGCCAACCCGAAGGATGACTTTCCACTACCGCATATTGATGAGTTGGTAGACTTCACCACGGGCCATGCCCTCTTTTCCTTTATGGATGGGTTTTTCGAATATAACCAGATTCTGATGACACCGGAGGATAGAGAAAAGATGGGTTTCACCACGCCATGGAGTACATACTGCTACCGAGTCATGCTGTTTAGATTAAATAATGCTAGGGCTACCTATTATAGAGTTGTGACCACCATTCTGCATGATATGATCCACAAAGAGGTTGAGGTGTATGTGGACGATATGATTGTCAAGTCCAAAAAGCGAGAAGGTCACTACACCGCACTGGAAAAGTTCTTTCAACGAATCAGGGAATATAGATTGATTTTGAACCCACAGAAGTGTGCCTTTGGGTGACAGCAGGGAAAATGCTGGGATTTCTAATTACACAGAGGGGAATCGAAGTAGATCCTTCCAAAATCAAGGCCATCTTAGAAATGCCACCACCAAGGACTTCCAAAGGAGGTTCGCGGCTTTTCTGGGTAAAGTGGAATTCATAAGATGGTTTATTTCAAAACTAACCTTGACTTGTGAACCTCTATTTAGTCTCCTAAAGAAAGGGAAGAAGTTCCGATGGGACAATCGATGTTAGTTTGCCTTTGAACAAGTCAAGCAGTACCTCTAGAATCCACCTGTGTTGTCACTGCCAAAGCCAGGAAAGCCTCTGATCTTGTACTTATCGGTAACAGATACAACCATAGGGTGCATACTCGCTTAGGAATCTGAGGATATGGTGGAGAAGGCCATTTATTACTTGAGCAAGAAGATGCTAGACTACAAGACCCGTTATACTTCCTTAGAGAAAGCTTCTTAGCCTTGATATGGGCTACCACGAAGTTGAAGCACTACTTGTTAGTTCACTCTATAACCTGGTTTCGCGATTAGATCCTGTCAAATATCTCTTTGAGAAACCAACACTTATAGGTAGGCTAGCCCATTGGCTGCTTCTTCTCTCTGAATTTGATTTCAAGTATGTTACATGCAAGTCAGCTAAAGAAAGAGCTGTAGTGGAATTCCTGGCAGACCACCTGGTAGAAGGAGATGAGGCAATGGAATACTTGTTCCCAGATGAAGATATTCTGCAAGTAGAAGAAGAAACTTGGACAATGTACTTTGACAAAGCGTCTAATCAATACGGTTATAGGATAGATGTGTTGCTGATAGCACTTGATGATTCCCATTTACCCTTAGCCTTCAAACTCCGATTCAAAGTGTCCAACAATGAAACAGAATACGAGGCGTGTATTGCTGGTTTAGAAGATGCCCTAGAACTAGGGGTAATAAGGCTAGATGTTATCGGAGACTCGAATTTGGTTGTTTCCCAAGCAAACAGGGACTGGAAGGTCAAAGAGGAGACAATGAAGGTTTACCATCAGGCCCTGGATATTCTGATTTCAAGGTTTGAAAAACTAACGTTTCCGCATCTACTGAGAGAGAACAACAGGTTCGCTGATACTTTGGCAACTCTATCTTCTATGGTAGACATCTCTTTGGGAGTGAAGATACATCCGATTATTATCGAATAGAAATACATGTCGGCCTATGAGACCATCGCTGCTATAGATGAGGTTCAAGACAAGAACCCCTGGTACTGTGACATTTGGAACTTTCTGGAAAAGGAGGCATATCCACCAGGGGCAAATGACAAAGACAAACGGGGCATACAATGTTTGGCCGTCCAATATATCATCTGCGGAGGTAAGCTCTACAAAAGAGGCCATCTGGGAATGCATAAGCTGTGAGTGGAGGAGGAGGAATCGAAGCGCCTTATGGAGGCTATCCGCAGAGGAGAGTGTGGAGCACACATGAACGGTGTGATACTAGCTCAGAAGATTCTTAGACAAGGTTATTATTGGTCAACCATGGAGGAGGATTGTATTGGTTTTGTACGGCAATGCCACAAATGCCAGATCCATGCCAATCGCATGAACATACCGCCGTCTAAGCTCTACAATATGACTTCGCCATGGCCTTTCTTAGTATGGGGAATTGACGTTATTAGTGTAGTCTCGCCAAAGGGCTCAAATGGACATGAGTTCATTCTGGTGGCGATTGACTATTTTACGAAGTGGGTGGAAGCTCAATCCTGCATCGTGCTAAAGGTGTCCCATGCGGCCAAATTTATCAGAAACAACATCATCTGCCGATATGGGTTTCCGAATGAGATCATAAGAAATAACAGCTCACACTTCAAGAAAGAGATGGTAGATTTGCTTGAGAAATACAACGTAGCTTTTCATAAGTCATCGACATATAGACCACAGACTAATGGAGCTGTTGAGGCCGCTAATAAGAATATCAAGAACATCTTGCGAAAGATGGTGGAAACATACAGGGACTGGCCAGATAAACTGTCATTCGTGCTCTGGCTCTACAGAACCTCAATCCGAACATCTACAGGGGCAACCCTCTATTCTCTCATTTATGGGATGGAGGTTGTTTTGTCAATCGAAATTGAAGTGTCATCGCTGCGAGTTATGGCCGAGTGTCAAATAGCAGAGGTAGACTAGTAGTAGATTTGAGGAGTTAATGTTGTTTGATGAGAGAAGACTAAGGGCATTGTATCATGTCCAAGGCTACCAGCGCATAATTGCAAGGGCTTTTAACAAGAAGGTCAAGTCCAGAAATCTCAAAGAATGAGACATGGTGCTCAAGGACGACCGTGCTCCCAACCATGACCCTTGGGGCAAGTTCAGACCCAATTGGACTGGTCCTTACATCATCAAATCTATCTGGTAGGAGGGGTGATCATCCTTATGGACCTAGATGGCTTGGAGTTTTCACAGCTGATTAATATGGACAAGTTAAAGAAATATTACCCTTGAGAGGTTCGCTAGGCTGAGAACCCAGAAGGGCGACCTAGGCAAAAATTAGCGCATGAAAAATTAGAAGTAAAGAAAAACTGAGCTCTCAAGGGTGAAAACCCTAAAAGGCAACTTTGACAAAAGTTAGAGCACAAAAGGAGAGAGTTAATACTCGAGTGAACCTGAACCGAACTAAGTAAGGCCTGATTCCCATCTTGGGGATACGTAGGAAACTTCATCCTGAAGTTCGGCCGTAACCATCTCCAACTCAACTATCCTATTCATTCATTTTTTATGAGGCCATCTTCATTATCTGTTAGTTTGGTTGTGTGATCTTCAGTTTGGCAGAAGGGCTGGTATGATGAATGCAATTGTGGGCAGGATAATCTTCTGATTTGGGGTTGTACATCTTGAGGATTGATTATGTGCATGTCAGGTAGTGATTATTCTCAAAAATAGTTTTGAAAAGTTTTACTAAAAGTTGATTTTGTTCAAAATGTTACCATTTACAACTTAGACCATTTTGAGACTAAAAGGAAAATTTTTAGTGCTCATAACTTTAATTCCATTGATTTCAACACAAGTTCATTCTCTAACTCTCTGAGTTGAATCAAAGTTGCTTTTATATCATAAAACTTGAAAAGAAAAGTCAAAGCAATAAACTAGGGGCATAGATGAGTTAGGTGCTCCTGCGTCCTATGCTCGTGCTTGCAGAAGCCTCTGCAGCCAAAGTTGGCCCAACCTGTGCCTCCTCCGCAAGCCAAGCCAAGCACTTGCTAGAAAAGGCATAACTGAAACTAGGGGCAGGGGCCAAAAGCTCTCTCATCCTCCAAGCAACGAGGTACCGAGTCAAGTGTTAACCACAAAGTGGGAATGAAGCCGGGTATTCTACCACCTCCTCTGGACGGGTCTGATCATGTCCAAACTGGTGTCTAAATTGGAAGAGAAAGTAGAACACACAGTGCGTGAGGCCAATCAACTGAATGCTCGATTGACGAGACATGTTGTAGCTCATCTCGGTCAAATTAAGCCAAGGGCAACATCAAACTATGTCAGCTGCAGATCTCTTGCACCACCATCTCTCATTGGGAAAGGAAACTAGTCACTGGCGGAAGAAATAAGCTCGGGCTGAATATTCTGGGCAAGGGTCCACCATTTTTAGCTTATCCATGAGCCATACCTTGGAAGGGACGAAAAAGAAGAGAGATTAAATAATAGAGAGATGTACGTTGAGAGAAAGGAAAGAAAGCGCATTAAGAGAAAATAGAGTGTGAATGCCGAGTGATGTGAGAATCACCTATATAAGAAAGGGTAGGAAACAATACCTAAAGAAGCAGTGGACTTCTCGCGAACCTGGTGGTCTCTCACCGATGAAAAGCATCTAAACCCATCAGGGTCTCAGCCAGTGCCAAACCAATGTAGCTCGTACCCTCTTTCAAGCATTGGGCCACTTCGATCAACTGAATGCTAGCTCTGCCGCAACTAGGGGCAAGAAGAAAGTATGCAAGCATACATAAACAAAGGGCATGTTGCCGAAAGCCTTGCTAAAGAAGGTCACCTCTATCGCCGATGTCGAAAAATCGATGATTCAACCCGGGTATATCTAGCTCCCCGTCATGAGCCAAAGATCGAGCTTTGTGCGAAGTAAGCCCACACATCCATCCCAAAGTTAGGGCATGGCCAAAACGGGGCTGAGGCATGATTTCCTCGCCGCATTGGAATTCCAGTAATGCCTGAAATTCTTCAAAAGTCAGGTACATTTCATGTGCTCCGAAGCAAAATACATGTGTAATTAGTTCCCAACATCGGACCACGGCATGGAGGAACGAAAAAGAAAGTGGAGTACAGCTCAATGGAAAAAGTGCATTTATGCCAAAACCTCAGAAATTTACCTTTTCCGTGCCGTCTAAGGTGGCTATCCAATCGTTGAGTTTCTTGGCAAGGAAGATCTTCATTTTCACAGAAAACGGTAGCTAAAATGAGGTTATGTTGAAGAAATTACAAAGGAAGACCTGTTGTAGAAGATAGGGCTGTGAGTGGAGGCCAATTGTCAGCCAGCTAGTGGATCACCACAGGTAGCTGACCGTCCACTTTTATTGGCCGGCCGTACACCTTTTGTGGCTGCCCGTCCATTTTTGTGGCCTGGCAGTTTGGCATTTTGGTTTTTTCCTGGTCTTTGTGTTTTGGGGTTTTGTTTTGAGTCTTTTGCTTTGGGCAAGTGTAAATAACTGTATTTAAATTATTTTTACTTTGTTTCCCGTTTATCAAGTTGTATTTTGTACTTTGGTCATTAGTCGGCTCATTATCCGGTTAAGAATATCGTTCCAATACAAGCATATTCAAATTCAATTCCATTTTCATTCTATCAAATGTGGTGCTCATGATGCAAAAACAATAACTCTTTTCATAAAACTGTGGGGGTTTTTACCCAGATCATGGTTTTTACAAAAGAGAGTACAAGTTTTCAAAACAAAAAGTAAAACTAACTGAAGCTATACATGTGCTAAGCTACCAAAAGAAAAGAAACTAAGCAAAAAGTTCAAAAATCAGCGCCAGTCGCATCAAGTTCGAGAGGCCCTCTTCGTCCTCTTCCTCAGTGGGGACTCAGGGACGCTATCTCCGTCAGCACCCCTATCAGAATTGGACTCCGAGCCAGAGCCAGTATCATCATCTCTGCTCCCTAACTCAGAACCAGCCTCAGCATCCTCCTCGCTCTCTAATCCAGAGCCAGCATCATCGTCCACGCTCTCAGACTCAGACTGCCTCCTTAGAGCTACTGGTCTTAGTATCGTCCTCACTAAAAATGGGCTTGGACTCGCAACTCTAACTCCGAGCACCTCTGTCCCTACCTCGACATCAACGCTCGTCTCAGCTACGTGTTGGAGCCTGTCTACCTCTCCTCCCTATCGCTGGAGGAGGTGCTGCTAGTGCTGTTGCTGCTGCTGGTGCCCTCGGTGCAGGTGGAACTTGAAAAACAAGCATCAACATATCAAATACAATGTATGTATTGTTGCAGACTGAAGTATGCAGTATGAGTATGATACAGAAAATAGATGCAACATGGGTGTAGTGTGTCAGTACGGTGTGTCAGTGTATCAGAATGCATGTTTACCGTATGAGTATCGTGTATCACTGGGAATATGGCATGTCAATATAGTGTGGGAAGCAATGCAATACATAAGGGGAAGTGAAGTATACTTGGATACCGTACAAAGCGAGTAGCATCTCCCTCCTCTACACCATGTGAACTAGGGAAGCAATCAGCTGACAAAAGGGCCTCCGTGTACTCTGTGGGCACCTACAAGTGAATTGGAATAATTAGTATCTGAAAAAATTTTGTGCAGTACGCAAGTTGTAAAGTGTGGTTCATACCTAAGGTGCGCCTGGAGCTCAAACATACCCATGTCCTTCCTCAGGTGGCTCTATAAAGAGCTGATACGTCGTCCCGCTCGATCACCCGCAAGGGATCGTGGTGGGAATCGTCAGCCAACTGGCAGCTCGCACAGTAGGATAAGCCGCTCTAATACCATCCTCGACCTCCTGAGCAGTCTCTCCAGCCAAAGGAGCACCTGCTGCGTCGCCCGCGCGAACTCCAGTCAGGGGTGACATAAGATGAGTCCTGATGAAGTCTGTGTAGTCGCCCTCCCCTTTAAAATAGTCGGCATCCACCCCCACCATATACTAAATAATGGCCTAAGATGAGAGGTTATCAGCTGTCCTCATTGATGTTGGGGGCAACATAGGAACAACTGGGGTGGGCAAGCCCAGTGTCTGGTGTACAAACCGCTCTTCCAAGAACCAGGCCTGGCAGAATGGGCCCTCCAACAAAATCCAGTATCGAGAGGTAGCCCAAGCCCCAGCATATTAGTCTTTGACTCCGGCTGGCATCGTCGCCCAGGGCTGCCATGTGATCTACAAACAGAGATGGCATAGGTTGTTAGTTGCTGTCAGTTGTCAGAATATGGGTCAGGATAGTGGAAATGGGAATAAAGCAGAAATGATTATGAGTTTTGGATTACCTCGCGGGTGACCACTATGTCGAAGTAGCGACGATAGAACGCAAAGGTCATGTACTTGCGGCTTCGGTAGCAGCTGCTGCCATTATACCGCCGTGAGTATGGCACAACCAGAGCAATCTCATCCACCGACTTTGGAGCAAGGGCCGCGAAATAGGCGTAAACCCACAACTGCAAGAAAAGGTTAGCAATGTGCATCAACAATGTGTGAACAGATATTAAACAGATATGGAAAAGTAGAAGGTACAACGTGTGAGCAGATATTAAATAGAAAGTGCAAGGCATAAAACACAATGCATGAACAGATATAAGGCAGAAAATGCAAATTAGAAAGCATAAGAAGTAAACAGAATCGAAAGTGTAGTGCATACCTCTCAAGCTCTCCAGTAGCCTCCGACACTATCTCCCTTCATGTGAGAACTGGAGCTCATGTAGCTATAGAGTGTGGCAAAGCTGGCTTCACGCCAATCATAAAATTGGACCTGGGGTAGGGTCACAAGAGCACTCAACAAGTACAAACCCACGGTGTTCCACCTGTTCACGAACAAGGTGGTACCGAGAAGGTACATCAAGAAGCCCCGGGTGTACTGCTCTACCTATTCTTGTGTCTCAGGCAGACTCTGGCAGAAGTGCTCGAGGAACCAACTATATCGTACCATAGCTGGCCTGTATGGAGGCGGGCTCGCTCCGAGCAGGTAGATCTAGGCCGCCTCCTACTGGCCCATGTCCATATCAAACAGGATCGGATCACCCATACATTGAAGCCTGTGATCATCAAAAAGTGGTAAGGGGTCATCGTCATCTCCCTAGCAGAAGAGAAGTGGAAGGAGTTGGTGGTATCCCACCACCTCTCCACTAATGCTCCAAGTAGGGCCCAACTAACCATGTGGCGCATGAGCTCGGTGCAGAGTAAGCCAAAGCCTGTCTCATCGACAAGGTTACGGACCCGGGAGAAGGAGCTCATGATACCAATCCCTGGCTGTCACTGCCCCGTAACCCCTATAGGAGCGAAAGTCCTTCTGTAGCAAAGAAAGAGTGAATCAGATGAAAGACAGTGATAAAAGAAGAGTCAAATGAAAGGAAGTGCAAGACTATCAGATGAAAGGCAGTAAAGCATAAAAATAAAGGTGGTACCTCAGTAGCACCGTGGGAAAGATAAGAGTCCGGCTCCCTCAGCAAAATATCCTCTGGCACGCCATCAACGAAATCATCAAAATGCATTATGCCTCCAAGCGCCATTGTGTGCATGCATAGGTGGAAAGTGGCTGGATTAAAGGGCCTCACCCTCAATGGTGGTAACTCAGGCTCAGGCCCTGGGGCGAAGACTTCTGCCTCTGCCTCGAGGTCAGCGGCAATGTCCTCCGCTACCTCGTCAGCCTCATCAACTACAAGCTCCTCAACCTCAACAGCAAGTGGAAGCATAGGTACCTCGAGAGGGGCACCATCATGTGGGATATCGTCTGCCATCTGGAAAGTGGGTGAAAATTGGTAAGAAGTGGAGAAAATGAGAAAAAAAGAAAGGGAAAACTTGGAAAAGTCAACCCTAGGAGAGAGAAAATGAAAGAAAAAGTCAAAACCTCGGAATGTTTGCAAAATCCAGGAAAAACTTGAGGGAAACAAGCCCAAAGTGTTAAAAATCTAAAAAAGTCAATGAAAACAAAATCTGATCGGTTGAAGAGGACAAAAGAGGTTTTACGAATAAAGTTTGTGTGGGCCATTGGAAAAAGCATACAAAGCACAAATCTAGAGAGAGAAAGTACCTAGAGAGGGAGGGGAAGAGTTTTTGGACTTGGGTGTGTGAGGAAATGAAGTTTGCTGATGTGCTTAAGTAGACCCGAGCCGAAATGTCAAGTTTTTCCCCGAATTGCCATTAGTGGCTGGCCATACACCATTAGTCGCCAGCCGTACACCATTAGTGGCCGGCCAGCCCCTTTTGTGGCCCAGTGCTGGTTTTGTTCCCCTTTTTCCCTGACAGTGTATGGGAGGTCCTATTTTGGGTCTAGAAAGAAGGATTAAGGTATTTGAATTGGATTTGAATTTCGAGGAGCTCGAAACTGTGTTCTGGTTGCACCGTTCCAATGCCCGTTGTACTCCGGCGCCCAATTTCAAATATAAGCAAGTTGTATCCTTCTGAGCATTTTGCAAAGCCTCCGAGAGATAAGTCGGAGATTGTCGTCGAACGTCGCTTTTGTTTGTTTTGTTGATTTACATATCTATTATCTTCTTTTGCGTAGAACGTGCACTCTCACATACCTCGTATGTTGCATGTGCGCATTGTATCATAACTAACATGCTTTCAATTATCTTGCATAGAACATGCTTTCGATTCCTGCATAGAACATGCTTTCTATTATCTTGCATAGAACATGTGTAGTCATTATATTGATTTTCAATTTCGTTCACTTTGTGCATCTATCGCACACTCTCCTTCACTTTGTGCATCTATCGCACACTTTCGTTCACTTTGTGCATCTATCACACACTCTCCTTCACTTTGTGCATCTATCGCACACTTTCGTTCACTTTGTACATCTATTGCACACTTTCATTCACTTTGTGCATCTATCGCACTCGCTCACTTTGTGTATCTATCACACTTGTTCACTTTGTGCATTTATCGCACATTTTCGCTCACTTTGTGCATCTATCGCACACTCTCATTCACTTTGTGCATCTATCACACATTCTCGTTCACTTTGTGCATCTATCGCACACTCTCGTTCACTTTGTGCATCTATCATACACTCTTACTACTGTATGCATCTATCACACAATCTCATACTTTTTGCATCTATCGTATCATCTCAGGGTGTGCGGAGGCACGACCTTGAGCGGTTTTTCTCATCTTCTCATGATTTTGGCGTGGTTAGAGTGTGTTTTTATTTCTTTTCCCATGAAACATGGTTGGACTTATCTTGTTATTGCTTATTGCATCGTCTTCCATGATCACGGTGTTTCAAAAATCGGCTTCGCGAGGCGTGTGAGTCCAGCTGTGTATTCTTTGTGCATATCATTTGCATCTTACCCGTGAACTACGCCGGTTTAATTCCTTGCATAGGGATACGTAAGCAGCTTTTGAGCTCAACCAATTTAATTTATGTCTTGATTATTTGCCCAAGTCTTACGGCCTTGTCAAAATGGGTCGTCTCTAGGCTTTGACATTCACTCACTTTATTTCATGACTTCAAGCTCTGTCAAAGAGGGGCAACTGTAGACACCCCATTTTTGATCACCCTAAGACTTGGGCGCCACCGATTGATCACCCAATGATGAATTTACACACTTGTCCAAATGCTTCATTTCTTTAACAAGAAACCTCAGTTTTGAGCCTCAGAAACCTACAAATCTTGTGCCTTGTTTTTGGACCAAAACAGTAGTTTTTCAAGCCTAACCATCCAGGGACATGCAAACCCACTAGTGGCCTACTGGCCACTATTAGTAGACGACGCATGCTTGTATTGTAACGGTCCTCATAGGTTTGGTGTTTTAGGCATTAGACATCAATCTATTTGAGTTGATAGCATTTATTTCAAGCTTTCCATACTTGTGTTGATCTCTAATCATCTATGTACTTCTCTCATTTCTTGGCTTCTTCTTGCTTTGAGAGTCGTTTTAAACCGATTGTTTGTTTAAGCTTGAGATAGGGTTTGTTGTGCTTAATGGTTTAATCTCTTCGGAGGTTCATTACCAACGGCATGACATCTCTCTCATGCCCAAAACAACCCTTTGTTTGACATTTCTTTCTATTAATGGACTTAATCTTCATTATTGGACTAAAAGGCTTAAGGAATGGAAAGGTAATTAAAAAGGGTATTAAAATTGGAATAAAATGAAGCCAGATAATAAAATGGTTTGGGTTCAATCGGACGTTAATTGAACCCATTGAGTCTTGAGTCGTTTCATACTCGTTAGTGATGAAAACAGTTCAAGAGTCAATGTCAACCATTTCCCTTGATCAATATCATGACAAGGAGGTTTGTGGATCTTTTATTATGCATTTATTAAAATTGTATCCCTTGGTTCATAAGTCATCACGCAATGAATTTGTGTCGATTGATGGTTTGTAAATCAAACCTATCCCTCCTTTGATTTGTCTGATAATAAGGAGAGGTAGAGTGGACAGACATCCCCTGAAAATGCTTTGTTTGTGCTCTGTTTGTTATCTATTACAGCAAGGCAATACCACAAACTAGTGGCCGGTCGGCCACTTTTTCTGTACGGCCGTCCACCACTTCTGGCTAACCGGCTGACCACCTTTTTCAGCCAAGCAGTGTCCCTTTTTCCTGCAGAACAAAGCAGAGGCTGAGGTGAAAACAATGTAATTTTCTGACTGCAAAACAAAATCCTTTTGGCAACAAAATAGAGGCATTTTCGGGTAGAAACCGTCTTCATGCATGAGCATTCCTTACTTCTCGGGACTAATTAGTTAGAGTACTTAATTACTTGGCTTAATTAATTCTCTAGTGTAATTACTTAGTTAGTCCTTTGTATTAGTATATTTGTGTTGTACTTAATTAGTTAAAGTAGCTAGTTAATTTTGTGTTGTAATTAATTAGTTAGAGTAATTAATTTTGTGTTGTAATTATCCAATTAGCTCGAATAGTTAGTTAATTCGACATTGTAATAGTTAGTTAAGTAGCTTAGCTAATTCATTTATTCGGACTCTCTTGTGTGAGGGCCAATTTGTGCTAATTAGCTAGTATAGTTCATTTATTTCATTTGATTTGTAATAGTTAGTTAATTTGTAGTAATTAGTTAGGGCCTTTATTCGGACCGTCCTGCGCAAGGGCAAATTGTAATAATGCGTGTATGTCTTCCAATCTCACATCTTTCTCCCTTTTATCTACCCACTTACGATGGATAGCATAGAGCATCATGTTTCTTTTAGCATTTTCCATGATTAGCATTCATTTGTCTTGCATGCATTAGGCTCAGCGCATCATTCTAACAAGCATTGTCATTATTTACTTCTTTGAGAACGTGCTCAAAACGCATGCTATCAAATTGATTCACATGTCATAACTAGTAGCCGAGCCTATTAATTGCATATTGCATGTGTTGCATTAGTCATTTACACAGTTAGAGCATGCATTTTTCTAACTCTTTTCTTTTGGCTTGCCTTGGATTACTAGGTGAGCATTTACCCGTTTTCGCATATCGCATGTGTGTGATTGTTGCCATGTCTATCATATATACCATGAGACTAAGTGCTTAAGTGATACACCTATTTAAATGCCTATGGATGAAGGCTAATTGCTTAAATTGGGATATATTGATGAATGTACATATGAGATCACTTTTTCAAGTGATACATATTCGAAACAATTTTCAAACAAACATGAAATCAAAGTGTTTCAATTTTTGCAAATTAGTCTATACTTGTGTGCAACACATAGTAATGCTGGCCTAATAATCGGAACAAGAGCATATAATGTAAATAAGATTCACATCATGATTAGTAGAGGCCGATCTTTGATTGGGTGAGTGGGGTGCTCAATTCATGACCTTCCCCTTTCATACCTAAGTTCTCAACCTGAGACACTTTGGTGATGATGAATAAGTGGCCTTCGGCAGGAGTCTCGGGTTTCCTAAATTTTTCAAAAATATTTAGGTGGCGACTGTGTAATCTGTCAAAGCAGTCCATTTTTGGCATTTTTGATTCAAAATCAATTTTTCAAAAGATTTGTCAGATTTGGACTCATTTGTGTTTATCTATTTCACATTGCACTTGTGAAATCAGATTCAGAACCACGAGAGTCCAAACTGTAGGGCTAGTCGTATCCGAAAGGAGCACGAAAAGCAAGCTACAGTAGGAGATACCACTTACTGTCAGTTTAATCGAATGATTTCGTGAGACATGACAAGAAAATGAGGAGAAGAACTCCTTATCAAGTTTGGTTTATAAGTTAGGTGAGAAATTGAGAGAAAGAGAACTCTCTTATTTTATGTGTTTCATTTCTCACCACTTCGGTGAGAAACAAATGGATTGGTTGGTGTATTTTTCATAACACCAAGATTGTCCATTGAAATACAAAAGAAGATAAAGAAATACCACCCATATCCATATATCACCAACTTTGCTTTCTTACTAAACACAATCATTTATTTTCTTTTCTCACTCCGCATTGAGCAACAACTAGTAGTTTGTTGGGATTAATGAGTGGATTTTTTATTTGGAAGTGTAGATTTTCAATCTATATTTTGCTTCTTTGTTAGAAGTTTTGGTTTTACTTTAATATCACTGAATTACTTCAATTGGTGTTTTGCAACATAAGATATTTTTATACAATGACATAAGAAATAGTGTTGGCCAATGGTTTTCCTCAGTTTATTTGTCCTTAACACACCTTAACAGAAGATTCCTTATTTAAAACAATTCTAAATGGAGGTAGTGCCAAACATACATCATAATTTCCATAACCATTAAAACACTCAGCAGTTAATAGAGGTGGTTTTTTGTTTTTTATTTTTTATTTTTTGTTTTTAGTTTTTTTACAATGATATTTGACTAAATAAACTAAATAATAATAGACATATATAGCCAAAGTTGCAATCTCAATTCTGCTCTTTTAATTGGTTGCAAATCTAGAACGTTTGTAGTAAGAGTTAGAAATGGTGTTTTATTTGTGTCACCTTTTTTTTTGGTGAATAAGTGTAGACACTCCATTTTTGACCTCCCTTAAAACTTGAGCGCCACTGATTGATCACTCGATAATGAAAGGTACACTGTGCAAATGTTCGATTTCTTTAGCAAAAAGAGGTTCTAAATCCCAATCTTACACCCCATTTTGGACCAAAACTATTTTAGACTTTAAAACCCCCTCTTTCAAAATATTTTTGAAAATGTTTCTACAATGTTCCATGGCTTGCATTTCGTAAAAAAAATGCACTTTTTGGTAAATCGAGCAAGGACAAAGTGGAAATAAATGGAAGAGAGATGAATCCTTTGAAAAATCTTTTAAACCTCTTATTTATAGGCTTTGAGTTGAAGAAAATAGGAGGAGAGAGAAGAAAACTAGTTGGGGAGAAGTTGAGCATCAAACCCTTAAGAGATAACTGGGCAGCCTCACTAAATCAGGCCTATCCTTTTGTACACTTGGACTTTAGTTATGAGGCCACCACCATTAGAAAATAGACTTCCGGGGCTTCATTTTACACTCAAGAATCTTCGAAAGCCGAGTCCGAATGAGGGAGATATGGCTGTTTGAATTTAGGTATCCATCTGATTAAGACAAAACTGACCAACCTTGACTAAAATAGGCATATCTCTTTCCACACTTAGAATTTAGATGCGAGGCTGCCACCATTGGAAAGTAGACTTCTGAGGCTTCAATTTAGACTCAAGAATGACTTGAAAAAAAAAGTCCGGATGAAGGAGTTATGCCCATTTGAAGTCGGGTCTAGAAGTAGATTTTTCTTGTGACCGGCAAGTAGCTGGCAATCACCACTTGTGGACGGCCGGCCACCACTTTTGGCCTGCCGACCACTGGTGTCCAAGCCGGCCACTGGTGACCAAAATTAGATTTTTTTGTAGATACTTTCCTCCAGCTATTTCCATACTGCTCCAGCTATTTCTGAATAGATATTTTCAACCTTAGGCTCATGTTTTCTATATATACATGACCTATCTCTCAAATTTCAAGGTTAGAAAAACTTTGGGAGCAAAAATATCCTCTTTCTCTACAATTTTCTCTCTCTACAATTCTCTTTTTCTTGCAACTTGCATAGCTTATGCCCAAACACTCTAAACCAAACCTAGAGAACTTCTTACTGAGATGATTTGAGCTTAAATTTGAGCTCTTGAAGTACTTGAGAGTGTGAAATTGGTGGTTTATGACTTAAGGGTTCATTCCTCTCCAACAGGTATACCTTCTCTTGCTTTTGCACCATCTCTACACCACTTGTTTTCCATGTTTTCTTGCTGTTTTTAAGCTCTTTAAAACCTATTTTTATGGGATGAAGCTTACGGTTTAAGGCTATTAAAGGTAAATGAGTTAATGATTCAACACGTGGAAGCATGAACCATTTCATACTTACTAGTGATGAAATGATTCAACTTTCCAAGGTCACCACTTCCCTTGATCATTCATGATAGGGAGGTGGTTTTCAGAGTCTCATTTTCATTGCATTTATTGAAATTGCACACTTGGGTTCACAAGCCATCATGCAATGAAATTGCTTGAATTGGTGATTTGTGGCTTAGGTTCACCACTCCTTGGATTTGTTCACGAAAATGAGGGGTGAGTTGTGCAAACAATCCTTGAAAATATCCTGTATATGCTTTGTTTGTCCTCTGTTGTAGCAAGATGAACCTAGGCATTAGTGGCCGACAGACCACCTTCATGGCCAGTTGGTGGCCAGCAACCTTTATCTTTGGCCGGTTGGCCACTGATGCAAATTTTAGTAGAGTGTTGGTAAGATGGAGCAAAGTTGTTATGGAAATGTTCAACTGTGCAAACAGAGGCATTCGAGAGCAAAACAGTGATCTTTTCGGGTGGAATCCGAGCATGCGCATGCACATCCCTCGCTTCCCGAGACGGAGTTGTTAGTTGCTTAGTTTAATTACTTATTTTAATTACACTTGTGTTGTAATTATTTAATTAGTTAGTTAACTAGTTAGTTAATTCAAGTGTTGTAATAATTAGTTAAGTAGTTTAGCTAGTTATTTATTTCGGTTTGTAATAGTTAACTTAATTAGCTTTAGCTTAATTAGTTAACTAGTTAGCTTAGTTTATTCATTCGGACTCTCCTTCATGAGAGTGTAATGTAATAATGCCACGTCTTTCTCCCTTTTATTTATCCGCTTTTGATGGTAAGATTAGGAACATCACGTTTCAATTAGCATATCACATGCTTGCATCCATTCATCTTGTCTTGCATGCACCGAGGCTCGACGCATCATTCTAACTGCATTGTTGTTTAAATACTTCTTTGAATATCTGCTTAGACCGCATGTTATCAAATTGTTTCATATATTAGCAGCCGAGCCTATTAGTTGCATTATTGCATGTGTTGCATTAGACATTTGGCATAGTTAGAAATCATGCATATTTTTCTAACTATTTTGTTTTATCTTAGCTTGGAGTACTAGATGAGTTGTTAGTGCTTTAGCATACTTGCATGAGTGTGAGTGATTGCCATGACTAGTATGATTACCATGAGGCTAAGTGCTTACTTGCTATAACTGTTTGAGTGCCTATGGATGAAGGCTTGTTGCTTGAATTGGAATAATTCAATGAATGTACATTTTAAGCCCACTTTGTCAAGTGGCAAATTCGCAAAGCTTTAAGCCCACTTTGTTAAGTGGTAAAATGAAACCCTTTTCGAAAAACAAACATGAAATTGTATTGTTCCAATTCAGGCAAACTAGTCTATACCTTGTATGCGCACATCACATAGTAAATGCTAGCCTAATAAATCGGAACAAGAGCATATAATGTTGATAAAAATCATATCATGATTAGTAGAGGCTGATCTTTGATCGGGTGAGTGGGGGTGCTCAATTCATGACCTTCCCGTCTCGTACCAAAGTTCCCGAGCCGAGACAATCTTGGTGATGAAGGACACGTGGCCTTTGGCACGAGTCATGAGTTTTTTAAATTTCTCAAAAATATTTAGGTGTCGACTCTGTATCTGGCAAAGTAGTCTACTTTTGGAAATTTGATTCAAAATCGATTTTCCAAATGATTTGTCAGATTTAGACTCTTTGGTGTTTTTCAATTTCACATTGCGCTTGTGAGATTAGATTCAGAACCGCGGGAGTTCGAATTGTAGGGCTTATTCCAAACTTCCAAAAGGGAGGGGGGGGCGCGAAAAGCTGAGCTACAATAAGTCATAAATTAAAACAAGAAAATATACAAGATTACAAAGGGCATGCCCCAAGCCCTAACATGACTATACAACCCAGCAAAACAAACAAAACTGTCAAAACCAAAAGAAGAAAATAAAAACCAACTCAAACCCAACAAACAAAAAACAACTCCAACAAAATGGCCACAGTACATGTGAGGCAGCATCTATAGAAATAGCGACACACACTCACACACAACACCTGGGTAGTTGCTAAACAGCCAGCAAACAAAGCTAGCAACAGCAAGGCAAAGACACACTCACACACAGCACCTGGGCAGCTATTCATACCAGCTAAACTAAAGCAAACACAACACAGACCAGAAGTTATAGACAGTAACAGCAGGCAGACACGGCACCTGGATAGATTTACACAGCAGATCACATCACACTCCAGTAGAATGTGTAGACAAACCACCAGAGTGTAGCCTAACCAGTTTCATATTTGAGGTGCCAACACAGAAACAGTAAACAGTTCCATTCTACATAAAGAAATACAACAATACCCCATGAGGGAGAGAGCACTTGATTGGCACAACATGCAGCCTGGTCTTCATGTTTGCAACCTCCTCTCTATCACTATTGATTTTAGCAAACCTGAGTATGACACTCTACATAAGTAGGCATCATATCCAAATAATACAAAACCTACATAACCAAATCTCACGACACAATGAATTCCTAAGTCACTCAACCCACAAATATGCCTCACACTCATCAAGAAAAGCACGTACTTGGGGAATCTACAAACAATTTTGGTCTCACTACACTCAACCCACTTTTACGAACCATATAACACCCAAACTGACAATGCTCCCTCTTGTACCTGCAATAGAAGATACACATAGATACGCAAAAGATAAAATTAGTATAAACCCGCAAATATATGGTCTCACACCACTCAACCCACATTTTAGTAATCCTCACAATCCTCAAATCCAACTTCACCTGCAAAATAACACACAAATTTAACGTAATTTCACTCCATATATGTTCTCAACACTCAACCCACAGTGTATAAATCTCACAGCTCACTCTTTCAACAACAGGCTCACTCAATATATGCTCACCACCACTCAACCCATAACCAAAATAGACAACCTCAATGCTTGAGGATTGTTCTAAGAAGTCTCTAGGAGCTAAGAAACCATTCATCATTATTGGATTTTTTCACATATGATAGAGCCATAGCTCTAAATCTGATCATATTAATAATGTTCTAGATCACAACCTCTTCAAGTTTCTTTTCATTGCTGAAAATTCTCTTGTTTCTTTCCAATCATATATGTAAACAGTACAATAGAAACTCAACTTCCTAATAATAGTAGCCAAAGTCTTGCCTATACATTGATTAACCACATTCATAACAATTTCAGTCCAAGCAAACCCATGCCAGTCTACCTTATATTTGGTTTTCAGGGCTTTCCAAACGACAGAGGAATAGGGGCAATTAAAGAATAGGTGATTATGATCCTCCCCCACAATGCCACATAATGGACAATTTGTTGTATTTGTTATACCAAAAGTAACCAGCCTATCCCCAGTATTAAGACGACTAAGAATAGCCAACCAAACCACAAAACTGGTCTTAGGGATTGAGTAAGGGCCCCAAAGAAGACCAGCCCAACCCACTTTAGGCCTTTTAACCCTCCACTGCTTCCAGGCAGAACCAATGTTGAATAGACCATCTTGCCTGGGAAGGCAAACAAGTCTATCAACGTTCAAATGAGAAGGAGAGAAATCAGCAGGAGTAGAGCTGATCATCTCCCTAATTTCCCATGATGATGTAATAGGCCAAGACCAACCAGAACTAGAAACAATGGAGCTGGCCTTACTCTGACTATTTAGAGCAGAATCATAGATAATTCTTGCCCCAAATCTAACCCAAAGAGAGCCCAAAGGGTGCCAGTTATCATGCTAGAGAAAAGTATCGGAGCCAGCCCCAGTAGTAGACTTTATAAGGGGAAACAAATCATCTCTCAATTTCAGTAGTTTCCTCCAAATCCAAGGAGGGTCACTGGGAGATTTAACACTCCAGAAACTATTCCCTTTTAACAAAATAAGATTTCACCCATTAACACCACATGGATTGATCACCCCCAGCAAGTAAAAAACAAACATGCTTAGCTATAGCAGCTCTGTTCCACACCTCCATGGACTTAAACCCTAACCCATCCTCATTCTTGGAAGAACGGATATTCTCCCAAGAAACTTTGGCACCAGTATTCTTAAGCTCAATACCAGTCCACAGGAAAGACCTATAAAGACTCTCCATCTCTCCAATGACTTTCTTAGGTATAATAAACAAAGAGGACCAATAAACTTGCATGGAGAACAAGATAGAGCTAATCAGCTGAGCTCTCCCAACATAGGACAAAATTTTATTAGTCCAAGATTTGATTCTATTAGAGATTCTAGACACCAAAATCTGACAATCAACAACTTTGAGCCGAGTAGGAATAAGGAGGACACCTAGGTATCTCATAGGGAGAGTACCCTTCTTAAACTTAGTAATACCCAAAATCTCATCCCTTAACTTCTGCTCACAACCAGAGAAAAACACACGACTCTTCATAGGATTAGAGGACAGACCAAACAAACTTTGACACAGCTAATCCCTCTTTAATAAGAGTAACAGAATTACTATGCCCTTTACAAAAAAAATCATCAGATCATCTGCAAAACAGAGATTCACAATTTTGTTTAGTTTGAGTTAATTTGGTTCAATTTCACACTTTAGAGCACTATGAACTTAGGATAAGCCAGCTTCGTTTGTTACAAAATAAGTCTAAGCAAGAGCACCAAGTGTAAGCCAAGCTGCAACCACATACTTAGTTGCCACTGATGAAAGGACAGCAACCCCAGCTGAAGACAGAGCCGCAGCCTGAGCTGTAGTCGCAGACCAAGTTGTAGATTCAACTACAACGAAACACTAGGCCACAACCCAAGCCACAGTGGCTAGAGCCTAGGCCACAAGCTCAGAACAGAGCAATATCAGCTGCAATATCAAAACAAGTCTAAGTAAGAGCACCACTCTGCTACTGCTGTTGTCGCACTTAGTTGTTGTTGCTACTGCAAAGCAGTTTTTGCTGTTGCTGCTGCTGCAAGTTTCTGCCTGTAGTGAAGGCACATTCAAACTATATAAAAGGGATGCATCCTGTTGCAATCCACATTTAAGCTATAAAAACTAACTCTAAGCTATTTTCTTAAATAATTAAGTCCAAATTCATTTATGTCAAATCCATATATTTATGTCAAAATGCAACCTTATAGGTTTTAGGATCTTATTATTGCAATTTTCCTTTTTATCTAACATTCCTCCCTATGTACTTAATGTGAATCGAAGTATAACGGTCATTCCAATTATTTGGTAAAGAAAGCTACGTGTACTTGGAAAGTTTGCAGACATTGGCCTAACGGCTGATTGAGTGAACCCCTTATTGCAAGTGTTGCTCTTCAATTTTATTTGAGTGAAACCCTTTTTTTAAAATGAAGGCTTCTATAAGAAATTATTTGGTATAAATTCTAGTAACTTGATCAAAACCATAAAGAAAATTAGTAATAGTTTTTGTTCTAGTCCATTGATTTTCAAGCACAAGATGTAATATGCAGGTTTTCTTCGTATTATGGGACGAGATGGTATTTCTCAGTCTAGCATACATTTTGGTTAATTGTTTTGTGTGCTACTTGACATATTTTGATCCAAATTACTGCTATATTGTGTAGTTCTTTTTTGATTGGCAACAAAATAAATTTTATTAGGAAATTGCTATGTTTTTTAATTTTTTTTACTTAGTGAATATGGTATTTTTAACTAGCCAATTCAAGTTATTCTTTCTTATCTATTTTTTTAATTTTATTTTTGCTAAACTATTTGAGTAACCTCAATTACAGATTGACTAGGAGATTCTTGTAGAAGTTGTTGAGATGGGATTTGACAAGAATGCCCTTGTTGATTCTCTACACAACAGAATAAAAAATGAGGTATCCATTTGTGATTTTTAAATCTGTATTTTCCTACTTTTTAGAGGCAGTGGCCATTGCTTGGTGCGACTGTAAAACTCTAGGCTGAGAAAACATGGGTTTTGAGTTTGTAGACAGTTGCTTCATACAAATAAAGCTGGAAGCTTAATTTGTACACACCCATTCGCCTAGAACCCAGAATTGACAGGGCAAACATTGGGTTATGGCCTCTTTCTTTAACTGATTCTGTGTTTCCAGTGGCTATCTTGGAGCTGATTTCCAGGAGTCTATAGTGAGTATGTAATTTATAAACCAAATATTGGGTGCTGAATTTTTGTTAAGTTTTTGATCTCCTTATGCTTTATATTTTTTTAAATCTTTCTTCCACAAATAAGGAAGCATTTATAATTGATGCTTCATGTTGGATTAGATTCAAAGCCTAATGGTACTAAGCAAATAAACTATATTTGGTCTATTATGTTGTGTAGACAGATTGTCAATTTGTTACCCTTGTCTTTCCTCTAAATCAAAATAGTATTATGAGAATGTTTTCTGCATATTTTGTAGGAGTATGGTTACAACCGCAACAATCCATGGGATTATTTCTTTAAGTTATGGTATTGGATGAATTTTAGATTTTCTGTTAACTATTCTTGCTTTTGTTGCAATTTGGGTTTCTTTCCCTCCCAAATTATTCATTGGACCATTCAAGGTAATGGATTTTTATGGTCGCCTTTCTCTGTGGCACATCAAAATGCATCATTCTTTCTCCGTTTTATTTTTATTTGTTTTATATTTAGATTAGTTTATTGACCCGATATGTTTGTTAGTGTAAATAAACCATAAGCAAAGCACAACTTTGAACTTTTCCAACTATAGAAGAAAAACTTGCACTGCTCTAGGAATTCAACTTCACCCTAATTTAAAATTTTCTATTAACAGCATTTAATTTCTTTGACATTGAGCCATCTTTCTACGTTTTAAATAATATTTCAAATGTTGCAACTGTACCACCTTAGCCTGTGCTATATAAAGTGATGAATGCTAGTTAAAGTTTGGCATACATTCTATGTATTATGTATGTCTCATATATCCCAACTCCTAAAAACTGCACATATATTATACTTATTTTCCAGGTGGAACTTCAAGAAGGTCCTTCGAATCAGTTCACAAATGAGATGAGTAGTTGATGCTTTCGAAACGTTATTAACTTGTCAATCTCTGTGCCTTTGTTTACATGTTATGCTTATTTTGACAGGCATTACTTGAGAAGAACCCATCCATTGCTCGAGCCACAGATGGTATGGCATGTAATTTTTTGTGGGCCATTCTGAAACCTGAGTGTTAGGCATTACTTTCTTTGAAATTCTTTGTATCAAGTAATATAATGATGTTTGTGTCCTCTCTTTCTGCTTTGAGCAAAAAAGTTGTCAAAGTATATCCTTTAAATTTTTCTTGAAGATTCTGTTTATCATGAATAAACTGTTAGGCAGTACTCTCTATGATATATAAGATTGTCAATATGGAATTTTCAACCCTCCCAATTTATACTTTGGGATTATATCTCTATGTGACTTTGTACATGATGGTATCTAGAACATTTTTTACAAATGTGCAATTACCAATATGTGTATGCCCAAGGAGTTGAGTTGTTTTTGTTCTTTCTAAGGTAACTCTGGCCAACCTCCTAAGTGTTCAGAAGTTCTAGGAGCTCAAATGGAGAAGATGATGAAGAATTGTCGCAGACATCTGGAATGCACTCTAGGTGGGTATTTGCACAATTAACATTCAATTGCATTTTTTTTGTAGAACATTAAATATTTGAGATGGATAGAGCCTCTTAAACTAAGCTACTGGGTATAGTAAAATTTCTATTGAACTTGCAATTTCTGTGGGTAAAGTAACATTTTGTTTTTACATCCTTAATGTCATGCTAGAGGTATTTAATGTTAACACATTTGAAGGGGTGTGATCAGTCAAACTTTATCTTTTGTAAGACTAGAACAATCTTTACAAATAGTTAGTTTATTCATATGCTTCTAGCAGTTTCTGAATTAATTTGTGTTTTCATTTTTCAGGTCAGAAATTTCATAGAGAGATGCAAAATATGGTCAAAGAATTCAAGAATTTAGTTTTTCAAGTTTTTTCATTTTTTAATATATGTAAGCATAGTTTAAAACTTTTTATTTAATTCCTTTGTATATACTTTTGAACATATTTAACTTTCATTTATAAAATATATGACGTTATTCCATTCAATATGTGGTTGTGATTCAAAGTATAGTATATAGTGTGTATTACATTCTTGAAATGCGCGTACAAAAATAATATTGATTATTCTTCAAATATATCAAACCCTTTTTTTATCACACACATTAATTGTGATGAGAAATGCATATAACGTATGATCTTATCTCATTATTAATCACAAATTTTATTAGGTATTAATCACACTTAAAAGTTATGATCTAAATGTTTATTATCACAGGTTTTATTAGTAATTAATCACACTTAAAAGATGTGATCTAAATGTTATTAATCACACTTAAAAGATATGATCTAAATGTTTATTATCACAAATTTTATTAGTTTTTAATCACACTTAAAAGATGTGATCTAAATGTTATTAATCACACCTAAAACTTGTGATTAAAAATGATCATTTTTAATTACATTCCCAAAGATCATACTTTGACAAGACTTAAAAAGAGTGATTAAATAATATAGATCACACAAAAAAGTGTGATCTTTATCTGTTTTTGTAGTAGTGAAGCTTATCATGATTATAAATCATAGTTAAGTAGATATTGGTAACTATGATAATATTATATAGCAAAATGATTGAGCACTCTAAATTGTGAGCTCTAGAGGAGCTCTAAACTGTGAGCCTCACTGTCTAATGTAATGTTTTGACTTGTTTTTATTTTTTGGTTGCAACATCAGTAAAGCTCTACTTGGAGCTCTACTATTAAAGTTCTGAATCACTTCTCCATTATATATGGCATTGGAAATGAGTTGTCAAAAATTCAATCCTTTAGCAAGTCGAATTCATTTCATTAACTTAGTTTTTGGTATATTATTTTGCACACTTACATAATACTTTAATTTGAATGCGATTGGTCAAAATAGTAGAATTTACTGATTTATGTTAGTGAATAGGGGAAAAATAGCAAGAGTTACCAGTTGGTAATTGATTACTGATACAGCCATGTGTTATTTATGAAGTACTGAATAATTTTTGGTACTCTATATATAACCATACATTACTATCATTCAAGGACAAATGGGGACTATGTGTGACAACCCTCACCTCTGATTACTGCTAAACTGTAACTGAGCATGATAAGTAATTGATCAAACTGAAATTCTAAATTTATTGCATAAGTGTGTTATCTTGATTGCATTCTTTCTGTTTGTCGTAGATTGATCTGTTCGTGTTTTTAATTTCGAATTGCGAATTGAAGGCCTTATCGGCGGTCGAATCTGTAATTGATTGGTATTTTATGTTAATTAGAATTTATGTGATTTTATGGTAGATTTAATTGAAATGTGATTTGGTATGATTAAATTAGATTAAATAAAGTTAAGTTACATTAGTTTGGGTTAATTACCAAATTGCCATACTAGTAGACCACTTTGTCAATACATGTTTGGGGCTTAGTTCATTCTTATCACACTAGTCTTCCCTCATTCTTGAGACCTAAACCGTGGGAGAGAGGGAGATAGGAGAAATTGATTTCATCTAGACATTTAGCTTGGAGACTTGAAGAACTTGAAGAGAGATTGTATTTTTGAGCCTCCATACTTGAAATTCAAGACCTAGGTAAGGATTTCATCCTCTCAATTGTGAGTTTTAGTTGTATCTTGCATGATTCATGGTAAATTGGTGATCTAAGTCAAGAATTAAAGTAAAGTGTTGGATTGAGGCTTAATCCATGCATGCATGTTCATATTCTTGAATTTGGAGGTTGTTCTTCATGAATTTCCACATGCATGTCCACATTTTTGTTATAGTCCATGAATTCACTATGTTCTTGAGCTAAAACTTGCATTTGACCATGTATTTGAAGCTTTGAATTTAATTGAATACATGCATGTTGTGTTTGAGCTTTGTTCTTGAAATTTATTTGAAATTGGTGTTCAATTGGTTTACCTTTGGGCTTGATTTTACAAAATTGATCTTTGAATCATGTTATATTGTTGGTTTTCAAGTGTTTTCCAGAAAATTGGCCCAAAAAGGTTGAGTTTTGAGGTGTTGAATGCTTGGTTGGAGCTTGGGAGGCAAATCTGGAAATTCCAAATTTTGGCTTCCATGCTCGAGCAAAGGATTCCACGCTCGAGCGAGCCCCTGTGTATTCAGAGGTCCGCTCGAGCGACGGAATGTTGGCTCGAGCGTGAATTGCAAGCTCTCAGGTTTTTGGTGCACGCAGACGCACGCTCGAGCGAGCGTCGAGCGGGGATTTTCAACATCCAGCACTTTTTGCATTTTTACAGACCGCTCGAGCGAGGAAGTCCACGCTCGAGCGACCCCACTGTTTTGACAAGCTCGCTCGAGCGAAGAAAGCCACGCTTGAGCGAGACCCCTGTTTTCTGAAAATCTTGAAAAGTGTTTTAAAGTGCATCTTTGCATCCTCTTTCCATCCTAGGCATTCCTAGGCAATGTTTAAGGCATCTTAATGAGGATATTGATGTAGAACCACACCGAGTCGAGATAGGGACTAAGTTGTTGATTCCCAAGTGTATAACTTAGTGTGTGTGTTCGTTCTGTAACTATGTAGGGTTAGCATCCGAGGACGCTCATTAGCTGCTTATAGCCCAGTGCTCTGTGAGTAACAATGTTGTAAAGATATGTTCAATTATGAATATTTTCTGAATGATCAACTGTTCTGTTTACTGAAACGCTATTGTTTAATGAATGAATGTTTGTCCTATTTGTAAACTGTATTCGTGGCATCCGTCGCAATTTACTGTTATTGTACTGTTACTACTACTGTCACAGAGATCTCTGTCGGTTCCCATGTTTGGAACCACTACTGTTTACTGTTATGATGGCCATCAACTAACTGCTCGGTCTGTTAAGACCTACTGTACTGTTTTGCTATGGGATGCACCACATATGACTGCTATGGTTTCTGAGTGACTGATATGACTGTTTATTCACTGAAAGGACATTCATTCTTAACCTCTTTACACAACTATTATTCACTGGGCTTTAGCTCACTGTTTATATTTATATGTAGGTGTCCAGGCACCGGACCGGAGTTAGGAGCATCGAGTTAACTCCCTTTTTGTCAAGCCAACCATTGTGCCTCACCTCGAGGTTCGTAGTCTGACCGAACTAAGGCTGTTTTAGGGTGTCCCAGTTTCACCCTTCTGTCTCTGTTTTGTAATACTGTTTAAGACTTGTACTGTACTGTGCTAATTAGGAATTTGGTCCCTAACCTAAATGTTTGTACATATGGTGTATATATGTTTTGCTTATCAATGTGAATATGTTCGGAAAAGTCTTTTTGCATACAGACTGTCACAGCTCATTGGACATATTTTATTACTGTTTTAGCTTCCGCCAGCCCCTGTACTCTGTATTACTGTCTTTACTCTTAAGCAGGCATTTGGTAATCACGGATTACTGGCCGGTTACAGTACTAAACCTATAGGGGCGGGTTTAGGTCGTGACACTATGGCACCTTTTTTAAAAAATTAATAAATAAATAAATAAAAATTATATTATATATATAGAGAGAGAGATTCTTATAGTAGCCTCCTCTAATTTTTTAGTTGCTGTTTGGCAATTAGCTTTTTTAGTTAGTTGGTTTTTTGTTTTTTAGCTATTTTAGCTTGAGACTAAAAGTTTGTTTGATTTGACTTTTTAGTTTTTATAACTTTTTTAAGAAAAAAAGTGAAATGATTATGATTTAGATATGACATTTTGTCTTATTAATTTATTTAGCCTATTTTTTCTTTTGTGTTTTTTTAGTCAAAAAGTTCTAACCAAACAACCCCTAAATGCAAAATTATGAACATTTTCTAGTTTAATTTTTATTAACCAATAATGTTACGATAATTACATTATTTTATCATTAATTGTATGCTACTTCATGGATTATATCATTATTTTATTAATTTAGTATGCCTCACCACTTTTTTGTATTACTAATTAGTAATTACACATCATATAATATATATAAAATATGATAAAATAATGTGATCATCTAACTGTCTCACATTTTCTCTTTCATTAGTCGTTTTAAATGCTAAACTAAAACATTTTAAATGTCATATGTTTTGTTTCATCAATTAAATATTATTTTTAAAATTAAAAGATGAAAGATGTGATGCTTTACTTATCAGAGTAATGTCATTTTGTGCGACATGAAAAAAAAAATTATAATAAAATTTACTTGCATTGATTATACAGTTTTGTATATTAAATTTATCTTAATTTTTAACCAATTTTGTACATTAAATTTGTCACGCAAAGAAAGTTGTCTCTCTCACATTTCTCTTTCGCATTTGTAAATTTACACAGGTTTTTGCCTATTATTTTACCGTTTTAAATGCTAAAAAAAAAAATTTTAAATTAAATATCATTTATTTTGTTTCATCAATTAAATCTTATTTTGACCCTAAGTCGAAAGCTAGGTTCCACCAATGCTATCATTCACATATACATATTATTTTGATTCTCTGATTTTTGGACAATTAAAAAAGCTTTGACTCCTTATGTTGTTGGTTCCACCCATGTTACCATTCACATATGCCAATTATTTTTTATTTTATTTTATTTTTTTGAACTGGAAAGAAAGGAGGTTCTGAGGGGACATCACCACCTCCGTAGGCCCAGGCCCCGAGATAGCCAGTTGTCAGCCTGATTTAACCCAACTCACAAGAAGAGACTTACCACCGAGGCACCAGTAGAGCTCATCAACTGCCCTAACCATGGACAAGTTTCGATCGGAGTACAGCACGAGATCTCCGCAGAGAGCCCCTGAAAATCTCAGGATTTTCGCGCCCCGCAGAAGTTGAACTTGACTCATGACTGTGGAAAAGCAATGCCTTCACCACTGGACCAATTAAAAAAGATTTGACACCTTATCTACAATGGATTGAAATCTGTTGCACCTATCTTATCTCTCTCTCTCTCTCTCTCTCTCTCTCACACACACACACACACACACACACACACACACACACATTATTTTGTTTTTTGGATTCTATGATTTTTTGGACAATTAAAAAAGTTTTGACCCCTTATCTATGAGGAATCGGAATCTGTGTTCCACCCATGTTATCATTCACATATACATATAAATTATTTTGTTATTTTGATTATCTGATTTTCGGAAAATTAAAAATGTTGACCCCTTATCTACTACGAATCAAAATCTACATTTTCAAAAATTATCAAGCGTTTTGGGAATACCATGTGAATGTGTGATGTTTTGAAAAGTTGGTAAAAAATTAATTTTTTGACTTTTTTTATGGCTTTTTTAACCAAAAAAGACTAAATTCTTTGGCTAAAAAGGCTAAAAAGTCAAAAAATTGACTTTTTTAATCTCTTCCCAATCAATTATATTTTATTATTCTCATATTATTTTTATTTTTTTGGGGCTATGTAAATACACATTGTTTGCTACTGGATGGGCATGCTACCACCTTAAAATTCCTAGAAGACTAGATAATTACTTGTCCCACCCATGTGATATTAACATACATACCAATTGTTTTGATTATTTGGACTATAAAAAAGATTTGACACTTTATCTACCATGAAACGTGATTTAGATTCCATCAA
The DNA here is from genome assembly GCA_030407325.1 of Camellia japonica. Classification (NCBI taxonomy): domain Eukaryota; kingdom Viridiplantae; phylum Streptophyta; class Magnoliopsida; order Ericales; family Theaceae; genus Camellia; species Camellia japonica. The sequence continues at coordinate 19,380,094 of JAPPVO010000059.1, read as the reverse complement.
TGTTAGTTGTTTTGAGAATTTAGTTAAAAATTAATTTTTTGATTTTTTTTAAAAATATAAAAAATAAAAAAGTGATATAACCCAAAATATATTAAAAGTTGAATTTTGACTTTTAGCCAAATTTTCAAATTGAGCTGTTATCATTTGCATATACATACCAATTATTTTGATTCTCTGATTTTTTTGAACAATTAAAAAAGATTGGACACCTAATGTGCTAGCTTCGATCATGTAACGTTGACATTTCGTGCGCTCAAGTTGTGTTAGAGTGACATTTGCCTATCAACATGTGTACAAAAACAAGTGAATTTGAGGGCACCTTGTTGTACCTCTCATCATCTCACACATTATAATATTTTCTTTCTTATTTAATTTTTCATTATTATTTTGTTCACATATTTTCTTAATCTATGCAATGCACTTTAATTAGTGTTTGATAGTTGAAATAAATATTGAGAGTAAATAAATATTGAGAGAGTGATTGAAAAAGAAAGAGCAAATAGGCTCTGTGTTTTCAATTCATTAAGCCTTACGATGCTACTCCATTATATAGGAGGTTTATACAACCTGATGATGGTGTGTCTAGACAACATCATGAAAGCATACACTATAAACAAATAAAAGTAACTTGATGCATATGGCATCTGATGAATATATTATTAACAATAAAAGTAGCTTGATTTTCAACACTCCCCCTCAAGCGACGTTGTAGATGTTAATCATTCCCAATTTGTCCGTCAGATCTTCGAAGTTAACTCGGGCAAGAGCTTTGGTGAGAATGTCAGCTTTTTGACAGTTTGTTGGAGTGTAGCTGACTTGAAAAACTCCTTCTTCAATCTTTTCCTTGATAAAGTGTCGATCTATCTCCACATGTTTAGTGCGATCATGATGAACCGAATTCTTAGCGATACTGATAACGGCTTGGTTGTCGCAGTATAAAACCATGGGATGCTCAGATGGAACCCGTAATTCTTCTAACAGTCTGTTCAATCAGATTCCCTCACAGATACCTAGGGCCATAGCATGAAATTCTGCCTTAGCACTACTACGGGCTACCACTGACTGTTTCTTGCTTCGCCATGTAACCGTGTTCCCCCAAACAAACGAACAATAGCCAGAGGTTGATCTTCGATCAGTCACTGAACCTGCCCAATCTGCGTCTGAAAAAATCTCAATTTTTCTATTTGTTGTTCTTTGGAAGAAGAGACCCTTTCCCGGTGTCTTTTTTAGATACCTCAATATTCTGGTCACAGCAGTCATGTGTTTTTTGGTTGGATTGTTCATGAATTGACTGACCACACTAACAGAGAAGCCGATGTCTGGCCTTGTATGAGAAAGATAAATGAGTTTTCTCACAAGACGTTGATATCTCCCTTTATCACTTGGTGCACTACCGTCACTTTCTTCCAGTTTGATAGTTGTGTCCATAGGAGTTTCTGCCGGCTTGCATCCTAGCATCCCTGTTTCATTCAGTAAGTTTAGAACGTATTTACGTTGTGAGACTACTACACCTTTCTTTGACCTAGCAATTTTCATTCCAAGAAAGTACTTAAGATTTCCAAGATCTTTAATCTCAAATTCCTTTGTTAGGAATGTTTTAAGTAAGCCAATTTCCTCTTCATGATCACCTGTTAGAATTATGTCATCCACATAAACAATGAGAATTGCCAATTTCCCTCCTAGGGAGTGCTTCACAAATAATGTATGATTGGATTGACATTGAACAAAACCGTACCCTTTTACTGCCTTAATGAACCGTTCAAACCAGGCCCTGGGAGATTGTTTGAGACCATACAAGGATTTTCGGAGTCTGCAAACTTTGTTGAAATTTGATGTCGTCTCAAGTCCAGCCGGAATGTCCATGTAAACTTCTTCCGCTAAGTCACCATTGAGGAAGGCATTTTTTACATCAAGTTGGTGAAGTGACCAATCGAGATTAGCTGCCAAGGATAAAAGTACACTAAAAAATCTAGAAACCCTAGATGTTGATTTGTGATTATGTATCAATAAAAAGCAGAATATAACAATCTCAATCAAACAATCAAGAGAAAGAGACACAATGATTTTTACGTGGAAAAAACCACAATTGGACACCTCCAACTGTGATAAAAAAATCACGGGCAACTGCCACAAGACAATCCACTAAGAAGAATTAAAGGAATTACACAGGTATACTCTCAATTATCTAGCAAATCCACAATGCCTAATTGAACCAACCTCTATGTGTCTCTTCCAACCCCATCTTCACCACGGAATTGTCTTTCTGATGAGCCACTCCGGATTCCACCAAAGCTTCAGGCTCGAATTCTTCAGAATCCACAACTGAAGAACAACTCTCTCTTTTGTGTATAACAAACAAATCTTTGATGTACTCTTTTTAAACCATGAGTTGAATACTCAATAAAACATCAAAGAAAATAACAAAATATCCCCAGATATAAACCTTAAAGAACCAAAAAGAAGATCTGGAGGACTTCAATCAATTTCTTAGTTTTGGGAGAAAACCAAGTATTTATAGAGAACCAAAAGTAATCCTAGATTGGGAAGAAAACAAACTCCTTGAGAAATCCGGATTCTGAGGCTCGCTCGAGCGAAGCTTTGCTGGCTCGAGCGAGGAGTGTATTTTTCGTGATTTCTACTAGTGCCTTGGCTCGAGCGATGAATCCTTGGCTCGAGCGAGGAATACACTCTTTCAGGTTTTTGTATGGATTCGCCTCTAACAACTCATAGCCTCACTGAAATAAAAATGCGAATAAAATTACAACTCAAAGGAGTTTTGTCAAACGGGGTTGCCAATAATAAAAACCTAACATACACGAACAGTGTTGAGCTTGGCAACTGGAGCAAAGGTTTCTTGATAGTCAATGCCATAGGATTGGGAGAATCCTTTGGCGACCAACCGAGCTTTATAACGTTCCACATTACCATCTGCCTTGTGCTTTACTGTGAAAATCCACTTACATCCAACTGGTTTCTTACCTCTTGGAAGATCAGTAATTTCCCAAGTACCATTCTTTTCCAGAGCCCGAACTTCCTCATTGACTGTCGCCTTCCACTGAGGAGACTTGAAGGCTTCCTGAATATTCCGAGGAATGGGTATCTCCGTGATACTAGAAGTGAAGGCACGGAACGAAGGTGATAGCTTATCATAAGAAATAAAGTTCCCAATGGGATGCTGAGTACATGATCTAACTCCTTTTCTCCAAGCTATGGGCATATTAAGAATACTGTTTTCTAACTCAGAATCAACAGTACTATCTGTAGTAGGAATATTGTTACCTGGAATGTTGCTTGGATTAGAACCCGGTTCAGCCTCATGGGATTGTTGAGAAAGTACTCCTTCCTCCGTGTCCTCTTGGATGTGCTCATTATCCCGCAAGTCAACAATGAACTCGGAATTTTCGGCAGGTAAAGATTGATTAAATGACTCTGGAGGTGTGTGATTTTTGGTGGTGATGGATGGCTCACTAAATGACTCAAGGGTCCAAAATTGATATTCTTGGGTTGGAGTCTCCCTCTGAATGACGATTTTAGGATAGTAAGACTGGGTTTCAAAAAATGTGACATCCATGGAATTGTAGAATTTCCTTGTGACCGGAGAGTAACACTTATACCCTTTTTGATGTGACGAATACCCAATGAAGATACACTTGAGTGACCTAGGATCAAGTTTATTTCGATACTGGTGATGGATATGAACAAAGACAGAACACCCGAAAATTTTTGGTGGGATGGTGGAGATGAGGCGAGTAGTTGGAAAGGATTTTAGGAGGAGTTGACACGGGGTTTGGAAATGTAGTACCCTAGATGGCATCCTATTAATAAGGTAGGCTGCTGTAAGAACAGCTTCCCCCCAGAAGAATTGTGGAACATTTGTGGAAAACATTAGCGATCTAGCAACATCTAACAAATGCCTATTTTTCCATTCAGAGATGCCGTTTTGTTGTGGGGTGTCAACACATGAACTTAAGTGAACTATCCCTTCTTTTGCTAAAAATTCTCCTAGAATGGAGTTGAAATAATCCCGAGCATTATCAGACTTCAGAATTTGTATTTTTGACTAGAATTTTGTCTGAATCATACTGTGAAAATTTTTGAAGATTTGGGTTGTTTCAAATTTGTCTTTCATGAGGAAGATCCAGGTTAATCTAGTATGATCATCTATGAATGAGACAAACCACCTAGTACCAGTTACATTTTTTATTCTGGATGGACCCCAGATATCACTATGAATTAGTGAGAATGGACGAGACGCTTTATAGGATTGAATGGGAAAATGGGACCGTACATACTTAGAAAATTGACAGATTTCACAATAAAAAGGTTTTGGATTTTTATTAAATAATGAAGGAAATAAATGCTTGAGATACATAACATTAGGATGACCAAAGCGATAGTGCCACAACATAATTGCTCTATCATTATTTTGACACGAAACCGAAAAAGAACTACCACAAATTGCCGTTTGAGGTTGTTCCTGTGGATAGTGGCGGTCCTTAAGGATGTAGAGTCCAGAGCATTCCTCAGCATTGCCAATCGTCTTCCCCGAATCCAAATCCTGAAATTCACAATGAGTGGAGAAAAAATTAGTAACACACCTCTTTTCCTTGGTGAGTTTACTAATTGACAATAAATTACAGTCCAAGTCAGGAACAAGGAGAACAGAGTTGAGAATAAGATTCCTAGACAGCACAACTGAACCTGTACCGGCAACCTTTGATAGTGAACCATCTGCTATTCAGATCGTTAAATTATTTTGACATGAGCTATATGTATCAAAAATTGTTGCATCTCCCGTCATATGATCAGATGCTCCTGAGTCCACAATCCAAGGTTTTTTACGTTTCTTACTAACAGTAAAGGCATTCAAAAAATTACCTTTGTGAGCCAAGGTTCCGGATCCTATGATGTGGTTGGAAGACGAACCAGATTGTGACTGTAGAATAGGAGACATTATTTTCTGGAGCATTTCCATTTGCTCCTTGGTGAAAGGGCTTACTTCAGGTTGTGGTGATAGTTCATTGACACCTGCATGATTACCTCGTCCTTCTTTCTCAAGAGACTGACGTGGCTTCCAATCCGCTGGTTTTCCATGAATCTTCCAGCAAGTTTCTCTCGAGTGACCCGGCTTTCTGCAATGATCACACCAAGGCCTACCTCATTTATTTTTCTGACGGTTGTCAATAGGAGTGAATTGAGTCTTAAGAGCCGAGCTTTCTGCCATATTCAGTTGTTGATGGGATCCCATCATGAGTTTTTTCCGACTTTCTTCGCGACGGACTTCAGAGAATGCCTCTCTAAGACTAGGTAGTGGTTTTACTCCCATAAGTCTTCCTCTGATTTCATCAAGATTTGTGTTCAATCCTAACAAGAATTTAAACACACGCTTCCCTTCGACAATCTTTTTATACAACAAACCATCAGCAACACACTGCCAGTTATGAACCTCAAACGTATCAAGTTGACGCCATAGACGAGTAAGGGTATTGAAATATTCAGTTACCGTAAGATTGTCTTGACGTAAATTGTGGAGGGAGCTTTCAAGCTGGATGATTTCATATGTGTTTTCCTTGTCCGAAAATGTTTCTTTTGCCATGTCCCAGATCTCTTTGGCAGTATCAAATGACAGAAAATTTTCGCCAATGTCCGTGGTCATAGAGTTGACGAGCCACGACATGACCATATTATTTTCGGCTATCCACCTTTTGTAGGTTGATGCTGTGGTTTCTGGTAGCGCTGAGGTTCTGGTGATGTAGTCATCTTTCTCCTTTCCCCGTATAAACATTAATATGGATTGAGATCATTGCAAATAATTTTGCCCATTCAGTTTATGGCCGGTGATCGGAAGATGAGAGGTTTCCATTTGATGAGAGGATGAAGATGATGAGATGATAATATCAGAAGAAGAAGGGGATGAGTCGATAGCCATTCCAAGAGCTGGACTGTATTTAGGCATGAAATAGAAGGATAGATTTGAGTAGAGGAGAGAGACAAAAACAAAATAAAAACAGAAAACTTGAATATTGACTGAAGAGGCGAAAAATAATGAGACAGGATTACACCTGCTCTGATACCATGAAATAAATATTGAGAGAGTAAATAAATATTGAGAGAGTGATTGAAAGAGAAAGAGCAAATAGGCTCTGTGTTTTCAATTCATTAAGCCTTACGATGCTACTCCATTATATAGGAGGTTTATACAACCTGATGATGGTGTGTCTAGACAACATCATGAAAGCATACACTATAAACAAATAAAAGTAATAACCACCGAAAGCATACAACATAAACAAAGAAAAGTAGCTTGATGCATATGGCATCTGATGAATATATTAGTAACAATAAAAGTAGCTTGATTTTCAACAATAGTGTCATCCTTAAACAGAATTATTTTAGTGATTTGATTGTATACCTCTAATTACATCAATAGGTCCAAAGAATGATTATAAAATGTATTGTAATTGTTGAGGATAGATTTGATAAACAAATTTTAATTTTTTTACTTGTTAAAGATAAAATTGTTACTAAAAAATTAATCAACAATGTTAGGTGGTCCGAAAAAACATGACTCGAAACACCCAAAACGACGTCGTTTTTTGTGTAAAACGACGTCGTTTTAACACATTCGAGTCATTTGAGCTACAAAAATTCGAGCCACCAAACATTTTCCAAAATTAATAATGTTTGATAAATGCTAAAAACAAATTGCACTTTTATTGGAAAAGGTTGGGTGGGTTTTGTAATTTTTTTTTAAAATTTTTTGGCGAACTATTTGATTTTTCAGATCATTCTAAACTAATAAGACTTGAAAAGTACAAAAATAAATAAATAAATAAATAAAATTTCCGAAAGATGTGACTTTTTAAAATTTTGCTAAACTGAATCGATCCTCCTGTAAAATTTATTTGTGCTTCATGAGTTTAACATGTGTACTTTTAGGTGGCTATTAACCCAAAAATTTTGGTGGGTGTGTGTGTGTGTTTTTTTTTTTTCATTTTTTTGTATCAATAGATAAGAGAGTAATTATATTGTGAGAAATATTTATATCATCAAACAAATTATTAGCCCATAATAATTAGAAAGTCAAACAATCAATTGAGAAAAAATAAATCAAACACCACAAAAAAATATTAAACCCCTCTCTATAGGAGTTAAACCTAAGACTAGTTCTACATAACCATTACGCCAAATGCCCTAGTTAATTTAGGTGGGGTTTGACCATTACTTTTTGGGAGAATTTCAAAAAAATGAAGTGTAGACAAAATAATTTCAAAATAGTAGAAGTACAAGTCGTTCATGCATAAATTTATGCAATAAAGACTTGTACTATCATCATTTTTTTAATTATTTTTTGGGGTACTTACCAATCAGTCCTATTAACTAGACTTATTTACCTACAGGTCCTAACTAATATATTTAACACTATAAAAATAAGAGACTGATAAATTTATCACTATAAATTTATTCATAAAAATAAAGAACTGATAAATTTATCACTATAAATTTATTCATAAAAATAAAAGACTGATAAATATATCTTTATCACTTAATAAATTTATCAATAGGGCTTAATGGGTAATAAGTCTCAAAAGTAGGACCTATTGGTAGTTTACCCTTATTTTTTCTACCCTTCACTTTTTTGATATTTTCCCTTACTTTTTTAGTAGTTCCTTTGTTTTTTAAATTTTTTTTAACCATATTATTCTTGTATGAAAAATCTAGAAACCTCCTAGATGTTGATTTGTGATTATGTATCAATTTTAAGCAAAATATAACAATCCCAATCAAACAATCAAGAGAAAGAGACACAAAGATTTTACGTGGAAAAACCACAATTGGACACCTTCCAATTGTGATCAAAAAACCACGGGCAACTGCCACAAGAACAATCCACTAAGAAGATTTAAGGAATTACACAGGTATACTCTCAATTATCTAGCGAATTCACAACGCCTAATTGAACCAACCTCTATGTGCCTCTTCCAACCCCATCTTCAGCACGGAATTGTCTTTCTGATGAGCCACTCCGGATTCCACCAAAGCTTCAGGCTCGAATTCTTCAAAATTCACAACTGAAGAACAACTCTCTCTTTTGTGTATCACAAACAAACCTTTGATGTACTCTCTTTAAACCATGAGTTGAATACTCAATAAAACATCAAAGAAAAAATAACAAAATATCCCCAGATATAGACCTTTAAGAACCAAAAAGAAGATCTTGAGAGATTCAATGAATGAATCAATGAATGAATAATCTAGATTGGGGAGAAACCCAACTATTTATAGAAAACCAAAGCAATCCTAGTTGGGAAAGAAAACCAACTTCTTGTAGAAAACCAACTTCTTGCAGAACTCCAAAGTAATCCTGTTTTTGAAGGAAACCAACTTCTTAAAGAACTCTTGTTACAACCTTGGTTTTGATCCATGGAATTTGACAACAAAAGGTCCTAACAATCTCCCCCTTTGTCAAATCTTGGATAAAACCAATCTAAAACAAATTTCCTAACAAAATCTCTCAAGCAGCACCACCAACTATGAACCAACACTCAAATCTATGCTCTTGAACAATTATCCTGAAATAAAATAACCACACACAAGCCAACCAAAATATGTGGAACTGGATTAAATAACAAAATATAAATCAATCCATAAACAAAATACTAACAATCCAACTGTACCAAAGAAGGATATAAGTAAAAGTAAAAACACTGTACCATCAACCAAACTACTGTACCACCAATATACATCAAACACTGGTAATGATGAACCAAACTCCCCCTCATTAAAAACAACCACAAACACTGAAAACAGTGAATAAGAAGAAACTGACAAAAATAATATGGTGGAGCAAGCATGAAATCTCAGATTTGTACCTTAGAACACACAAGATTATCCAAGAAGCATAATTACATGAAAACACAATGTGCACAGCCTCTAGAAGATTCCTCATAAAAGAAAGTGATGCATTATGTGAAAAGCATAGATCCCATGAGAAAAAGTGTGTGTGTGACTCTTGGAGTTCGACAAACACTAGATTCAATCCTAGTAGTAATATAAAAGTTGGACCTCCGACAAGAAAATCTGAGCACAACTAAGGAAAGTCAAACCACTAGGAATCAAGGGGTATTTGTTGAGTAAAAGCGGAGGCTCCCCCTCAATCAATGAATCTTTTTTCTTTCTTTCTTTCTTTTGCATTTTTTTCTTTCTTATGCATATTTTTTCTTTCTTTTGCTTATTTTTTCTTTTTCTTTTTCTTTTTTTTTTTTGCACAATCATTGGCGGCTGACACGCTCAAGAGTATGGAAACCAAACCAGAGAAGTATGGATATAATAAGGATGGCCTGGTTGGTGACTCTGAGGTAGCCTTTTCCTCATGGCTGGACTACAAAGAACAGAGGGGAAAGCCATGGAGATGCAAAAAGATGGAAGGTGGTTAAGAGACTCAACATCACCCATGATATGCTAGTATAGGTCAATTCCTCTAGAAAAGCAAAAGATACAATGCCAGAAGTCCATAGAGAAAAATAATCACTAAGTCGGAAGACTCCAAAATTTGCTAATCCAAGAGTGTGTACAGAATGAGACATACTAATCAAAAACACACACTCCAAAATGAGTAATGACCACAGAAAGCACACACATATTAACATGTAATGTATATTCTCATCAACTCCAATATGCACCAAGGACCACTCAAAAATTTGAAGCTTGCAAAACCATACTAGGAAAATCTTTTTGGATTTTTTTTCTTTAACCAAAGTAAGATAAAAAACGAACACGCACACATTTTTTTTCTTCATTAAAAAAAACACACAAAAACCCAAAAAACTAAAAAGAGTAAACACATTAACATAAGTCAAGTTTTCTCACCCAAATCTTTTTGGTCTTAACAAAATCAGGTCTAGCGGTCTTGGTAAATGTCATGGTGTTGTGAACACCCTCATGAATCTTGGTATTCCGCCTAGACAAGTAAGGTTGTCTCCTAACCCAAAAAGTATTCGAATTTCTACCCTTTTGAGACATTCTCCCATACAACTTATAACAAAAAGGGCGAATATGACCATGCATACCACAATGATGACAAATAAAAACAGGGTGTACAGAGTGTACCTTCTTTTCTTTTACCTTACCAACTCTAGGGAGTTTGAGAAGTTTTTCCTCTTGTTGAATCTTTTGTCCTCCCTTTCCTTGAGTTCTTGTATCATGAGATGTAGAAGCACTCTGTTTTTGCTCTCTCTTATCTCCAAAGCCAATGCCACTCTTGTCTGAACAGATTTGTTGAGACCCAATGATATCCTCCAAAGTCTTTGATCCTTTGTTCCAAAGACTAATGGTAACCATGGCAACCTTGAGCTCTTCCTCTTTCTTGATCATCAGTTCTTCCAAAGCAACTTGAGACATCTCGAGAGATTCAATCTTTTCTTCATACATGGCATGAGTTTCCTGTAGCTCATTCCTCTCTGTCTCACAAGTCAACAGTTTTGCACAAAGAACTTGTTGATCATCAGCTATCTTGATGGCATTGATCCTAGCCTCGGAAATCTCCTCCTTAAGTTTGACATTCTCACATTCACATGCTTTGAGTTTCTTTGTGAGTTTGTCATTCAATTTGAATAAATTAAGAGACTCCTTATACAGCTTTTCATAGGCTTGCTCAAGCTCTTCATGATCACTCTCCAAGGATTCATCATCAGTGGTATTTTCAACTGACCTCTTCGAAGACTCTGTTTGTCCTTCAGCTTCGGAAGCCGCCGTGAAAGCAAGGAATTGTTTATGTCCCTCTTCACTTTGATCTTCATTGTCACTATCATCTTCATCAGATTCTGATTCATCATCCCAAGTGACAGCGAGTGCTTTCTTTTTCTTCAAACGCGTAGGGCATTCTTGAGCAAAGTGGCCAAATCCTTGGCATTCATAGCATTGGACGTTTTCAGAGTTCCCTTGTATCTTTCCCTTCTCCTTCTTGGCTATAGAATTAATTTTGACTTTATCTTTGCCTTTGGATTTATGAGTATGAGTAGATTCCAAAAGATTAGGATTTTTATTCAAAAAAGATTTTTTAAATTGTTTAACAAAAGCAGCCATAATCTTGGAATCTATCTCACAATCCTCATCAGAATCCTCAACCACTTTATGAGCACTACTAAAAGCAATATCTTTTTGTTTCTTTTTGAAATTTCTATGTGCCTCATAAGTTTGAAGATTTCCAACCAACTGATCTAGCTTGAGGTTGTCAACATCTTGAGCCTCCTCAATAGCCGTAACTTTTGGTTGGAACCGATCGGGCAAGGATTTCAAAATTTTTCCCACAACTTTGGATTCTGGTATTTTTTCACCTAAATTGAAGCTAGAATTTACAATATCACTCAACTTCGCATAAAATTCATCAAAGGTCTCACTATCTTTCATAGAAAGGTTTTCGAAACTAGATGTGAGCCTTTGAAGTTTTGATCGTTTAACAGAAGGAGTGCCCTCATGAATAGTTTGTAAGATATCCCAAGCCTCTTTTGCGACTTCACAATTACAGATACGACTAAACTCTTCAGGTGTGACAGCGCAAAAGAGAGAATTGATAGCTTTACTATTCCAGCTACTATTTTGGTAATCAATTGTGTCCCACTTATCAATTGGTTTGGGGAAAGTTACTCCATCAATGGTAATCGTTGGTTCAGTCCACCCATTCATGACGGATTGCCAAACTTTTTCATCAATAGATTTTAAAAAAGATCTCATCCGAGCTTTCCAAAAAGAATAATTAGATCCGTCAAGTAGGGGTGGTCGTACCATAGAATTTCCCTCACGAATTGAATCCATTATCACAAATCAAACAAGATCTCGTTCTAAAAGATTTTTTTTTAAAAAAATAGAGCGTTCTAAAAGAATTTTTTTAAAAAAAAAAAAAGAACGACCTGCTCTGATACCAATTGAAAAATCTAGAAACCTCCTAGATGTTGATTTGTGATTATGTATCAATTTTAAGCAAAATATAACAATCCCAATCAAACAATCAAGAGAAAGAGACACAAAGATTTTACGTGGAAAAACCACAATTGGACACCTTCCAATTGTGATCAAAAAACCACGGGCAACTGCCACAAGAACAATCCACTAAGAAGATTTATAGGAATTACACAGGTATACTCTCAATTATCTAGCGAATTCACAACGCCTAATTGAACCAACCTCTATGTGCCTCTTCCAACCCCATCTTCAGCACGGAATTGTCTTTCTGATGAGCCACTCCGGATTCCACCAAAGCTTCAGGCTCGAATTCTTCAGAATTCACAACTGAAGAACAACTCTCTCTTTTGTGTATCACAAACAAACCTTTGATGTACTCTCTTTAAACCATGAGTTGAATACTCAATAAAACATCAAAGAAAAAATAACAAAATATCCCCAGATATAGACCTTTAAGAACCAAAAAGAAGATCTTGAGAGATTCAATGAATGAATCAATGAATGAATAATCTAGATTGGGGAGAAACCCAACTATTTATAGAAAACCAAAGCAATCCTAGTTGGGAAAGAAAACCAACTTCTTGTAGAAAACCAACTTCTTGCAGAACTCCAAAGTAATCCTGTTTTTGAAGGAAACCAACTTCTTAAAGAACTCTTGTTACAACCTTGGTTTTGATCCATGGAATTTGACAACAAAAGGTCCTAACATTGTAGATTAGAGAGTCCTTATAGGGCATGGTAAGAGTATAAATTTGGTCCAACCCGGCCCATGTCGGGTCACGCAGGCTCTCACTAAAATTCAAACTGTGCCAGGCCGGCCCACGGGTCAGAAAATTAGGTTGAGGCCCAAGAGGTAATCGGGTTTTGGGCGGGCCTCGGGCTTAGGCCTGAGCTTGGGCGGGTTTGAACATTTTTTTAAAAAAAAATTTCTATTTTTTCCACCAAAAATAACATTGGGCCTTGGGTGGGCCTCTAACAGGTGGATGGGCCTTGCCATGGGTTGAGTATGATGTCCCGGGTCTTGGGGTTTGAATAGTATTGTGTAGTTGAATAGTATGAATTTCTTTCGGTGTTTTGTTCATAGTTTTGAGTCGTTGAAATTTCTTTATACTCTTACTTAACCCCTCTTAACTTTTTCGGATTGTAAACTTTGAGTTTTGGGCATTGGAACTTGCCTTGGTTTGCAAAATCATTTTCTGAATTTCTAGGCAAAACCACTCGTGCGGAATTTAAAACTGCCCGAGCGAATCCTGACAAAGTTTTTCAAAAATTTTCAGCGTTTTCTGGGTAAAAAACTGCTCAAGCGAATTTTAGTGGAATTTTCTGGGCAGCTCTCTGGAGCAATCTGCCCATGAGGCTGAAATTTTCGCTCGTGCGGAATTTAAACCCCTCGAGTGGATTTCGGCGCATCTGTCTCAATTTTCGTACTCTTTTTCTCAAAATTGATGCAAAAAGTGTTTTTGGCTCAGATTTTTTTTTCTCCCTCTCTCTCTCTCTCTCTCTCTCTCTCTCTATATATATATATATATATATATATCCATCTATTCTCTCACTTTTCTCTAAAATACACCAAAAATCCAACTTTTCTTTAAGATTTAGCTTAAATCTTTAAGAGTTTAAGGGGGGGTTCTTACACCAAATGGAAGAGGGCGTTGAGGGTTACGTTTATGACCAATTGGATCGTGTTTTTGTCGACTTTGATTTCTAGGGTTTCATTCTCTTCATCTCCAAAGCTTGAGGTAGGGATAATCTTTGAGTTATATATATATATATATATATATTTGCAAGTTTATACATGTTTTGAGTATTTCATCATGTTTTGAGTTATGATTTTGGGTTGTTAAATCCCAAATGATGTTAGAAGTTGATTTCATGTGCTTTTACCAAAGCTTTTGAGAATATGATTATGTTATAAGGTGTGGGTGTTGTTCTAGAAAAATATTTTCAAAAATGGAACAAAAACCTTGTTTTGGTGAAACCCTAGAACTTTAGAATTTTGGAATAAAGGTTGTGGTATTATGAAATTGATACTTGATAATTTACTATGCGAATAAATGATGGAGGAAATTCTATAGTTGTATCAAATGAAGAGATTTCGTGAGAAATTGTAGAATTGGAAAGCTTGAGTGATAGTTGTTGTTATTTTGGAAAGGCCAAATGCTAAATGATGTTTAACATATGGAGAATACATGAAGGTTGATATTGTTATATTATCTCTTGAAAAAAAATATACAATGATATTATATTGATAAGAGATGTGGAATTTGATTACAATGGAGAATTGTTTGGATGAATTGAGAAATTTCAAGGAATTGATATAAAAATATATTAAATTGATACTTGATTTAATTATCATCATCTTTTGAATTGGAATTGTCGAGATGTTTAAATGGAACTTTATTATTGCATTGGACATTTGCATCGCCATACTATTTTGTCATTAATTTAAATGGATTTTGAATATTGTATTGGAAAAAGGTATTGTTTTAAGAAAGGAAATTGTTTTGTGAAACAAGATCATATTGATTTGTTTTGGGGGTAAATACGGTGGAAAATCCTATTAGGGGGTGTAGTTTGAGAATTAAGTTAGCTTGAGTGTCCTTGGTGTAAGACCAGAAACAGGCGCATGCGGGTGCATAAGCCCTCCGGTTAGAAGCCGATAAGGTAGGATTTGGTAGTGCTTGATAAGCTTACTTACAAAGACTAGCCCTAGGGATTTGCTTGAGTCGTATCTACCGCCCCTTTGAACTATATTGAAATTATTGAATTGTTAAATTCTCAAGATTGCATTGTGCACAAAAGTTTTCAAAAGGTAGAGATTTATGTTTTTGAACATGGCATGACATGCGCATTCATCCCATGAAATTGTATAAAATGTATATACTTTGTGAAGATTTTTCCTATTGGGTTTTGTGCTTACCCCTATGAGATTTTGTGCAAGAAATGATGTGGTAATCTCGCCTAGTTAGAGGCGTGGAATATGTTTTGAGAGCACAAGGCTCTTTTCTTTGTTGTAATTATTTTTGATATGCCAAGGGTCATTATATATATGGGTTCGAAAGCCACTTTTGTATAACCGGGCTTAAGTCTTAGAACTTGTAGCCCTTGAGAGCATTTATTTGCATTTGACTTATTATGCCACATGCTATAGATTCATACATAAGGGATGTTGAATGTATATTCGCATGTGAAATCTTCTTTTGTAAATCTATTGATGGTTATAAATACAAACGTTGGAGATTTGATAATGATATTAATATTGAAACTTTATTTCTGTTTACATTCAATAATGGAAGTTGATGAATTTAGATTGTGAATTTTTTTTGGCACGTGACATTGAGTCAGGCGGGCCGGGTTTCAAAATGACAGCCTAAGCCCAGGCTTAGGGTCCCAGACTAGGCTTGGGCCCGGACCTAACCTGGCCGAGTCCATCGCAGGCCGCGGACCATTTTTACATCCCTAGGGCACGGGGGAGTTTTTAAAAATATTAAGTGTAAAATCATCTTTTCCCAAATTTATTTTAAAAAATGTATTTATATCTATATAACAATGGAAGGGTTAGTTTGAATTCAAGACTCAAAATATATATGTGTCAAAATTTAGACCTTTAGATTGCTTCAATCCAAGAGCTGAAAATATCTTAAAATGTATGTGATCCAATGGTTTAAATTGTCTCATCTCAACTTTCAATGGTTGAGATGTCTCTATGTCCTAACGGTCCAAAATGTCTCTCTCCCCTCTCCATCATAGAAATTCACACGTACTCATCTCCTCTCTCTGTCTCATTTCAATTTTTGAACTCTCTCTCTCTACCTGCATCGGAGCCCATCGACCACCGACCATCGCGACGCCGACGACCACCGACCACCACGTGGCCAATCCGGAGCCGTTGATCAGGAGATCTGGAAGCTTAAGGCCCGTCATGGAGGGTCCGGATCCAGATGGAGGCGAAATCGTTCAAATGAAGGGGCAGCTTTCAAGGACTCCATCAGTGGCTTCGAATGCTTACAAGCGGTCTGATCTGAGACTGTTGCTCGGTGTTTTGGGTGCTCCTCTCTCCCTTGTGCAAGTTACCAGTCCTCCCCCTTGGCGTCAGTTTCTCTCATTTTCTCTTTCAATTTTTTTTACATATATATAGTTGTATCTACACATTCCCTTCTTGAAAACACGGGTTTCATAGCTTTTATATACATTTTGTTCAACAATGAATCTCATTTGAAACTAACCCACAAAACCCTTTTGATTTGTGGGTTGTGTTTGTTTCATTCCCCTGTTTTATTGACATGTACATGTGTGTATATTTAGACATTCAATTCTTTGGAACCCATATTCTGTATTAGTGCCTAAGTGAATTGTAACTAACCTATTTATTAGTTTTGTTTCTCTTCATAGAGAAAATCTTGGGTTAAGAAGCTAACCCATATTCTATTTATTCATTTGTAACTAACCCATATTCTCTTCATTTTTCTCTATCCCCATTGAATGTCCCAATATTAGGAATGTAATTTAACCCAACTAGCGATTTAAAGCCTGGTCCGGCATCATAGAGGAACTATGGGCTGTACTATCCTGATGGTACCCCTGTTTATAATATTGGGTTACAGGGTAACCTTCCACAGATGATTATAAATTCAGCTCCCAAGATAAATGTAAGAAACCCAGTACAACATTTGGTTAGAAATGCTCTTCGTGGTCTTTTCTTTTTCTGAATTTTGGTTTGATGGGTTAGATTCACAATCTACTTTATATATCTAGCTGATGAACTAATTCAATGAGTTAAATGAATGTTTCACTAACGCCTTATCTTCTGAATTCTTATCTTTGGGTGGTTGTGCTATTTTGATTTTTTTACTTCTATATTTATTTATTTTTTAATTTTTGTAATTATGTAAGATATATTAACTTGTATTTTTTAAATATGCATCAATTAGAAGTTTAATGACTCGAAAATAAAAATTTAAAATTTAAAATAATATATGATTGAGAAAATATGAAATAATAATTTTTTATACATATGAATAAATAAGTAATGTAAATTGTGGGAAAAAAATAAATCCATTTATTTCAAGGAAGATCTCTGTGGTTTGTTTTGACTTAATTAAAGTGGGTGGAAGGAAGATCTCCGTGCAGATCTGAGGTGTGTAATGTGTTTGTGGGTACATTATGAAAATTTGATGTTAGTTTGTTACTTTTTTTTTCAGGATGTTGCAGCAAAGATTCTTTCATTTTCTCAAAAGGGTCCTCGAGGAATTTGCGTCCTCTCTGCCAATGGCACTGTTTCTAATGTTACTATTCGCCAGCCCGGTTCATCCGGCGGTGTCTTGACATATGAGGTATGTCTTCTAACATTGTTGTGAGGTGTCTTATAATTTGGGAAAATAGCTCTGCAATCTTGAATTTTTAGACATTCTATGGCTTCCAATGGCATAATGGTGGCGTTAATTTCTTTTATTCTAATTAAGGTTCCAAGACCAAAGTATACTAATAAAAAAAGGTTCTTAATCCAGAGTCAATAAATCATTGCAGCTGCAGGGTATGTGAACTCGAACACACAGATTATGAAGATAAATAAAGGCTATACAGGCCACATTGCATACTTCTTCTGTCCTTCAAATGTTTAGATTATTGATGTTACCCATTGTGTTTAGTAATTCACTTGCGTAAATTGCAAAAAAAAAAAGGCCACTATTAGTTTAGTTTAGTTTAGTTTCATTGAAATTCATTGGGGATCGAAACAAAGGCCACTATTAGTTTCATGGTTTAAATTCATTGTCTATAACAATGCTGTTGTTGGTTGATTATTAAATCGCAAACCTGATTGAACGCTTGGAAGCTTGGAAGCTATCTCCTATGATCAAATCAATTTGGTGTATATTATATATTATCCAAGAATAAGAGAAATTTTCTATCTCCAATGATCAAATCAATTTTCTATTCTTGGATGTTCAAGATCAATTTGTTTATCTTCTATCTCCTATTTCTCTTCTTTCTTCTCTCACCATATCTGTCTCTTTCTCTCCCTCTCTCTATATTATTTCATATTTTCTCTCTATCTCTCTATTTTCTTTCATTGTATTTTTTTTTTTGGGGGGGAGGGGGGTTCTTTGTGATCTGATTGATGTCTTCTTCTAATAAGAAGATGAAAGGGGTTGCTTTGGATCCATCATCTTATGGTGGATTTGGGGATTCTAAGGCCAGGATCAAGCATCAGACTCTCTTGCAGGACTACCAAGATTTGCAAAAAGTAACCTTCTGTGTTTTTTCTTCCTATATATGCATAGATCTAGGATTTTCTTTGAAATTTCTTTCTGGGTTTTTTTTTTTTTATTTTTTTGTTGTCTGATTTGTTTTTCCCCTCTTTTATATATGCTTGGGTTTGATGGTTTGATCTGTATGTGTTTGTGGGGTTACTTTTTATTAGATGAATTTGGGGCTTGATTACTTCAATTTTGGTAGGTAGAGTTTGTAGTTGTCTAATATATTCCTTCATATCAGTCTTTTAGGAAGAAAGCCGAATACTAACTCCAAAAATTTCATAGATCCAACTATTTCTCTTCTATTTTTCATGTAATCAGATATTGTATTTTGTTTCTCTGATCTGGATGTTCCAGATCCGTTTCTTCTATTTTTCTTAAATTATATTTCTCTTATTTCTCTCAAATCAATTTCTCTTATTCTGGATGTTCAAGACTTGGTGTACAGAACGAAATAGTGTTTAGTGTATACTGTAATGTTTATTTTGTTTAATGTTTATTTTGTATATTTTGTATACTGGTAAGAACAATTGTATTTTGTTTATTTCTCTCAATAATGTTTATCAATTTCTCTTATTTTGTTTATTTTGTATACTGGTAAGAACAATTGTATTTTGTTTCTCTGATCTGCCGATCCGTTTTGTTTATTTTGGATTGAAATTAATGTATACTGCAATCTTATGTGTTTGGATTTGATTTATTTGTTTGTTGTTAGATTTTTATTTTATCAGTGTTTATTCTCTTCATTAATAGTGTTTAGTGTTCGCTGTTTTAAATTGTAAAAAAAAAAAATTAAATTGTGAAGTGATTTTTTGAACCTGATTTTTCTACTTTGGGGGAAATGATAGAGAAAACAATTGTTATGTAAATCCATATTTTCATTGGGTTTGGTCCCAAAATTAAATTCTGTGAGGGAAAGGTACAGGACGAAAATGGTCGTACCGGCAGTGTATGGGAGGACATCAACTCTTTTTGTTTTTGCTTTGTTAGAAAATACGTGTTTATTATTTATGACTAAGTAAGTTGTTCTTACTTATTCCTGATTTTGAGTTTTTCATTGACAATCTATTTATGATTTAATTTTTATGGCTGTTGAGAGAACAGAGTGTATTTGAGTTTGAATTTGCACATGACACTGATAGCTGAACTAAAATTCATGTCTTATGAATTTCTATTTATTTGTTTCTTTCCACTGTATTTGAAAACTAGATGAAATAACCTTACATTTTCTGAAAACTAGAAATTCAGTTTTTGGATTTGGAAACTTTGCAGGGGTAGTAGAGGTTAACAGAGTTTCATCCACTGATTAATCTAGATATGGGTTGTGAATTACACCGTGCCTTCAGGCACGGGCATACGCTAGTATATAGATAGAGAGAAGTCATCCAAACAGACTCGTTTGCTTTTAGCCTTTTTAACTAGAAAAAACTATGAAATCCTAAACAGAAGCTTGTTTAGCATGTGCCTAAACTAACCTTAAACTTGGTTTCATTTAAGAATGTGTTGGTTGACTTGAGGCTATGTTTGAATATTAAAATTTATAAATTAAGAAATAAAATTGAAAAGGAAAGCAAAAGTATTTATACACACATTTTATTATAAATAATTAAACATGGAATTAGATTTTTTTTTTTTTTTTTTTGACAACTATATTATATATACTTGTTTCTTTTCATTTCCAAATCCAATAACAAATATTCAATTTGAAAATATTGTATTAACGAGTGAATCAATTATAATTTATTTTTCACAATAATTATTATAATATTATATTTTCTGAGCAATAATCAACATAAATAATAGTTATTAAGATGTAAATCATAATTATTGATATATATTTTGAACATTTTCGATGAGTAACATTATTAATTTTAGAATCATAATACAAAATTTTGGAATTTTTAACCTTAATGATAATTTTGTTAAGGGGTAGAATCACAATGGAAAAAAAAAGGGTAAATTACAAATACACCTCCTGAGATTTATTTAAAATACGAATTGTCCCCTGTGGTTTGAAAAATCACAAATACCTCATTGTCAGAATTTTTTATTTAACAGAATTAATTGAAAAGGTAAAATTTCTAACTGGCTTTTTGGCTTTTAACTAAGCTTTTGACTTCTTTAGACAAGTGATTTGAGATGTTGGTAAAAAGTTACTTTTGACTTTTTTGATTGATATTTGTTTATGATGTCAAATCATAATAAAATGACCAAACTACCCCTATTCAATTTAAAATATTTACAACTTCACCTATGTGTAGACACCCCATTTTTTACCGCACTTACGACTTGGATGCCACCGCTTGCACACCCAATGATGAATGTGTATATGCTTGTCAAGTGCTCGGAATCCTCAGCAGAATGTCATTGCTTTGAGCCTTCAAACCCTACACACATTTTGCCTTGTTCTTGGACCAAAACCCTAGTTTTTCAAGCCTGAAAAACCTTGGGACTTGCCGGCCACCACATTTGGCTGCCGGCCAGAATTAGTGGCCTGTCGGCCACAAGTGTGTTTTGGCAGATATTTTTGCCAGTTGTTGTCACAGATGTATGCACTTGCTTACACGTGTATGTGTTGATATTTCTGAGGGAGTTTGATGTTTGTCTATATATAGGAGACGTCCCCTTCCATCTTTAAAGTTGAAAAATTTTGGAGCAAAATATTTTCTCTCTCTACAATTCTCTCTCTCTCTCTTGCAAATTTCTTGAGCCTTTGCCTATACACTCTAAACCAAACCTCGTGATTTTTGAGCTGAGGTACCTTTGAGCCTACTTTGAGCTCTTGAGGGTGTGTAAGTGTTGGTTTAACACTTGGAAAGTGTTCTCTTCTTTAAGAGGTATAAGTCTTAGCTTATTACTTTGCTTTAATTACTATTTTGTCTACTATTTTTGGGCTGTTTCTGGGTTGTTTAAACTCTGAAATTTTGGGCTGAAACTTGTGGTTTAAGGCCAATAAGAGTGGAGGGGTGGTTCACCATTCCTTTCACCTAGCTTCCAAAGCCTTTATCCTTGTGTTTCCCACCTCTTTGTCCACTTTCTTTGAGCTTTTAAATACTAAATTTCAGAGCTTTTTCAATGGCTAAAATTTTGTTTTGAGGCCCAAAAATAGAGAGGATAGCCTCCCTTCCTTATACTTTGTTTACCAGCTTACATAACTCCATGTTTTAGCTTATTGTTCTAGCTATTTTTGTCTTAATTTTAGCATGTTTTAGGATTGATTTAGCACTATTTTAGGACTGTTTTTGGTTGTTCATTGCATTTGAGCTTTGTATTGCATGCTTGTAATGTAATAGCCCTCATTGGTTTGATGGTTTAGGCCTTAGCTACCAACCTATTTAAGTTAATAGCATTTGTTTATGGCTTTCCATACTTGCTTTCACTCCTAATCATCTCTGCAATCTCCCTCATTTCTTGGCTTTTTATTTACTTTGAAAGTTGGTTCAAACTAGTTGCTTGTTTAAAGCATGAGATGGAGTTCTTGTGCTTAATGGTTTAATCCCTTTGGGGATTCATTACCAACGGCATGACACTTCTCACATGCCTAAAACAACTCTTGGTTTGATGTTTCTTTCCATTAGAGGACTTAAAGTTCACAATAAGACTTAATTTACTAAGGAATGATTAGTAATTAAAATGGAGTAATAAAATGAGAACTAAAAAATGATGCAAGATAATAACTTGGTTTGGGTTCAATTAGACGTTAATTGAACCCTTGAGTCTTGAATCATTTCATACTTGTTAGTAATGAAAACAGTTTAAGAGTCATTGTCGATCACTTCCCTTGATCAATCCATGATAGGGAGGGGGTTTGAGAGTCTTTTATTGTTGCATTTATTGAACTTGCACCCTTTGGTTCATAGGCCATCATGCAATGAAATTGCATTGATTGATGGTTTGTGAATCAAATTTACCACTTCTTTGAGCTGTTTGATGATAAGGAGAGGTAAGTTGTGCAAACAACCCTTCAGAATATCTTGTTCTTGCTCTGTATGCTTTCTGTTATAGCAGGAGGAACCAAACTTTTGTGGTCGGCGAGCCACAAGTTATGGACGACAGACTACTATTTGTGGCTGGCAGGCCACCAATTCTAGCTACTGGCCACTTTTGTCAAATTGAGCAGTGACTTTCTAGAGCAGAGCAGAGCAGAGCAGTGTCTGAGGTGAAAAGATGTTCTACTGTGCAACAGAAGCATTCCGACAGCAGAATAGTGGGCTTTTCGGGTGGAAATCCGTGCATGCATAAGCATTTCACTTACTTATCAAGGCTCGTTTGCTTATGGACTTGTAATAGCTAGCTAACTAGTTAATTTGTATTGTAATTAATTAGTTAAAAGTTGCTAGTTATTTTGTGTTGTAATTGTTAATTAGCTAGAATAGTTAATTTATTCGTTTTGTAATAGTTAGTTAATTCGTAGTGATTGGCTTAGCTAGTTAGTTTATTCGGACCCTCCTACGTGAGGGCGCAAACTTGTAATAACGTGTATGTCTTCCAACCCTACGTCTTTCTCCATTTTATTTACCTGTTTATATGGTTAGTTTAGGGCATCATGTTTCGTTTAGCATCTCTCATGCCTTACATCCATTGTCTTGTATGCATTGAGCTCGGCGCATCATTCTAACTTACATTGTTAATTAATACTTCTTTGAATACGTGCTTAGACCATGCTATCAAATTGATTCATATGCCATATTAATAGTCAAGCCTAGTAATTGCATATCGCATGCGTTGAATTAGTCATATTGCATAGTTAGGATCATGCATTATTCTAACTCTGTCATCTTTTTTGGTTTAGAGTACTATGTGAGCTTTTATTTGCTTTAGCATATCGCATTAGTGTGGTTGTTACCATGTCAAAGCATGTTCACCATGAGGCTAAGTGCTTAAGTGATACACTGTTTGAATGCCTGTGAATGAAGGCTAGTTGCTTGAATTAGGATAGTTTGATTCATGTACATATGAGCTCACTTTTTTAAGTGGCACATTCCCAAACTCTTTTCAAAAACATAAATGAAATCAAATATTCTAATTTTTGCAAATTAGTCTATACTTGTGTGCGTATCAGATAGTAAGTTAGCCTAATAAATCGGAACAAGAGCATATAATGTAAATAAGATTCACATCATGATTAGTAGAGGCCAATCTTTGATCGGTCGAGCAGGGGTGCTCAATTCATGACCTTTTCTTCTCGTACCTAAGTTCCTAAGTCGAGACAATCTTGGTGATGACGGCCATGTGGCCTTTGGCACGAGTCATGGTTTCCTAAATTTTTCAAAATATTTAGGTGACAACTCTGTATTTGGTAAAGTAATCCATTTTTGGCAATTTGATTCAAAATCGATTTTCCAAAAGATTTACCGGATTTGGACTCTTTAGTGTTTATCTATTCCACATTGCACTTATAAGATCAGATTCAGAACTGCGGGAGTCCGATGCTATAGGGCTTATTCGTCTTCCAAAAGCAGCACGAAAAGTCAAGCTACACTATGCAGCACATTTTGACCCATGAGGGATAGAATTGTAATTTCACCAGTGGCTGAAAATCAACTTTCCAAATGTCTTTAAATACAAAAAATCCAACTTTTAGTTTTTACTACAAACTCAAAAAAGTGGCTAAAAGCCAAGTCCCCAAAAGAGGCCACAATAATAAAATTATCTGAATTATTAATTAAAATAAAATTTTAACATTATTAAAAACTGTTAATTAACTTGATGATTTATTAATGAAAGGACCTATGTATTATGAAATTAGAAACCATAGGGGGCATAATTTATTTCTTAAAACCACAAGGAGTAATTTGTAATTTGTAATTTAAGTAAACCTCAAGGAGTGTGTTTGTAATTTATCCAAAAAAAAAAAGTGGGTATAGGGTGAAAAATAGTATGTAACCATTAGTACATTCCAGGAGGGAATCGAATAATGACTGTGTCTAATATGGGTATGCTATCACCTTAAAATTCCTAGAGGATTAGATAATTACTTGTTCCACCTGTGTGATATTAACATACATACCAATTATTTTGATTATTTGGACAATTAAAAAAGATTTGACACTTTATTTATCACGAAACGTGATCTAGATTCCATCAATGTTAGATTATTTTGAGAATTTGGTTAAAAGTTAACTTTTTAGTTTTTATAACAATTCCGGTTTTGACCCGACCTTTGTTACACTCCGAACTCGGGTTTTGTGGTTTAATATTGTATCCATGTCTTGTTTTCCTCCTTTAACTCTTCGAATTTGAGTTTTGGAACTTGTTGGGCGTGTTTGGAACAAGTTGGTTGTTAATTGGTCTAGATTGTTGTTGCCCAGATTTTGGCTCCTTCGCTCGAGCGAGCCTCGTGAAATTTGCTTATTCGCTCGAGCGAGGTTTCTTGCGCTCGAGCGAGATTTGAAAGTTCTCAGGTTTCTTTCCCAAACGCAGAATTTCTGGAAAGGTGAAGTTCTTCGCTCGAGCGAGGCTTCTTACGCTCGAGTGTGCGTGTGCATTTGTAAAACTTCTGAAGCTTTGTATTCTGCGCTCGAGCGACGCTTCTTGCATTCGAGTGAGGTCACTTGTTGTGTCTGGTCGCTCGAGCGACAACTCCTTCGCTCGAGCGAAGGTCGCGTATATCAATTCGCAGCAGAGGAGTTTTATATCACTTTTTGATCTTCTTTTTGCTAAAAACTCTAATCCGGTACTCTCTCTCTCTCTCTCTCTCTCTCTCTCTCTACAAATACTCTTTGATCCAAGAACCACTTCCCTATTTCCTTTGAGAAAAAGTGGAGCATCTTGTGGGCTTCCATTCCATCCGAACCAAGCTTGGTTTTGTGCATTTTTGAAGTTCTTCATCATCTCCTTTGAGCTTCTACACTTGAGGTAGGGATATTCTACACCTTGATATGGTTTTTAACCTAGGTATTTGTCATTTTATATAAGTGGTGGAATTTGGGAGGATTTGGGAGAAGCTAGGGTTTGGGTCCAAAATTTAAAAGATGGATTTTTATATTGGGTTCCATGAATGTATATGGGGTATTGAATATGAGGTTATATTGGTTAAAGTGATGAATTTGGACTTGGGATTGATATTTGGAAAAGAGGAAAAATTGCCTTAATTTATGTTAAATAATTATTTTGTATAAATAATGAAATTGATATGGGAAATATGATATTGGGAGGATGTGTGAGTGAATGGTGTAGTTGGATTTGATAAGTCACTCACCTATGGAAAATTTAACAAATTATCTATTTGATAAATTGTACATCTGTTTCAGGCTATCGGTGGATGATAGCTATGATTGTTGTAGAAACTGTATGAGGACTAGGTAATTTGAAACTGGTCATTTGAATTATGTCATTGAATATGACGGTTTAATTAAACCATTGAATATGTGATTTGGATAGTCATTGTATAAATACATTGTATATGTATTATTGTTTGGGAGGAGATAGGGGATGTACTCCATTGTTTGGGAGGAGATAGGAGATGGATTCCATTGTTTGGGAAGAGATAGGGGATGGACTTCATTTAAAATTAAGTTGGCCAGAGTGTTTAGGGTGAAAGATCCCAAATCTTATATATATATATATGGGTGTCGATTCCATCGGCGGAGAATCAGAAAAATGACAAGAAAATTAAAGTATTTGAATAATTATTGTTATTGAATTGTGAATGAATGAGTTGTAGTCTCATTTGGGATTGTTTAGATGATAATGTACACTTATGAATTGATTTGAAATGAATGAATGGAAATGGATTAAGATGTGGATATCAAAATTGAATGGTTATGAGGAGAATGTAAGTTGGCCTTGAGTATTAGACTTCTATTTGACATTTATATCTTAGTTAAATCTCATATATTGTATTAATTTATTTTCACTAGGCTTTGGCTCACCCTAATTGGGAAACCATTTTCAGGCACAGACGACACGCCTCCTCCAAGAACGTAGCTTGGGAGGACTTAGGAGTTGGAAGCTTTGTTTGCTTGCTTTTGTGTTTAAATGTTATTTCAAGCCAAAGGCTTTAAATGTATATAGCTTAGGACTCTCTTTTGTTTTTAACAAAGTATTATCTTGAAAAGATGTAAGCTCGTAGGGTATTTATTTTGTTGTCATCAACTTGTATTACATGCTGTAGATTCAGAATGAATGTTTATGAATGTATAACGCATGTAATTCCCTTTGTAACACAAATTCTAATATATGAAAGTATACCAATTATGTTAGATTTATTTCTCTTATGAGTTGGGTTATCTGTATTATTTTGAGGGCGTTACTGTTTTTTTTTTTTAAATGAAGAAGTGATATGATCCAAAATAGATTAAAAGTTAATTTTTAACTTTTAACCAAGTTTCCAAATCGAGCCGTTATCATTTACATATGTATACCAATTATTTTGATTCTCTGATTTTTTTTGAACAATTAAAAAGGATTTTTTTTGGATCAAGAACAATTAAAAAAGCTTGGACACCCAACGTTGACATTTCGTGCTTTCAAGTTGTGGTAGAGTGACATTTGCCTATCAATATGTGTAGAAAAATAAGTGAATTTGAGGACACCTTGTTGTACCTCTCATCATCTCACACATTATAATATTTTCTTTCTTATTTAATTTTTCATTATTATTTTGTTCACATATTTTCTTAATCTATGCAATGCACCTTAATTAGTGTTTGATAGTGTCATCCCTAAACTGAATTATTTTAGTGATTTGATAGTATACCTCTAATTACATCAACAGGTCCAAAGAATGATTGTAAAATGTATTGTAATTGTTGAGGATAGATTTGATAAACAAATTTTAATTTTTTTACTTGTTAAAGATAAAATTGTTACTAAAAAATTAATAATGTTTGATAAATGCTAAAAACAAATTGCAATTTTATTGGGAAAGGTTTTGTGGGTTTTGTCATATTTTTTAAAAAATTTTGGTGAACTATTTGATTTTTTAGATCATTCTAAACTAATAAGACTTGAAAAGTACCCAAAAAAAAAAAAAAAATTCTGAAAGATGTGACTTTTTAAAATTTTGCTAAACTGTATCGATCCTCCTATAAAATTTGTTTGTGCTTCGTGAGTTTTACATGTGCACTTCTAGGTGGCTATTGACCCAAAAATTTTGGTGTGTGTGTGTGTGTTTTTTTTTTTTTTGTTTTATCAATAATAGGAGAGTAATTACATTAAGAGAAATATTTATATCATCAAATAAACTATTAACCCATAATAGTTAGAAAGTTAAACAATCAATTGAGAAAAAATAAATCAAACACTACAAAAAAATATAAAACTCATCTCTATAGAATTTAAACCTAAGACTGGTTCTACATAACCATTACGCCAAATGCCCTAGTTAATTTAGGTGAGGTTTGACCATTACTTTTTGGGAGAATTTCAAAAAAGTGAAGTGTAGACAAAATAATTTCAAAATAGTAGAAGTACAGGTGGTTCATGCATAAATTTATGCAATAAAGACTTGTACTATCATCATTTTTTAAATTATTTTTTTCTACCCTTCACTCTTTTGGTATTTTCCCTTACTTTTTTTTTTCTTTTTTTACCATATTATTCTTATAGATTGGAGAGTCCTTATAGGGGCATGGTAGGGGTGTAAATTTAATCCGGCCCGGCCTATGATGGGTCGTGCGGGCTCTCGCTAAAATTTAGACCGGGATAGGCCGGCCCGGCCCATAGATCAAAAAATTAGGCCAAGGCTTGGGGATATTCAGGCTTTAGGAAGGCCTCGGATCTAGGCCTGGGTTCGGGCTTAGGCCAGGTCTGGGTAGGTTTGAATATTTTTTTTTTCTATTTTTCCAACAAAAATAACTTTGGACCTCGGGTGGGCTAGGTTTTGAGTGGGCCTCTAACGGGCCAATGGACTTGGCCACGGGTCAAGTTAGGCGAGCCGAGCTCACGAGTAGAGCCGGGTTTCAAAATGACAGCCTAAGCCTAGGCTTAGGGTCTCGGACTAGGCTTGCGCCCGGACCTAACTCGGCTGAGTCCATCGCAGGCCACGGGCCATTCTTACATCCCTAGGGCACGGGGGAGTTTTTAAAAATATTAAGTGTAAAATCATCTATTCCCAAATTTATTTAAAAAAATGTATTTATATATATATAGAGAGAGAGAAGTCATCCAAACAGACTCGTTTGCTTTTAGCCTTTTTAACTAGAAAAAACTATGAAATCCTAAACAGAAGCTTGTTTAGCATGTGCCTAAACTGACCTTAAACTTGGTTTCATTTAAGAATGTGATGGTTGACTTGAGGCTATGTTTGAATATTAAATTTATAAATTGAGAAATAAAATTGAAAGGATTTATACACACATTTTATTATAAACAATTAAACATGAAATTAGATTTTTTTTTTTTTTTGACAACTATATTATATATACTTGTTTCTTTTCATTTTCCTAATCCAATAAAAAAGATTCAATTTGACAATATTGTATTAATGAGTGAATCGATTATAATTTATTTTTCACAATAATTATTATAATATTATATTTTCGGAGCAATAATCAACATAAATAATAGTTATTAAGATGTAAATCATAATTATTGAGATATATTGTAAACATTTTTGATGAGTAACATTATTAATTTTAGAATCATAATACAAAATTTTAGAATTTTTAACCTTAATGATAATTTTGTTAAGGGGTAGAATCACAATGAAAAAAAGAAGAAGAAGAAGAAGAAGAAGAAAAAGAAAAGAGTGGGTATAGGGTGAAAAATAGTATGTAAGCATTAGAGTACATTCCACGAAGGAATCGGATAAAAAGAGTGGGTATAGGGTGAAAAATAGTATGTAAGCATTAGAGTACATTCCACGAAGGAATCGGATAATGACTGTCTAATGGAATGATCATTAATTTCAACTTCAATTTGATGTACTAAACATGATAAAGTTCAACGAATTAATTTCAACTCTAATTTCAACCCATTTCTTCTTCCTATCAAACATGTTGTAGAGCATATAACATACAAATTTTAATAATAAATAATCAGATAGAACATTACATAATTGCTCATTCATCACCTAAAAGATCCCAAAGGTTCACATTATTAAAGAAAATGTCACTCCAATCACTCTGGTCTTCATCAATGAAATTGCCACAAGATGTATGTATACCTGGTCTTATTTTCTCATCCCAATTCCCTATGTTGCCCTCCTCAATCAAGCCATTTGCAGACCATGTGATTCCATTGTTAATTTTGGAGTTAGCAACAATGTTATCCCATGATATTCCATCATCCCGCGATGGTGGTAGCGGTAGCGGTAGTGGAAATGGCTCACTAAGGTTGTCTCTTGTTCGAATATTTTCTGTAATGGCAGTTTTGTCCATTAACCGTGGTTGGTTTTTGGAGAAGATTCGAGGCCGAGGTCGTATAATTTTGGTTTCCATCTCCTCTTGAGTCTTGGCTTTCATCTTTTCTCTTTGAGTGATCAGTTTCTTCTGTAAGTTGGTATTCCAATAGTTTTTTATATCATTTGATGTTCTTCCGGGAAGTCTACCCGCAATCAACGACCATCTATTTAACGAAAAAAGCGAATGCATTAAATATAAGGGTAAATTATGTTTATTTCATCAAAGATTTGGAGACAACACAGTAAGTCACATAGTTTAATATAATTATATCAACTTCTTTTTTGATAAAATTAATATAATTATATTAAACTTGTAAAATTTATTATATTTTTGACAAATCTCATGAAGGTCTATGTAATTCACCTAGGATTTAATGTATATAGATAAAATAATAACGAGGACATATAATGTGTTTAATATGTAACTAATTGTACATTAGTTTTTAAACTTAGCGACAAAGAAGAATTTAACTGGGGAAGAATTATATTGATTGATGCTTCACTTCTAAATTTTTTGCAGTCGCTTTGTGTTTGAAAAAAATAAAAAATAAAAAATTGTAGTTTAGTTTTTTATTATTTATTTATATTTTCAAAGAAATTTTGAGAGGCACAATAACCCACCTAACATATTTTGTAATTTTTTATTTATTGGGACCACTATATAAACAGTGATGGAATCAAGATTTCATTGTTGAAAGGGTTAACGGAATTTTTTTTTTTCATCATATACACAATTATACATGTATGTACAATATAATTTATAAATTATATATATATACACATAGAAAAAATAAACAAACAAACTAAATATTATAGAAGTAATATCTAATATGATGAACAAGTTTTTTGGTACAAAATAGAAAGAGAATGCAAAATAGAAGAAGAATATGATATATATTTTTTATATTAGGAGACTATTTTATATAAAATGATATATATATATATATATATTTAACATGTTATCACAAATAATATTTTTCATAGAAATGGGGAAGTCATGGTCCTTATTATTTTTTCTAAATTCCGTCCCCGTAAACAATGTCACGTGATTCTAAATTAATATTTTTTTTCCAATATTTTAAGAATATCGAATTGGACTTGTTGCTTTTTTAAATGAGACCATGTGACGTTAAAAAAAAAGAGTTTTGTACATGTGATAAATGCTTATGATAAAAATTAAAAAAAAGTACATGTGTTAGTTAATTTTTAACTTAGGCCGCATTTGGGATTTATTCAAAAAAATTAAAAAGTTTAAACTATTATTTTTTATTAATTAAAAAAATTCAAATGTCAAATTCAAATTTTCACTCATAAAAACTCAACTAATCATTGCAACTTTTAAAATTTATTTACTTTTTAAATTTTTTTAAAAGTTTAAAAAATCACTACAAAAATCTATCTCAAATGAGATGTTAATACTAAGATGTGACATAAGTTTCAAAATGTAGTTCAAAAAAAAATATCCAAGCACAAAATAACTTGCAATCGTTCAAATATGCCCATGACTATTCACACATTACAATAGTCGTACTTGCCTGTTGCCTAGCAGCTTATGAAGCCTGATAATGAGATCAACTTCATCCATCGTAAAATTGCCTCTTTTTATGTTTGGTCTCAGATAATTCAGCCATCTTAGTCTACAACTTTTTCTGCATCTATTCAATCCTGTAAATACAAGAAGCAAAGGCATTTTTTTCTTGGATGTAAATTAAGAATACAAAGGAGCACGCCAAAATTACATCATTATTTCAAATAATGGTATCGAAAAATGTGTCAGTATTCAACGTGACATAATTCAATATCAAGTAATACATATCAAGAATAGGATATCTTCATTGTGTGAATTTCTAAAAAGAAAAATGATTTGTGGCACTAATTTGTTGAGCACTAATGGCACTAATTTCTTGTTTTGGTAACTTTGTTTTTTTTTTTTTTTTTTTTTACCTGATATAGAAATTCGGGACATTAGTGCCCCTGAATTTAGTGCCACAAATCACAACTGTTCTAAAAATTATCAGTTGCGTTGGTTTTGATTCGATTGTATCAATGATCAATTAGCTCAGGAATTATTATGGACTGATACGTATTGGGATCTAATCAACTCATATGTAATTTTTTATTCCAAAAAATATATTAAGCTATATCAATATCGTAAGGACAAAAAATTTATACGTGTCAACTTATTCACTATATCAATCAATGTTTAAAATCACACCAAACAAAAGAAGCAGCAGAAAAACATCATAGCAAAAACAACTTTGCTCCACAGCTACATACCTATAATAAATTATTATTTTTTAACCAATTACACATGTAGGTGTGTGTATAGCAATATTCCTCTTTTCTAGTTTTGGAAAATGCATGAAATTTGTTATTTGTGTGTGCTAATCTAAGTTGGTATGTACCATTTAAAAAATACATTGTTTATTTTAGCTAGTGGATATTTTATTCATTCATTTCGACATATCCTTTCATTTTAACTAGTCATTTAAAACTATTTCTCTTTTGATGTGCATTCTCCAATAAAAAAGGAAGAAGAGGAGAGAGACAGAAGGAGATGAATAATAATTATTGTATTTGGTTTCAATTTTTTGAATTTAATTTTTTTTTAAATTGAATTTTTTATTTTTTATTTTTTTTTGTTTTTAGTGAATATTTTTAAAATTTTAAATATTTTTTTTATTTCTTTAGATGTATCTAAAAAGTAAAATATTTGTAAAAAAATATTTTAAAAAATCAATAAATACACTAATATAAGAAATGTACTGAATTTTAGTATATATATATTTTTTGTATTTTTGTTATTTAGTGCATTTTTGAAAAAAATTTCCCACAAATATTATAGTTTTTAAGTATATTTATGTTAGGTGTATTTAAAAATTAAAAATATTGCTTAAATATTAAAAAAAAAGTTAGTAAAAATAAAAAAATATGAAAAATAAAAAATTTTAATTTTTTGAAAACTGAATCATAAAAATCTAAACTAAACAAGCTGAATATTCTTTTTGAATGTTTAGATAGCGTGAAATGATTCTCCAAATGAAATTAGTCAAGACGTTAAAAGATACAGCAATGCTAGGTATCATGAAAAACCTTTCATGAAAATAATCATGAAAGTTTTGTGACCCTTGGATTACACTTAGAATAAAGCACCACACACTAATCAAGGTAATCCAAAGATAATAAATCTTTCATGATCATTTTCATGAAAAGATTTTCATAATCCCTAACTTTTCTCTAAAAGATAAAATAACCAATATTAGAAAAGAGACTAGCAAAAAAACGCTAAAAGTGTCAATTTAACTAGCTTATCTGAGATGCTAATGAGAACTTTTTTTCCTTAATCTTTAATTTCTTAATATATATTTTTTTTCAAGCTAATAATTACTTTCATTTTGCCTTATTAAAAAGGAAAACCACAAAACACAAACGTGGGACAAGAAAAATATATCCACTTAAAAATGAATCATCAAATAGCCCCTCTCTATCTCTCATAATATTTTAAGCATTTTTTTTAAAATTAAACTGTTTTGAGCATCCACATTAATTGAATGACTAAAATTATTTGTTAAACTGTTTATTAATGCAAAAAGTAATAAAAATTTTATTCATACAATTCTTTGTATTAAAGGTATTTATTAATTTAAAAAGTGAACGAGTGGGCCAAATTTTTATTTTTTATTTTTTATTGATCAGCAAAGAAAAGTTTTTTTAATCAAAGAAAATAATCAATTTAATTAAAATATGTGTTAAGTGAGAAATATAAATTATATACATATAGTAAAAAAAATAAAATTTCACCTCCTTTCTCTCTCTCCTTTTTCCTCTCTCTTCTTTTGTATGGCAGAGTTTTGCCTCCCTCTCATCTCTCACCTTTTTCTCTCTCTCATCTGTAGAAAGATAGAATTTTGCTGCTCCCCCCCCCCTCTCTCTCTCTCTCTCTCTCTCTCTCTCTCTCTCTATACTATTAAGAAAAAAAAAAAAAAAACCCAACAAATACAATGTTAACTAGAGAGAGAATCCATTGAAGATCCATTTTTTACCTGCTCTGGAAGGAATTTGGTGCCACATTCCCTCTCCATATTGCTCAATGCACTTCTTTAGCAGACTATCTTCTTCTGCAGTCCATGCACCTTTTCTCACTCCTAATGGAACACAACAAACACTATCCATAGGGATACAGCCTTAACAACCTTCCGAGTAGTACTATGTTTATGGTTGATGTGTGTGCGTTTGTCTGAATAACTAGTAGACTTCCTCGCGCACGTGACTTGTTCAGGTACAGCTTTCCTTAAATGACTCCCAAACTCTCCCTCATGTGGAAAGATTATTCGATGCGGACATGATATTAAATAATAATAATAATAATAATTTTTTTTTTTTTTTTACTCCTTATTTGCATGAATTTTAAGAAAAGAATAATTTTACGTACCTATTCAAAATTTATTTCGAATGACATTGCATGTTTGTGATTAAATTTATGCGGTGTGAGAGTGAATCTAAATTATAAAATGATAATTCTAAATAAATTTAGGATAAATAATAATTAGTATGTTTGGTTTTAATTTTTTAAATTTAATTTTTTGAAAATTAATTTTTTTATATTTTTAGTGAATATTTTTAAAGTTTTAAGTA
Organism: Camellia japonica; assembly: GCA_030407325.1. Lineage (NCBI taxonomy): Eukaryota > Viridiplantae > Streptophyta > Magnoliopsida > Ericales > Theaceae > Camellia > Camellia japonica. Next base: position 19,345,897 of record JAPPVO010000059.1, on the reverse strand, counting down.
ATTTTTAAAATTTTTTAGATACACCTTACTTAGATATATCTAAAAAGTAAAATATTGGTAAAAAAAATATTTTAAAAAATCAATAAAAATACAAGAATATAAAAAATATACCGAATTCTCGTATTTTTTTTTTTATACTTTTGATATTTAGTGAATTTTCTAAAAAAAAATTTCACAAATATTATGCTTTTTAAGTGTATTTATATTAGACGTATCTAAATACTAAGAAAAAATTATTTAGAATATTAAAAAAATTCAATAAAAATAAAAATATATATATGAAAAATAAAAAATTTTAATTTTTTAAAAAGTTAATCTTGAAAATTTAAACCAAAAGTTTGTAGTGTCAGTCTTTTTTTTTATTTTTTTTTTGTTACTGAAAAACCCGCCCTACTCTCTCGCAAGTCCAATGTAGCGTCTCTTGCAAAGATTATCAAGGTATCCTGTTAGTCATTTTAAGTAAAAAAATTATAACTTGAAAACTTACTCTGATCTCTCAAAATAAACTCTGCTTAAATAAAAATTCACACTTAAAAAATAAACAGCTAAAGAGAAGTTTGTAGTGTTAATGTTGAGAAAACAAAGAGCTAAGTCCAAGTTTTACATCGCTCAACATCCACTAGGACACACAGGGAGGACAGATTCACTGATCTCAACAAATCTTTTAAAATTAAGACGTGTGGATTTAAGTGTGTGTAATATAGAGCAAGTCCTTTTCTCTGGAATTAAATGATGCCCCACTGATAACCGACACTTTTATTTGCCTATATTATTTATGGGGACCTGTCTTTCTGGTCATGATGGAGAGCTCTTGAACTAGTGACTTCCATTAGTGGCCGGGCCCGGCTATTATATGCTCAGCTTGATTGGTTGTGTTTTTTTAAAAATATTTTTCAGAAAATTTTATTTTTTTATTTTTCATATTTTTTTGTTTTTATTAAATTTTTTTAATATTTTAAGTAATTTATTTTATTTTTTAGACGTACCTAATATAAATATATCTAAAAAGTAAAAAAAATTGTGAAAAAAACTTTTTAAAAATTCACTAAATATCAAAAATATAAAAAAATACGAGAATTTAGTATATTTTTTATATTTTTATGTATTTATTAAAATTTTAAAATATTTTTTCACAAATTTTTTACTTTTTAGATACATCTAAGTAAGGTGCATCTAAAAAAGTAAAAAAAATGTTTAAAATTTTAAAAATATTCACTAAAAACAAAAAAAAAAAACACGAAAATCAAAAAATTGAGTTTTCAAAAAACTTAATTCAAAAAATTCAAATCAAACACACTGATTATTTTAGAAAAATAATATGTAAGTTTATTTTTTTAATTTATTTTTTAGATTTAATAATATATAAATAAAATAATTAATTAATAATTTGAAAAAAGATGAGAGAAAGTGTTACTATAAACACTCTAATTAATTACCATATCATTGGATTTAAAAAATAAATATAATTTTTAGATATAAACAACAATGCCTATTATTTTAATACCATTTTAGAATCGGATTTGTTAAATATATTAGGTATTGATTTCCTAAATCAGTTGTGATTGGTAGCTCGAATCCCCTTCCCCCGAATCCCCCGAAATTCACGAACGACGTCGTTTTGTGAAATTTTTTATTTTTTATTTTTTTTTTCTCCATTTCAGACGAAGAGAACACAGAAGGGGGAGGAAGAAGAGAAGAGAAGAAGAAGAAGAGAAGGGAGGGGGAGGGGGAGGGGGAGGGGGAGGGGAGGAAGAGAAGGGGAGCGGGAGCGGGAGGGGGAGGGGAGGGCCCCAACAAACTAGGGCTGGAGGCGGAGGAGGAGCTGCCGGAGGCGGGGCGGAGGCGAGGCGACGCCGGACGACAAGCTTCGAGCTGCGGACGACGAGCTTCGGACGACGCCAGGCAACGAGAGGTGACGCCGGGCGACGAGCTTCTTCCCCTCTCCTCTCTTCCTCCTCTTCCCCGATCTCTCTCTCTCTCTCTCTCTCTCTCCTGAATTTCGGGGGATTCGGGGGAGCTCGGTTTCGAGCTCCCAAGCTTTATTCTTCCTAAATATATTAGGTATTGTCATAATTAGGTCTTTTATGGGATACTCTTTTTCATAATTAGATTTTAAGTAGAATACTTTTTCTTAGCCTATATATACAGGCCTTCTATTGTATGGGACATATCATTCAATACTATTCATTCAATATAATTCATTAAATATGATACATATTATTCTTTCTCTCTCTCTACTATTCTAACATAGTATCAGAGTTAGGTTAAGAACCTAATAATTTCACTTCACCAGCGGGCGGCAGCCTTCCTTGGCCGCCCACTGGACCTCAACATATTCCGCTGTCATATTTTTCTTTTAGTATCGCTTTTTGGTAATCTCTTCTTCTATCCGTTGGTTTATTTCTACCCCAAATATCTCTATCATATTTTTATTTTTATTTTTTTTTACTCATAATACATTTTTTTTTCCCCCACTTTATCTTTCGCTCTGCTTCAACCTCAAATTGGTTTCTATCTTCAAACCTATTTGAGTTTGAGGGGATTATTATATCTATATCATGGTGAACATGGCTATACACCACGCAAACCATCTAAGCCATCTCCGATGGCGCACAACTTAAGCCGCCCCTTGTGGCACACCATTTAAGTCACCCCTTAGCGTACCACCCAAGTCGTCTTGTTTGGCATACAATCCAAGCTGCACTTTCTAGCGCACAACCCAAGCCGCTCCTCTCTGGCGCACAATCTAAGCCGCTTCCTCTGGCACACAATCCAAGCCAACCAGGAGTAGAAGAGGCACATAAGGGTCGGTCCGATTCGGGCGTGGATTCGCTAGGTAATTGAGAGTACACTTGTGTAATTCCTTTATGTTTTCTTAGTGTATTGTTTTGTGACTCTTACCCGTGATTTTTTATCACAATTGGAGGCGCTTTAATTGTAATTTTTTCACGTAAAATCGTTGTGTCGGTTTGTCTTGATTGTTTGATTGGGATTGTTATTTACTGTTTCAAATTAATACATAATCACAAATCAACATCTAGGAGATTTCTAGATTTTTCAATTGGTATAAGAGCAGGTCGTTCTATGTTTTTTATTTTTTTTTTAAATCTTTTAGAACGAAATCTTGTTTGATTTGTGATAATGGATTCAATTCGTGAGGGAAATTCTATGGTTCAACTACCCCTACTTGACAAATCCAATTATTCGTTTTGGAAAGCTCGGATGAGATCGTTTTTAAAATCTATTGATAAAAAAGTTTGGCAATCTGTCATGTATGGGTGGACCGAATCGACGATTACCGTTGATGGAGTAACTTTCCCCAAACCAATTGATAAGTGGGACACAATTGATTACCAAAATAGTAGCTGGAATAGTAAAGCTATCAATTCTAGAAGTATACATCAAATGATTGTTTGTTTATTCAATACAAAAGAGAGTGTTGTTTTTTGGTGGATTCTGTGGAATTCGAGCCTGAAGCTTTAGTGGATTCTAGAGTGGTTCATCGTCGTGGATTCAACATCGGCGTTATGGATTCAACGTTGAGCAAGACAATTCCGAGGTGAAGACGGGACTGGAAGAGGCACATAGGGGTCAGTTCGATTTGGGCATGGATTCGCTAGGCAATTGAGAGTACACTTGTGTAATTCTTTTATGTCTTTTTAGTGAATTGTTTTGTGGCTCTTGGCTATGGTTTTTTATTACAATTGGAGGCACTCCAATTGTAGTTTTTTCACGTAAAATCGTTGTATCGGTTTGTGTTGATTGTTTGATTGGGATTGTTATTTACTGTTTAAAATTGATAAATAATCACAAATCAACATCTAGGGGATTTCTAGATTTTTCAATTGGTATCAGAGCTGGTCGTTCTATTTTAAAAAAAAAAAAAATCTTTTAGAGCGAGATCTTGTTTGATTTGTGATAATGGATTCAATTCGTGAGGGAAATTCTATGGTTCGACCATGTGGGACACAATTGATTATGAAAATAGTAGCTGGTTCAACATCCAGTCTCTACAACGGTCCAGCATGATCCCGTAAACTGTCCCGACATTGATTCCGGTTAGCTCCTACATCGGTCCAGCATGACCTCTTTAAACTGTTCTGGCATTGGTTCCAACCAATTCCTACAGTGGTCCGACACGACCATAAACGGTCTCTCGACATTAGTTCTAGCTAGTTTCTATATTGGTCCGGCACGAACTTAAATTGTCCTGACATTAGTTTCAGCCAGTTCGTATAGTGGTCCAACATGACTATAAACTGCCTCTCGGCTTTAGTTCCTATCTCTGATCTATTTCAAGTGCCTTTGCGCTCCTGTTCGGATTTTGCAATCTATTTTCCTTTTAGTTTATTTAGATTTATTTCATGTTTTAGTTTCTCTCTCCAAACTCAAGATGTTTATCCTCCTTGAGTTTGGGGGGATGTTAATGTATATATGGTATATATTCCTATATATATTAGGTATTGATTTCCTAGATATATTAAGTATTGTCATAGTTAAGTCTCTTATGGGATACTCTTTCTCATAGTTAGATTTCAAGTAGGATACTCTTTCTTAGCCTATATATACAGACCTTCTATTATATAGGACATATCATTCAATACTATTCATTCAATATAATTTATTCAATATAATACATATTATTTTCTCTTTCTCTACTATTCTAACAGGATTAATATGAGATTATTTTATGTCATTTGTCTTTCAAAAAAAATTGACAAATAATAATATATTATTAGATGTGTATACAGACATGTAATTTTCACCAAATAATTTTTATTTTTTCATAGTCATTGATTATGTAATAAACCTCTCCATTTTAGAGTCACGCAATATCTGGCTCTTAGCGGTAGGAAATGTAGACATGAAACACTTTTCACCATGCAAAATAAATTCTATTTGTTGGGAAAAACTTAGAAAAAATTACCAGTAAATCCTATGTGGTAGAAAGTTAAACCATTTAGTCCTACAAGTTTTTTTATGCACTATTTAGTCCCACTATCTACATCAACAACATCATTAACATCATCAAAACATTAGCTACATCAACAACATCATGATGTTCTTCAGCAATGTTCAAATCAGATCGAATCAATACGAGCCCTAATCGACTCCCCAACAGACAGATCCATGATTCTTCTTCTACCAAGACTCATGCTTGGCACAACGACCAACCAACCCCACTACTTTTAATTGATATTTAAACCCCACTACTTTTAATTCTAAATTGATATTTAAACCCATAAAATTGCAATTCCTTATTGATTCTTCAACCCTTGATCTCAGCCCGAACGTTGTCTAATCGAAACAGACTCTTTCTGAGATACGCGATTTCCCTCTGGTTTGTTCTCTTTCTCTCTCCGTTTATACATACATACATATATGTATATATGTATCTGTAGATCTATGAAGAACACAGTTACATAATTGTATAGATTAATTTGGGAATTCAACTGTTACAATTTTCAATTTTGTGCTGCGGTTTCCTGTTCATTGTCTAATTTGTGTTTGTTTGTTGGGATCATCAGCAGAGATCATAATTCAAATTTTTTTTTTTTTTTTTTTTGTGATCATTTTTGAATTTCTTTCCACTTTTCCTTTATTTTTCTTGATGTTCAGAGCAAACGAACTGGTCGTTGTGATTTTATTCTAGAATTTGAAGTTTGATGATGGCGATGATGTGTGTTGTTTTGATGATGATGACGTTTGATGTTATTTTGATGGTGTTGTTGTGATGTTTGATGTTTGTGTTGTTGATGATGTGATGACGTTTGATGATGATGATGTTGTGATGTTTGATGTTGTTTTGATAATGATGTTTGATGTTGATGATGATGTTGTGATGTTTGATGTTGTTTTGATGATGATGTTTGATGTTGTTTCGATAATGATGTTGTAATGTTTGATGTTGTTTTGATGATGATAATGTTTGATGTTTAATGGTCATTAACATTGGGATAGGACGGTTCATAAGAAAATTCATAGGACCAAATGGGTTACAACATACAAATTTAGGATTTATTGGTGCATCCCCCAAAAACTTAACATCCTTACAATATAATTTTTAAATTTATACACAATAATATGAATTATTTCATATCAATTATTAATTTATTTAAAAATCAATCGCTTAAGATTCAATTCTCTATCATGATGGTGTGAAATACTTCATGTAAGTTATATTATAGTGATTCCAAACCCAATTATAAAATAATTTAAATTTCAAATCTTTTGCTCTCAGAGATTTTTTTTTTTTTTTGATAACTCAGGGTGTCCGGGCCAGCTTGCGCGCACCTCGACTAATTCCTGGGGGACCAATCCCACCGTCCACTAGCGGGGGGCCCATTTAAAGCCAGAGCAGAGTTCCGTATGGACTGGCCCAACACAAGAGTTGATAGCACCTAAGAGGTTTTGAACCTGAGACCTAGAGAAGAGCAAACTCCTAAGTCCCAAGCCTCCACCACTAGGCCAACCCTTGCTCTCAGAGAATTTAAAAGAATTTAAATTTTAAACCCATCCGTCCGTCCATTTCAAACCCAATCATTAAATGAAAATTATTTGAATTTAACAAAATCCAATTATAAATGATGTTGAGTCTTTTAACAAATATTTTAACTTAAATTTTAAAAGAAGTCCACATATTATTTTATTTTATAATTTATCATGTAACTAAATAATATAAAATTTCTCATTCTAAGCCCAGTCAATAAATTAAATGGGTTCAAAATCTTAGTCTAATAAGGACTAACGAGCCAAAATACTTATCCCAACCTTTAATCATATGGGATTGGCCTGGGCAGGCCATCGAACTACTTGATCATCCTAAGTTACAATTAGTGAATCATTTTAATATTTGTTGTATATGACTTACAAACAAAAATCAGTATATTGAATGACTCAGATCAACAGAGTAGAGCTCCTTGATAGTCCCACAGCCTGGTTGTAACAATCACCTCCTTAATTAAGCATGCTAATTCTCTTATTCACATTGATTATGTGTTTATGTGCTATTATGTATGTCTGGGCATAGGATTATCCGAACCGCCTAATCCGAACCGATCCGCATACAAATAGACAGTTTCACGGACACAATGCGGGCGGATACGGTTTAGAATATGGCATTATTGTCCGCACCTGCAAGAACCCACCCACACTTAGACTCTTTTTTTTTTTAATAATTTTAAACCTGGACTGTTGATTTCATTCATCCTATCCTAGATATTTTTGCTCAACAAACCAAACCCTAATTGTATTGTTAGGTAGTGAATGATTTTGATAATTTAGTTTAGGATTTTTAAATATGTGCTTGTGTTAGTTTATGATTTTATTTAAAAAATTGGGATTTTGAATGATTTGCTTGTGTTAAAAATTGACTTTGTTGTGTTTTTAATTTTATAAATTTTAATTCATTAATTATTAATGTTGAACATTTTAGAAAATGGGAGGAAAAGAACCCAAAATAAATATTTACAAAACGGAAAAAAAAAAAAAGGCCAAAAAGTAAATTTTTGAAGAAAAAAATCCAATATGCAAATCACCCGCACATTTGCGAGCCTTATCTGTACAAACCGCAACCCGCACACTGCAGGCAGTTGTGGGTTCAATTTTTTCCAAACCGCACATATGCGGACGGATCCAAACCGCAAACCGAACTATCCAAAACTGAACCGCGAGCACCTCTACTATTATGTGCCATGTCTGAAATGAAATGTGATGTTGTGAACATATAGGGTTAGGATATGAATTGAACTTGTCTGAATCAGTAAATTTATACTAGATAAAATTAAATAATTGGATAGGTAATTAGGGCCTAATCTATATTGGTATAATTAAGTTTAGTCTAGTTTAGACTAAATTAGATTATGATTAAGTGAATTTGTTATAATTTAACTTAAACTTATAAGTAAAAAAGCTTAGGAATTAGAGATTAATTACATCTCTTAAACCATTCATCAACCTAATAAAGGAAAGAGAAAAGTAAGAGAGAGAGAGAGAGAAAGAGAGAGAGAGAGAGAGAAAGAAAGAGAGTTAGTGCCTTATTGTTGGAGTCAAAAAGTTGAGAGAGAGAGAAACCCTAGAGAGCTCTAGAAGAAGAAGGAAATGAGAGGGAAAAGAGGAACTAGGCAAGATTTCTACAATTTAACCCTTTAAGGTAAGAATTTTTTGCTAATTTCATGAAATTAGGGCTTATACGCTCATCTTCTTGAAAGATTGAAGCTTAAATTGAATGGGTTCATGGTTAAGTTTAGAGCTGAGAACCCATATGAACATAAAAGAGAGGAATTGTAGAAGTTAGTTCAAAATTTGAGCATGCATAGAATAAGTTTACGAAAATCATGATTTTCTTGCATGGCCTCTCATGATTTCAAAGGAATTTCTACATATAAGCTTGAGTTGAAGCTCTTAAAGTTAGATTTTATGATTCTACAATTTTTTCCAAAGAATTTGATCTTTGTATGGAAGTTGAGGTTTGATTTGAAATTATGATTGTTGTTAAAGTGAGATATGTTATATTCAAGATGTTTTGAAGAGTTTTGGGTCTTGAAATGCATAAAATTGAAGTTTGTGGTTGCAAAACTCAGCTCAAGAACTGAAGTAGCTTTTTAGATTACAATTGAACCCAGATCGCAATTGCGGCCTGAGGATCGATGAAGGGCTCATGCATAAATGCGGTTTCCACTCGAGAAAGGCACTGTTCCTGCTGCTGAATGTCTCTGTTGCACAGTAGAACCCTTGCATTGATTTCCACCTCCAGACCAACTCTATTCTGCTGGGGGAGTACACTGCTGGATTTTGCACTTATGGCTGGCAAGGGGCTTGCCATCTACTGATGATGGCCTGTCGACCATTGATGGTGGTCTGCCGACCACAAAAGATGGCCTACCGGCCACTAATGATAGAACTTTCCTATTGCAACAGAGAGCAAATAAAGCAGAGACAGTGTATTCTCAAGGGTTTGTTTGCACAATTTACCCCTCCTTATCATAAACAAATCAAAGGAGTAGTAAGGTTGGTTCACAAACCATCAATCTATGAAATTTCATTACATGATGGCCTATTAACCAAAGTGTGCAAGTTCAATAAATGCAATAAAACAAGATTCTCAAAACCACCTCCCCATCATGAAAGATCAAGGGAAGTAGTTGACAATGAATCTTGAACCGTTTACATCACTAATGAGTATGAAATGACTCAAGACTCAAGGGTTTAATTAACGTCCGATTGAACCCTAACAAGCTATTATCTTGCACCTTTTTTAATCCCAATTTTATTACTTCATTTTAGTTTACCAACCATTCTTTAGTCCATTGAGTCCAAAGGTGAATTTAAGTCATCTAATGGAAAGAGGGCTCAAACCAAGAGTTGCTTTAGGCATGAAAGAGACATCATACCATTGGTAATGAACCCCCAAAGGGATTAAACCATTAAGCATGACATCTCAATCTCATGCTTAAACAAACAAATAATTTGAAACCACTTTCAAAGCAAAACAAAAGCTAAGAAAGGAGCGAGGTTGCAGAGGTGATTAAGAGATATCACAAGTATGGAAAGCCATAAATAAACACTATCAACTCAAACAAGGTGGTGTCTAACGCCTAAAACACCAAGCTTATGAGGACAATTACACTGTAAGCATGCAAAACAAAGCTCAAATGCAACAAACACTTGAAGACAGTCCTAAAACAATCTAAAAATAGTCCTAAAACATGCTGGAATTAAGACAAAAAAGACTAGATTAATAAGCTAAAACATGGATCATACTAGACTAATAAGCAAAACACAAGAACATGAGGCTAACCCCTCCAATTTTGGACTTCAAAACATGATTTTAGCGACTGAAATAACTCTGAAAATTAGTGTTTGAAAACTCAAAAAAAAGATAGTGTAAAGGTGGTAAACACTGGGGTAAAGGCCTTGAAAGTAAGGTATAAAGAAGAGTGAACCACCCCTCAATCTTTATTGGCCTTAAAACCCAAGCTTCAGACCAAAAATAAAGAGTTTTATAGTCCAAAAACAGTTGGAAAATAGTAGGAAAAAGAGTAGATACAATAAGTAAAGAGGCAAAGCCTTATACCTCTTGAAGAGAAGATCACTTTCAAGCAATAAAACAAGGCAAACAATACCCTTAAGAGCTCAAACAAGGCTCAAAGACACCTCAACTCAAAGATGGAGAGGTTTGGTTAAGAGTGTATAGGCTAAGGTTAAGAAATTTCCAAGAGAGAGAGAGAATTGTAGGAGTGAGGAAAAATTTTGCTCCAAAATTTTTCTAACCTCTAAAGCAAGAGGGGATGTCCTCTATATATAGAAAACATGAATTTCCCTTAGAAACATCCAGACATACACGTGGGAGCAGATGCAAGCATCTGTACAAACAGCTGGCACAGCTATCATAAAATATCTGCAAAAGACATTGGTGGCCGGCCGGCAATCACTGGTGGTCGGAAAGCCACATCAGTGGCCGGCAACCCATAGAGATGGTCGGTAGGCCACCAGAGATTGCAAGCTTGAAAATCATTGAGTTTGGTCCAAAATAAGGCAACAGGGATGCAAGGTTTTGAAAGCTCAAAGCTATGGCGTTCCGCCGAGGACTTCAAGGACTTGACAAGCATATGCACTCATCATTGGGTTCTTAAGCGATGACGTCCAAGTCGTAAGGGTCGTAAAAAAATGGGGTGTCTACAACAATTGTTCACGAAGAAAAAAATGATAATTATTTATATATGTTTTTATAGTTGCATAAGTTTTGATTGACGAGGTCAGATGACGATGCCATATATAGGCACCATTACCAGAAATGTGACCACCCAGTGGAGACATTTTTTTCACAGTTTGTGTTGTGGTACAACTGCAATCCACTGAAAACAAAAGCATTTTTTAGCTTAGCACACATTATGTGATTTGTTATAGGAAAAAGAAGAAATGTCTGAACAAATGTGTGTAATTCGTATTGTCTGGTTAAACACTGTAATTGAATTTTTGGATTAAATGTTGCCTTGTATAAAATGTACATTTGGTTCCTTATTTGTCTAACATGTAATTGTTACAAACCTTCGAAAGTGTTTATGTTATAGCAGAAGGTCTTGATGTTGGAGCAAAGCATTGAAATCTCTACACATGTTTGTGGTTTGTTAGCCTTTTTCTTTCAACATTTTTCTTTGTGGGAATTGACACAGTCCAGAGTGGCAAAATAGTGTACTGTAACATAGGTCACTTACTTCACAGACACATTTTTATGTTAAGCTTCTAATAGAGTTCATTGATTAACAATTTCTCTCCCTCCCTTTAATCGTTGACGATCTGTACATGTCACACCAAAAAGGGAGAGGAGATCTATTTCATGATCAATGTTTGAGAATGAGCCACATTATCACATCTTTATTTTAAACCAATAATAAAGGACATTTTATTTTCATGACAGTTTATACACAGTTAATTTTGAATTTGAATGACATGTTATAGCCTTGTGCATTACAATATACATCAATATTACCTACCAGAAATGGAAAGTAATGCAGACTAAGATTTTGGGACCCTTTTTTTTTTTTTTTTTTTTAAATTATATGATTTTAGAATTATATTTTGACTATGATTTTGCTATTAGTCTAAAGTAGTCAGTGTGTTTTAGGAAGTATGATAAGGGTATAGTTGTTGGAAAAAATAGTTTGTTGGTGACTTTAATGTGAAATTAAAGTAGGTCCCAACCATTGGTTGAGGTAGGATTAAATGGGTTTCTTTGTAACAAGGTCTTTACAATATAAAAAGAATGACTAAAAACCATTAAGAATGAAATGAGAAATTGTCTCATAAAGATGGCCTCATGAATGAGGCATTAGGAATTGTGTATAACTACCAATCCCACATTGATTGTAGAGAAAAACTTTGATGGGTATTTAAACCTCAAGATTATGAGAAGGGCATGAGCCCTTTCGGGCATCCAAATTTTCCGAAGGAAGGGAGGCATAGTGTAGACACCCTATTTTTGACCGTAAGACTTGGGCGCCTAAGGTTGATCACTCGATAATGAAAGTTATGTTGTACAAACATTCAATTTCTTCAGCAAGAAAAGCTTCTAAATCCCAACCTTACACCCCATTTTTGACCAAAAATATTTTAGACCAAAACTTTTTTAGACCTTAAAACCCACTTTTTCAAAACATTTTTCCAAATGTTTCTACAATGTTTCGAGGCTCACATTTCGTTCAAAATATTGCACTTTTCGGTAAACTGAGTAAGGACAAAGTGGAAATAAATGAAAGAGAGGTAAATTCTTTGAAAAATATTTAAAAAAATCTTATTTATAGGTTTTGAGTTGAAGGAAATTAGAGGAGAGGGAAGAAAACTAGTTGGGGAAGAAGTTAGGCATTAATCCGTTAGGATAGAAATGAGCAGCCTTCACTAAAATAGGCATATCTCTTTACACACTTAGAATTTATATGTGAGTCACCTCTATTGGAAATAAGACTTCCGAGACTTCAATTTAGACTCAAGAATGACCTCAAACCAAGTCCGGATGAAGAGATATGCCTATTTAAAGTCTGGTCTGGAAGTAGGTTTTTGTGGACGGCCGCCCAATATTAGTGGCTGGCAGCCCACTTTTAGTGCCCTGCCAGCCAGTTGTGAATTTGGCCATTTTGAGTGGATTGGATTGGCCACCCAGGGACCCACAAACCACTAGTGGCCTGCCAGCCACAAATAGTGGTCGGCCGCCCACTATTAGTGGCCTACCGGCCACTTGTGTCAAAACGCAGATATTTTTTGCCAGCTATCTCCACAGATGCATGCACCACTCCAGCTGTCTCTATATGGATATTTCCAAGATAGTAACATATATTTCTATATGTAGGGGACCTTTCCTCTTGGTTTTAAGGTTACAAAAAATTCTAAATTCTCAAATTCTTGAAAATCTCTCTCTCTATCTTGCAGCATACACACACACACACACTCTCTCTCTCTCTCTCTCTCTCTCTCTCTCTATACTTCCTAAACCAATATTGGAGCTCTCCTTGCTGAGATTATTGAGTCCAAATTTCAGCCCTTGAGAGTGAGAACTTGTGGGTTTGCTTCAAGAGGTATAATTTTGAGCATCTTTACACTATTTGTTTTTCTATGTTTTCTTGCTGATTTTGAACTATTTTTATACTATTTTTATGGAATGAAACATGTGGTTTAAAGCTACCGAAGGTGGAAGGGTTAACCACCCTTCTTTGAACTTTGTTCTCTAAGCTTTTGCCCTTGTGTTTCCCCTTATTTTCTCAACTTTTTTGATATTTTTACCAATGATTTTCAAAGTTTTTTAGAAGTTAAAAATCATGTTTTGAAGTCCCAAAAAATTGAGGGGTAGCCTCCCCTCCTTATGTTTGTTTCCTAGCTTAATTGCTCCATGTTTTTATATTATTTTTTTAGTTGTTTTTCCTTTAATTCCAGCACTTTTTTAGTGTAAATTAGGACCGTTTTTAAGAGTTTGTTTCATTTATGCTTTGTATTTCATACTTGTAGTGTAATGGTCCTCATAGGCTTGGTGGTTTAGGCCTTAGCCACCAACCTATTTGAGTTGATAGCATTTATTTCTTACTTTCCATACTTGTGTTCACTTCTAGCATCCCTGCAATCTTTCTCCTTTCTTGGCTTTTTCTCTTTGTTTTGAGAGTTGCTCCAAAAAGAGTGCTGTTTAAGCTTGAAGGGTGATATTGTTCGTAACGGTTTAATCCCTTTAGAGGTTTATTACCAACGGCATGATCTCCCTCTCATGCCTAAAACAACATTTGGTTTCGTACTTCCCTCATTCAGTGGACTTAAAGCTCATTATTGGACTTCATTGACTAATGAATGGAAAGTAATTTAAAAAGGGGTAATCAATGGTTTAAAAATAGAACAAGAAAATAAAATGGTTTGGGTTCAATCGGACGTTAATTGAACCCATTGAGTCTTGAGTCGTTTCATACTTGTTAGTGATGAAAACAATTCAAGAATCAATATCAACCCTTTTCCTTAATCAATCCATGATAAGGAGGGGGTTTTGAGAGTCTTTATTGTGCATTTATCAAAATTGTATCCCTTGGTTCATAAGTCATCATACAATGAAATTGCGCCGATTGATGGCTTGCGAATCGAGCCTGCCTCTCCTTTGAGTTGTTTGATGATAAGGAGAGGCAGGGTGGATAAACATCCCTTAAGAATGCTCTGTTTGTGCTCTGTTTGTTCTCTGTCGCAACAGGAGAAATTCAACATCAGTGGCCGGCGGGCCATTTTTACTAGGCAGCAGGCCACTACTTTTGGGTTGCCGGCCACTTTTTTCAACAAGGAAGTGTCCCTTTTCCAGCAAAACAGAACAGAAACTGAGGTTAAAAAATCAATGCAATCTCCTGATTGTGCAACATAAGCATTCCAGTAGCAAAACGGGGAGCATTTTCGAGTGGAAATCTACATCCATGCATGAGTCATCCCTCGATTCTTGGGATCTGTTGAAATAATGTTATAACAGTAGTATGTTTTACTTAAATTAGCGAGTTTGTAACTAATTAGTTAGTTTAGTTAGAATAGCTAGTTAGTTTTGTGTTGTACTTAATTAATTGGCTAAAGTAGTTCGTTAGTTAATTTACGGTGTTGTAATAATTAGCTAGTATGGTTAATTTATTTCATTTGGTTTGTAATAGTTAGTTAATTAGTAGTAATTAGCTGGGGCATTCATTCGGACCCTTCTGTGCGAGAGCAAAAATGTAATAATATGTATGTCTTCCAACCCTATGTCTTTCTCCCATTTATTTACTTGCTTATGATGGGTAATTTAGAGCATCACGTTTCTTTTAGCATTTCCCATGTTTGAATCCATTTGTTTTGCATGCATGAGGTTTGGCTCATCTTTGTTGAAAACATGTTGAAACTGCATGCTATCAAATTGTTTCAAATGCCATATTAGTAGCCGAGCCTATTAATTACATCTCGTATGAGTTGCATTAGGCATATTTTGTATTAGTTAGGATTATACATTTTTCTAACTAGTTTCTCTTTTGGCTTGCCTCGGGAATTGGGGTAAGCATTTATTACTTTAGCATATTGCACGTGTGATTGTTGCCATGATAAGCATGAATACCGTGAGGCTAAGTGCTTAAATGCTATATCTGCTTGAATGCCTGTGGATGAAGGCTACTTGCTTGAATTGGAATAATTTGAGTAATGTATATATGAGATCGCTTTTTCAAGTGGTACATATTCAAAACAATTTTTTAAAACAAACGAGAATTCAAATGTTCGATTTTTTGCAAATTAGTCTATACTTGTGTGCGTCACATATTAAGTTAGTCTAATAATTGGAACAAGAGCATATAATGTAAATAAGAATCACATCATGATTAGTAGAGGTTGATCTTTGATCAAGCGAGTGGGGTGCTCTAATCATGACCCTTTCCCTCTTGTACCTAAGTTCCCGAGCAGAGACACTTTGGTGATGATGAATAAGTGGCCTTTGGCACGAGTCTCAGGTTTCCTAAATTTCCCAAAAACATTTAGGTGGTGACTCTGTATCTAGTAAAGTAGTCTATTTTTGGCATTTTGATTCAAAATCGATTTTCTAAAAGATTTGTCAGATTTGACTATTTTGTGTTTATCTATTTCACATTGCACTTGTGAAATCAGATTTAGAACCACGGGAGTCCGAATTATAGGGCTATTGTATTTAAAAGGAGCACGAAAAGTCGAGCTATAGTTTCTGGTGACTCTACTGGAGAATTTAGAGACGTTGACTTGAAATTCATGATGGGAAATTTTATCAACACTTATTTGCATTTGTATTGGTTCTTTAAGTCACAGTATTTGCTATCTGCTATTCTTGGGCAGTTTGCCGGAGGCTTGCCCAAAAGCTTGCCAAAAGGCTAACCGGCATGAGCTTTGTTATGTTGGGAACACAACCCTTGGATCTGGACTACCGTTGTATCGTTTGATCCTCCTTTCACTTCTCGATGTTATATGTGAGAGGTATATTAGGTAGTCTTGCTGAGGTACCCCCTTTGACCATTCGGCCTAGCTGCATATAGTAAAGCCCTAGTGACTTTTCCAAACTAGGACAGGATGCTCACCCGAATGCAAGAATGCGCGAAATCGCTTGATTGAAGTAGTGAAATCCTAGTTCATGACAAAACTAGGACAGGGTAACCCCCTCATAGGGTTGCTTTGGCTCTCTTTTAATTGGTTTGTGCTTTACAATGAAATTATACAGGAATGTGCATATCAGTTGTAGGTTAGTATCTGTTTTAGGGTAGAATTGAGTGTGTAGTACAATCATTCAGCTGTGATCATATTTGTTATAGTGAAATTGGCCTGAGGTGCTGTTTGTTTTCTCTTTTGCAAGGTAATCCTGGAACCATAGCTTCAGAAGGCTCCGATATCCCCCTGGTACTCTGAACTTGTGTCGATAGACTTTGTGCAGTCAGAGATTTAGTTCAGGGACAACCAGTGTTTGCTTCGTTGCAGCCGATTACAAGGCGAATGAGGATTAGACATAATTCACCATTCCAGTTCCAACAACAATCACCCCTCGGCTCACCTGGGTTCAGGAACAATCATCTGCTTCCAGTCTAGCACAAGACTAGTCACCTATTCCAATGGCACAGTATCCCCCGGCCAGTATACAGGAAATAATACATCATTTGCAACAGACAGTTGAGACACTACAACATAACGCAATCCATCAAGCCGAGGTTATAACCAGGGTGCAGCAGCAGCAACAGCAACAGTAGCCAACAACGGCCTCTGCGTCACATGTACCCGCCGCAGCTATCCCAGTGCCCGGTGCCATTGCTAATACTGCCAATGTTCAAGAAAATCAGGGTAATTCAACAGAGCCAATCCTAGCACAAGCTTCCAAAACACCGGTTTGTCAGATCAAGGCGCCATTTGAATTCAAAGTCGATCCAACTAAGCTCAAAGTCAACAAATTGGAGAAGTTGTTCAAGAGAGCACAAGGGGTTAACTCCATCCCGGACATAGAGGATAGATACACTGATTCTACAGTTATATTTTCAGATCAGTTTAAGATGCCGCACATTGATTGTTTTGACTGTTTCGGGGATCCGATGGTCCAATTGCAATTGTTTTCTGCTATCTTGTAGTCAGTGGGCTTAACTGGACCACAGAAGCTATCTCTCTTTGGCCGCACCATGTCGGGTATAGCGGTCATTTGGTATGCTAAGTTGGAAGATTCCGTTAAACAGAATTTGTAGAAGATGGTCAAAGCCTTCATAGCTAGTACTCTTACAATACACAGATTAAGGTCCCAACTCGTGATCTCGAGGCAACCCGTCAAGAGCTGAAGGAGGGTTTCTCTGAGTTTGTGACAAGATAGAGGGCCATAGCCTCGATGATGACCATTAGACCTTTAGAGAAGGATCAGATAAGAATGGTTGTTCACAATTTGCATGGCAAGTTACTGCAAAAGATGATTGTTCTACCTCTATTTACTTTACAGAGCTTCATGAAATGAGGGTTCAAATCAAGGATGCCATCAGACAAAGGATCATTGTGGAAGATAATGAGCCTTTAAAGAAGAATGTTGTTCGCAGTTTCAAAACACTATCACCAGTCCCAAACCAACCACTTCAACTCGGTCCCAAACCCAAAATTTCTATTCTCTTTACATGAGTCTCTCTCAAGCCTTGAACACGCTACTAGAAAAAGACACCTAGAGCTCCTAGAACCCCGACCCCTTCCAAATCCTCTTCCACAAGGACATGACCCCACTAAATACTGTGCTTATCATCAACAACACGGTCATGATACAAACCATTGCATCTGCATCCATCATAAGATTCAAGATCTTATTGACGAAGAGATCATAACTCCACCAAAAAGACCTCAGGCCACCACTAACCTAATATCTTCACACCTCAACCTAATCCGTACACTACCATCCATCTATAACCCCAACATATGCATCAGCCCTGCCCATTTACCCAAGCTTGAGGTGTTCATTCCAGAAATTACGGACTTATGTATGATGGATGCACTTGAACCCCAATCATCTCAAGCTCATAAACCCACTACTTCTGATCTAATAAGCATGATTGAAGATTTGCAGAGAACTCTGGCAGATTTAGCCTTTGGGATTTTAGCTTTCTCATCGACCACATCACATGCAGAAATTTCACGCCAAAAGGCTCCCCAATCTTGGGCGAGCTGCAATGGAAAATAGTCAACCTAAAGCTATCTCGAATCTAGGTGGTCACATGTCAACAATGAATGACCCTTGCTTCGATATAGCCACCCAATCCCTTGGCAAAGCTAAAGTAAGGGGCAAGAACAGGCCGGGGCAAGTATCAATCCTGATGCACATCTCTAATGTACTATTGAGGCTTTGAAGTTCAAAGGGCTGAATAAGCAATAAGTGCTTGCAATTGTTGCAAAAATATTGGATGACACTTTTGTCACTCAGGATGGGAGCATTTTGAATCAAAGAGCAAGCTAGGGAAAGGGATGCCATACCAGAAACACCTATTTCAGCTCCAATCCTACACCCATAAGAGATCATCAAACCCAGTCAACACCTGCCAACCCTCTGTCATTCTTGTCAGGACTGGTAACCGCACCTTCAATCCTATTTACATGACCTTATCCAAAGCTCTCCAAATCCTCATAGGACAAGGCCATCTCAAACCTCTTGACCCTCGGCCTCTCCTTGATTCCCATCCAGCCAAGCATAATGTTGTTAAGTACTGTGCCTTCCATCAACAAACTGGCCATGACACTGACGGTTGTTTTCATCTTCGCCATGAAGTTCAAGATCTGATTGACAAAAAGGTCATCACTCCACTGGGTCCTACAAAGTCTATCGGCGCTAGATCGATGCACTTGGAGGATAATGTGACTATGTGATCGGGAATGAACCACCTGCTGATGGCGCTCATTTTACTCCAGATGTAGTGGATGGCACGCACTGTTTTAGCACTTTGAAATGTTTATTGTAATTTTAGACTTGGGTATTGAGTCAGTCTTGTTGTGTCGCAGGTTGGTGATTTCGAGGGTGTTAACTCGAACATCACTTCCCTGTTTGTTTTTGTTTGTCTATTCACTCTTTCTTTTTGCGTCTGTTTCTACCTTTGAGCTAGTTGAGCCAAAAGATCTGAATAGAATTGCAGTAATTTCATCTACTTTTCTGTGCCTTTAAATCATTGCATTGACCTAAGTTTTTCAAAACTTTTCTAACACTGTGATGAAAATAAAGAGAAAGGAATTCCTCGGGATTTGTAAACTTTGATCGACTGAGAGGAAGAAATACGTGTTAAGCC
This sequence comes from Camellia japonica, assembly GCA_030407325.1. Lineage (NCBI taxonomy): Eukaryota > Viridiplantae > Streptophyta > Magnoliopsida > Ericales > Theaceae > Camellia > Camellia japonica. The sequence goes on along the minus strand of JAPPVO010000059.1, from coordinate 19,326,620 downwards.
CTTAATAAATGAGATCATGTCTGTTAATGTGAGTACTGAGGAGGATCCTAGCTTGGTCCAGATTGATTCTACATTGTCTTCAAAAGGGCACGAGTGACTAGTTGCTTTATTAAAAGATTTCAAAAAATGTTTTACGTGGTCTTATAAAGACATACCTGGAATTGATCTTGAGATTGTACAGTATAGGATCACTCTCAACCTCAAGCCTCAACCCATTTGCTTTCAAACTCTGATTCAGAATGATCAACGATCAACCAAAATATGAGGCTTGCATGGCCAGATTTGAAGCAGCCCTTGAACTAGGGGCAAGAAGGTCAGATGTCATCAGAGGAAGCTTGCATAGCTGAATGAGAAGCAACTCTTGAACTAGGGGCAAAAAAGGTCAGATGTGCTCGAAGATTTAAAATTGGGTCATTTCTCAAGCTGGTGGAGATTGACAAGAAAGCCAAATCCCAGAATCTAAGAGAAATTTTTTTTGTTTCACTGAAGGACAATCAGGTTCCTATCCATGACACCAGGGGCAAATTCAGACCCAATTGGATGAGCTCTTACATCATCAAGACTATTTAGTCAGGGACAATAACCATTCTCGTGGATTTAGATGGCTTAGAGATCTTACGATCAATCAACATGGACAAGTTAAAATTCTCTCTCCTTGAGAGGCTCGCTGGGCCGAAAACCCGAAAAGGCGACCCAAGTAAAAGTTAGAGCAAGAAAAAAAAGGAAAAAAAGAACGAAAATGAAAAAATTGAAGCAAAAAGCAATAAAAAATAAGAAGAAAGAAAAATGATAAGGAAAAATAGAGCTCGCAAGGTTGAAAACCTAGAAGGGCGGCTTTGGCAAAAGTTAGAGTGCAAAAGGAGAGTGTTAGTACCCGAGTGTACTTTAACCCCAGAACTACGTAAGGCCTAATTCCCATCTTTAGAATACGTAGGCAACTTCATCTTGAAGTTCGACCCCAACCATTTTCAACCTGCTTGTCTCATCCATGTTGATTGGCTTATCCTTGTTCAACTCGGCTATCCTATCCATGTCCAATTAGCTCATCTTCATTCAAAATCAGGTGTCCTATTCCATCAAAGGATTCAGCTGCAAGACAATTCAAGTTCAGATCTGAGGTTGTGCATCTCAAGAGTTAATTCCACATTGGTCGAGAAGTGGCCATTTGCCAAAACAGTTTTTGAGGATTTTTAATAAAGCTAACTAATTTTCTCAAAAATTATTCCATTTGTCCAAAATTGGACCATTTCTTGGACCCAAAAAAAAGGAAATTTTTTAGTGCTCACGGCCTGAGTTACATGATTTCAAAACAGAAAGTTGAACAAGCATGTTAATCTAACTCTCATGTTGGTCAAAATTGTTTTAGAAGAAGCCAAAAAAATAAAAAATAAAAATAGTCAAAATAATGAACTAGGGGCACAGTCGAATCAGGTTTTCTGTCTTTTCTCCATTGTCAACATACTCGCCAAAAAGGGTACAACTAAAGCTAACAGCAGAGGCCAAAAAACTCTCTCAAGCAGCAAGGTATCAAGCCAAGTGTGAATCACGGGCTGGAAATAGAGTTGGATATTCGACCCCCCCTCGTAGGGTCCACAACTTTCAACTTATCCATCAACCACACCTGCGAAGGGATAAAAAAATAAAGAGAGATTAAATAATAGAGAGATATGCGTTGAGAGGAAAAGTGAGGAAAGGGCTTTTCAGAGAAAATAGAGATCGAGTGCTAAAGTGATGTGAGAATCACAAATAAGAAAGGGTAGGAAACAATACTTGGAGAAGCAGCGGGCTCCCCATGAACTGAGAGGTCTTCCACTGGTGGTAAACATTCAAGTGTTGTGTTTGTTGTTTTTGTTTGTCTCGATTCTTGTTTTGAGTCGTTTTCAGTGCAAATAGTTGCGTTTAGGTTGTTTTTATTTTGTTTTTTTTCTTTTATTGAGTCGTCGTGTACTGTGGTTAATTGTAGGCTCAATACCTAGTTAAAAACTCATTCTCAGTTCTAATTTCAAGAAAATAAATCATTTTCTGCTCAGAGTACTGTGCCATTCCCAACATGGTGTGCAAAATAGAATTCTTTCTTTCATAAACTATAGGGTCTAACCTAGGTCAAAAGAAAGAGCAACCGAACAAAGACCTATCTGAAGCTACATAGGTTTCAGACTGCAAAGCAAAAGAAAAAAAGGAAAAATTTGGAGCATCTTAGTGTGTTTCAACTTCAGCAAATTTCGAGATTGCGTTCTAGGTGCACCTTCTCAGGCCTCACCATTCCTCTGTGTATGAGTGTACCTCGACCCCGAGTTCAAGCCTGTTTCAAGTCAGAATGGCGATCAGAGCGGCATCCGTGGCTTCTACATGTAGATGCTACCCCTTGTCAGTATTTGAGGACCTTTGAACTATAAGTTGAAGGTAAGAGTTTGAAAAACACAAGAGGGAGATCCTTATCAGAGTAGAGCGATTCATCGCCACTCGCCCTATGAGGTGCTTTCTAAAGCGCTGCTTTGTTTATTTATTGCATTTTCTAAACATCATGCATTATATTGCTTGTAACATGTATCATATTATCGCACTTACGTTATCTTGTATCATTTATCATTTTACGCTGAGCAGCATTTAGGATCTTTGTCCCCCGGGGCTTTTCTCAGGACACGTAAGACGTGTTTTCGAGCGATTTTTTTATCTCAAGGTATGCGAAACATAACCTTGAGCTGTTTTTCTCTTCTCATGATTTCAATATGTTTGGGATTTGTTCTTTCTCTCCTCACGATTTCAGCGTGGTTAGAGTATCTCAGGACGCGTGAGACGCGACCCTAAGCAATAGGACCTCCTTTCATGATTTTAGCGTGGTTTGAGTGTTCCCTTCCTCACACGATTTTACCGTGTTTTGGGATTTGTTCTTCCTCTCCTCATAATTTCAGTGTGGTTAGAGTATCTCAGGATGCGTGAAACGCAACCCTAAGCGATAGGACCTCTCACGATTTCAGCGTGGTTTGAGTGTTCCATTCCTCATACGATTTCAGCGTGTTTGGGATTTGTTCTTCCTCTCCTCATAATTTCAGTGTGGTTAGAGTATCTCAGGATGCGTGAAACGCAACCCTAAGCGATAGGACCTCTCACGATTTCAGCGTGGTTTGAGTGTTCCATTCCTCATACGATTTCAGCGTGTTTGGGATTTGTTCTTCCTCTCCTCACGATTTCAGCATGGTTAGAGTATCTCAGGACGCATGAGATGCAACCCTGAGTAGTAGGACCTCCTCTCACGATTTCTGTATGGTTTGAGTGTTCCCTTCCTCTCACGATTCCAACGTGGTTGGAGTATGTCACCCTATTTGTCTACTACATCATCTATCACACTATCCTGTGCACCTTGTATCACACTGTTTTGTGCATCCTGCATTGCACTGTTTTGTGCACCTTGCATTGCACTGTTTTGTGCACCCATACCGCACTGTTTTGTGCATTCACCTTGCATCGCACTATCTTGTGCACCTGTAGCGCACTATCTTGTGAAACTTGCACTGTTTTGTGCATTCACCTTGTCTCGCACTGTCTTGTGCATCCTCACTCGCACTGTCTTATGCACTTACCTGGGTTTAGGAGACCTTAAATCCTCTAAAAGTGCAATTCGTTTGGTGTTTATTGTGCCCCGAATAGCTTCAGGTAGTCTGGTATAGCCACCTGACTGTGTTTGTAATGAGTTCCTAGGAGATCAACTGCGATGGTGGAAACTAGAGTTTGAATGGCTGAGGTCTAGAACGCAAAGGTTCGGGATTTCTGAGACTAAAGTCTAGTTTAAATACCCAAGAGTGTATCCTCGGCTTGAAATCTGTATGGTAGCACCATAAGTTGAGGTAGCTTGTATGCGCTTCAATTCTGGATACTGAACCAACCTAGTCTGTCACCCTGTTGGAGAATAGGGAAAGTTGCAAACATAACCAGGAAGAAAAGTAGTACCCGCAATTGGGAAGCGCAAAATGAAGAAAGAAGTCTTCAAACTAAGAAGAAGAGGTAAATCCCCAGCAACATAAGGTGAGTCATCCCCAATTACCCCTGTAAGGTTCTTTTTAAGGCACCACTTCCTAGCTGCTACATCGCATCTATCATCTAGTACTTCTATCATATTGCATATAGAATTTATTACATGCATCTATTACACTATCCATTACACCCATTACATCATCTCATTTTATCATCATGCATCCTTTCCATGTTAAGTTGTCTGGCATGTGCTCATACCTTTTCCTCGTTGAAACATGGTTTTGTCATGTGTAAGTACCCATGCTGTGCTAAGGCCAGTATTGAGGGTGTCAACACCTTTTCTGTAATGCCCCGACCCTTCACATGTCATCGATATTGTCCACTTTGGGCCACGCCACACAGATTTGTTCTTCCTAGTGGGTCACTCATCCCAGAACTACTCTCGCCCAAGCACACTTAACTGGGAAGTTCTAATAGGGATTTCACCACCTAAGAAAATGCCTCAATGTTATATAAGAGTTCCGGTTTTACTTTTATAACCCAGGAACTCCCTCTCCATTCTCGATGTGAGACATTGGGACCTTACAATCCACCCCCTTTTAGGATTGCATATCCCCGTGCAGTAGCCTGCCAACTCACAATCCCGCCCACATGCACCGAGAGATGCTAGGAGCCCACACGTGGTACTCTGGAGAGTCGACTCTGATACCATTTGTAATGCCCCAACCCTTTACATGTCATCGATATTGTCCGCTTTGGGCCACACCAGCACAGATTTGTTCTTCCCAGTGGGTCACCCATCCCAGAACTACTCTCGCCCAAGCACACTTAACTAGGGATTTCACCACCCGAGAAAAGGCCTCGATGTTATATAAGGGTTCCGATTTTTACTTTTATAGGCTAGGAACTCCCCCTCCATTCCTGATATGGGACACCGGGACCTTACATTTTCTGTGTTAGACGTGGTCTGTTTTGTATCCATGCCTTTTCTAGGTAAAATGTGGTTCGGCCTACATCTTATTCACTACATCCATTACATTCATTGCATTGTACTTTATTTTGTTGCATTTAGCATTTAGGATCGTTATCTTTCCCCAGTAGATCATTCCTCACTTATATCATACCACCCAATTACTTGTACTCTTTCTACGAAAAAAATAGTTTTGCATGTGCTCGCACCCCTTTCACGTTAAAACATGGTTCTGTTATGTGTAAGCATCCATGTTGCGCTAAGGCCAGTATTGAGGATGTAGGCACTTAGCCTATGTTAGGCATCGTTCGGCTGTGCCCACTTCTTTTCTATATAAAACATAGTTTGATTTACGTCTCCATTCTTTTATGGTATTCGTGTGCTTTGCACTGCTTGTGGTTTGATTATTTCGTTACATTATGTATCATTTGCATTCTGCCCCTGAACTTGGCTGGTTTGATTCCTTGTAACGGGATATGTAGGCAACTCTCAGGTTCAACCAACTACATCTGCATTTTGTTTATTTGCCCAAATCTTACGGCCTTGTCAAAATGGATCGTCTTTGGGCTTTGATATTCACTCACGTCATTTCATGACTTCGAGCTCTGTCAAAGAGGGGCAACTGTAGACACCCCATTTTTTACCACCCTTAAGACTTAGGCGCCTCAAGTTGATCACTTGATAATGAAAGTTATGTTATACAAACGTTCGATTTCTTCAACAAGAAGAGCTTCTAAATCCCAACCTTACACCCCATTGTTTACCAAAACTTTTTTAAACCTTAAAACCCTCTTTTTCAAAATATTTTTTCAAACAATTCTACGATGTTCCGAGGCTCGCATTTCGTTCAAAATATTGCACTTTTCGGTAAACTGAGTAAGGACAAAGTGGAAATAAATGAAAGAGAAGTGAATTCTTTGAAAAATCTTTAACAAAATTTTATTTGTAGGTTTGGAGTTGAAGGAAATTGGAGGAGAGTGAAGAAAACTAGTTGGGGAAGAAGTTGGGCATCAATTCGTTAGAATAGAAATGAACAGCCTTCACTAAAATGGGCATATCTCTTTTCACACTTAGAATTTAGATATGAGGCCACCTCTATTGGAAAAAAGACTTCTGGAGCTTTAATTTAGACTCAAGAATGACCTAAAACCAAGTCCGAATGAAGGAGATATGCCCGTTTGAAGTTGGACTAGAAATAGATTTTATTGGATGGCCACCCACTATTAGTGGTCGGCCGCCCACTTTTAGTGCCCTGCCGGCCAGTTGTGAATTTGGCCATTTTGAGTGGATTGGCCACCCAGGGACCCACAAAGCCACTAATGGCCTGCCAGCCACAAATAGTGGCCGGCCGCCCATTATTAGTGGCCTGTCGGCCACTTGTGTCAAAACGCAGATATTTTTTGCCAACTATCTCCACAGATGCATGCACCACTCTAGCTGTCTCTATATGGATATTTCCAAGATAGTAACATATATTTCTATATATAGGGGACCTTCCCTCTTGGTTTTAAGATTACAAAAAATTCCAAAAACTCAAATTCTTGAAAATCTCTCTCTCTCTCTCTATCTTGCAACCTACACACTCTCTCTCTCTACACTTCCTAAATCAATATTGGGGCTCTCCTTACTGAGATTATTGAGTCCAAAATTCAGCCATTGAGAGTGAGAACTTGTGGGTTTGTTAACAAAAGAGTTGCCTTGCTTCAAAAGGTATAATTTTGAGCATCTTTACACTACTTGTTTTTTTTATCTTTTCTTGCTGATTTTGAACTATTTTTACACTGTTTTTATAGGCTGAAACTCGTGGTTTAAAGCTACCAAAGGTGGAGGGTTAACCACCCTTCCTTGAACCTTGTTCTCTAAGCTTTTGCATTTGTGTTTCTCATTCTTTTCTCAACTTTTTTTGAGCTTTTGACCACCGATTTTCTGAGTTTTTCAAAGGCTAAAAATCATGTTTTGAAATCCCAAAAATTGGAGGGGGTAGCCTCTGCTCCTTATGCTTGTTTCCTAGCTTAATTTCTCCATGTTTTTAGCTTACTCTTTTAGCTATTTTTCCTTTAATTCCAACACTGTTTTAGTGTAAATTAGACTAATTTTAAGAGTTAGTTCATTTATGCTTTGTATTGCATGCTTATAGTGTAATGGTCCTCATAGGCTTGGTGGTTTAGGCCTTAGCCACCAATCTATTTGAGTTGATAGCATTTATTTCTTACTTTCCATACTTGTGTTCACCTCTAGCATCCTTGCAATCTCCCTCATTTCTTGGCTTTTTCTCTTTGTTTTGAGAGTTGCTCTAAAAGGAGTGTTGTTTAAGCTTGAAGGGTGATATTGTGCTTAATGGTTTAATCTCTTTGGGGGTTCATTACCAGCGGCACGATCTCCCTCTCATGCCTAAAACAACATTTGGTTTGGTACTTCCCTCCTTTAGTGGACTTAAAGCTTATTGTTGGACTTAATTGACTAATGAATGGAAGGTAATTTAAAAAGGGGTAATCAGTGGTTTAAAAATGGAACAAGAAAATAAAATGGTTTGGGTTCAATTGGATGTTAATTGAACCAATTAAGTCTTAAGTCATTTCATACTTGTTAGTGATGAAAACAGTTCAAGAATCATTGTCAACCATTTCCCTTGATCAATCCATGATAGGGAAGAGGTTTTGAGAGTCTTTCATTGTGCATTAATCAAAATTGTATCCATTCGTTCATAAGTCATCACGCAATGAAATTGCGCCGATTGATGGCTTGCAAATCGAACCTACCTCTCATTTGAGTTGTTTGATGATAAGGAGAGGCATGGTGGACAAACATCCCTTGAGCATGCTCTGTTTTTTTTCTCTATTGCAATAGGAGAAACTCAACATTAGTGGCCTACCGGCCGGCCACTTTTTCAACAAGGCAGTGTCCCTTTTGCAACAGAACAGAGTAGAAACTGAAGTCAAAAAATATGTGCAATGTAACACCCCAACTTCTGGGCCGTTAAATATGTACAATAATACAACACTAGGATAAATAACCAAAACATCTTAATATACATATATAACATGAGTTAATATCACAGATAATTCATTTATGTTCCATTATAGGATTACCAAAACATTACCAGACCAAAAGTCAAAAGAAAAAAAAAAAAAAAAAAAACAACAACAACAGCAACTATTCTAACTCTTCAAATGAACCATAGCTCCAACACTTCATCTTGTTTGCTTTCGAAATAACCTTCACCATGGTAAACTACTTCATCACCTGGCATGACACGCCATGAGCTTGGAATGCCCAATAAAAACACACACACCCCTCCATTTCTTCTATCAACCAATCAACCATACACAAAACAAATTAGGTAACATAACATACAATAGTTCTATGAATTAGTAGTTAGACTAGACATCTAGAATTCCCCAAAGAGATCCTTCTACCCAACCACAAAGATTGAACATCGGACTATTCAGAACTCTCCCTTTTGCTGCTTTGCAAACCTTAGCACCTATGCCCACCTCCCGATTATTTACCGATCAGTGACATTGATAGACCTCAAAAGGGACAGCCAAACAAGTGGTCTCGCTTACACCCAAATCGTGCCTAAGGCTCGCTTACACTCTACACATACCATACCAAAGGGCTCACTTACACCCTGAAACCACCGCATGGAGTCTGAATACATTCATGTCAACCTAAGGGCTCGCTTAGACCGTTTGCGCAAGACTTAACCCATTTGGTTTTAGTCCCATCATAATTCATGTCATGGACATGTATGTTACATACATCATTCTGAAACACAAGGGTGAACGTCACCCAGTACCAACCCCTTTCCATTTCCCGTTTATTAGATCTTTTGCTAAGCAAATTAGTCACATTCGGTAATTCGATAATATAAAAGAGCATGAGACAAACATAAGCGAGGAAATATAACCCATGATAATCATACATAAGTATGGTAAAGCAAGCAAACAACATTAGGAATGCTTTGAAATATTTAGAGACAAATAACATAATAAAACACTATTTCCAGCACTATTCAGTTCTGCGGGGCTAACAATAATGCTTTGGTAAAAATACTTCCTGGTCAAATTAGGGGCTGAAATTGCACAAAAACAATAATCAACCTGCCTAGTTTCAGTTCCAATTCTTAGAATTTGCACAGCACCTTCAGAAATTCATTTACAAGCTATATTCGAAAATATGTCTAGATTTGTCACCCTTTGGGAAAACTAGCTTTCCTCTCAATCTACCCAATGATTTTCACCCAAATAAATTCCATTGGAAAGAGGACTTAGAATTCTAAATCTTAACAAACGAACCAACAGGAGATGTTTTGACTATTTTCAAAGACTCAAGACCAGATTTTTAAATAAAATATCCAAGCCCTAAAAACACACAATTAGGGGCTAATAAAATTATCACAAGCTATAAACACACCAAATAGCCTACACTAAATTTAGATTTGAGAAATAAATAAATTTGATATTTCTTTTAAATTAGAGAAGTTACAGCAGTGCCTAATTTGACAAATTTGCAAGACAATGTCACTAGCTCATACCCACCCTTTCATGCACACCAAAACCCTATTTAACATTAATATGTAACACAAGAGGGCATCTAAACAATAGGATGAGATGGGTGAAATAATTGGAGAAGACAAGAGAGAGATGTGTTCTTACCTTCTTGAGTCACCTTTTCTTCCTATTCTCCTTTTTTCCTTTTTCTTTTTCCTTCTTCTTCTTCTTCTCTACTTCCCCCTAATCACACTCTCCTTCTCTCACCCTCTCCTTGGATGCTGAAATATGGGAGTGGAAATTGAAACAATGATCTCAATTTATAGGCCATGAATTTGGGTTAAAAAGACCATTCTACCCTCTTGGTTAAAGACTAAGGAAAATCATAAATATCTAAATATTTTGTGTTCCATAATTTTCTCAAATAAAGAATAAAATAAATAATAAAAATATTTATTTAAAGATATTTATTTGCTTAAATAAATAATAAAGATTCAAATAACTAATATTCAATTAGGCTAGAAAAAATAAAATGTATGAATTAATTTAGAAACTAAGAGGTAAAATAAATAAAAGCCAAGTGTTAGGGTATTTCCAATTATAAAGTGGTGTTCTAGGATTTAAAATTATTCTTTATTGGGCCATTATGCAGACTTTTATGGAACTAGGGGCTAAAATATTATTAACCTAAGGCTTAGGGCTTTAAGTGTAGTTACCAAACATTAGGGTCTCTATAGCAATCTCCAAACTGTGCAACAGAAGCATTCCGGTAGCAAAACAGGGAGCATTTTTGGGTGGAAATTCACATCCATGCATAAGCCATCCCTCAATTCTCAGGATCCATTGAAATAATGTTTTAATAGTAGTATGTTCTACTTAAAGTAGCGAGCTTGTAACTAATTAGTTAGTTTAGTTAGAATAGCTAGTTAGTTTTGTGTTGTACTTAATTAATTGGCTAAAGTAGTTCGTTAGTTAATTTACAGTGTTGTAATAATTAGCTAGTATAGTTAATTTATTTCATTTGGTTTGTAATAGTTAGTTAATTCGTAGTAATTGGCTAAGGCATCCATTCGGACCCTCCTGTGTGAGGGCAAAAATGTAATAATGTGTATGTCTTCTAACCCCACGTCTTTCTCTCTTTTATTTACTTGCTTATAATGGATAATTTAGAGCATCGCGTTTCTTTTAGCATTTCCCATGTTTGCATCCATTTGTTTTGCATGCATGAGGTTCGGCTCATCATTCTAACAAAGCATTATAGCTTAAATACTTTGTTGAAAACGTGTTGAAACTGCATGCTATCAAGTTGTTTCAAATGCCATATTAGTAGCCGAACCTATTAGTTACATCTCGTATGACTTACATTAGGCATATTTTGTATTAGTTAGGATCATGTATTTTTCTAACTAGTTTGTCTTTCGGCTCACCTCAGAAATTGAGGTAAGCATTTATTGTTTTAGCATATTGCATGAGTGTGATTGTCGCCATGATAAGCATGAATGCCATGCGGCTAAGTGCTTAAATGCTATATTTACTTGAATGCCTGTGGATGAAGACTAATTACTTGAATTGGAATAATTTGAGTAATGTATATATGAGATCACTTTTTCAAGTGATACATATTCAAAACAATTTTTCAAAATAAACATGAAATCAAATGTTCCAACTTTTGCAAATTAGTCTATACTTGTATACGTCACATAGTAAGTTAGTCTAATAATCGGAACAAGAGCATATAATGTAAATAATAATCATATCATGATTAGTAGAGGCAGATCTTTGATTAGGCAAGTGGGGTGTTTAATTCATGACATTTCCCTCTTGTACCTAAGTTCTCGAGCCGAGACACTTTGGTGATGACAGACAAGTGGCCTTTGGTACAAGTCTCGGGTTTTCTAAATTTTCCAAAAACATTTAGGTGGCAACTCTGTATCTAGCAAAGCAGTCCATTTTTGGCATTTTGATTCAAAATCGATTTTTCAAAAGTTTTGCCGGATTTGGACTCTTTTGTGTTTATCTATTTCATATTGCACTTGTGGAATTAGATTCAGAACCACAGGAGTCCAAACTGTAGGGCTGTCTTATCTGAAAGGAACACGAAAAATCAAACTACACATGGATACTTAAAGGATGGGCTTGGGCCAAGACTATGGTCTGACTTGGTTATGGAAAAATTGCCATACTTGCGTGCGAGCTGCCCTCCAGCCTGCGCGGACCAGGCCGGGACTGGGTCCGTGGATCTTAGATCTTGGATCTTGGGCCTTGGGCTTGGGCTTGAGGCTTGCTAGAATTGGTTAGGTTTGGGTTGGGCTGGGCTTGGGCTTGGACTTGAGGCAACGGGTTAGGTTTGGGCTGGGTCGAATTGGTGGTCCACCAACCTAATATTTTTGGGTCAAGTCTGCTGCAGATATATACACTTGTGTATACAAAATATATCTTTCATATATATTATTGCCTTGTTAGTTTTGGACAATTACTCCAGCAGTTTTGCAGGAGTAATGAGCATTGGTTGCTAGCCTTAATGGGCATTAGTTGCTAGCCTTCATAGCTGGAGGTTTCTCCTCTCTCTCTCTCATAGTGTATAAAAGGAGACCCATGTCCTTTGGTTTTGGTACATAATTTTTCTCTCAAATTATAGCTATATAATTTTCTTCTTGTGTTGAGAGAGTGTTACCATTGTCGATTAGCCAAAGCTAACACAAGGTGCTTCTGCGTTAGCCGGTTTAAACCATCTTATCCTAGAAAATAGAAGTCGATGTTCCTACAGTACCCATGGTGAGGCAGCTAATCTGTTTTAAGGACACTGTGGTATCATACAAAATTTGATTTGATTTCTCGTCTTTTAATATATCATGTCATATGTGTTTTTGTTTTATGTTTTATCATGTAATTTGTCAATTATGGATTTATTTTAATTTATCAAATATGAATTTATTTGTTTTGTTTAATCACTCAAATTGAACAACAACAGTGTTGTGTTTTCATGCACCCTAATTGTCACACCATAATAATGTACATACATGAAACAACTTTCATGAAACAAAGTTCTTTCATGAAACAACCTTTGTGTGAGACCAATAGTTACAGTTCTTTGTCAATGACATTTACGCTTCTATTAATGCAAACAATAGAAATGGCATTGTCGATGTCAACTGCCACTTCTTCATGGCCATGAAGGATGTGTGCATGTAGCTTTGGACAATGCCTCGTAAAGATTTCAAGATCTAGCAAAAACCTAGGTCGTGCATACTACGTTTGCCCGTGTCCAATGGTGCGTATCACCTCTTGTTCATGCATGTAGTAGTCACCTACTTCATCCTTTGTGTTTATAGACCAACTCGTTCCGTCTAACAATTGCACTTGTGTTCTGGCAGCTCTGTGTTTCGTGGGCTAGTTGGTGTGATGAGTTCCGCAGCAAAAGTGTTGCTAATGACCACCTACCGATTGTTGTCAAAATTGGGTTACGTGCGGACGTTGTTCGCATAGATCAGAGCCTCCATACCCTTAGGACAGTCCTCGGTGTTTTATGTGTTGTAGTCGTTATCTTGTTGTTTCATATGTGATGTATTTAAATATATGGTTTTCTATACTTATCAATTTCGTTGACTAGGGTATTGTAACCAAACTTTTGTGTTGCTTCAATGTGCCATGAACTTGCAGGCAATTTATGTGGACTATACTTTATAATACCACATCGTTGAAGTTAACTCCATACAAACTGTTTTGGTTTAATTGCATGTGCTTCATATCATTTATTGTTATAGTCATTTTACATTCATACGTACCTATGTACTTGTGTTTCTACTTCGTACTTTCTATTTAAACTGTAATTGTCAAATAGTGCTTGTGAGATGGCATCCACGCTATACATCACCCCGCACTCTGTCAAGAACTTACGGTAAGGGTGTCACATCAACCCAACAAGAACCGGTACACAAATGCACCTGGGACAGCGACAACACAAAGTTTTTTCTATAACTGGTCATAGCTGAGATGGGGGACAGTAACCGGCAGCTGTGCTTCTTGTCAATGACTGGGTATAAGAAACTTGCGAATAAGTTCCTAGACAGAACCAACCTGCTACATTCTACCAAACAAATGAAAAATAAATATGACAACTTGAAGAAAGATTGGATAGCTTAGAAGAAGCTGCAGGATGCTAGCCAAGGCTTCACAGGGATTGGATATGACCACACATCGGGATTGTTCACAAACCCTGACCACTGGTGGGAAAAAATGCAAGCGGTATGTACTTAAGAATTTATAGTAGAACAATATATTTGTGTTGGGTAGACATAAATTTCAGTGTTTTGATTACTTGTTATACATTTATTGCCTCAGATGAACCACCGATGTGCAAAGTTCAAGACAAAGCCACTGGAGCACTTGGATCTTATGGAAAGGGTGTTTATGGGCGCGGCTGCAACGGGAAAACATACCCCTGACAACGGCATGGGGCCTCTCTATGATGGCACACCACTACGTGATGTGCCAGATCGTGTCGGCGAGAACATAGTGGACTATTTGCTATTTGACGATGCTCCTCCGCATTCCACTGCAAATGGCTCAGCCAATGCCAAACGTTGCAAGCGGGCAACCCTTGGTACTGTGGCAAGCAGCATGGACAACCTTGTCGAGGCCGTTAGTAGACAAAATAGGGAATTGAAAATAACACAGTACGTTGTTACAAGGAAGGGCGAAAACATTGTCGGGGACTATCTTGCCAGGCTGATGACAGTGCCTAGGTTATAGGGCGACGGTCCGTTATTCTCATTTGCTTGCTCACTTATGAATTCACCCGATAACCACGACCTAATTATGGACCTCCTCCTGGATTATATTGTTAATTGGCTGAAAGAGAAGCGTGCATACATGCACCAACCTATTGTGGTGGAGCGTGGTCGTGGCGTTCGTTTATTTGGACAAGACGGTGTCGTCGATATGGACTAAGAACTGGGACAGTAACAATTGAGATTTGCAGCTGCCTTTTTTTTTTTTTTTTTTTTTGGTATTTTCTGTTTAGTAATGGTTTGGTTTCACCTTTTTAAATTTTTGAATCTTGTACTGTTAACGTAATGTTGTTGCCAAAAAAGTGTTACGCTTGGGGTTGTACTTTCTGCTTACATGTGTTTGGAATATATTTGGGTTGTTGAGTTCTATTTGCCAAGTTTCCATTTTTTTTTTATTTTTTATTTTTTGGGCGTGGGTCTTGCTGTTTTGTTTTGCAATTGCCAAGTTTCCAATTGCACTTGTTTGTTTGTTTGTTTTTTTTTTTTTTTTTTTTGTGTAGCAAGTCATTTACATATGACTCTTGATTTCAGCTTGATGTCACTAGCCCAGAGTATGGGCTTGTCAAATTTTGTTTGTGCACTTGGCTAGCCAGATTGCATGTGACGGGGTACAAATTTGGATGTGTATGGATGAGAAAAATGCTTGTGATCCTTTTTTTTAGGGACCCCCACAACCCCTTTAGATCTCAAATAAAAAGGGGTCACAATCGTTGTTGGTATGGATGGAATCGTGTCCTGTGTGTGTTAGATTGTGGTGGGACATGTACACCTATGAGTACATTAATCACATGCACACAGTAGTTGGCAAAAAAAAAAAAAATATTGAGATTTGTGTGTGCTGTGTGTGTGTTTTTAGAAGGAAGGGGAATAGGAAAAAAGAAGTTTGCATTGCCAATGAACGTAGTCATGTTTGGTAAGGGACGTTTCAACCCTTGTTCTTAAAAGAACCCTAGTGAGAGTTTTATCATTACTTTCATTGTGGAATAAAGAAAATCTTAGGGTGGTTTAGTTTTAAAATTATGATTTGAGTGTTGAGTTGTAATTTAAATGTAAAATTGTGAGTTAAGTTTTGAAAAGAAAAAATTTGTTTGGTTATGAATTTTGAAAATAGCTTTGAATTATATTTTGAGTTTTGAGTTTTTGAATTTTAAATTGTATTTTGAAAATTTTTAGATTTATTTTTCTAAATATTTAAAAATGTTTAAGAAAATTTTATTTTTTTATTTTAAATATATAATTGTTATTTAAATATTTTTAGTTTTAAATATTTTGTAAATATTTTAAACTCAAAACACAATTTTATACTCAAATCGTAACCAAACACATAACTTAAAACTCATAACCAAATTCTTTTCAAAACTCTATTAAAAAAAACTCTCAAAAAAATATTTTAAATTTGGTCCTTTAAAATTATATTTTAATTTATTTTTTTGTTTATTTTTATTTTTGAAGAAAATATTTTTTATTTAGTTTTTATTTTTTCAAAAAATAATTTTTTTATTTTTTTAAGTATTGGCCAAATAATTTGTTATGATTTAGATATATATATATATATATATATGGCGATCCAATTTCTTTTAATATTTAAAATATATTTATCAAATAAAATAAAGTATTTAAAATAAAAAAATAAAATTTTATAAATCTTTAAATATTTACAAAATATATTTAAAATCTTTTTTTAAAAAAATACAACACACAAATATATGAAATACAGTGCACATTAAAATAAATAAATATTTAAAATATAAAATATTACCCTAAAAAATAAAATTAAGAAACTTTTTAAATATTTAAAAAAATAAATGCAAAAAATTTCAAAATACAACTCAAAACTTTTTTCAAAACTTATAACCAAAAAAATTTTCTCTTTTCAAAACTAAACTCAAAACTCATAATTTAAAACACAACTTCACACTCAAATCATGATTCTAAAAATAATTTTTAAAAACAAAATAAAAAAATATTTTTTTAAATTTTGTTTAATTTTAAGTTTTGAAAAGAGTTTTGAATAATTTTAAATTGTGTATTTAGTTATGAGTTTTAAAAAAAAATTTAATTTTTTTTAATTGAAATCACAATTTCAAAACTTAACTAAACTAAACTAAACTAAAGGCATCTAGTGAATTTTAAGACAGAACAATGGGAATACTTCAATTTCTCATTTTCTTACCTCTTTCCTGAGATGAATGAGAACTCTCCAATGCGAAACTCGTCCCTTTTCAGAGATTTAAAGGCACCTTTGGAAATATACTAAAAATAGTTAAAAAGTAAAAAAAAATATTATTAAAAAGTCAATTCTTTTCTCTATTTTTCTACACTTTTTTTTTTATAAAAAATAAAAAAATATCAACTAAAATTAGTTCCAAAAATAACTTTAAATTTTTTTTTTAAAAAAAAACCTCATAAAATCGATCACCTGATAGTGCAAAAGACAATCGAGAGTGGATGGAGATTTTATAATTTTGGCCAATTTTGAGAAATGGGTTTTTTTGGTCTATTGACTTTTTTTTTTTTAATTTATAAAAAAAAATAAAGAGATTATATAACCCAAATAAGTCAATAAATTAATAAATTGACTTCTTTTTGACCTTCTCAAAATAACTTTAAATTTAAAAAAAAAAAAATCATAAAACCGATCACCTGGTAGCGCAAGACAATCGAGAGTGGATGGAGATTTTAAAACTTTATCTTCGTCTTCCAAGCTCGACCTATCAAAATGCAAGAAAAAATAGAGATTAGATTGTTGGAAGAAAGTATTTTGTCATATAGTCATGTTTTGTCGCTGGTAAGAAGCAAGACAACTTTGACAGCCGGGCCCAATTTGATCTATGGTCGCCTTGGTTTTAGCTATCAACATATCTGTTTGACTATTTAATTATCTGTTCATGTTTTATGTTTAAACTACAAATTGAAGACCTTATCAGCGGTCAAATCTGAAATTGATTAGTGATATATGTTAATCATAATTTATGTAATGTTATGGTATGTTTATTTGAAATGTGATTTGGTATGATTAAATTGGATTAAACGGTGATAAATTGCAATAGTTGGCTTAATTACTATCTTACCACTTAGTGGCCCACTACATGGATCATTTTTTAGCCTTATTGTACATTTAGCCAACATTTCCTCAGCCATTTCAAGTCTCAACCGACTAGGGAGAGAGAGAGTGGGAGATTTGAGTGCAACTTGATGGTTTTGCTTGAAATCTTGAGGAATTGAAGGAGTTTTGCAAAATTGAACCTCTAGACTTGTAATTGAGGAACCTAGGTATGAATTTTATCCTCTTAATTGTGTATTTAAGTTCTATCTAGCATGGATCATGGTAGTTTAAGGAGCTAAGTCAAGAATTGGTCTTTTAATGTTGAATTGAAGCTCATTCCATGCATGCATGTTGCCATTCATGAGTTTTGAAGTGTTTGTTCATGGAATTACTCATGCATGTTCATATTTTTACAATGGACCATGAATTCATCTTGTTTTTGGAACAATTGGCTCATTAGAGCAATTATTTCGAGCTTGAAAGTTGTTTAAAGTCTTGCATGTCCAATTGAAGTTATGTTCTTGAGTTTTGGTTTGAAATTGAGTTGAATTGATCTTCCTTTGGGGCTTTGGTTTTACAATTGAGCTTTGAACCATGTAATATTATGAGTTTTGAAATGTTTTCCAGAAAATTAGCCCAAAAAGGTTGGATTTGATATATTTGAACTTGGTTTTGAGCTTGAGGTTCGAATCTGAGAATTCCAGATTTTGAACTCACACTCGAGCGGGGTTACTGGCGCTCGAGCATGAAAATCGTGCTCCTAGTATTTTTGTTGTGTTTTGCAGTCCACTCGAGCGGGGTATTGGACGCTCGAGCGGGAACTTGTGTCTCACGCTCGAGCGGCTATCGAGCGCCCATCGAGCGTGATTTTCACACATCCAGTACTTTTAGCATATTTTACAGTCCGCTCGAGCGAAGTACCCCGCGCTCGAGCGGAGTATTTTGTTTGCCTTTACGCTCGAGCGGGGTAACCTGCGCTCGAGCGGATCCCCTGTTTTTGAAAATTCTGAAAAATATTTTAAAGTGCATCTTTGCATCCTCATTCCATCCTAGGCATTCTTAGGCCTAGTTTAAGACATCTTAATGAGGATATAGATATAGAACCACACCGAGTCTAAGTAGGGACTAAGTCTTTGATTCCCGAATGTGAACTTAGTGTGTGTTCGTTCTGTCACTGTATAGGGTTGGCTTTCGGAGATGCGCTCTAGCTGCTTATAGCCCAGAACTCTGTGAGTAACAATTGTGTAAAGATATGTTCAAATGCGACTGTTTAAACTGTACTGTTTCTAAACTTATACTGTTTACTGATTGAATGTTTGTCCTCTATTCTGAACTGTATTGTGGCATCCATAGCAACTGCTGTTTACTGTTACTGCTACTGTTACAGAGATCTCTGTCAGTTCCTATCTTGGAACTTCTGTTTACTGTTATGATGGCCATCACTACTGCGTTTGGTCTTTTAAGACCTACTGTTTACTGTACTACTATGCTAATGGTTGTACCACATATGACTGTTATGACTAAATGACCAAAATACTGAGTTAATGAACTGTTTTCAATACTGTAAGGACATTCATTCTTAACCTCTTTACGCATTATGTTATTCACTATGCTTTAGCTCACTGCTCATATATATATATAGGTGTTCAGGCACCAGACTGGAGCTAGGAGCGTGGGTTAGACTCCCTTTTGTCAAAGCCAACTACTGTGCCTCACTGCGAGGTTCCGAGCCTGTTTCAAGCTATGGCTATGGGGTGTTTTAGTTTCCCCATTTCTGTTCTGTTTTTGTATAGACTGTTACTGTACTGTTTTGATAGGGATTAAATCCCTGTCCTGAACGATTGTAAATACTATACATGTTGTTTTGGTACTGATAGTATATATGTTATGAAAAGTCTTTTGCATACAGACTGTCACAGCTCATTGGACATTGTTTAATTACTGTTTTGGCTTCCGCCAGCCCCTGTACTCTGTATTACTGTATTACTGCTAAGCAGGCCTTCGGTAATCTCGGATTACTGGCCGGTTACGGTGCTAAACCCATAGGGGCGGGTTTGGGTCGTGACAAGTACGGTAAGCCCAGAGTACATTCGGTAATTCCTCAGCCCAAAGTCCCTTAGCAGCTTCTAGCTTCGTTTTGATGATCTTCAGAAGAGAACGGTTGGTAACCTCGACTTGGCCATTGGCTTGGGGATAACCTGGGGAGGAGAAACATGGTTGGATCTGGAGGTCTGCACAGAACGTCCTGTACTTGGCGTTGTCGAATTGTTTGCCGTTGTCGGAGACGATGGCTTGAGGGATGCCAAACCTGCATACGTTCGACTGCCAGATGAATTTGGTTGTGTTCCGCTCGGTGATGGTGGCAAGAGGTTCTGCCTCTACCCACTTGGTGAAGTAATCAATGGCGACTATCGCGAACTTGGTCTGGCCTCGGCCTGTGGGAAGTGGACCAACTAAGTCGATCCCCCATTTGGCGAACGGATAAGGACTGCAAAGTGTGATCAACTCTGTAGGAGGAGCATGGGGGATGTTGGCAAAATGCTGACACTTATCACATTTGAGCACGAAGTCAGTCGTATCTTGATTGAGAGTGGGCCAGAAATGACCAGTGCGAAATATTTTGTGGGCTAGAGACCTACCGCCCGAATGATTACCACAAATACCCTCATGGATTTCCCACATCACATAGGTTGCTTGAGCTGGATTGAGGCATCGCAGATACGGGCGTGAAAAACCACGTTTGTACAAGACGCCACTGAAGATGATGTAATTGGACGACCGGGCCCTGACTTTGGTGGCCTGCTGTTGGTCATCTGGAAGTGCCCCCATTGTCAAAAATAGGAAGATGTCGGACGCCCAAGGAATGGGTTCATTTTGGAGAAACTGCACTTTTGCTGGTCGGGGGAGATAGCAGGGTGGGCTAGGTATTCGAGGGGACACCATGGCTGAGGTCGGACTGGCCTGCAGAAGCTAGCTGAGCCATCTCATCTGCCTTAGATTTTTTCGTCCGAGGGATGTGCTTGATGTGGAAGTTATTGAAGAGGCGAACAGGGGGAGTGTAATATCCCTGTAAGCCCGCATTGTATCCTCCTTGGCATTGAATTCCTCCGTAATTTGTCCGACAATAAGCTGGGAGTCGCTGAACACCTGGATGTGGCTTACACCGATGTCCCTGGCTAAGCGAAAACCTGCTATCAATGCCTCCTATTCGGCCTCATTGTTACTAGCCTCGAACAAGAAACGGAGAGCATATTTGAAATAGCCACCCTCAGTGGCGGTGAGGATGAGACCGGCCCCACTGCCTTCCCTGCGGGATGATCCGTCGACGTTGAGATTCCAAGAATGAGGGTCTTCTGGCTCGGTAAGGGTTGGTGGGGTGGAGGGGCCGTGGTTGGGGTAGGATTAGTGAATTCCAGGATGAAATCAGCGACAGCCTGCCCCTTTGTTGCTGTTCAAGGTCGGTAGGAGATGTCAAACTGGCTGAGTTCCATTGACAACTGCATGAGTCTGCCGGAAAGTTCTGGTTGCTGCATGACCTTCTTCAAAGGTTGGTCGGTGAGGACCACTATGGAATGGGCTGGGAAGTAAGGACGGAGTCGTCTGAAGGCAGTGACCAAGGCCAAAGACAATTTTTCTAACAGTGGGTAATTCTGCTCCGCTCCCCTGAGAGCCCGACTGATGTAGTAGACCGGTCGTTGGACAGAGCCGTCTTCCCTGATAAGAGCTGCACTGACTGCGGTCTTTGACACGACTAAATATTGGAAGAGGGGCTCGCCCGTGATTGCTTGTGAAATGAGGGGGGTTAGCCATGCACTGCTTCAACTGCTGAAAAGCCTCTTCGGATTCGATTGTCCATTCAAAAGTTTCCCGAAGAACTTTGAAGAAAGGGAGGCACTTGTCCGTTGCACGGGAAATGAAGCGGTTGAGGGCAGCAACTCAGCTAGTGAGTCTCTGAACCTCTTTGACCTTTCTGGGTGACTGCATCTCAATCAAGGCCTTGATCTTTTCAGGGTTAGCTTCAACGCCCCGCTGACTGACCATGAAACCTAAAAACTTCCCAGATCCTACGCCGAAGGCGCACTTCTCCGGGTTAAGCTTCATTTGGTACTTACATAGGGTGGCGAAGGTCTCTCGTAGGTCGGTCAGATGATCAGCAGAGAGTTTGCTCTTGACTAGCATGTCGTCGACATATACTTCCATATTTCGACCGATCTGATGATGGAAAACGGCGTTGACCAACCGTTGGTAGGAGGCCCCAGCATTTTTCAATCCAAACAGCATCACACGGTAATGGTAGGTGCCTCGGTCGGTAATGAAGGAGGTGTGTTCCCGATCAGATGGGTGCATTAGAATTTGGTTGTACCCAGAGAAGGCATCCATGAAGCTAAGCATTTGGTGACGGCCGTGGCGTCGACCAGCAGGTCTATGCGGGGAAGAGGATAACTGTCTTTGGGGCAAGCTCGGTTAAGGTTTGAGTAGTCGACACAGAGTCGCCATTTACCATTGTTCTTGCGGACCAGGACCACGTTTGACAACCATCTAGGTTAGTCCACATTCTTGATGAATTGTGCCTCAAGGAGCTTGTCGACCTCTGTGGTAATGAGAGTATTGCGCTCCGGATGGAAAATGCACTGTTTCTGGCGGTAAGGTCAAAAATGGGGTTCAATGCTGAGGTGATGAGTTATGAATGAGGGGTCAATACCCGGCATGTCTGAGTGGGTCCAGGCGAATACATCGTTGTGCTCGATCAGGAGGCGATAAGGTCGACCTTTGCTCGAGGGGACAGTTGGCTGCCAATTTTGGCAGTTTTCGTCGGGTTGGTGGGGTCGATGGGAACCTCAACGAGCTCCTCCACAGGCTCCCCTCTGACTAGCTCGTCCTCATCTCGGACGTCAAGTCATTCAATGATCATAGCCTCCTTCAGCTTGACTTCTTTGAGCGAGGTGACATAGCATTCCCTGGCCACAGCCTGCTCTCCCCTTACTGTCCCGACCCTCAGTTCGGTGGGAAACTTAATGGCAAGGTGATAGGTTGATGTAATAGCTTGAAAGGCATTTAAGGCGGTGCGGCCAAGGATGATGTTGTAGGCGGATGGGCAATCGACAACAAGGAAAGTGAGCAACTTTGTAGTCTGCCGTGGGTACTCACCGATTGTGATGGGAAGATCAATGGAGCCGATGGAGGTCACTCGGTCGCCAGTGAAACCGACCAAATGGGTTTGGAGAGGAGACAGACTTTCCTCTCCAATTTTGAGCTGGCGAAAGCAGTTGAGGAAGATGATGTCTGAAGAACTACCGTTGTCGATGAGAACTCGTCTGACCTTGTAGTTGGAGATGAGGGCAGAAATGATGAGAGGGTCATCATGAGGGTAACGGATGCCTGTACAATCGGCGTCCTTGAAAGTGATAGGCTCGGTCTACTGCCTAGGCTGTTTGGAGGGTCGGTCACCGTGGACTGCTTTGCCAGATTACAGAGTCGCCACCTAAATATTTTTAAAATGGGAAATTTAGGAAACCCTGACTCGGTGCCGAAGGCCACGTGTCCGTCATCACCAAAGTGACTTGGCTCGGGAACTTGGGTACGATCGGGGAAGGTCAGCTATGAGCACCCCCTTTCGCCCGGTCCGAAGACCGGCCTCTACTAACCGTGATATCCGTTTTTGAAAACTTTATGCGTTCTTATTCCAGTTATTAGCCTAGAATTACTATGTGATGCGCACAACACAAAAGTATAGACTAGATTGCCTAATTTGGAAATACACATTGCGTATCCGTTTTGTCTCGAAAAACGTGTTGGTTTTTGTGCTACTCGCGAGTAGGCTAAAATTCGGATTTCAACGAGTTGTTCCAACTCAGGCAATCCAACCTCCACCCACAGGCATTCAAACAGTAATATCACATATAAGCATTTAGCCGCATGGCAATCCTATTGTCGTGGCAACATTCACACGCATGTGATATGCTAAAGCAATAAAAACTTACATCGTACTCCGTGCCAAAACAGTAAACTAGTTAGCAAACATGCATGACCTAGTTCATGTTAAGTGGCTAATGTAACACATACAGGAGTGTAATCTAAACAGGCTCGGCTAACCCTAAACATGGCGCATGAGATGCAACAACTATCACGTATTCAATTTTGAATTGAAATTACGATGCAGTTTGCATGATGTGCCGAGCCCGATGCATGTAAACAAATGCATGAATGCACACATGCATTGCATAAGATATGCTAACTGAACATGCCCTAATCTACCATTGTAAGCAGGTAAATAAAAGGGATAGAAAGAAGTGGGGGTTGGAAGACATACATCCACTCACACACACTTATTACATTTTTGCCCTCACTCGGAGGGACCAAAATAATAATACAGAAATTAATAAATAATTAACTATTCTAGCTAATTAAATATTACAAACTCACTAAATTAATTAGACAAATGATTAATCTAATTAAAACAGTAAATGCCTCGGGAGGAGGGCCCAAATGCGTCGCGCGCCCGGGATTCATTCAGAATCGCACTGTCATGCAAGTGTGCCTCTGTTTTCCCTGCTATCCTTCTCTGAAAATCACCAAAGTCCCAGGAGTGCCTCTAAGGGCACTGGGGAGTACCACCGGCTGGGGTACAACACCACCGGCTGAAGGATGTGGCCACCGGCACTGAGTGAAGATATCGGCTGCCAGTTCACTGCCGGTCGGCACTAAACAGTGCCGGTCGGCACAAAATGCCTGTAAAACCTGCAACTCACAGCAGCAGAGGGCAACAAAATGCATGGCAATGTGATTCAAAGCATGTATGCACCAAACACAATCCTCATCATATTTTGGACTCAAAGGGGATGTGCCTCGGTTCTCGGACCACCAATCACGCATTTCTATGCACGATGGCCCAAAGAACCGAGAGTGCAATTTTAATTTCAAATGCATGCAATGCAATCAAGCAAACAAGGGTGCCAAACCTCTATCATACTTCACTTCAAGAGGCCTAACATGCATGCGAATATGATGCAACCCTAAGCATGTTATCTATCATGCAAAGTGAACAATGTGATGCACTTATGCAAGGCACACAAGCAAGCATGCAAACCAATGGGGGATGGTCTTATACATGGATTGGGCAACTCTAAAAGGCCCAAAAATCAGTAGCCAAAATGCCTAGAATGGGGGACAAACACACATGCACAAATGCACATGTTAAGGTACCAAACCCAAGGCATAAATAAGCAACATTCAAGCGCACTTAAAGAGGCCAAACATGGGCTAAAAGCATGCATGGAAAACTCTGAAATTCATGCAAAACATGAGGCCAAATCATGCAATAAAGCAAGCCAAATATGCAACAAATGGCCCAAGTCTTGAAACAAGCCATGAAGGCTTAAACCAAGGCCAAGTCCACCAAGCCTCACAAGGCTAAGGGGACTCGAAACAGGTCACAAGAAGACCTAAACAAAGCCTAAGGAGCACCTAGATGGCATCTAAGAGGCTCAAGCACAAAGGCATACAACATGACCAAAACATGGAGTATTCAACACATGCTTTTAAAGCATTAAAGAGGCAACTAAAACATGCATACAAGCACACTGAAAAGTCTGAAATAACATGCTAGATGGTTCCAAACTATCAAAAATGAAGCAAGCATGGCATGCTACACACTCATACTCTCCCAACAAGCCAAATGCAAAGGAGCTATATAATGCATGATGAGATTGACCAAAACAAGCATGGACAGAGTTAAATCATGGCAAAATAAGCATACAAGCTTCACAAATGCAAGCCTAAAACATGCTCGAAGCTAAGGCATACAACCTAGGCATGTTAAGGCATAAAGAGGCATTACAAGGCAACTATGCTAAGCATGCATAAGGGGCCTAAACCAACTTGAAATCATGTTATAACATGGCAATATGAGCATGGAAACAAGTCAAACATGCTCAACACACACTCAAGCATGAAGCTCCTTTGGAAGCCAAAATTTGCCCTTTTCAAGGACATCAAGGAGAGGGGTGGCCCTCTCCTTCTTGAGACTCTAAGGCATGTCCTCACCACTGAAATCCCTCAAGATTTCAGTGGTGAAGAGATCCTAACACCAAAGTCTCGGATCTCCCACAAAATAGCACAAAAATGACCTTTTCAAGGTCTAAGGGTGGTCAAACTTGCTCAAACCACAAAACACTCTTAATATACAATGAAGAGGGTCAAAAAACAGAACTTTTATGTGCCAAACACTAAGCTCAAAAACTACTTTAAAGCAAGTAAAAATAGAGTGCAAAAATGGGGGAAAAAGGGTAGTTTTGTTACCTTTGAAGACCACCTTCACAAGGGTTGGAGTGGATGGGTCCTTGAGCTCAAAACCAGTCAAGAACACTAAGAACAAACCTCTGGAACCTCAGAACCAAGAGGAAGGTGGAACACTAGGTGCTTGTGTGCAATAATAAGGCACAAAACACCTAGTCTTCAAAGAGAAAAGAGAGATAGAGTGTATATCTATTCTAACCCTAAAAGAACCAGAGCTCTAACTCTCTAACAATGTCTAAGGCTCTCAGATTTTGTAACCTTTGAGCAAAGGGAAGAACCTTCCCTCTTATAGGCAAAAAGCTTACAAGCTTAGTCCCTAAGCAAGCTCATCCCTCCATACACGTGTATGGAGGGGAAACAAGAGCTAAACAGCTGTCTAAAAATATCTCAGAAAGCAGCTGCACAGTGCCCGGCCGGCAAAAAATGTCATTTTGACAAAATTAGTGCCGACCGGCACAAATAGTTGCCGACCGGCACAATATAGTGCCGGTGGAAACTCAAGCCAGCCGGTGGCCTCTAGCCCCAGCCGGTGGTGTGTGGGATGCCTCACAAAGCATTCCCTGCCCTCCTAAGGCAAAACACAAGTGTTTTGGTGCAAAACCAAACACAAACGGTCGAGTCCGGAGGTCCTGAGGCACGGCGCGCGCAGCCGAGAACTCCGGGAACTCCAGACGAACACAAACATGGATAATCACCGAGTGTTCCAACGGTGACGTCCAAGTCTTGAGGACGGTCAAAAATGGGGTGTCTACACTACACTAAATTTAGCTTTGAGAAATAAATAAATTTGATATTTCTTTTAAATTAGAGAAGTTACAGCAGTGCCTAATTTGACAAATTTGCAAGACAATGTCACTAGCTCATACCCACCCTTTCATGCACACCAAAACCCTATTTAACATTAATATGTAACACAAGAGGGCATCTAAACAATAGAATGAGATGGGTGAAAGAATTGGAGAAGACAAAGAGAGATGTGTTTCTACCTTCTTGAGTCACCTTTTCTTCTATTCTCCTTTCTTCTTTTTTCTTTTTCCTTCTTCTTCTTCTCTCACTTCCCCCTAATCACACTCTCCTTCTCTCACCCTCTCCTTGGATGTTGAAATATGGGAGTGGAAATTGAAACAATGATCTCAATTTATAGGCCATGAATTTGGGTTAAAAAGACCATTCTACCCTCTTGTTAAAGACTAAGAAAAATCATAAATATCTAAATATTTTGTGTTCCACTAATTTCTCAAATAAAGAATAAAATAATATAATAAAAATATTTATTTAAAGATATTTATTTGCTTAAATAAATAATAAAGATTCAAATAACTAATATTCAATTAGGCTAGAAAAAATAAAATGTATGAATTAATTTAGAAACTAAGAGGTAAAATAAATAAAAGCCAAGTGTTAGTGTATTTCCAATTATAAAGTGGTATTCTAGGATTTAAAATTATTCTTTATTGGGCCATTATGCAGACTTTTATGGAACTAGGGGCTAAAATTTATTAACCTAAGGCTTAGGCTTTAAGTGTAGTTACCAAACATTAGGGTCTTTAAGCAATCTCCAACTGTGCAACAGAAGCATTCCGGTAGAAAAACAGGAGCATTTTGGGTGGAAATTCACATCCATGCATAAGCCATCCTCGATTCTCGGGATCCATTGAAATAATGTTTTAATAGTAGTATGTTCTACTTAAAGTAGCGGGCTTGTACTAATTAGTTAGTTTAGTTAGAATAGCTAGTTAGTTTTGTGTTGTACTTAATTAATTGGCTAAAGTAGTTCGTTAGTTAATTTACGGTGTTGTAATAATTAGCTAGTATAGTTAATTTATTTCATTTGGTTTGTAATAGTTAGTTAATTCGTAGTAATTGGCTAAGGCATCCATTCGGACCCTCTTGTGTGAGGGCAAAAATGTAATATGTGTATGTCTTCTAACCCCACGTCTTTCTCCCTTTTATTTACTTGCTTATATGGATAATTTAGACATCGTGTTTCTTTTAGCATTTCCCATGTTTGCATCCATTTGTTTTGCATGCATGAGATTCGGCTCATCATTCTAACAAAGCATTATAGCTTAAATACTTGTTTGAAAACGTGTTGAAACTACATGCTATCAAGTTGTTTCAAATGCCATATTAGTAGCCGAACCTATTAATTACATCTCGTATGACTTACATTAGGCATATTTTGTATTAGTTAGGATCATGCATTTTTCTAACTAGTTTTCTTTCGCTCACCTCGGAAATTGGGGTAAGCATTTATTGTTTTAGCATATTGCATGAGTGTGATTGTCGCCATGATAAGCATGAATCCATCGGCTAAGTGCTTAAATGCTATATTACTTGAATGCCTGTGGATGAAGACTAATTACTTGAATTGGAATAATTTGAGTAATGTATATATGAGATCACTTTTTCAAGTGATACATATTCAAAACAATTTTTCAAAATAAACATGAAATCAAATGTTCCAACTTTTGCAAATTAGTCTATACTTGTATACGTCACATAGTAAGTTAGTCTAATAATCGGAACAAGAGCATATAATGTAAATAATAATCATATCATGATTAGTAGAGGCAGATCTTTGATAAGGCAAGTGGGGTGTTTAATTCATGACATTTCCCTCTTGTACCTAAGTTCTCGCCGAGACACTTTGGTGATGACGGAAAGTGGCCTTTGGTACAAGTCTCGGGTTTTCTAAATTTTCCAAAAACATTTAGGTGGCAACTCTGTATCTAGCAAAGCATCCATTTTTGGCATTTTGATTCAAAATGATTTTCCAAAAGTTTTGCCGGATTTGGACTTTTTTGTTTATCTATTTCAATTGCACTTGTGGAATAGATTCAGAACCACAGGAGTCCAAACTGTAGGGCTGTCTTATCGAAAGGAACACGAAAAATCAACTACACATGGATACTTAAAGGATGGGCTTGGGCCAAGACTATGGTCTGACTTGGTTATGGAAAAATTCCAACTGCGTGCGAGCTGCCCTCCAGCCTGCGCGGACCGGCCGGGACTGGGTCCGTGGATCTTAGATCTTGGATCTTGGGCCTTGGGCTTGGGCTTGAGGCTTCTAGAATTGGTTAGGTTTGGGCTCGCTTGGGCTTGGACTTGAGGCAACGGTTAGGTTTGGGCTGGGTCGAATTGGTGGTCCACCAACCTAATTTTTTGGGCCAAGTCTGCTGCAGATATATACACTTGTGTATACAAAATATATCTTTCATATATATTATTGCCTTGTTAGTTTTGGAAATTACTCCAGCAGTTTTGCAGGAGTAATGAGCATTGGTTGCTAGCCTTAATGGGCATTAGTTGCTAGCCTTCATAGCTGGAGGTTCTCCTCTCTCTCTCTCATAGTGTATAAAAGGAGACCCATGTCCTTTGGTTTTGGTACATAATTTTTCTCTCAAATTATAGCTATATAATTTTCTTCTTGTGTTAAGAGAGTGTTCCATTGTCGATTAGCCAAAGCTAACACAAGGTGCTTCTGCGTTAGCCGGTTTAAACCATCTTATCCTAGAAAAAGAAGTCGATGTTCCTACAGTACCCATGGTGAGGCAGCTAATCTGTTTTTAAGGACACTGTGGTATCATACAAAATTTGATTTGATTTCTCGTCTTTTAATATATCATGTCATATGTGTTTTTGTTTTATGTTTTATCATGTAATTTGTCAATTATGGATTTATTTTAATTTATCAAATATGAATTTATTTGTTTTGTTTAATCACTCAAATGAACAACAACAGTGTTGTGTTTTCATGCACCCTAATTGTCACACCATAATAATGTACATACATGAAACAACTTTCATGAAACAAAGTTCTTTCATGAAACAACCTTTGTGTGAGACCAATAGTTACAGTTCTTTGTCAATGACATTTACGCTTCTATTAATGCAAACAATAGAAATGGCATGTCGATGTCAACTGCCACTTCTTCATGGCCATGAAGGATGTGTGCATGTAGCTTTGGACAATGCCTCGTAAAGATTTCAAGATCTAGCAAAAACCTAGGTCGTGCATACTAGTTTGCCCGTGTCCAATGGTGCGTATCACCTCTTGTTCATGCATGTAGTAGTCACCTACTTCATCCTTTGTGTTTATAGACCAACTCGTTCCGTCTAACAATTGCACTTGTGTTCTGGCAGCTCTGTGTTTCGTGGGCTGGTTGGTGTGATGAGTTCCGCACAAAAGTGTTGCTAATGACCACCTACCAATTGTTGTCAAAATTGGGTTACGTGCGGACGTTGTTCGCATAGATCAGAGCCTCATACCCTTAGGACAGTCCTCGGTGTTTTATGTGTTGTAGTCGTTATCTTGTTGTTTCATATGTGATGTATTTAAATATATGGTTTTCTATACTTATCAATTTCGTTGACTAGGGTATTGTAACCAAACTTTTGTGTTGCTTCAATGTGCCATGAACTTGCAGGCAATTTATGTGGACTATACTTTATAATACCACTCGTTGAAGTTAACTCATACAAACTGTTTTGGTTTAATTGCATGTGCTTCATATCATTTATTGTTATAGTCATTTTACATTCATACGTACCTATGTACTTGTGTTTGTCTTCGTACTTTCTATTTAAACTGTAATTGTCAAATAGTGCTTGTGAGATGGCATCCACGCTACATCACCCCGCACTTTGTCAAGAACTACGGTAAGGTGTCACATCAACCCAACAAGAACCGGTACACAAATGCACCTGGGACAGCGACAACACAAAGTTTTTTCTATAACTGGTCATAGCTGAGATGGGGGACAGTAACCGGCAGTTGTGCTTCTTGTCAATGACTGGTATAAGAAACTTGCGAATAAGTTCCTAGACAGAACCACCACTGCTACATTCTCCAAACAAATGAAAAATAAATATGACAACTTGAAGAAAGATTGGATAGCTTAGAAGAAGCTGCAGGATGCTAGCCAAGGCTTCACAGGGATTGGATATGACCACACATCGGGATTGTTCACAAACCCTGACCACTGGTGGGAAAAAATGCAAGCGGTATGTACTTAAGAATTTATAGTAGAACAATATATTTGTGTTGGGTAGACATAAATTTCAGTGTTTTGATTACTTGTTATACATTTATTGCCTCAGATGAACCACCGATGTGCAAAGTTCAAGACAAAGCCACTGGAGCACTTGGATCTTATGGAAAGGGTGTTTTGGGCGCGCTGCAACGGGAAAACATACCCCTGACAACGGCATGGGGCCTCTCTATGATGGCACACCACTACGTGATGTGCCAGATCGTGTCGGCGAGAACTAGTGGAGTGCTGACTATTTGCTATTTGACGATGCTCCTCCGCATTCCACTGCAAATGGCTCAGCCAATGCCAAACGTTGCAAGCGGGCAACCCTTGTTACTGTGGCAAGCAGCATGGACAACCTTGTGAGGCCTTATTAGACAAAATAGGGAATTGAAAATAACACAGTACGTTGTTACAAGGAAGGGCGAAAACATGTCGGGGACTTCTTGCCAGGCTGATGACAGTGCCTGGTTATAGGGCAGGTCCGTTATTCTCATTTGCTTGCTCACTTATGAATTCACCCGATAACCACGACCTAATTATGGACCTCCTCCTGGATTATATTGTTAATTGGCTGAAAAGAAGCGTGCATACATGCACCAACCTATTGTGGTGGAGCGTGGTCGTGGCGTTCGTTTATTTGGACAGACGGTGTCGTCGATATGGACTAAGAACTGGGACAGTAACAATTGAGATTTGCACTGCCTTTTTTTTTTTTTTTTTTTTTGGTATTTTCTGTTTAGTAATGGTTTGGTTTCACCTTTTTAAATTTTTGAATCTTGTACTGTTAACGTAATGTTGTTGCCAAAAAAGTGTTACGCTTGGGGTTGTACTTTCTGCTTACATGTGTTTGGAATATATTTGGGTTGTTGAGTTCTATTTGCCAAGTTTCCATCAATATGAAAGAGGGCTAAAGCAGGTGCAAGAAAGTGCAAAAATGGGGAAAATGCTCACCCTTGAAGACCCTCTTTGAAACCAGCAACTTCAGGGGGTGGAAACTAGTTTTCAGACCCCAAGAATCCCTCCCAAGAAGCTTAGTCCAATGGTGGTGGTGTATATCTATGTGTTGTAGTGTAAAAGTGCAAGAAAAATCAAGTTCAAGGCACAATTTAGCAACAATATAGAGAGAGAGGGAGTTTTTGCTCTTCAAAAACTCAGAACCTGGTATAAGGAAGAAGCCTCTTCCTTATATAGAGAAATGAAAAGCCAAAGCTTCTTCAAGAAGCTTTGCAAGGCCTTCATCCCTCCATACACGTGTATGGAGGGGAGCAAACAAAAATCCAGTTGGCTCAAAAGATCTGGAGGAAAACCAGCTGAGATAGGGGGGTGCCGGCCATCAGTAATGGCCGGCAGTGCCACACTGATGGCCGACAGGGCTTTATCAGTGGCCGGCAGGGTCAAGGCCATGGCCGGCAGTGCCATGCCATGGCCGGCAGTGCACCACAGGGTCCACTCTGAAAGGACCTAGTCAAGGTCCAAAAATGAGGCAGAAATGATACAAGGTCCGGGAAACTCGAACCGGTGACGTTCCGCCGCGACAGTCGAGTGCTGGGCGAGCAATCGAACCAGTTGTTGGGTGTACCTACAAGCACAACCAAGTCTTGAGGACGGTCAAAAATAGGGTATCTACACTACCACACTGTTGAAGTGAATGAGAGTGATTTATTAAAGTTAGGCTTGACTTGTAAAGAAAAAGGCTGACTTGCAACTGTTGATAAATAAGGAAATAGTCTGACTTGTAAAGGAAACATGTAAGAACGTTAGAGATGTGAAGTTTCAAATTATGCCCAAAAATGAAGTTGTAAATTATGTTGCAAGAGTGTTGGTAAATAAAAGATTAGTTTGGAATTTGACTAAGCAAAGAGTGGTGTAAAAACATCGACCTGGAATTTTGACTAAGTGTGTCTACGAATGCCACAAGCATGAGGTTGGCTTGAATGGCCTTGACCGAGCTCTGTATGCATGCCCAGTTGGGGGTAAGCTATGATTCACTGACTTTGCAAATAATTCAGTGGCTTGAAGTAACTCAGTCTTGCGCTGACCAAGGCATTTACGCTCAGTCTGGCTGAGGCTTGTCATGCTCAGGCTGGCCGAGGCTTTTGGTGCTCACTCTAGCTGAGGGATTTGGTGCTCAGGCTGGCTGAGGCTTTTGGTGCTCAGTCTGGCTGAGGCTTTTAACGACTCGGTCTGGCCGAGGCTTTTGGTGCTCAGTCTTGCTGAGGCTTTTTGTGCTCAGTCTGGCTGAGGCTTTTAACGACTCGGTCTGGCCGAGTTCTTCATACTCAGTCTGGCTGAGGCTTTTTGTCGCTCGGTCTGGATGAGGCGTTTGGTGCTCAGTCTGGCTGAGGCTTTTTGTGCTCAGTCTGGCTGAGGCTTTTAACGACTCGGTCTAGCCGAGTTCTTCATGCTCAGTCTGGCTGAGGCTTTTTGTCGCTCGGTCTGAGGGAGGCGTTTGGTGCTCAATCTGGCTGAGGCTTTTTGTGCTCAGTCTGGCTGAGGCTTTTAATGACTCGGTCTGGCCGAGTTCTTCATGCTCAGTCTGGCTGAGGCTTTTTGTCGCTCGGTGTGGCTGAGGCTTTTAATGACTCAGTCTAGCCGAGTTCTTCATGCTCAGTCTGGCTGAGGCTTTTTATGAGTGCTGCAATCAAAATGTTATGGAGACGCCATATAGATAACTGAGATATAAAATTGTTGTCATGGAAAATGTAGCCCAGTTGATCAAAAAGTTACATTATGTGAGGGAAGAACAAGAATGTTCAAGCGTGTAAATTTGCCGAAAAGAAAATACAATAGCTGAGCAATACAAAAGTAGGAATTTATTGAAAGTAACGCTTCAGGTGTTTGGCGTTCCATGGGTGGGGGAGGTCTTGACCTTCCATGTCCTGAAGTCGGTAAGTGCCCGGACGTGGTCGGGCTTTCACAACGTAAGGTCCCTCCCACTTGGCTACAAGTTTGCCTTCAGTCGGGTTTTTGGTGACAAGAGTTACTTCGCGCAAGACAAGGTCCCCCACGGCGAACTCCCTTGGACGGCCTTTGCGGTTGTAGTGTGTTCTCATTTTCTGTTGGTATGAGGCCAGTCTGACAGCAGTGGTTTCTCTGAGCTCTTCGATTGGGTCAAGGTCTGCCTGACGGAGCTCTTCGGTTACTTCTGGATTCGGATGTAAAACCCTTGGGGTAGGCAGACCGACTTCCACTGGATGACCGTCTCAGCGCCGTAGGTTAAGCGAAAGGGGGTCTCCCCAGTGGGAGTCCGAGCGGTAGTACTGTAATAACCCTCATCACTGATCACTGATAACGCTACTGATTACTGCTAAACTGAGACTGAACATGATTAGTAATTGAATTGACTGAAGTATTGAACTGACTGATTGAATGTACTAGTTTAAATGCATGTCTATCTGTTTGACTATTTAATTATCTGTTCATGTTTTATGTTTAAACTACAAATTGAAGACCTTATCAGCGGTCAAATCTGAAATTGATTAGTGATATATGTTAATCATAATTTATGTAATGTTATGGTATGTTTATTTGAAATGTGATTTGGTATGATTAAATTGGATTAAACGGTGATAAATTGCAATAGTTGGCTTAATTACTATCTTACCACTTAGTGGCCCACTACATGGATCATTTTTTAGCCTTATTGTACATTTAGCCAACATTTCCTCAGCCATTTCAAGTCTCAACCGACTAGGGAGAGAGAGTGGGAGATTTGAGTGCAACTTGATGGTTTTGCTTGA
The DNA here is from genome assembly GCA_030407325.1 of Camellia japonica. NCBI lineage: Eukaryota > Viridiplantae > Streptophyta > Magnoliopsida > Ericales > Theaceae > Camellia > Camellia japonica. Next base: position 19,292,275 of record JAPPVO010000059.1, on the reverse strand, counting down.
AATCTTGAGGAATTGAAGGAGTTTTGCAAAATTGAACCTCTAGACTTGTAATTGAGGAACCTAGGTATGAATTTTATCCTCTTAATTGTGTATTTAAGTTCTATCTAGCATGGATCATGGTAGTTTAAGGAGCTAAGTCAAGAATTGGTCTTTTAATGTTGAATTGAAGCTCATTCCATGCATGCATGTTGCCATTCATGAGTTTTGAAGTGTTTGTTCATGGAATTACTCATGCATGTTCATATTTTTACAATGGACCATGAATTCATCTTGTTTTTGGAACAATTGGCTCATTAGAGCAATTATTTCGAGCTTGAAAGTTGTTTAAAGTCTTGCATGTCCAATTGAAGTTATGTTCTTGAGTTTTGGTTTGAAATTGAGTTGAATTGATCTTCCTTTGGGGCTTTGGTTTTACAATTGAGCTTTGAACCATGTAATATTATGAGTTTTGAAATGTTTTCCAGAAAATTAGCCCAAAAAGGTTGGATTTGATATATTTGAACTTGGTTTTGAGCTTGAGGTTCGAATCTGAGAATTCCAGATTTTGAACTCACACTCGAGCGGGGTTACTGGCGCTCGAGCATGAAAATCGTGCTCCTAGTATTTTTGTTGTGTTTTGCAGTCCACTCGAGCGGGGTATTGGACGCTCGAGCGGGAACTTGTGTCTCACGCTCGAGCGGCTATCGAGCGCCCATCGAGCGTGATTTTCACACATCCAGTACTTTTAGCATATTTTACAGTCCGCTCGAGCGAAGTACCCCGCGCTCGAGCGGAGTATTTTGTTTGCCTTTACGCTCGAGCGGGGTAACCTGCGCTCGAGCGGATCCCCTGTTTTTTGAAAATTCTGAAAAATATTTTAAAGTGCATCTTTGCATCCTCATTCCATCCTAGGCATTCTTAGGCCTAGTTTAAGACATCTTAATGAGGATATAGATATAGAACCACACCGAGTCTAAGTAGGGACTAAGTCTTTGATTCCCGAATGTGAACTTAGTGTGTGTTCGTTCTGTCACTGTATAGGGTTGGCTTTCGGAGATGCGCTCTAGCTGCTTATAGCCCAGAACTCTGTGAGTAACAATTGTGTAAAGATATGTTCAAATGCGACTGTTTAAACTGTACTGTTTCTAAACTTATACTGTTTACTGATTGAATGTTTGTCCTCTATTCTGAACTGTATTGTGGCATCCATAGCAACTGCTGTTTACTGTTACTGCTACTGTTACAGAGATCTCTGTCAGTTCCTATCTTGGAACTTCTGTTTACTGTTATGATGGCCATCACTGACTGTTTGGTCTTTTAAGACCTACTGTTTACTGTACTACTATGCTAATGGTTGTACCACATATGACTGTTATGACTAAATGACCAAAATACTGAGTTAATGAACTGTTTTCAATACTGTAAGGACATTCATTCTTAACCTCTTTACGCATTATGTTATTCACTATGCTTTAGCTCACTGCTCATATATATATATAGGTGTTCAGGCACCAGACTGGAGCTAGGAGCGTGGGTTAGACTCCCTTTTGTCAAAGCCAACTACTGTGCCTCACTGCGAGGTTCCGAGCCTGTTTCAAGCTATGGCTATGGGGTGTTTTAGTTTCCCCATTTCTGTTCTGTTTTTGTATAGACTGTTACTGTACTGTTTTGATAGGGATTAAATCCCTGTCCTGAACGATTGTAAATACTATACATGTTGTTTTGGTACTGATAGTATATATGTTATGAAAAGTCTTTTGCATACAGACTGTCACAGCTCATTGGACATTGTTTAATTACTGTTTTGGCTTCCGCCAGCCCCTGTACTCTGTATTACTGTATTACTGCTAAGCAGGCCTTCGGTAATCTCGGATTACTGGCCGGTTACGGTGCTAAACCCATAGGGGCGGGTTTGGGTCGTGACAAGTACGGTAAGCCCAGAGTACATTCGGTAATTCCTCAGCCCAAAGTCCCTTAGCAGCTTCTAGCTTCGTTTTGATGATCTTCAGAAGAGAACGGTTGGTAACCTCGACTTGGCCATTGGCTTGGGGATAACCTGGGGAGGAGAAACATGGTTGGATCTGGAGGTCTGCACAGAACGTCCTGTACTTGGCGTTGTCGAATTGTTTGCCGTTGTCGGAGACGATGGCTTGAGGGATGCCAAACCTGCATACGTTCGACTGCCAGATGAATTTGGTTGTGTTCCGCTCGGTGATGGTGGCAAGAGGTTCTGCCTCTACCCACTTGGTGAAGTAATCAATGGCGACTATCGCGAACTTGGTCTGGCCTCGGCCTGTGGGAAGTGGACCAACTAAGTCGATCCCCCATTTGGCGAACGGATAAGGACTGCAAAGTGTGATCAACTCTGTAGGAGGAGCATGGGGGATGTTGGCAAAATGCTGACACTTATCACATTTGAGCACGAAGTCAGTCGTATCTTGATTGAGAGTGGGCCAGAAATGACCAGTGCGAAATATTTTGTGGGCTAGAGACCTACCGCCCGAATGATTACCACAAATACCCTCATGGATTTCCCACATCACATAGGTTGCTTGAGCTGGATTGAGGCATCGCAGATACGGGCGTGAAAACCACGTTTGTACAAGACGCCACTGAAGATGATGTAATTGGACGACCGGGCCCTGACTTTGGTGGCCTGCTGTTGGTCATCTGGAAGTGCCCCCATTGTCAAAAATAGGAAGATGTCGGACGCCCAAGGAATGGGTTCATTTTGGAGAAACTGCACTTTTTGCTGGTCGGGGGAGATAGCAGGGTGGGCTAGGTATTCGAGGCGGACACCATGGCTGAGGTCGGACTGGCCTGCAGAAGCTAGCTGAGCCATCTCATCTGCCTTAGATTTTTTCGTCCGAGGGATGTGCTTGATGTGGAAGTTATTGAAGAGGCGAACAGGGGGAGTGTAATATCCCTGTAAGCCCGCATTGTATCCTCCTTGGCATTGAATTCCTCCGTAATTTGTCCGACAATAAGCTGGGAGTCGCTGAACACCTGGATGTGGCTTACACCGATGTCCCTGGCTAAGCGAAAACCTGCTATCAATGCCTCCTATTCGGCCTCATTGTTACTAGCCTCGAACAAGAAACGGAGAGCATATTTGAAATAGCCACCCTCAGTGGCGGTGAGGATGAGACCGCCCCCACTGCCTTCCCTGCGGGATGATCCGTCGACGTTGAGATTCCAAGAATGAGGGTCTTCTGGCTCGGTAAGGGTTGGTGGGGGTGGAGGGGCCGTGGTTGGGGTAGGATTAGTGAATTCCAGGATGAAATCAGCGACAGCCTGCCCCTTTGTTGCTGTTCAAGGTCGGTAGGAGATGTCAAACTGGCTGAGTTCCATTGACAACTGCATGAGTCTGCCGGAAAGTTCTGGTTGCTGCATGACCTTCTTCAAAGGTTGGTCGGTGAGGACCACTATGGAATGGGCTGGGAAGTAAGGACGGAGTCGTCTGAAGGCAGTGACCAAGGCCAAAGACAATTTTTCTAACAGTGGGTAATTCTGCTCCGCTCCCCTGAGAGCCCGACTGATGTAGTAGACCGGTCGTTGGACAGAGCCGTCTTCCCTGATAAGAGCTGCACTGACTGCGGTCTTTGACACGACTAAATATTGGAAGAGGGGCTCGCCCGTGATTGCTTGTGAAATGAGGGGGGTTAGCCATGCACTGCTTCAACTGCTGAAAGCCTCTTCGGATTCGATTGTCCATTCAAAAGTTTCCCGAAGAACTTTGAAGAAAGGGAGGCTTGTCCGTTGCACGGGAAATGAAGCGGTTGAGGGCAGCAACTCAGCTAGTGAGTCTCTGAACCTCTTTGACCTTTCTGGGTGACTGCATCTCAATCAAGGCCTTGATCTTTTCAGGGTTAGCTTCAACGCCCCGCTGACTGACCATGAAACCTAAAAACTTCCCAGATCCTACGCCGAAGGCGCACTTCTCCGGGTTAAGCTTCATTTGGTACTTACATAGGGTGGCGAAGGTCTCTCGTAGGTCGGTCAGATGATCAGCAGAGAGTTTGCTCTTGACTAGCATGTCGTCGACATATACTTCCATATTTCGACCGATCTGATGATGGAAAACGGCGTTGACCAACCGTTGGTAGGAGGCCCCAGCATTTTTCAATCCAAACAGCATCACACGGTAATGGTAGGTGCCTCGGTCGGTAATGAAGGAGGTGTGTTCCCGATCAGATGGGTGCATTAGAATTTGGTTGTACCCAGAGAAGGCATCCATGAAGCTAAGCATTTGGTGACCGGCCGTGGCGTCGACCAGCAGGTCTATGCGGGGAAGAGGATAACTGTCTTTGGGGCAAGCTCGGTTAAGGTTTGAGTAGTCGACACAGAGTCGCCATTTACCATTGTTCTTGCGGACCAGGACCACGTTTGACAACCATCTAGGTTAGTCCACATTCTTGATGAATTGTGCCTCAAGGAGCTTGTCGACCTCTGTGGTAATGAGAGTATTGCGCTCCGGATGGAAAATGCACTGTTTCTGGCGGTAAGGTCAAAAATGGGGTTCAATGCTGAGGTGATGAGTTATGAATGAGGGGTCAATACCCGGCATGTCTGAGTGGGTCCAGGCGAATACATCGTTGTGCTCGATCAGGAGGGCGATAAGGTCGACCTTTGCTCGAGGGGACAGTTGGCTGCCAATTTTGGCAGTTTTCGTCGGGTTGGTGGGGTCGATGGGAACCTCAACGAGCTCCTCCACAGGCTCCCCTCTGACTAGCTCGTCCTCATCTCGGACGTCAAGTCATTCAATGATCATAGCCTCCTTCAGCTTGACTTCTTTGAGCGAGGTGACATAGCATTCCCTGGCCACAGCCTGCTCTCCCCTTACTGTCCCGACCCTCAGTTCGGTGGGAAACTTAATGGCAAGGTGATAGGTTGATGTAATAGCTTGAAAGGCATTTAAGGCGGTGCGGCCAAGGATGATGTTGTAGGCGGATGGGCAATCGACAACAAGGAAAGTGAGCAACTTTGTAGTCTGCCGTGGGTACTCACCGATTGTGATGGGAAGATCAATGGAGCCGATGGAGGTCACTCGGTCGCCAGTGAAACCGACCAAATGGGTTTGGAGAGGAGACAGACTTTCCTCTCCAATTTTGAGCTGGCGAAAGCAGTTGAGGAAGATGATGTCTGAAGAACTACCGTTGTCGATGAGAACTCGTCTGACCTTGTAGTTGGAGATGAGGGCAGAAATGATGAGAGGGTCATCATGAGGGTAACGGATGCCTGTACAATCGGCGTCCTTGAAAGTGATAGGCTCGGTCTACTGCCTAGGCTGTTTGGAGGGTCGGTCGACCGTGGACTGCTTTGCCAGATTACAGAGTCGCCACCTAAATATTTTTAAAATGGGAAATTTAGGAAACCCTGACTCGGTGCCGAAGGCCACGTGTCCGTCATCACCAAAGTGACTTGGCTCGGGAACTTGGGTACGATCGGGGAAGGTCAGCTATGAGCACCCCCTTTCGCCCGGTCCGAAGACCGGCCTCTACTAACCGTGATATCCGTTTTTGAAAACTTTATGCGTTCTTATTCCAGTTATTAGCCTAGAATTACTATGTGATGCGCACAACACAAAAGTATAGACTAGATTGCCTAATTTGGAAATACACATTGCGTATCCGTTTTGTCTCGAAAAACGTGTTGGTTTTTGTGCTACTCGCGAGTAGGCTAAAATTCGGATTTCAACGAGTTGTTCCAACTCAGGCAATCCAACCTCCACCCACAGGCATTCAAACAGTAATATCACATATAAGCATTTAGCCGCATGGCAATCCTATTGTCGTGGCAACATTCACACGCATGTGATATGCTAAAGCAATAAAAACTTACATCGTACTCCGTGCCAAAACAGTAAACTAGTTAGCAAACATGCATGACCTAGTTCATGTTAAGTGGCTAATGTAACACATACAGGAGTGTAATCTAAACAGGCTCGGCTAACCCTAAACATGGCGCATGAGATGCAACAACTATCACGTATTCAATTTTGAATTGAAATTACGATGCAGTTTGCATGATGTGCCGAGCCCGATGCATGTAAACAAATGCATGAATGCACACATGCATTGCATAAGATATGCTAACTGAACATGCCCTAATCTACCATTGTAAGCAGGTAAATAAAAGGGATAGAAAGAAGTGGGGGTTGGAAGACATACATCCACTCACACACACTTATTACATTTTTGCCCTCACTCGGAGGGACCAAAATAATAATACAGAAATTAATAAATAATTAACTATTCTAGCTAATTAAATATTACAAACTCACTAAATTAATTAGACAAATGATTAATCTAATTAAAACAGTAAATGCCTCGGGAGGAGGGCCCAAATGCGTCGCGCGCCCGGGATTCATTCAGAATCGCACTGTCATGCAAGTGTGCCTCTGTTTTCCCTGCTATCCTTCTCTGAAAATCACCAAAGTCCCAGGAGTGCCTCTAAGGGCACTGGGGAGTACCACCGGCTGGGGTACAACACCACCGGCTGAAGGATGTGGCCACCGGCACTGAGTGAAGATATCGGCTGCCAGTTCACTGCCGGTCGGCACTAAACAGTGCCGGTCGGCACAAAATGCCTGTAAAACCTGCAACTCACAGCAGCAGAGGGCAACAAAATGCATGGCAATGTGATTCAAAGCATGTATGCACCAAACACAATCCTCATCATATTTTGGACTCAAAGGGGATGTGCCTCGGTTCTCGGACCACCAATCACGCATTTCTATGCACGATGGCCCAAAGAACCGAGAGTGCAATTTTAATTTCAAATGCATGCAATGCAATCAAGCAAACAAGGGTGCCAAACCTCTATCATACTTCACTTCAAGAGGCCTAACATGCATGCGAATATGATGCAACCCTAAGCATGTTATCTATCATGCAAAGTGAACAATGTGATGCACTTATGCAAGGCACACAAGCAAGCATGCAAACCAATGGGGGATGGTCTTATACATGGATTGGGCAACTCTAAAAGGCCCAAAAATCAGTAGCCAAAATGCCTAGAATGGGGGACAAACACACATGCACAAATGCACATGTTAAGGTACCAAACCCAAGGCATAAATAAGCAACATTCAAGCGCACTTAAAGAGGCCAAACATGGGCTAAAAGCATGCATGGAAAACTCTGAAATTCATGCAAAACATGAGGCCAAATCATGCAATAAAGCAAGCCAAATATGCAACAAATGGCCCAAGTCTTGAAACAAGCCATGAAGGCTTAAACCAAGGCCAAGTCCACCAAGCCTCACAAGGCTAAGGGGACTCGAAACAGGTCACAAGAAGACCTAAACAAAGCCTAAGGAGCACCTAGATGGCATCTAAGAGGCTCAAGCACAAAGGCATACAACATGACCAAAACATGGAGTATTCAACACATGCTTTTAAAGCATTAAAGAGGCAACTAAAACATGCATACAAGCACACTGAAAAGTCTGAAATAACATGCTAGATGGTTCCAAACTATCAAAAATGAAGCAAGCATGGCATGCTACACACTCATACTCTCAAGGCCAACAAGCCAAATGCAAAGGAGCTATATAATGCATGATGAGATTGACCAAAACAAGCATGGACAGAGTTAAATCATGGCAAAATAAGCATACAAGCTTCACAAATGCAAGCCTAAAACATGCTCGAAGCTAAGGCATACAACCTAGGCATGTTAAGGCATAAAGAGGCATTACAAGGCAACTATGCTAAGCATGCATAAGGGGCCTAAACCAACTTGAAATCATGTTATAACATGGCAATATGAGCATGGAAAACAAGTCAAACATGCTCAACACACACTCAAGCATGAAGCTCCTTTGGAAGCCAAAATTTGCCCTTTTCAAGGACATCAAGGAGAGGGGGTGGCCCTCTCCTTCTTGAGACTCTAAGGCATGTTCCTCACCACTGAAATCCCTCAAGATTTCAGTGGTGAAGAGATCCTAACACCAAAGTCTCGGATCTCCCACAAAATAGCACAAAAGTGACCTTTTCAAGGTCTAAGGGTGGTCAAACTTGCTCAAACCACAAAACACTCTTAATATACAATGAAGAGGGTCAAAAAACAGAACTTTTATGTGCCAAACACTAAGCTCAAAAACTACTTTAAAGCAAGTAAAAATAGAGTGCAAAAATGGGGGAAAAAGGGTAGTTTTGTTACCTTTGAAGACCACCTTCACAAGGGTTGGAGTGGATGGGTCCTTGAGCTCAAAACCAGTCAAGAACACTAAGAACAAACCTCTGGAACCTCAGAACCAAGAGGAAGGTGGAACACTAGGTGCTTGTGTGCAATAATAAGGCACAAAACACCTAGTCTTCAAAGAGAAAAAGAGAGATAGAGTGTATATCTATTCTAACCCTAAAAGAACCAGAGCTCTAACTCTCTAACAATGTCTAAGGCTCTCAGATTTTGTAACCTTTGAGCAAAGGGAAGAACCTTCCCTCTTATAGGCAAAAAGCTTACAAGCTTAGTCCCTAAGCAAGCTCATCCCTCCATACACGTGTATGGAGGGGAAACAAGAGCTAAACAGCTGTCTAAAAATATCTCAGAAAGCAGCTGCACAGTGCCCGGCCGGCAAAAAATGTCATTTTGACAAAATTAGTGCCGACCGGCACAAAATAGTGCCGACCGGCACAATATAGTGCCGGTGGAAACTCAAGCCAGCCGGTGGCCTCTAGCCCCAGCCGGTGGTGTGTAGGGATGCCTCACAAAGCATTCCCTGCCCTCCTAAGGCAAAACACAAGTGTTTGGTGCAAAACCAAACACAAACGGTCGAGTCCGGAGGTCCTGAGGCACGGCGCGCGCAGCCGAGAACTCCGGGAACTCCAGACGAACACAAACATGGATAATCACCGAGTGTTCCAACGGTGACGTCCAAGTCTTGAGGACGGTCAAAAATGGGGTGTCTACACTACACTAAATTTAGCTTTGAGAAATAAATAAATTTGATATTTCTTTTAAATTAGAGAAGTTACAGCAGTGCCTAATTTGACAAATTTGCAAGACAATGTCACTAGCTCATACCCACCCTTTCATGCACACCAAAACCCTATTTAACATTAATATGTAACACAAGAGGGCATCTAAACAATAGAATGAGATGGGTGAAAGAATTGGAGAAGACAAAAGAGAGATGTGTTCTTACCTTCTTGAGTCACCTTTTCTTTCTATTCTCCTTTCTTCTTTTTTCTTTTTCCTTCTTCTTCTTCTCTACTTCCCCCTAATCACACTCTCCTTCTCTCACCCTCTCCTTGGATGTTGAAATATGGGAGTGGAAATTGAAACAATGATCTCAATTTATAGGCCATGAATTTGGGTTAAAAAGACCATTCTACCCTCTTGCTTAAAGACTAAGAAAAATCATAAATATCTAAATATTTTGTGTTCCACTAATTTGCTCAAATAAAGAATAAAATAAATAATAAAAATATTTATTTAAAGATATTTATTTGCTTAAATAAATAATAAAGATTCAAATAACTAATATTCAATTAGGCTAGAAAAAATAAAATGTATGAATTAATTTAGAAACTAAGAGGTAAAATAAATAAAAGCCAAGTGTTAGTGTATTTCCAATTATAAAGTGGTATTCTAGGATTTAAAATTATTCTTTATTGGGCCATTATGCAGACTTTTATGGAACTAGGGGCTAAAATGTTATTAACCTAAGGCTTAGGACTTTAAGTGTAGTTACCAAACATTAGGGTCTTTACAGCAATCTCCAGACTGTGCAACAGAAGCATTCCGGTAGAAAAACAGGGAGCATTTTCGGGTGGAAATTCACATCCATGCATAAGCCATTCCTCGATTCTCGGGATCCATTGAAATAATGTTTTAATAGTAGTATGTTCTACTTAAAGTAGCGGGCTTGTAACTAATTAGTTAGTTTAGTTAGAATAGCTAGTTAGTTTTGTGTTGTACTTAATTAATTGGCTAAAGTAGTTCGTTAGTTAATTTACGGTGTTGTAATAATTAGCTAGTATAGTTAATTTATTTCATTTGGTTTGTAATAGTTAGTTAATTCGTAGTAATTGGCTAAGGCATCCATTCGGACCCTCTTGTGTGAGGGCAAAAATGTAATGATGTGTATGTCTTCTAACCCCACGTCTTTCTCCCTTTTATTTACTTGCTTATGATGGATAATTTAGATCATCGTGTTTCTTTTAGCATTTCCCATGTTTGCATCCATTTGTTTTGCATGCATGAGATTCGGCTCATCATTCTAACAAAGCATTATAGCTTAAATACTTTGTTGAAAACGTGTTGAAACTACATGCTATCAAGTTGTTTCAAATGCCATATTAGTAGCCGAACCTATTAATTACATCTCGTATGACTTACATTAGGCATATTTTGTATTAGTTAGGATCATGCATTTTTCTAACTAGTTTCTCTTTCAGCTCACCTCGGAAATTGGGGTAAGCATTTATTGTTTTAGCATATTGCATGAGTGTGATTGTCGCCATGATAAGCATGAATACCATACGGCTAAGTGCTTAAATGCTATATCTACTTGAATGCCTGTGGATGAAGACTAATTACTTGAATTGGAATAATTTGAGTAATGTATATATGAGATCACTTTTTCAAGTGATACATATTCAAAACAATTTTTCAAAATAAACATGAAATCAAATGTTCCAACTTTTGCAAATTAGTCTATACTTGTATACGTCACATAGTAAGTTAGTCTAATAATCGGAACAAGAGCATATAATGTAAATAATAATCATATCATGATTAGTAGAGGCAGATCTTTGATAAGGCAAGTGGGGTGTTTAATTCATGACATTTCCCTCTTGTACCTAAGTTCTCGAGCCGAGACACTTTGGTGATGACGGATAAGTGGCCTTTGGTACAAGTCTCGGGTTTTCTAAATTTTCCAAAAACATTTAGGTGGCAACTCTGTATCTAGCAAAGCAATCCATTTTTGGCATTTTGATTCAAAATTGATTTTCCAAAAGTTTTGCCGGATTTGGACTATTTTATGTTTATCTATTTCACATTGCACTTGTGGAATCAGATTCAGAACCACAGGAGTCCAAACTGTAGGGCTGTCTTATCCGAAAGGAACACGAAAAATCAAGCTACACATGGATACTTAAAGGATGGGCTTGGGCCAAGACTATGGTCTGACTTGGTTATGGAAAAATTACCACACGTGCGTGCGAGCTGCCTTCCAGCCTGCGCGGACCGGGCCGGGACCGGGTCCGTGGATCTTAGATCTTGGATCTTGGGCCTTGGGCTTGGGCTTGAGGCTTACTAGAATTGGTTAGGTTTGGGCTACGCTTGGGCTTGGACTTGAGGCAACAGGTTAGGTTTGGGCTGGGTCGAATTGGTGGTCCACCAACCTAATCTTTTTGGGCCAAGTCTGCTGCAGATATATACACTTGTGTATACAAAATATATCTTTCATATATATTATTGCCTTGTTAGTTTTGGATAATTACTCCAGCAGTTTTGCAGGAGTAATGAGCATTGGTTGCTAGCCTTAATGGGCATTAGTTGCTAGCCTTCATAGCTGGAGGCTTCTCCTCTCTCTCTCTCATAGTGTAAAAAGGAGACCCATGTCCTTTGGTTTTGGTACATAATTTTTCTCTCAAATTATAGCTATATAATTTTCTTCTTGTGTTAAGAGAGTGTTGCCATTGTCGATTAGCCAAAGCTAACACAAGGTGCTTCTGCGTTAGCCGGTTTAAACCATCTTATCCTAGAAAACAGAAGTCGATGTTCCTACAGTACCCATGGTGAGGCAGCTAATCTGTTTTAAGGACACTGTGGTATCATACAAAATTTGATTTGATTTCTCGTCTTTTAATATATCATGTCATATGTGTTTTTGTTTTATGTTTTATCATGTAATTTGTCAATTATGGATTTATTTTAATTTATCAAATATGAATTTATTTGTTTTGTTTAATCACTCAAAGTGAACAACAACAGTGTTGTGTTTTCATGCACCCTAATTGTCACACCATAATAATGTACATACATGAAACAACTTTCATGAAACAAAGTTCTTTCATGAAACAACCTTTGTGTGAGACCAATAGTTACAGTTCTTTGTCAATGACATTTACGCTTCTATTAATGCAAACAATAGAAATGGCATCGTCGATGTCAACTGCCACTTCTTCATGGCCATGAAGGATGTGTGCATGTAGCTTTGGACAATGCCTCGTAAAGATTTCAAGATCTAGCAAAAACCTAGGTCGTGCATACTATGTTTGCCCGTGTCCAATGGTGCGTATCACCTCTTGTTCATGCATGTAGTAGTCACCTACTTCATCCTTTGTGTTTATAGACCAACTCGTTCCGTCTAACAATTGCACTTGTGTTCTGGCAGCTCTGTGTTTCGTGGGCTGGTTGGTGTGATGAGTTCCGCAACAAAAGTGTTGCTAATGACCACCTACCAATTGTTGTCAAAATTGGGTTACGTGCGGACGTTGTTCGCATAGATCAGAGCCTTCATACCCTTAGGACAGTCCTCGGTGTTTTATGTGTTGTAGTCGTTATCTTGTTGTTTCATATGTGATGTATTTAAATATATGGTTTTCTATACTTATCAATTTCGTTGACTAGGGTATTGTAACCAAACTTTTGTGTTGCTTCAATGTGCCATGAACTTGCAGGCAATTTATGTGGACTATACTTTATAATACCACGTCGTTGAAGTTAACTTCATACAAACTGTTTTGGTTTAATTGCATGTGCTTCATATCATTTATTGTTATAGTCATTTTACATTCATACGTACCTATGTACTTGTGTTTGTACTTCGTACTTTCTATTTAAACTGTAATTGTCAAATAGTGCTTGTGAGATGGCATCCACGCCGTACATCACCCCGCACTTTGTCAAGAACTCACGGTAAAGGTGTCACATCAACCCAACAAGAACCGGTACACAAATGCACCTGGGACAGCGACAACACAAAGTTTTTTCTATAACTGGTCATAGCTGAGATGGGGGACAGTAACCGGCAGTTGTGCTTCTTGTCAATGACTGGCTATAAGAAACTTGCGAATAAGTTCCTAGACAGAACCAACCTGCTACATTCTGCCAAACAAATGAAAAATAAATATGACAACTTGAAGAAAGATTGGATAGCTTAGAAGAAGCTGCAGGATGCTAGCCAAGGCTTCACAGGGATTGGATATGACCACACATCGGGATTGTTCACAAACCCTGACCACTGGTGGGAAAAAATGCAAGCGGTATGTACTTAAGAATTTATAGTAGAACAATATATTTGTGTTGGGTAGACATAAATTTCAGTGTTTTGATTACTTGTTATACATTTATTGCCTCAGATGAACCACCGATGTGCAAAGTTCAAGACAAAGCCACTGGAGCACTTGGATCTTATGGAAAGGGTGTTTATGGGCGCGGCTGCAACGGGAAAACATACCCCTGACAACGGCATGGGGCCTCTCTATGATGGCACACCACTACGTGATGTGCCAGATCGTGTCGGCGAGAACATAGTGGACTATTTGCTATTTGACGATGCTCCTCCGCATTCCACTGCAAATGGCTCAGCCAATGCCAAACGTTGCAAGCGGGCAACCCTTGGTACTGTGGCAAGCAGCATGGACAACCTTGTCGAGGCCGTTAGTAGACAAAATAGGGAATTGAAAATAACACAGTACGTTGTTACAAGGAAGGGCGAAAACATTGTCGGGGACTATCTTGCCAGGCTGATGACAGTGCCTAGGTTATAGGGCGACGGTCCGTTATTCTCATTTGCTTGCTCACTTATGAATTCACCCGATAACCACGACCTAATTATGGACCTCCTCCTGGATTATATTGTTAATTGGCTGAAAGAGAAGCGTGCATACATGCACCAACCTATTGTGGTGGAGCGTGGTCGTGGCGTTCGTTTATTTGGACAAGACGGTGTCGTCGATATGGACTAAGAACTGGGACAGTAACAATTGAGATTTGCAGCTGCCTTTTTTTTTTTTTTTTTTTTTGGTATTTTCTGTTTAGTAATGGTTTGGTTTCACCTTTTTAAATTTTTGAATCTTGTACTGTTAACGTAATGTTGTTGCCAAAAAAGTGTTACGCTTGGGGTTGTACTTTCTGCTTACATGTGTTTGGAATATATTTGGGTTGTTGAGTTCTATTTGCCAAGTTTCCATTTTTTTTTTATTTTTTATTTTTTGGGCGTGGGTCTTGCTGTTTTGTTTTGCAATTGCCAAGTTTCCAATTGCACTTGTTTGTTTGTTTGTTTTTTTTTTTTTTTTTTTTGTGTAGCAAGTCATTTACATATGACTCTTGATTTCAGCTTGATGTCACTAGCCCAGAGTATGGGCTTGTCAAATTTTGTTTGTGCACTTGGCTAGCCAGATTGCATGTGACGGGGTACAAATTTGGATGTGTATGGATGAGAAAAATGCTTGTGATCCTTTTTTTTAGGGACCCCCACAACCCCTTTAGATCTCAAATAAAAAGGGGTCACAATCGTTGTTGGTATGGATGGAATCGTGTCCTGTGTGTGTTAGATTGTGGTGGGACATGTACACCTATGAGTACATTAATCACATGCACACAGTAGTTGGCAAAAAAAAAAAAAATATTGAGATTTGTGTGTGCTGTGTGTGTGTTTTTAGAAGGAAGGGGAATAGGAAAAAAGAAGTTTGCATTGCCAATGAACGTAGTCATGTTTGGTAAGGGACGTTTCAACCCTTGTTCTTAAAAGAACCCTAGTGAGAGTTTTATCATTACTTTCATTGTGGAATAAAGAAAATCTTAGGGTGGTTTAGTTTTAAAATTATGATTTGAGTGTTGAGTTGTAATTTAAATGTAAAATTGTGAGTTAAGTTTTGAAAAGAAAAAATTTGTTTGGTTATGAATTTTGAAAATAGCTTTGAATTATATTTTGAGTTTTGAGTTTTTGAATTTTAAATTGTATTTTGAAAATTTTTAGATTTATTTTTCTAAATATTTAAAAATGTTTAAGAAAATTTTATTTTTTTATTTTAAATATATAATTGTTATTTAAATATTTTTAGTTTTAAATATTTTGTAAATATTTTAAACTCAAAACACAATTTTATACTCAAATCGTAACCAAACACATAACTTAAAACTCATAACCAAATTCTTTTCAAAACTCTATTAAAAAAAACTCTCAAAAAAATATTTTAAATTTGGTCCTTTAAAATTATATTTTAATTTATTTTTTTGTTTATTTTTATTTTTGAAGAAAATATTTTTTATTTAGTTTTTATTTTTTCAAAAAATAATTTTTTTATTTTTTTAAGTATTGGCCAAATAATTTGTTATGATTTAGATATATATATATATATATATATGGCGATCCAATTTCTTTTAATATTTAAAATATATTTATCAAATAAAATAAAGTATTTAAAATAAAAAAATAAAATTTTATAAATCTTTAAATATTTACAAAATATATTTAAAATCTTTTTTTAAAAAAATACAACACACAAATATATGAAATACAGTGCACATTAAAATAAATAAATATTTAAAATATAAAATATTACCCTAAAAAATAAAATTAAGAAACTTTTTAAATATTTAAAAAAATAAATGCAAAAAATTTCAAAATACAACTCAAAACTTTTTTCAAAACTTATAACCAAAAAATTTTCTCTTTTCAAAACTAAACTCAAAACTCATAATTTAAAACACAACTTCACACTCAAATCATGATTCTAAAAATAATTTTTAAAAACAAAATAAAAAAATATTTTTTTAAATTTTGTTTAGTTTTAAGTTGTGAAAAGAGTTTTGAATAATTTTGAATTGTGTATTTAGTTATAAGTTTTAAAAAGAATTTTAATTTTTTTTAATTGAAATCACGATTTCAAAACTAAACTAAACTAAACTAAACTAAACGCATCTAAGTGAATTTTAAGACAGAACAATGGGAATACTTCAATTTCTCATTTTCTTACCTCTTTCATGAGAGACTCTCCAATGCGAAACTCGTCCCTTTTCAGAGATTTAAAGGCACCTTTGGAAATATACTAAAAATAGTTAAAAAGTAAAAAAAAATATTATTAAAAAGTCAATTCTTTTCTCTATTTTTCTACACTTTTTTTTTATAAAAAATAAAAAAATATCAACTAAAATTAGTTCCAAAAATAACTTTAAATTTTTTTTTTAAAAAAAAACCTCATAAAATCGATCACCTGATAGTGCAAAAGACAATCGAGAGTGGATGGAGATTTTATAATTTTGGCCAATTTTGAGAAATGGGTTTTTTTGGTCTATTGACTTTTTTTTTTTTTAATTTATAAAAAAAAATAAAGAGATTATATAACCCAAATAAGTCAATAAATTAATAAATTGACTTCTTTTTGACCTTCTCAAAATAACTTTAAATTTAAAAAAAAAAAAATCATAAAACCGATCACCTGGTAGCGCAAGACAATCGAGAGTGGATGGAGATTTTAAAACTTTATCTTCGTCTTCCAAGCTCGACCTATCAAAATGCAAGAAAAAATAGAGATTAGATTGTTGGAAGAAAGTATTTTGTCATATAGTCATGTTTTGTCGCTGGTAAGAAGCAAGACAACTTTGACAGCCGGGCCCAATTTGATCTATGGTCGCCTTGGTTTTAGCTATCAACAATTTTATAATCTCAAATTTAATTATTTAAAAATAATAAAAAATTATTATCTTGTGATTTAAAATTTATTCTATATATGGACTCAAACTATACAAATTTAATTTCTACCATATAATTATTTATTCACGAAATTTTGGATGAACAAGTCTGGGATCCAAACTAAGGCCTCTTTTGAGAACATGAAAAAAGGTAATTTATTGATTTATTAACTTATTTAAGTCATACCATCTCTTTATTTTTTCATATATTATTTTTTTAAATTAATAAATTAACTTTTTTTTCACTTTCCAACATAAGCCTTATTATTTAGCAATATTCGGAAACGAATTTTCAAAGTCCTCGTGATGAGTTTATAAGGGTTCAGAATAGGAGTGTAATTTTGGCCCGTGGCCCGAGGGCGGCCCGAAGCCCGTCCGCGGCTCGAGGTGGGCCCGGCCCGTTTAGGCCCGTTTAGGCCCGAGCCCAAGCCCAGCCCGAGGCCTTGGGCTTGGGCTTGGGCCTGGGCCATCGTTTTGAAGCCCGGCTCTGCCCATGGGCCCGACCCGCTCAAAGCTTGCCCAAAAGCCCGGCCCACCCGAGGCTCAATGTTATTTTTAATAGAAAATAATAAAATTTTGGTGAAAAAAATTAAAAAATTGTTTAGGCCGGCCCAAAGCCCGAGCCCAGGCCCAAGCCCAAGCCCAAGCCCAAGGACCCAGCCCACTGACCTGCCCGATAACCCCTAGGTCTGAGCTTGTGCCTAGGCCTAATTTTTTGACCCGTGAACCAGACCGATTTTTTGACAGGAACCCGCAAGGCCCGACATGAGCCCGGCCCGAACCCAGATGAGCCGTCCAAAATTACACCCCTAGTTCAGAAATATGCTCAAAGGTCCCTTCCCGATCATGCTTACTTACTTCAGTGTACATGACGTGTATGTGCTACTGTTGCTTTCCTTCCAATGAACTGCTTAATGTAATTTAAATGAGTTAATTATAGTAATTTATTTTTTGAAATTTGTGTCATGTGGTTTGATATAATTTTTGTTTATAATTTATTAGGTGAAAGTAATTTATATGAGTTGATCACTTGAAGGGAATGATGCTTTTAGCTTATATATTTTGATTATCAATTTTCAACTTACAATAAACTGGATCAAATAGGTTATATTTAGTTGATTTTTCTTTTTATTATTATTATTATTATATTAAATTAATTTTATTAAATATAAATTTAAAATATAACAATAATTTTTTAAAAATAATTGACCTACATTAGAAAAATTAATTTAGAAAAATCAAAGAAAAATTTAGGATAAATTACACTGACACCACCTGAGATTTGGATTTAATACATATCATCTCCTGACGTTTGAGAATTACATTAACCCCCCTGTCATTATAATTATTTAGACAAAATGAAAATATTGAATTCATACACTCTCTCTTTTCTTACTTTGTTTTACTTACTTTGTTTTTTTTCCTTTGCTTTGCTTTATTTTTTTGTTTTCGATGTAATTTCTTTTGTTTTTCTACAAAGAGTTGTTGTTTTTTATATAAGCAGAGAGAAATTTGTAAAATGAGACTATTAACCACAGGGATGAAAATATAATTTCCAGAATATCAGGGGGTGGGATGTAATTGAACCAAACATCAGGAGGGTGTCAATGTAATTTATCCAAAAATTTAAGTACACAAAATTAAATTATAGAAAAATAATAATTTTAATTGAACTATTAGAAAAATATAACAATAATTTCGAAAATAAGAAAATGTCAAATTTAATTTGAATTGGGTTTGGATTTGCAAAAAAAATTATCTTATTTACTTTGAGGCCAAAAAAAAAAGGTTAATTACAACAAAAAAAAAATCTCGTGGTTTCGCGTGTTTTTCAATTTAAGCCCCATAATTTCAATTTCAACAAATTAAACCCTAGAGTTTCATCCTTGTTTCAATTTGGCCCCTCCGTCCATCTCCGTCTTATTAGACTAACGGAAATCTAAGCAGAATTTCAGATTTAAACCCACATATTTAAACACTTGTATTTCTCTCGTTATAACTTCATTTTGCCTCATTTTTGCGTCGTTGGATTCACTTCATAGCTTAGTTTTCATTCCACTCTTAGTACGCCTTGTTCCACATCTTTTTATTTGCCTCGGAGCTCCGAAAGTTGGCCAAAAATAAGATTTTTCTCTCTTTTGGCAAAATTTTCAAATTTAAACCCACATGTTTAAACACTTATATCTCTCTCGTCGTAACTCCGTTTTGCCTCATTTTTGCGTCGTTGGATTCACCTCATAGCTTAGTTTTCATTCCACTCTTTATATGCCTTGTTCCACATCTTTTTACTTGCCGTCGGAGCTCCAAAAGTTGGTCAAAAATAAGATTTTTCCTCTTCGGGCAAAATTTTCATATTCAAACCCACATGTTCAAACACATGTATCTCCCTCATCATAACTCTGTTTTACCTCATTTGCGTCGTTGGATTCAACTCATGGCCTAGTTTTCATTCCACTCTTCATATGCCTTATTCCATATCTTTTTACTTGCATCGGAGCTTCGAAATTTGACCAAAAATAAGATTTTTCTCTCTTTGAGTAAACTTTTCATATTCAAATCCACATATTCAAGCACTTGTATCTCCCTCATCGTAACTTTGTTTCACCTCATTTTTAGGTATTTAGATTCAACTTATAGCCTAATTTTTATTCCACCCCCCATATGTCATGTTTCACCTCTTTTTGCATGCCGTCGGAGCCCCGAAAGTTGGCCAAAAATAAGATTTCTCTCTCTCTCTCTCTCTCTCTCTCTCTCTCTCTCTCTCTCTGTGTTTTCCCCTTGCTGCTATTGCAACATTATTCTTCGTAGTGGAGATGCAATGGATGACGCTTGATTGGAAACCAAGGCGCCCTAACATGCTCACTAGTCCATTTAGTTTTTGATTTTTATGTGTAGTTGTATACTTATCACTACTCGACGACACCGCCACCATTACTGCTGCCACCTCATCTTGCAGATAATGATGATGAAGCAGCAGTAACAGTAGCAACAAGCCAGGAGGAGCCGCGAGGAGGAGGAAGAAGAGAGGGGAAAAAAAAAAGAAAAAAAAAAAGAGAAAACTTATTTTTGGCCAACCTTCTGAAATCCGAAAGCATGCAAAAAAAAAGGTGAAACATGGCATATGAGGAGTGGAATGAAAACTAAGCCATGATGTAAATCCAACGACGTAAAAATGAGGCAAAACAGAGCTACAACGAGAAAGATATAAGTGTTTGAATATGTAGGTTTGAATCTGAAAATTTTGCCCAAAGAGAGAAAAATCATATTTTTTACAAACTTTCGGAGCTCTGACGGCAAGTAAAAGGATCTGGAACAAGGTGTATGAAGAGTGAAAATGAAAGTTAGACCATGAGATGAATCCAACGACTCAAAAAAGAGGCAAAATGGAGTTACAACGAAAGAAATACAACTGTTTGAACATGTGAATTTGAATCTAAAATTTTGCCCAGATTTCCGTTAGTTTAATATGACGGAAATAGACGGAGGGACAAAATTGAAACACGGATGAAATTTTGGAGTTTAATTTGCTGAAATTGAAATTTTTAAATTTAAAGTGAAAAACACGCGAAACTCTGGAAAAAATTTTTGTAATTACCCAAAAAAAAACAAATAAATAAATAAAAAAAACAAAAAAAAAACCAAGATTAATGGCTTGGTTGACTTACCCCTCATGCTAATCAACACGACCACTGTTTATATTAGATTTGTTAGTGAAAAAGAAAACGTAAGACAAATGAAATTACTATGCATATTTATTTTTTTAGGGTAATTAAACATTTTTTTTTTTTTTTTTGTAATAATATCTGGCATAGTCTAGACTCAACCAAAAAAGAGAAAACAATTAGTTTCTCTTTTCCTATATTTTTGTTTTACATTCCTTTCCCTTCATCTAACATGGGTGAAGAGTTGTGAATCTCTTTAAAAATGTGCAGATTCAACATTTTTTTTTTTTTAACTTTTTAATAGAAAAATAGAAAAGAAAAATTTGACGCAATTTTTTTTTTTTTGGGGGGGGGGGGGTGTTGTGTTTTACAAATTCATTCCCTTTCCTCTTACCATTACAAATCCAAGATCCAAACGATACATTTTCTTTTAACTTTGACATTTTGAAAAACAAAGAATAAATTACAAATACACCTCTTAAAGTTTGCTTAAAATATAAATTACCTCCAGTAGTTCTAGAAATTACATTTTGTCCACTAAAATTTTTAATTTCATAACAAATGATCTCTTTTATTGATAAATCATCAAGTCAATTAACAGTTTTTAATGATGTCAAAAAAAATTAATTAATAATTTAAATAATTTTATTTTTGTATAGGACAACCATTAAAATTTTCATTTTTTTAGTTAATTCTGTTAAATAAATTTTTTTTACAATAAAGTATTTGTAATTTTCTAAATCATAAAGACAATCTCTATTTCAAGAAAATCTCCGGGGTGTATGTGTAATTTGCCCAAAACAAAATATATAGATATTAACACAAAAGCAAGTTGGGTGCATTCTAAAACCCGAAGCAGCAAAATATATTTAACAATAGGGACACAAAATTATGTCTTCTAATACCCGGGAAATAATTATTTTTTTTTAAAAAAAATGTAAATTATAAATACATCACTTGAGATTTGATTAAAATACAAATTACATTATGTGATTTTGGAAATTACATTTCACCCTCTGAAGATTCTAATTTTATAACAAATCGCCCATTTTACTAATAAATCATCAAATTAATTAATAATTTTTAATAATATTAGGAAAATGTTTCAATTAATAATTTAGGTAATTTTATCATTGTATAGGAAAACAATTATGAATTTTATTTTTTTAGTTAATTTTGTTAAATAAAAAGATTTTAATAAGAGGTATTTATAATTTTTTAAAATGCAGAAAGCAAATTAAACATATCTCAGGTAGTGTATTTGTAATTTATAAAAAAAAAAAAAAAAAAAGGAAAAAAAAAGATAATACTGAACGTTGTATCGTCTTCCGTGTCCAACCTGTATATATATATATTGTTATTGCTTTTGTTTATCACACCTGTTTTTGTTTTTGTGTGCTAAACTACAAATTTGATGATTGACAAGTAATAGTCCACAATTGTGAACCATGCAATCAAATATGGAAATCATATTGTCATTTTTTGTGCCAAAAATTGATTGTCTTTGTATAATATTACCAATTTGATACATTGCCTCATTAAATTCCAGATTATGACCTTTCTAGGAATATGTTAGAAAAATATTACCAAATTATCTAAAAAATATAATTTTAAAAAAATATATGTAAACGGTTTTTGGACAAAACTAAAATTGAAATAAATTGACAAAATAATGTAACAAAACTTACAGTACATAAATAGATAAAACTTGATCGAGTCGAGTGTGTGACACTCTTTCTTTAAGACAGATTCGTCCTCCCACTGGTGCTTAGGATTCAATGGACGCCTATCTCCTAGGATACAACGATTAATATCTTGCACTAGCAGCACTACTATTGTAAGTCTAGCGAACTTCGCTGTGCATGTACTCTCTTTATAGGAAAATTAGACTTAAGAAAATATGAAGAATAAAAGTAAAGTGAATAAAAAATGACAATTCTTACTCTAAATTGAAGTGAGAGGGGATGGAATTTATAGATTTATCCATGACTCTTAAGAAAAGTTGTGACCCTCCAAAAGGACACACCCTTCCATGTCAAGAGACACAACCAATGGAGTAAATTTAATTCAAATTTTCCAACAATCCCCCACATGAATAAAATTTACGGAAAGGATATGCAACAACATGCAGACAAAGAGAGAGTACATTAAGGAAATACCTTGCATCGGGATAAGTAGCTTTTGACTTTGAACATTCCCTAGTGAAAGTCTATTGGACTTACTAGGTAATTAATGGACGTGATGCCTTGAACTAGTCAGCTGTTTGTGTAAGCCAAGACAAGAGAATTTACACAGAATATCTCCAAACACAGTTTAGTTCTCATGATTGTGCCCGTTTTGGGCATCTCTTGGTATTTCATGAGTGCTTTAGAGAATTTTACCTTATCAATTCTCATAGAAGCGGCCCCTTTACACTCATATAGGTGATCCTTATTTTGAGTCTCTTAAATACTCCTCTTGAAAAATACTCGTCTAAGATTTTCAAGATATAAGTGATCATTAAAAACATAACTTACTCTAAGTTCCCTGTATACAATACATGTTGCAAATATCACTCTCATCATAAGAATGGAAAAGAATTAGACTCCTTTAGTGATTTTTGGCGAGCCACACATAACTTAGTTGTCCTTTTGAACTTAGTTCTTGGAATCTCCAGTCATCTAAGTAGGCTTACCATTATGATGACTCTGATGTAATAGGCTTTAATCACATTCCCCTCAATGAACTTTCCTTCATTTGCTCTCTGGTCAAACTTTTTGTTTAGCGGCTGCTATTTTTCCGTTTGACCTTCTCAGTTATGTATCATTGAGTAGTTCGTAGATCCACTATATTATCCTTAGACAATATGCACAACTGAAAGCAAATGTCTTACGGTATTAAGTCTTTGATTACTTCGAGACTTACCGTTACTCTATGTCATTCCTATTTTCAAATATAAATAATAAACATAGAGGTGTTCTTTAGGAGTTAATGAAACCATATTTGCTTCTACTCCAACTTCGTCCTATAAAAAGAATTAAGATTCTTTGTGAACCTACAATCGGAACCGTTGCTTTGGTAAAATCATCCAAGCACCCCCACATTTTAAGCATTCCAAGGAAACTTAATTTTTCTTGCTGGTGTATAATAAATACACCTCCATAATTCTGAGATAAATCAGAATATATCATTAATTGGCGTGCTTGAACTAAATAAGAAGATGTAAATTGCTTTGTGAATATAATCACAATATTAATTTGTCTAAAATACAATTAGACTTTATAACTTGCTTTTGCAGTACAAAGAAGAAATGACTAATACCGGTTGTGGCCACAACACTTTGTCAAATAACATTTCTTTAGCCATGATTAATTTCTTTTTGTTTACTGCAACCCTTATTTCCAATCTCAACATGGAATATAAATATCATTGTATAAATACATTTGCATCTTATTTGTCTTATCCAATATTGGTGACTACGTCGACAATTATTAAAGCGTCTTTTACCCATGAAATATTTTAACTCATGTAATATTTCATTACGGAATTATCTGTCACCACACCAATTTCAATCATTATTCCAAATAATAGTTAGAATTCTTCTTATGTCAAAACACATAACTTTACATTTTTATCAACACTTTGATAAGAAATTGACATCCGTATATAATACACCACATACCAAATCGATATATCAAATATATCAATTAATGACATCATATCACAAAGAATTATAAACATTAATTATCAACTCTATAACAAATGGAGGCATAGACACAAATAAATTAAAATTTCCAACACGAAAACTAGTCAAAACTGTTAAAAATAGTTTCTAAAAACAATTCCAGAACTGAAAATCAGAAAACAAATTTAAATAAAAATTTCTAGAACTAGAAATACAGAACATGTCCGAACTAACAAACACTGTCATAACTATTGATGATGAGTTTGCATTTTGAAAAATTCAAGAAAAATCTGTGACAAAAATACCATGTCACTCCATCTCTTTTGTTACAAGAGACTGAGAACCATCTCTACAATTCTAAGAAATAAACCCCCACCAAGAGTAATCTTTATTTACTCTAAGCCATAGTTTTAATGCCAAGTATTTAAACAGGCGCCTATCTATCCTTTCAAATAACCGGATACCCACTTTAACATACAAACAAACCATTTTCCATAACTTTGAGAAATTAAATTGTGAGACTTAAACAATCAATACTCTAAAGATATTTAAAACTAATACTTTCTTATATCTTATGTTTTATGATTTGTGCTTGTATTTGTATTGAATCATAAATTGACCAATCAATATAAAATTTTCATTCAAATACAAATAACATAAATTAGAAATTCTAATTTATTTATTTAGAAAATTTACCAAGTATGTAACATATACTCTATATTTTCTCAACTTCAAGAGATCACAAACCAAAAATAATATCTTAACTTTTATAATTAAAATCATAATTTGATTTTAAAATACATTCTTGAAACTTTCCAAAATAATAGATACTAACTCTTGTGGGTCTTTTCTTAAATCCAAAACAAGGATTTTAAATTAAATAAACATAATAGTGGGGCTAACCCATAAAGCTACAAATCCGGGCAAAATTTAAACCAAAAAAAAAAAAAAAAAAACAATCCAGGTTAAAAAAAAATTAAACCAAAAAGTCAAAGTTAGACCAAAAAATTAAACTGCACCAACTTAACCATAAGTTAGCCCATAGATATAACAAGGCATATATTTGGGCCCATTTTGCAGTTAAGTTTTTTAAACGAAATCTAGTTGCTTGCCAGGTTAACGTTATTGCCAAACAACATGTTGGTCTTTGATAGTACAAGCGTCCAAACGAGACCATGCACAACAAATAGTTGATTGAAATTACTAATAATGACAACTAAAATTAGAGATTTGAATTCAATAGCAATCAAAACTCATGGGAGTCATATAATAGTAAGATTCAGATTTTCAAAGTAAGAAAATTTTTTTAATTTTCTATTCTAACTTCAGAGTCATATTAAGAAAAGATTATGCATATCAACTTAGATATGTACACAAACATATAGATTAACTGTATAACCAGTTTAATAAAACTTTCAAACAAATCATATTAACAATATTCTACAAAACTTAAAAGTTTCATATAAATCGATAATATGTAAATAAAATAACAAAATCATTTGTTTCACAAATAACATGTAAAATGTTGCAGAAATAGAAGTTAACTCGAGTTCTGTCATCGAACACTGAAAGCCGCAAAGATTTTCCTTTCTGAATTACTCATTGATTGTAAACATATACCAACAAAAATTATATCTATTATGCAATAGAGAAAGCAAAACTTAAAGGGCATAACAGTTTCTTTTATGGCATAAATTCAAAATTGATCAATAACAAACTAATTTCAAAACATGAAATACTAATATCTTACAATTTGACTTGCATCAAATGCATACATAAATATCTTGTTTCATGTTGATTGGAATTTAATACTTTTATATTAAATCACCAAGTCAAACCCCCTTACCACTAACAGTTACAAAAACAAACAGTTACGTCCTCTTATTACAAATTAAGAATTTGAATTCAGCCCAGCCTCCCTGTTCATTGATGAAACATAGTGACGATTCGCAATCGCCTACTCCGGCACTAATCTGTATCCACGGTGGGCAACTACATTTTATGGTTAAAAAAAGCAAAATGTACATATGTTTTGAACCCATATAATAAATAATCAAAATTATGTTCCATTTTTCTAATACCCATAACCAAACCTTAGAGATTATACGTATATTACGACACAAAATATAAAAAGTATGATCAATCTTATAAAATCTCCATATCATGCTCAAGTCAAAACTAAAGGCATTATATATTATAATTAAAGAAAGTTTGAGGCGTACCAGATTCATGACCATAGAAAACAAATGAATTGTCTAGAGGAAAAAATTTCCTATTCTTTTCTTAATTTACCTGATCGTTGTGTGATGGACCCTTTGATTACCATGCAATCAATCAAATTGAAATTGAATCTTTTTTTTTTCTTCTTAATCTCCAAAATGTATATAAATCTATCTTTTGAAAATATCGTCTTAAGATTGTTAGTGCAAATCAATTCTATATAATATAATTGCACAGTATAAGTACCCAAACACATACAAAAACAAATAATTATATTTTCCCGAAAATCATAAACAGGATCAGAATCTGTCTTAAGATTGTTAGAAAAATAGTACCAAACAATCTGGAAAATATAATTTAAAAAAAATATAAATGTAAACGGTTTTTGGGCAAAACCAAAATTGAAATAAATTGACAAAATAATGTAACAAAACTTACAGTACATAAATAGATAAAACATGATCGAGTTGAGTGTGTGACACTCTTTCTTTAAGACAGATTCGTCCTCCCACCGGTGCTTAGGATTCAATGGACGTCTATCTCCCAGGATACAACGATCAATGTCTTGCACTGGCAGCACTGCTATTGTAAGCCTAGCGAATTTCACTGTGCATGTACTCTCTTTATAGGAAAATTGGGCTCAAGAAAATATGAAGAATAAAAGCAAAGTGAAGAAGAAATGACAATTCTTACTCCAAATTGAAGTGAGGGGGGATGGAATTTATAGATTTATCTATGACTCTTAAGAAAAGTTGTGGCCCTTCAAAAGGACACACCCTTCCATGTCAAGAAACATAACCAATAGAGTAAATTTAATTCAAATTTTCCAAGAGAAAATTGCTCTTGACATGGAGCTAGCATGCATTACCAGTAGGGTGGAGAGAGACACTCTCAAGTGGACACAGAGACAGACAACTCGTAATATTTTATGTATATATCTATGCAATATATATGACTATCTCATAGGCAGTAAGAATATCTAATTAAAATAGTACAATATTGTAAGTGATTTTCTTGATAGAATTCTCTAGTAAATCTCTTATGATGGAATGGGTTAATTTCGATTTTATTTTCTAAAACTGTCACCATATATATATTTATCAATTTAATTTATTTTGATCCTATGTTTTTTGATTTCGGTTCATATGATCTGGTTAGAAATGATTCTATAAATAAATAACTGTTAAAACTTAATTTATAGCAAAAAATAATTTCAAAATTTGAATAGCTTAAATCATAACACTATAACGTATGAGAGTTTTGAGACCAAAAAAACTATATAAATGCAAAAAACTATAAATTACATATAATTTTCTCACTATTTCAATTAAATTATAATGCATTGTAATACATTATATCGATCATATAACATGAACTTTCTTTATTATATTTTTGAGACATTTTGTGTAGCCTATTTTTCAAAAGTACAATATATTAGTTTAAGTCAATTAAAGATAATTTTTTAAAGTTTGAATTTGGGCAACCCTATATAATATCGAATTTTTTGAGTTAAACTTGGGGCAAATGTTGGGTTCAAGTTGAGACTTAAGAAAATCTTTTTATAATTCAGACTAAGTTTGGACAAAAATCTTGTAACATTTTAAATTAAGTTTGGGCAAACCTTCAACTCAACCAAGCCCAAGTTGCAACCTTATGATTTAAGAAGGGATCCTCTCTAATAATTTTTCGTTCAACTATCATTCAATAGTTGATACAAAAGCTACGACTGTTGAGTTGTTGCCATTAGATTAGTTATTGGATGATAACTGGATGAAAAAAAAAGATTTTAGGAGCTGTTGAGGAGTGTTAGCTCGTGGTTTATTTTGTCTGCTGCTAGTGATTTCTTTTCTTGGGTGGTTGCTGGTTGATCTCTCTTTAACTAGCTTTAGGTGAGTGCTACAAATGATAGGATGGTTCTTCTTATGCCAATCTAATTGAGATAAAGAGGTTTTATTTGATACTTATGGCACCTCTCTTTTTTACCTTTGTTGATGTAAGATGTAAAAGGATTTATCCTATTTTTATTCAATAAAATTTATTTTTGCTTAAAAAAAAAAAAAAAAGTGAATGAAGAAGTTGAAAAGAATTCGGATCCTATTATGTTGTAATTATTAACTCAATCATTGTATTGCAATTGTAATAATAATAAAAAATAAAAATTGAAGTGCCATAATTCATTTGCCCGATGCAAAATTTGAGAAGAAATAAGTCGATCTCCAGCAATAACTTGGAGACTATAACCATTCATGAACTCATAATGATTCACAAATCCCAAATTGTATTTTTTTTGTTTTTTTCATCAGGAGAGGAAGAGAGTTGTCCTAGTGTAAAAGCTGACCAAACACACCCTTTACTACTTACATGCTAACCTTTCACTATTTGAAGAGCTATTTTTCCTAATTTCGTATAGATGAACCACTATTGACATATTTTATTGCTACCCAAATATTCTTCATTTTCAAAAATTTCACCACCACAACAACACATCCAAATTAAGACCATTGAGAGCGATATGAATCGGCATGTGAATAGACTCCTCACGTAATTGATCAAAGTTTGAGTCTCATTTATCATTTGCACAGTTCAAAGGCTTAGGTTGGCTTTTAAACTTTAAACTTACCTTCTTACTTAAGACGGTTCTTGATTTTTTTATTTTTTTATTTTTTTATTTTTTTAAAAAAATCGAAATTAAGAAACAATTGTGTGATGAGCAATTTTGCTATCATTGAGTACCCAAAGTATACCAAACACACCCACCACCACCACCCCACCCCACCCCCCCCTTTTTCTCAAATTGGGGATTATTAATTTTTATTTTCTTAATCCTTATTAACTCAATGCACTTTATTTTAAGTTAATAAAATTTTATTTTGCAAAAAAAAAAAAAAAAACTCCATCTTGTCTTGGTGAGGCTCAATATATTATAAGCATTAATCATTCAAGGTGAATACCTCAAATTTATACTTTATTTTAAGTTAATAAAATTTTATTTTGCCTGAAAAAAAAAAACTCCATCTTGTCTTGGTGAGGCTCAATTAATATATTATAAGCATTGATCATTCAAGTTGAATAACTCAAATTTAAATATGAATTTTAAAATTAAATTTAAGAATTACATTATGAATTTGAAATAACAATGCAAATAAGATACGGATGAAATGGAGTTGTACATGATCAATGGTTATAGAAAAGGCAAATTAATGTCCCATTTCCAATTCCAAAATAATTAAAACGAGATTTTAAAATATAAATTGACGTAATAATTATAGACTGTTGTGTTGAAGTTTAATATTTTGTTGCAACTTTATGCGTTGAAATTGTGATCTCCATTTCAACAATATAATGGAGAATATTTAAATTTATAAAGTAATTGTACGAGTAAGAAATAATCTTCTCGTAAAATCCTGTTGATCAAGTCTGCGCTCTTCCAAACGTCGTCACTTTACTCCCTCAAAACACAAACGTGAGCTAGCCGGCGGGTGTGTGCCGGATACCTCTCCGATGCCTAAGTCAGCAAAATAGACAAATAGACAAAAGCACTGTGTATTCGAGAATCAAAGTTGTGTTACCTCTCCATAGGTGATGTTGTGAGCTTTTATAAGTTCCGCGTGGCACAATCCTAGTAGGACTCTTATTCCTCCATGCAGAGTCCTCCTAGGAATCACTCTCCTGAAAGATAATGCTTATCCTCCAACACCCCCTCACTGCTTGTCACGACCCAAACCCGGCCCTATGGGTTTAGCACCGTAACCGGCCAGTAATCCGAGATTACCGAAGGCCTGCTTAACAGTAATACAGTAAAATAGAGTACAGGGGCATGGCGGAAGCCAAAACAGTAAATAAACAATGTCTAATGAGCTATGACAGTCTGTATGCAAAAAGACTTTTCATACATATATATATATACACAGTACAGAATAGTATGCACGATATTTACAATCATTCAGAACAGAGACCAGATCCCTATTAAACAGTACAGTACGGTGCTATCAGTCTATACAGTTATATGAAACAGATACAGAGACAGACAGGGGAACTAAAACACCCCTAAGCCATAGCTTGACAGGCTTGGAACCTCGTAGTGAGACACAGTGGTTGGCTTGACAAAACTAGAGGTACCCCGACGCTTCTAACCACGGCCTGGTGCCTGCATACCTACATATATATATGAGCAGTGAGTTAAAGCCCAGTGAATAACATAATGCGTAAAGGGGTTTAGAATGAATGTCCTTACAGTAATGAAAATAGTTCATTGATTCAGTATATCAGTCATTCAGTCATTCACTCATATGAGGTACATCCATTAGCATAGCAGTACAGTAAATAGTAGGTCTTGAAAGACCGAACAGTACAGTAGGTCTTGAAAGACCGAACAGTCAATGATGGCCATCAATCAGTAAACAGTAGTGGTTCCAACAAGGGAACCGACAGAGATCTCTGTAACAGTAACAGTAAACAGTAGTTGCTAAGGATGCCACAATACAGTTCAGAATATAGGACATACATTCATTCGATTAACAGTATCAGTTCAGAAAGCAGTTCAGTTTAACAGTCAGAAATATTCACAGTTGAACATATCTTTACACAATTGTTACTCACAAAGTTCTGGGCTACAGTAAAGCTAGGGCGCCTCTCCAGTCGTCAACCCTACACAGTTTACAAAACGAACACACACTAAGCTACACAGTTGGGAAAGATAATAACTTAATCCCTAATTGCCTCGGTGTGTTCTACATCTATATCCTCATTAAGATGCCTTAAACTAGGCCTAAGAATGCCTAGGATGAAATGAGGATGCAAAGATGCACTTTAAAGCATTTTTCAGAATTTTCAGAAAACAGGGGTCTCGCTCGACCGTGGCTTTCTACGCTCGAGCGGACATGCAGACAAAGGATCTCCGCTCGAGCGTGATTTCCGTCGCTCGAGCGGACTGCAAGCTACAGTGAAAATACTTGATGCTCAAAATTCACGCTCGACGGGCGCTCGACCCTCGCTCGAGCGTGAGACACAAGCCTCCGCTCGAGCGTGCAATCCTCCGCTCGAGCGGACTGTAAAACATGCAAGATGCTGGGAGCTCGATTTCCCCGCTCGAGCGCAACTTCCCCCGCTCGAGCCGGAGTCAAAAATCTGGAAAATTCAGGTTTGAGTCCCAAGCTCAAAACCAAGTTTTAATGTATCAAAATCAATTCCTTTGGGCCCATTTCCTGGAAAACACTTGTAAATACATAGAATAACATGATTCAAAGCTCAATTTGTAAAATCAAGGCCCAAGGGAAGATCAATTAAACTCATTTCAAACCAATTTTCAAGAACATGATCTCAAA
Source organism: Camellia japonica (assembly GCA_030407325.1). Classification (NCBI taxonomy): domain Eukaryota; kingdom Viridiplantae; phylum Streptophyta; class Magnoliopsida; order Ericales; family Theaceae; genus Camellia; species Camellia japonica. The sequence goes on along the minus strand of JAPPVO010000059.1, from coordinate 19,260,771 downwards.
TGAACATGCATGAACTTTAAACAACTTTCAAGCTTCAAAACATGCTCTAATGAGCCAATTCTTTTCAAAACAAGATGAAATCATGGTCTTAAACATAAACATGAACATGCATGCAAGATTTCCATGAAATCAAACCTCACAATGCAAGGATAAACACATGCATGCGTGAATTCTAACTCAAATCAACATATGAAGCTATTTCATGACTCAACCCACTAAATTTGACATGAATCATGTAAGAACAATCTTAAACACAACAGTGAAAGGTTGAACTTCCTTACCTAAGTCTTCAAACACAAGCTTAGAAGCTCAATTTAGCAATTAATACTTCAATTCCTTCAAGATCACCAAGCAATTCACAAGATGGAGCCAAACCTCTCTTCTAAGCCTCTCTCTCTCTCTCTCTCTAAGGTCGGCAAGAACAAGGGAAATGAGCTGAGCAAATGTTTTGTTTCAATGTAATCAAGCCTCTAAATGTGCAAAGTAGTGGGCCACTCAATGGCAAAATGGTGAATAAGCCAAACTCTTGCCAATTAGTTTAATTTAATCTAATTTCATCATACCGAATCGAATGTCAGATAAATACAACATTAAATCACATAAATTCTAATGAACACAGAACATCAATCGATTTCAGATTTGGCCGTCGATAAGGCCTTCAATTCGCAATTTAAACACAAAGACTTGAACAGATAATCAAACAGTTAACAGATAGAAATGCAATTAAACAGATATACTCAATTAATTCAGTTCCAGATTTCAGTCAGTTAGTTCAGTATTTCAATCAATTCAGTTATCAGTCATAATCAGTCTCAGTTTAGCAGTAATCAGTTGTTTATCAGTAAACAGTGGTGAGGGTTGTTACAGTCTCCCCTTCTTATAAAGAGTTTAGTCCTCTAAACTCGAGTTACCTTCATTTTGGAAGAAAACAGGATTCAGTGGAAACAGTTCAGGATATCTCTTGGCCATGTCATCTTCCCTTTCCCAAGTGGCATACACGCCACCATGGTTTTGCCAGTCAACTTTCACTAACGGGATCTCTTTATTCCTCAACTTCTTGATCCGTCTGTTTACGATCTGAATAGGTCGTTCCTCGTAAGTGTAGTCACCACTCAGCACTACACGAGTAGGCTCTATCACATGAAAAGGATCCCGGAGGTAATCCCTCAACATAGAAATGTGGAAGACATTATGCATATGCTCCATTTCAGGAGGAAGCGCAACTTGATACGCCACCGGATTGATTTTCTCAATAATCTTATACGGTCCGACATATCTCGGCGCTAACTTGCCTTTGACTCCAAAACGAGTCTGGCCTTTCATCGGTGTCACTTTCACAAAAATGTGATCACCTACTTCGTACTCTCTGCCTTGTCTTCTGACATCCGCATAACTTTTATGTCGGCTCTGTGCGGTTTTCAGTCTCTGTTGTATCAGTTTTACTTTCTCAGTCATTTCATATACAATCTCGGGCCCAAGCAAAGGCCCATCTCCAACTTCTGCCCAGCAAATCGGAGATCTACATTTCCTGTCGTACAATGCCTCGAAAGGCGCCATACCAATACTTGAATGATAACTGTTGTTGTAGGTGAATTCAGCTAAGGCAAATGGCTTTCCGAGTTTCCCTGAAAATCAAGGACGCACATTCTCAATAAATCCTCCAGAGTCTGGATGGTCCTTTCTGACTGGCCATCTGTCTGAGGATGATAGGCACTACTCAGTCTCAGTTCAGTACCCAATGCAGTCTGTAACCTTTGCCAGAATCTCGATGTAAACTTCGAATCTCTGTCAGAAACAATGAACACATGCACTCCATGCAATCTAACAATCTCATCAATATAAATCACAGCCAATTTGTCCGCATTATAAATTGTTTTGACAGGTAAGAAGTGAGCAGATTTAGTCAGTCTATCAACAATAACCCAAATTGAGTCCATACCTTTACTGGAGCGAGGTAACCCAACGATAAAATCCATAGTGATATGTTCCCATTTCCACTCCGGTATCGGTAAGGGCTGCAATAAGCCTGCGAGTCGTTAATGTTCAGCTTTGACTTGTTGGCAATGAAGACATTTTGATACAAAATCAGCAATTTCTTTCTTCATTCCCGGCCACCAGAAATTCAGTTTCAAGTCTTGGTACATTTTCGTATTTCCTAGATGGATAGAAAATTTTGAGTTGTGACCCTCTTGCAGAATTCTTCTTTTCAGTTCAGAATCATTCGGTACACACAATCTTCCCTGAAATTTCAGTGCGTTATTCTCAAATTTGAAATCCGGCCTCGGTTTGGATTCTCGTTCATCGATGATCTTCTTCAAGAAGTCATCCTGTTGCTGTTTCTCTTTAATTTCTTCAATCAGTGCCGGTTGAGCAGAAATAGCAGCTAAGGTTCCACCTTGTTCTCGCAAAACAATTTCAATTTCAGATTTTTCAAGGTCACAAAGCAACTCTTTATGTCCGGTGAGCAAACAGGCTAAGTTCCCAATCGATTTCCGACTCAATGCATCGACAACGGTGTTGGCTTTTCCCTGATGGTACAGAATCTACAGGTCATAATCTTTAATCAATTCTAGCCACATCCGCTGTCTCATGTTCAGTTCCTTCTGTGTGGAAAAATATTTCAAACTCTTGTGGTCGGTATATACTTCACATGTCGCCCCATAAAGATAGTGACGCCAGATTTTTAAGGCAAATACCACTGCGGCGAGTTCCAAGTCATGGGTCGGGTAGTTCTTCTCATGCGGTCTCAGTTGTCGGAAAGCATAGACAATAACTCTCCCATTCTGCATTAAAATAACATCCCAAACCCTTGTGAGAAGCATCACTACAAATGGTAAAACCATCCGTACCTGAAGGTAGGGTAAGAACGGGTGCAGTCACTAGTCGAGTTTTTAACTCTTGGAAAGCTAATTCTCTTTGGTCAGTCCAGTCAAATGATATCCCCTTCTGAGTTAATTGAGTCAATGGTAAGGCAATTTTGGAGAAATCTTTGACAAATCTTCTGTAGTACCCGGCTAATCCCAAAAAGCTTCGGACTTCTATAACATTTGTTGGTCTAAGCCAGTTTACTACTACTTCAACCTTCTGTGGATCAACTGAAATTCCATCCTTACTAATAACATGTCCCAAAAACAAAACATGGTCAAGCCAAAATTCACATTTAGACAGTTTAGCAAGCAGTTTCTGTTCTCTTAGGGCCTGTAGGGCAAGTCTCAGATGATGTTCATGTTCTTCTATACTTTTGGAATAAATCAGAATGTCATCTATGAATACAACAATAAAGTCATCGAGGAATGGTTTAAAGATTCTGTTCATGAAGTCCATAAACGCAAGAGGTGCATTGGTAACTCCGAAAGGCATAACTAAAAACTCGTTATGTCCATACCTCGTTCGAAAAGCAGTTTTATCAATGTCTTCTGGTTTAACTTTCAGTTGGTGATATCCGGATCTGAGATCAATCTTAGAAAATACTTGAGCACCCTGTAACTGATCAAATAAGTCATCAATGCGCGGTAATGGATATTTATTTTTCACAGTTACCTTGTTCAGTTCACGGTAGTCAATACACAGTCTCAGTGAGCCGTCTTTTTTCTTCACAAATAAAACAGGAGCGCCCCATGGCGAAGTACTAGGCCTGATGAACTTCTTAGCTAACAGTTCTTGCAGTTGCACTTTCAGTTCTTTCAATTCAGTCGGAGCCATTCGGTAAGGAGCTTTAGATACTGGCTGTGTTCTTGGAATCACATCAACGGTGAACTCAATCTCCCTGTCAATCAAATCCCCTGGCAGATCATCTGGAAAAACATCTGGGAATTCTCTGACTATAGGAATACAGTTCACATCAGTTTTAACATCAGTAGATACAGTCAATACAGAACACAGATACCCTTTACACCCCTTTCTAATCAATTTAACAGTTTTCACAGATGAAATCAAATACGGAGGAGGTACTACTCCACTTCCATTAAACACAAATTCAGGTAAACCCGGTGGACGGAAAACAACTTGTTTTGTTACACAGTCTATGGTAGCATGATATTTCGTTAACCAGTCCATTTCCAATATTACATCAAAATGATCAATGTTCAGAGGTAGTAAATCAATATACAGATGTGCATCTCCAACAATAATTTCACAAGCAAGGTACATATATGCACAAGTCATGGATCCCCCAACGGGTGATGATACAGCTAACAGATAATTCATGGGTTATAAGGGTCTATTCAATTTTCGCGAAAAAGCATGCGATACATATGAATGTCTAGACCCCGAAGCAATCAGTACATATGCATTTTGAGTACAAATAGAGAGGATACCTGACACAACGGTCTCAGTATTTTGTACATCTCCCGGTACTAGGGCGAACACTCGGCCCTACCTCATAGGCTCTTTCCCGGTAGCTTTGGGGTTCGGTTTTGGTGCTACAGTTGATGCTGCTGCGCTTGGTGCAGCTTTACTATTGCCCGGAGCGGTGGAAGGGCAATCTTTGACCATGTGGCCTACCTTGCCACACCTATAACAAGCACCAGAAATTTCATAACAAACTCCCTTATGGTTCTTACCACATTCGGAACAGGGCGGTATAGACCGGTTCCCTTGACTAGAAGTAGTCGTTGACCCTGTATTTTGCTTCTTGTTCAATGGGTTGTTTCTGCCTTTCTTGAACTTAAAACCCTGCCTTTTACCACGTCATTCTGACGCTGGTGTTTCAGTTTGTTTCAGTGCCTCAATATTTGACTCGGCCATTAGTGCTCGGTCAAGAACATTTACATAGTTCGGTAATTTCAGAACATTTATTCTGTCGATGATTGCGACATTAAGGCCGCCTTCAAACTTTCTGGCCTTCTTATAGTCGGTGTCCACCATGTGTGGTGCATAACGGGCAAGTTTGGTAAATTTTGTCTCATATTCTGCCACTGACATGGTGCCTTGTTTCAGTTGCTCAAATTCAGTCACCTTTTTGTCCCTGACACACTGAGGGAAGTACTTTTCAAAGAAGGCTCCTTTGAATTGAGCCCAAGTCATTACAGTGTTGTCATCACGGATTAGCATCCACCACCTTCTAGCTTCTTCTTGTAAGGTGAAGGTAGCTAACAGTACTTTATGTGCTTCAGGGCACGCAAAAACCTCAAACAATTTTTCTGTCTCAAGAACCCATGCTTCAGCTTTTAACGGTTCCAGGCCTCCCTGAAAGGATGGCGATTTCATCTTGCTGAACTTATGTGTCAGTGCAATTATGTCCCCATCATTAACATTCTGTTCCGGCTGTACCGGAGGAGGAGGTGGGGGCTGTTGGTTCTGTTGTTGTTGTTGCCTTAAGGCTTCAGTCAGTAGTTCAACAGTTCTTTCCCGTCTGGCCATTCTGGCCTCAGATGATTCAGGTTCAGTAGCAATGTTCGCATTATCCATTTCACTATAGGCAGCTATAACAATTATCAACATAGGCAGTCATTTGTTTAAACAGATTAACACATTAGCATTTATATTTATCATAGCCACACACACTTTTCATGCTCATGCGATGCCCTCATGCGATGCCCTAATTGTTTTTCTAGGACACCCTATAACTCATTTGGACACGTGTGTGCGGTATAACTCGTGGTAAGTATCGCTCTGATACCACTCTGTCACGACCCAAACCCGCCCCTATGGGTTTAGCACCGTAACCGGCCAGTAATCGAGATTATCGAAGGCCTGCTTAACAGTAATACAGTAAAACAGAGTACAGGGGCATGGCGGAAGCCAAAACAGTAAATAAACAATGTCCAACGAGCTGTGACAGTCTGTATGCAAAAAGACTTTTCATACATATATATATACACAGTACAAAACAGTATGCATGATATTTACAATCATTCAGAACAGGGACCAGATCCTTATTAAACAATACAGTACGGTGCTATAAGTCTATACAGTTATATGAAACAGATACAGAGACAGACAGGGGAACTAAAACACCCCTAAGCCATAGCTTGACAGGCTTGGAACCTCGCAGTGAGGCACAGTGGTTGGCTTGACAAAACTGGAGTTACCCCGACGCTTCTAACCACGGTCTGGTGCTTGCATACCTACATATATATATGCGCAGTGAGCTAAAGCCCAGTGAATAACATAATGCGTAAAGGGGTTTAGAATGAATGTCCTTACAGTAATGAAAACAGTTCATTGATTCAGTATATCAGTCATTCAGTCATTCAGTCATATGTAATACATCCATTAGCATAGCAGTACAGTAAACAATAGGTCTTGAAAGACCGAACAGTCAATGATGGCCATCAATCAGTAAACAGTAGTGGTTCTAACAAGGGAACCGACAGAGATCTCTGTAACAGTAACAGTAAACAGTAGTTGCTAAGGATGCCACAATACAGTTCAGAATATAGGACATACATTCATTCGATTAACAGTATCAGTTCAGAAAGCAGTTCAGTTTAACAGTCAGAAATATTCACAGTTGAACATATCTTTACACAATTGTTACTCACAGAGTTCTGGGCTACAGTAAAGCTAGGGCGCCTCTCCAGTCGTCAACCCTACACAGTTTACAAAACGAACACACACTAAGCTACACAGTTGGGAAAGATAATAACTTAATCCCTAATTGCCTCGGTGTGTTCTACATCTATATCCTCATTAAGATGCCTTAAACTAGGCCTAAGAATGCCTAGGATGAAATGAGGATGCAAAGATGCACTTTAAAGCATTTTTCAGAATTTTCAGAAAACAGGGGTCTCACTCGACCGTGGCTTTCTACGCTCGAGCGGACATGCAGACAAAGGATCTCCGCTCGAGCGTGACTTTCGTCGCTCGAGCGGACTGCAAGCTACAGTGAAAATACTTGATGCTCAAAATTCACGCTCGACGGGCGCTCGACCCTCGCTCGAGCGTGAGACACAAGCCTCCGCTCGAGCGTGCAATCCTCCGCTCGAGCGGACTGTAAAACATGCAAGATGCTGGGAGCTCGATTTCCCCGCTCAAGCGCAACTTCCCCCGCTCGAGCGGGAGTCAAAAATCTGGAAAATTCAGGTTTGAGTCCCAAGCTCAAAACCAAGTTTTAATGTATCAAAATCAATTCCTTTGGGCCCATTTCTTGGAAAACACTTGTAAATACATAGAATAACATGATTCAAAGCTCAATTTGTAAAATCAAGGCCCAAGGGAAGATCAATTAAACTCATTTCAAACTAATTTTCAAGAACATGATCTCAAATGAACATGCATGAACTTTAAACAACTTTCAAGCTTCAAAACATGCTCTAATGAGCCAATTCTTTTCAAAACAAGATGAAATCATGGTCTTAAACATAAGCATGAACATGCATGCAAGATTTCCATGAAATCAAACCTCACAATGCAAGGATAAACACATGCATGCGTGAATTCTAACTCAAATCAACATATGAAGCTATTTCATGACTCAACCCACTAAATTTGACATGAATCATGTAAGAACAATCTTAAACACAACAGTGAGAGGTTGAACTTCCTTACCTAAGTCTTCAAACACAAGCTTAGAAGCTCAATTTAGCAATTAATACTTCAATTCCTTCAAGATCACCAAGCAATTCACAAAATGGAGCCAAACCTCTCTTCTAAGCCTCTCTCTCTCTCTCTCTAAGGTCGGCAAGAACAAGGGAAATGAGCTGAGCAAATGTTTTGTTTCAATGTAATCAAGCCTCTAAATGTGCAAAGTAGTGGGCCACTCAATGGCAAAATGGTGAATAAGCCAAACTCTTGCCAATTAGTTTAATTTAATCTAATTTCATCATACCGAATCGAATTTCAGATAAATACAACATTAAATCACATAAATTCTAATGAACACAGAACATCAATCGATTTCAGATTTGGCCGCCGATAAGGCCTTCAATTCGCAATTTAAACACAAAGACTTGAACAGATAATCAAACAGTCAATAGATAGAAATGCAATTAAACAGATATACTCAATTAATTCAGTTCCAGATTTCAGTCAGTTAGTTCAGTATTTCAATCAATTCAGTTATCAGTCATAATCAGTCTCAGTTTAGCAGTAATCAATAGTTTATCGGTAAACAGTGGTGAGGGTTGTTACACTGCTTAAACCAAGTGAGATGGTTTTACCTCGGTAGTATAAACAAACGACTGAGCTAACATGGCCATGCTAAAGAGGTAGAAATGACCGAGCTCCAACTAGCTCGGTTCTGCCCTTCATTGCTTGTACCTCGGTTTGGCATACTCCAACTGGGTTAACAACTCAAGACCGAGCTAACAATGTGTAATTATCTCAGCGCATTGTGTGATGCTTAGCTCGGTCTAGACATCAACTAGGCCCAACCAGAGAGCCTTTAGACCGAGCTTTTTCTTACCCCGTCTCATTACGCAGCCCAATTTACAAAGGCAGTTCCTTAGCTCGGCCCAATTTACTCATAAATTACCCTTTCAATTGCCTCTTAATTCCATCTGCACAGCATGATTGGGATTACCTGTTACCAGCCGAGCTAAAAAACTTCAGCCTCTCAGCCGAGCTAAAATTCCGCCGGGCTTCCGATTGGTTTGGTCAAGACGTCTTTTCAGTCACTGTAACTGAATCACTTTCTATTCTCTTGGACACGTGGCCAGCTTCTATTGGTCAAATACAGCTGCCACGCCGTCTTCGTACTTTGCGAAATTTGAACAGTCCCGCCTAATTTCACATTCTTCACACAAAACCCTACTTTTCGAACCAGCCATACCACTATTCATCATCTTCTCTCTCTACTTTCTGAGCTTCCATTTTTCCTCATCACTGCATTTGCAAAGCTCTTTCTTGAGATCTTGATTTTCAAACTGTAAGTAACTCCATCTATTTCCTTTTTGTTTTGTCTAGTTTCTGTAATACGTAGCATAATACTTGTATGTTTTTCAAAACACATATACTTTTTTTGCTTTCATTTTTCTGGGAAAGAACCATGTAATAGAACCACTATATTCATGAATAATCTGAAGAACAACGCGTTTTAATCCATCATAGAATTCCAACCGAGCTAGGAATCTGTTTGTACTTAAGGTACGCTCCCAGCCCAACTAGATTAAGTTCCAATAGGTCTTCCCTTCAGTTTTTCTTAGTCATACTAAGGAACTGTATTAGGCGTGCGCACTATCGAACTAGAAAAACTTAGCAAAAGACCGGGCTACCACTTGGCCCCAAACCATCTCTCATTTAATAAAAACCGAACTAAGAATGCTGCACCATAAGCTTCAACCGGGCTACAAACTTCTCACTCCACTGAACCGAGCTACCGCCCTTTGCTTCAACCGAGCTAAGGATGGACAGTACCTCTTATGGCCGAGCTTGGACCCCATTTATTTTGCCTTTGTTTCTTTTTAGCATGGTCCAACGATCTGTGCTTAACTCTTTTCCTTTTCACTTTGCAGACTCCGACTAGGTTGGCCAGGCACTCCCTTGCACGTCCAACCGAGATACCCAATATCTTCTCAGCACCGAGCTAACACTTACGGCTATTTTACACATAATTTAAGACCACATGGGAAAATATAGATTTCTAGTAAACTCACTAGGGGCTATGGCCGAGTTCCGAAGGGACTACCATATCCCTGATGATGTCCACCTTAGCTTAGCCGAACTAGACACTACCCCTTAGGGAAAAACTGGCTTCGTTCCCTTCATCTTCCTTTCCATTGTAGAAACCGGACTCCATTTTCCCGTTCAGCCTCTTCTCTGTGAATTCCTTAGACAAACAAATCTCTGCCCTACCCAGCTTTCCACAAATTCGTACAGGATAATAAATGGTATCGCCGAGCTAAACCATCGGCTTGGCCTCAACCTCGGTCTGGCCGAATTATTCCATCAATATTCATTAGGCCAAAATGAAGACGACTGGATATATTATCTAAGAATAAGACGCCGCCGGGAGAAAATAATAAAAAATACCTCAGATAAAGATGTAAACGATAATGATTTCTTCTGGGTCTCTGGTAACTTCGAAGACCAAGAAGCCCAGATCCCAGGCAACCGAATAAACTAGAACAAGGGCGTAGCCGGTATACATACCTTGGCTCACTTTTTGCATTCCTTACTTTATTTGTATGTTTTGAACCGCACTAACCGTTGTTTTTTTCTTTCATGCAGATTTAAACTTTCTAAAGTCACAGTACAGTTACCCAAATCTTGACGCCCTCCACGCCGCACTAAGATATCCCAATCGAAGTTGGGCCGAGCTACTCAACTTCAAGCCAACCTACAGATACAACAGCAGGAGGAAGACCAGGGTGATCGACTTCCTCTTGGAGCCCTCTCCTGAACCTGATCCAACCCTCTCAAAAATCAATCTTATCCCATTGACTGCAAAACAAGAGATGGCCAAAAAGAGAGCAGTAAGAGCTCTTATCACCGAAACAAACCAGGTCGAGGTACAACAAGCCGGCCAGACAAACGAGACTATGGTAGCGCTCCCCACCTCTCAGCCGTCATTATCTTAGCCAAGCAAGCGTGCTCGGACTTCCACAACCGAGCCACGCCTTGTCGACGAAGATGAAAGCATCCTTCCCCAAACCACACCACCGAGCCCATAACTGGAGTGCCCAGACCGGGCTAGCCCTTCAGAATGGCTGCCTAAAGTCACATACAAGAACCGTGCTATCACTCACTCCAACTCAGTGGTTGCGGAGAAAGATCATTCACTGGCCTTCAATATTGCCAAGAGCGTCTGTCTGCCAGCGGATATGGAACATCACGACCACTTGACCGAGCTAAAAGCCATCTGTTCGGCCACCAAATCGATGGTGTTGGTGAGTTCTTTCTTCTCTTGTCCTAATTTGCACATCTATTTGTTCAGTTTTGCACAAAAAGTTATTTCTCTCCTATTGCAGGCTTTACAGAAGAACCACGTCGCTCATAAGCGCGTGTTGGAGCTTTGGAAAACCACAAGGCAGGCCGTGGCAGAGGCAGATGCTAAATCGGCCGAGGTAGAAGAGGCCAAGCAGAAAATGGCCGAGCTACATACCAAGGTGGCCCGCCTGACTGGTCTTGTCATCTTGGCTGAAGTTGATAAGCAAAAGGCTGCGGCCGTGCTGAAAGACAAATATCTGCGCGAGCTGGCCAAGCTCGAGAAAAAGAAGAATGATGAAATTGCCCGGTTGGAGAAGAGCGTGAAAGATGCTGAAAACCGGGGCTACAAGGAGGGGGAGGACACCTACATCCAACAATGCGAGGCTGCCAAAGATATATTCTTCAAATGTAGATGGAAGGCAGCGGTAATGCAGCTCGGTCTTAGCCCAGAGACCGAGGTCTTCCTCAACCCTCTTCCACATTTTATACCGAGCTACATGGCGGAGTATGCCCACGCCATTCAACAAAAATTTCTTCAAGATGATGATGAAGAAGAGGCCTCAGAGCCCGATAATGCCCCGGTCATCACCAATGATCCTGTCGTTCAATCAGCTCGGGTAGAGCCACCGGTGGAAGACTTAGTTGAAAGTGTGACCGAGCTACCTGCTGAAACTAGGCTTCGAGTTGAACTGGAAGTGGATCTTGACGACCTTTTTGCTTGATCTTGTACTTTCTTCTTTTTACTTTTGCAAAGAATATGTAACCAGGTTAAGGCCCATTTTTTGTACCTTTGACTTGCATTTTGAATGAAATCTCTTCTTGTTTCAACAGTTAGTTCGGTTAACTGCCATGCCATGCCATGCTTGCATTTACTTTCCAATTGTAATCTGAATGCAATATAACATTTTCTAGCCGAGATACCTATCTCGGTTCTAACCTTGAGACCTTATCTGGTCATACCAGCCAACCTCTTCAGCCTAGGTTGTTACCATGGCTGAAGATTACCAAAAGTTTGTTATTCCAACCAACCACTCTTCAGCCTTGATCCTTATCTCGGCTGAAGAGTACTAAGTGTTGGTTTTTCCAGCCAACCACTCTTTAGCCTAGATCCTTATCTCGGCTGAAGGGTATTAAGTGTTGGTTTTTCCAGCCAACCACTCTTTAGCCTAGATCCTTATCTCGGCTGAAGAGTACTAAGTGTTGGTTTTTCCAGCCAACCACTCTTTAGCCTAGATCCTTATCTCGGTTGAAGAGTACTAAGTGTTGGTTTTTCCGACCAACCTCTTCAGGCCAAATCCTGATCCTAGCTGAAGAGAGCTCAAAGTTGGTTATTCCTGCCAGCCTGAGCCAAGTGTTTGGTTATTCTTGCCAAACTTCCTACAGCCTCGATTCTTATCTTGGCTTAGGAGAAGTGAGTGTTGGTTTTTCCAGCCAACCTCTTTAGCCCAGATCCTGATCTTAGCTGAAGAGAGCTCAAAGTTGGTTATTCCTGCCAACGTAGAGCGAAGTGTTTGGTTATTCCTGCCAAACGTCCTGCAGCCTAGATCTTTATCCTCGGCTTAGGAGAAGTGTTGGTTTTTCCAGCCAACCTCTTCAGCCCAGATCCTGATCTTAGCTGAAGAGAGCTCAAAGTTGGTTATTCCGGCCAACTCTGATTTCATTGCCCCTAGTACTCTAAAACTATTTTTATAGAAGAAAACAATTTATGCTGAAAAAGAAACTACTTGTTTTATTGAAAAAATAAAAACTACAAGTTTAAAGAAAAGCTAAAAATAAAATAGTTTGAGATTGGCAGTGTTCCATGGCCTGGGAATGGCTTTGTTGTCTTCATCTTCCAAGTGGTATGCCCCTTTTCCTGCTAATCCAACCACTTTGTAAGGTCCTTCCCAATTGAGCCCTAACTTGCCATCTCCGGGTACCAGGGTGTTTCCCATTACTTTGCGCAGCACCCAGTCTCCAATCTTGAATTGCCTTGGATGTATTGTCTTGTTATATTTTCTGGATAACTCCTGCTGGTATGAGGCAATGTGAACCAGTGCTCTTTCTCTTCTTTCTTTTGCAAGGTCGAGCTCCAATGCTATGGCTTCTCCATTTAAGTCTGGATCAAAATTTTCACTTTTAATTGTGGGGAGGCCGACTTCCAGTGGGATTACCGCTTCCATGCCATAGGCCAAGGAAAAAGGTGTTTCTCCAGTAGACCGCCGAGGTGTGGTACGATAAGCCCATAAAACATAAGGGAGTTCCTCCGCCCACTTGCCTTTTTTCTTTCTCCAGTCTTTTCTTCAATCCATCTAAGACGACTTTGTTTGATGCTTCTGCTTGGCCATTTGCTTGGGGGTATGCTGGTGTAGAATTGTAGAATTCTATCTTGTACTCTTCACAAAAACCTCTAAAAATTTTGCCATCGAACTAAGTGCCGTTATCTGATATTAGAGCCTTGGATATGCCGAACCGAGTGATGATATTCTGCCAGACAAACTTCTTCACATCTTTCTCCTTTATTAATGCTAGTACTTCTGCCTCCACCCACTTTGTGAAGTAGTCTATTGCTGCAAGAAAGAATTTTCTATTGCCGGGTGCTGTTGGAAGTGGTCCTACTATGTCCAAGCCCCACATTGCGAAGGGCCATGGGCTAGTTAATGGTAAAAGCTCTCTGGCAGGTTGATGTATTTGGTGTGCGAACTTCTGACATTTCTCGCACTTCTTGACATACTTCTCTGAATCTGCTTGCATGTAAGGCCACCAATATCCCTGCGAAATTGCTCTATAGGCCAATGATCTTCCCCATTGATGGCTTCCGCATACGCCTTCGTGAATCTCGAACAAGAATACTTCGACCTTGCTGGGATGCACACATTTTAGGTAAGGTCCTGTGAAGGATTTCTTGTACAAGACCATTGATGGGGAGAGCCAAAATCGTTGTGATTTTGCTCTTATTTTGTTGGCTTCTTTCTTCTCTACGGGTAAGACGCCGTCTTTTAAGAAGACTATAATTGGATCCATCCATGAAGGGCCTAATTCAGCGCAACATGCCTCTTCTACTTCGGGTTCTTCAATGCTTGGTCTTGGTAAGTAGTCAATCAATAGCGGATGTGGGATGGATGTATCTGCCATCGAAGCAAAGCCTGCTAGTTTGTCTGCTCTACTGTTTTCTTCCCTGCCAATCTGCTCTATCCGCACTACTTCGAACTTCATGATCTCCTTTCTGACTAACTCTTGGTACTTACCCATCCTCTCATCCTTTGCTTCGTAGTCGCCTGAAATCTGGTTTACTACCAGCTGGGAGTCGCTGTAAACCATTAGTTCGGTAGCCTGCATGAAAAGTGCTGATTTTAGGCCTGCTAAGAGCGCTTCATATTCCGCCTCATTGTTTGATGCTAGGAAGCCTAGGTTGACTGCTTGTTCCACTACTAGGCCATCTGGTGAGATGAGGACTATGCCAAGTCCTACACCGTGCTTGTTAGATGCTCCATCTACGAAGAGCTTCCACATCTCTCCAACGAACAGCTTCCAGCAAGTGGAGGGATCGGACGATGCCTGGAGTCATGAGTGTCGCTGGTGTTTTCTTCAAAGTCCATACTTACTGTTTGCCCCTCATTATCTGATTGTACCAAGTTTTTACTTGTTGATGAGTCTTTGCTTGGTACAGCATGGTTTGCCTCTTCTTGCTTGTCTTCACTCCGGTCTGTTTTAGGATGTGGCTGGGCATCCTGATTCAGGGGTTGCGCGCTTCCTATACCGCTTTCCATCCCCATTTCGGTTGCATCAGTCAAGTCAACTGGGCAGATGTGATGGCTTCCTGGTGTGAACTCTGCCACAAAGTCTGCCAAAGCTTGGGCTTTTATTGCGGTTCTGGGTTGAAACTTGATGTCAAACTGTCCCAACTCCACTGCCCACTTCAAGATTCGCCCAGAAAAGTTTGCCCTCTCAAACAAAGCTTTTAATGGAAAAGCTGTGAGGACGATTATGGTGTGGGCGTGGCAGTAATGCGACAGTTTCCTAGAGGCCATCATCAGGGCTAAGGCTAGTTTTTCCAATGGTAAGTACCTGGTTTCTGCGCCCAGCAAGGTTTTGCTGACATAAAAGATGGGCAGGTGTTGGATTCCTTCCGCTCTAACCAACACCGCGCTGACTGCGTGCTGTAAAACTGCCAGGTACAAAAAGAGCTCTTCACCAGGTATCGGGGTTACTAACAATGGTGGAGAGGACATGTATTCTTTCAAGTTCTCTAGGGCGCGGTCGCATTCTTCATCCCACTCAAACTTGGCTTTTAACGCTTGGAAGAATGGTCGACGTTTGTCTGACGACCGACTTATGAACTGGTTGAGCGCAGCTGCCATGCCAGTGAGATGCTGCACTTCTTTTACTGAGTGGGGCCTCTCTAGATCCTGGATTGCTTTGATCTGAGAGGGGTCTGCCTCTATACCTTGGTTAGTCACCAGGAAACCTAGGAATTTACCTGATCCTACGCCGAATGCACACTTGGATGCATTAAGGTGCAACTTGTTGTTCTTCAGGATCTGGAACATTTCATCCAGGTCCCTGAGATGGTCACTCTCATCCTTGCTTTTGACCACCATATCATCTATGTATGCCTCCATTGTTCTGCCTAACAATGGTTCAAACATCTCGGTAACCATCCGCTGGAATGTTGCCCCTGCGTTTTTTAGGCCAAAGGGCATGACTTTGTAGCAATACAGTCCTCTTGGCGTCGTAAAGGATGTGACCTCCTGGTCTGGTTCATACATAGCGATCTGATGGTAACCTCTGTATGCATCAAGAAAGCTAAGTCAATTGTGTCATGTCGTTAGGTCTACCAATTGGTTTATCCGCAGTAAGGGAAAGCTATCCTTTGGGCATGCCTTGTTGACTGTTTTGTAGTCCACGCAAACACGCCATTTTCCATTCTTCTTTGGCACCACCACAGTATTGGATATCCACTTGGGATAGTGCACTTCTCTGATAGCTCCTGCCTCTAGAAGGTTTCTCATTTCTTCCGTCACTATCTCGGTGTGGTGGAGTGCTGATCTGCGAGTGCACTGTATAATTGGTTTGGCAGTTGGGTGGACATTTAATTGGTGACAGATGAAGTTTGGGTCAATGCCAGGCATGTCATACGGCGTCCAGGCGAACACTTCGATGTTAGAGGTTAAGAACTTCATAACCTCTATTCTCTCAATGCTAGACAATGACGAGCCGAGCAAAAAGAACTTTTCTGGGTCTTTTTCATCTATCCTTACCTGTACCACGTCTTCCACCGCCTTCTGTTCAGCTGCTTTGCCAACATCTGCAAACAGCTCATTGCTTTCAGGTTCTTCCACCATCTGTACATATCCCTTGGCAGCGCAGCTGCCATTTACTGTGACGAAACATTGTTTGGACATAATTTGGTCTCCAAAGACCTCTCCAATTACTCCGGCTTCGTTGGGGAACCGCAATACTTGATGGTAGGTTGACGCTACCGATTGCATAGCATGCAGCCATGTCGTTCCCAAGATTATGTTATAAGTGGAAGGGACTTTCAATATCCAAAATTCCACTTGTTTCGTCATGCTTCCTGCTCTAACTGGAAGGATTATCTTGCCCACTGGCTACTCTGGCATTGAGTTGAATCCGATTAGGGGAGATATTGCAGGCGCCAAGTCTTTGTCCTCCAGTTTCAATTGTTTGAAAGTTTCATAATACATTATCTCACACGAGCTCCCTCGGTCGATCAAAATCCGTTTGATGTCGTAATCCTTAACGTGGAGTGTGATGACCAGTGCATCATTGTGAGGGCAATATATCCTTACCAAGTCTCTGTTTGAAAAAGATATGACATTCATGGCTTCCGTTCTCCCCTTTTTGATGGCAAGTTGTGCACTTAATACCTCCCTTAAGTGCTCAGCCTTCTTGATCATTCCCTTGAGCTCACATACTCGCTTAGGTTCAAATACCCCATGTATTACGTTGATCACGCCTTAAGGTGGGGCGTCGATCGGCATTCCGTTTGGGTGATCGTAGTTCTGGGGGGCTGGCTGTGTCACTCCTTCTATGTACCGGTCCAGGTGCCCAACTGCCACTAACTCCTCCAAGTGCTGTCTCAACGGCATGCAATTCTCTGTGCGGTGCCCCTTTTCATTATGGAAGGTACACCGGGATCCTTCATCATAGTCTTTTTGCGCTTCTCCGAACTTAGCTGGCCATTGGACGAAAGGTTCATCGTGTATCTCACTGAGAATTCAGTAAATTGGTTTTTTGAACACCGTGGTAATGGCAGTGTGAACTCTTAGCCACCTTTTGTCTGGATCCTCTTTGTTAGCCCGTCTGCCTCGCCCATTCTTGCTTGGTCGTTCTACCGTGTTGACTTTTGCCGAAGTCTTTTTATCTGGTGTTGCTGTCGTGCCAGATTTCGCCTTAACACGGGCGCCATCCTCTTCCACACGAATATGTTGGTGCACTCTCTCCATTAAGGCCTCCATCGTGAGGGGAGGCGTCATAGTAATTGAATCCCTTAATTTGTTGCCGACCGGCAGGCCCCGTTTGTGTTGTGCGATGGCGAGGTTTGTAGGACAATCTCCTATCTGGTTGAAAGTTTCCCAGTAGTGACTGTTGTAGGACCTCAATGTCTCCTTGTCGCCCATGTCAATGGAGAGTAGCTGATCGATCTCCACTGGCGTTTTGGTGTTCGTTCCAAACCTTGTCACGAACGCCTCTACCAATTGTGCCCAAGAGGCGATACTGCCTTCTGGTAGCCTTTCGAACCAAGTTAGACCCAGGTCGCCTAGGCTGGACGGAAACAGGATGCACATTAAAGCCTCGTTTCGCCGGTATACTGCCATAGCCTGGCGAAAGTGGCTCAAGTGCATATAGGGGTCCGTCTTCCCCTCATAAGTGGTGAATTTGGGCTGGTGAAAGCCCGACGGTAGTGGTGCGTTCTCAATTGCCGGAACGAACGGCGAGGTCTGCAACCTTGCTGATGCTTTGTCTGCTGGTTCGTAAGCAAGGCGCGGTAGTGGCATTCCTACCTCGACGCTCCCATGCGTCCGAGGAGCTAACCGTTGAAGGGCTGAATCTATGCGCGGGTCGCGCGCCCTGGTATCTTCCTTCCATCGTGCCCTTTCTTCTAGCACAATTCGCAAATCGGATGATCTAGGCAACTCCGTCTGCCTGGATGACGTCTGGTGCGTGCAAGAGCCGATAGATGCTTCCCTCAGTATATGACCTCTTAGTTCTCGTTCTCTCAGACCTGGAGTAACGAGTCCTGGGAGTTCTTGACTGAGTGTCGCCTGTTCTCGGGCTCTTACTCTCTGCTTGCGATGGTGTGGTATGCCTACCACGATCTTTCGAGTGGCGAGGAGGCGTGTGGCTTTTGCGACCCTCTCCTGTCGCCACCCCTTTTCCTTTGATCTGGCATTTCATAGACTCCATGTCTGCCGCCATCTTCCTTATTAGCTCGTCTTGTTCCTTTACGCGATCCTCCAGTACTTGAGGATCGATCCTCCGCCTCTGTCTTTCAGGACTTTGAGAGCGACGGGGGCTGTTAGTCCGCCTCCCCCTTGCATCCCTCTGGGGGTTCTGTCGCTGGGGCTCTAAATCCGCCATAGGAGGGATAGAAGGCAGACCTTCGCGGCTCCAGCTCCCCTCTGGGGTTTGTCCATCGATAACGGACAGCGGCAAGTCTTCATTGTGCGCCATTACTTCCAATTAGAGAGGAGAAACTTGATCAAGAGATTTTGTTCTTTCTGATCTTCCCACAGACGGCGCCAATTGTACGAGCAAGAAATAATCTTCTCATATAATCCTGTAAATCAAGTCTGCGATCCTCCAAACGTCGTCGCTTTACTCCCTGAAAACACAAACGTGAGCAAACCGGCGGGTGTGTGCCGGATACCTCTCTGATGCCTAAGTCAGCAAAATAGACAAATAGACAAAACCTCTGTGTATTCGAGAATCAAAGTTGTGTTACCTCTCCATAGGTGATATTGTGAGTTTTTATAGGTTCCGCATGACACAATCTTAATAGGACTCTTAAAATTTTTAAATTTTCATACTAGGATTGTAGTCATATAAAGATCATAATATAATACATTTTTTTAGCTTAATCTTTATTTTTAGTTTTTCAATTTATTTATAATATTTAATCTCGAATCTATTCATTTAAAATTCATCTATCCAAAGAGAATGTCAGTTGAGTCAATCAATGACTACAGTTAGGGCAACCTTGCTGGTGCAAGTTTTATAATAAAATAACAAAATAGGTATTTTTATTATTTAGAGAAATTTAGTGGTAAATTTTATTTCAATTAGTTTGAAAGATATTATTGTATTCTAAAAATCACAGTCAGTGAACATGCCAAGAATATTCTCATATTTGTGTTCAAAATGAAATAATTTTTTTTTTATTTTTTTTATAGGCAAAGTAAAAATTTTATTAAAAATATGAAATTAAATGTACAAGAAAATAGAATGCAGTAAAGAAGATTCAGAGAGTACAAACTCCTCTAGTATTATTGCTCGCATCCACGTAACTAACCCCTCAACCTCATGAATTTTTTAAATTTTAATAAAACAAAAAAAAAATTATAATAAACTCTTAACTATAAAACACCTTTCTGTCCCCAAAATAGGGTGTAACTTGGGCGAGTTCGATCGGGTTGGCAGTTTGTTCAAACTTAGCCCAAGTTGTGTTCAGACTTGTCCAGGCCTACCCAAGCCCAAATTGTAACCCGAGATTGTCTGTCCAAACCCGACCCGAGTTATACCCTAGTTGCTTGAATTGTACATGAATTTAAAAAAAAAAATTTTGCAATTAAATTATTAATTTACTAAAATTAGACTCTATTTACATTTTTTTTAAGAAAATCATTAATAATATCAAAATAAATTATTTATATAATTTAAAAAAGATGTCACTATGGCAGTATTTACAATTTATGAATGAGAATAAAAAATATAAGATTTTGTTTTACTTGTGTATATAATATATATATATATTCAAAATGATTTAATAATTTAAATTACTTTAATATCATATAATGGCTAATAATTATATATATATATATAATTCGGGTTTCGAATTACTCGAATTATTTGATATTTTTATCTAAATTTACTTAAATTTAATTCGAACTCCTAAATTTTTATCCAAATCTACACCAAATTCAAAAATATATTATTCAAATCCTAAAAAAATTCAAGGTGAGTTTGAATTACTTGAATTAAATCCCCTGCCCTTGAGATCACTTTCTTTCTCTTTTTCCTTTTTTTTTTTCTTTTTTGATCTAGAAAAAATGATGTTCTGAGGTGTCCTCACTACATCCGTAGGCCCAGGTCCCGGGGTAGCCGGTTGCCAGCCTGATTTAACCCAACCCATAGGAAGGGACCCACCACTGAGGCACCAGTGGAGCTTATCAACTGCCCCAGCCACGACCAAGTTTCGATCGGAGTACACCGCAAGATCTCCAAAGAGAGCCCCTGAAAAATCTAAGAGTTTTCACACCCCCAAAAATCGAACTTGACTCATAACTGTGAGAAGGCAATGCCTTCACCACTGAGCCACCACCCTCGGTGGTGCCCCTGAGATCACTTTCAATGTCCCCAAATATAGCAATGCTTCAACAAATATATATATTTTAATTCGTGATGCAGCTTCACTCTTGGCCGCATTCAATCATGTGTTTATAGGAGTTGATATCCAAAAAAATATAAATAATAAATAAAATAAATAAAAGGGGTTGGTTACACTGGCACAGATTTTATTTAATACAGATCTTTTTTTTATTTAAAAAATTATATTTATTCTCAGTTAGATTAAAATAATATATTTATTTCTTAACTTTTATACATATAAAATAATAAAATAATATAAATATTTTATTTATATTATTTCAAGAGAAATAACAATCATCTTCTTTGATTTAACTTACACAAAAAATTAAGTTTTTTTATTTTTTTATTTTTACAGAATATTTTAAATATTTTAAGCATTTATTTTTTATTTTTTAAATACACCTAATCTAGATATACTTAAGAATTTCGTGACTTTTTTTTTTAAATTCACCAAATACAAATATATATATATATATAATATAAATTCAATCCATTATCTTATTTTGTTATATTTTTTTTAAAAAATTTTTTACAAATTTTATATACTTTTAAATATATCTAGATTAAATTTATCTAATCTAAATATAATGGTGGAAATAAAAATGAAAAATTATATTCAAATATAAAAATTTATACGAAAAATATCATAAAAATATGGTGATAGTGATATTGTTATAAATATAAATCATGTTTATGAGTGTTTTATTTTAAAATGAAAGGTCACCATTAAACAATATCATTGTATTTGAAAATTCTATATAAAATTTATATTTATATATTATCACTCAATAAGAATATGTTCAAATAGAATTTAATGATAAAAAGTTATCGAATGTAGTCATGATACAAAAAGAAGAAATAATAGAAAAAAATGATAAAATGGTTATTTAAAAAAATTTTAAGGTATGAAATCAATAATTTAAAGAATAATTTATAATGAGATTACAAAATCAGGAAGATAATAGTATAATTTTTTAAATACGAGGAGATTTATGTTAAATAAAAATAGTATAATTTATCCAAAATAATTTGTCCTATATGACCACGTTCAGATGCCAATTGAATCGAAACACGCCATAAAAAGTAAATGAAGATGTTACCTTACAATGGGAGATGTAACTATACTCTGGCGGTGCTATTAATAGGTGTATTAATATACGTTATAATATTATTATTTTAAAATTATAATTTTATCTATTATATAAATTATAAATATATAAAATTTTAAAATTATTTTGTATTATCTATTAGTATATTAATTGATATATTAATTAATATATATAGTATTATTTATATTCTGGAGCTAAAAATATTTTGAAACTCTAATTGTGCATCTTCAATTAATTTTTAATGACATAAAATAATCACGTAAAAAGGAAGACTTAGGCCAAGTTTGGGAAGTCTCAAAAAAGTTAAAAAGTTACTCAAAAAGTTAAAAAGTTATTACTATTCACCAAAAGTCAACAATTACGGCTGCACAACTCTCAATACTAATTTTTCCCTACACACTAATTTATACAATTTTTTAATACACAATTTTTCATAAAAAGTTAAAAAATTAACTCAAACATTTATATTTTCAACCTCAACTTTTTAGTTTAAAAATACAAAAAATACACTTATTTAAGACACCTCAAATAACTTTCTCTCTCCATCTCCCTTTCTTTCATCTTATAAAAGATCAAAATAAAAATAATGTATTAAAGAGTATAGTACCGCTTATTCTGAGGCATTTGAATTGACTTTGACAAAAAGGGACTAAAATTAAAATGTCATGTAGTTAAAATGGTGTTGGCAAAATATTTTTTTTGAACAATATATTTACGTTGGCAAAAATATAATTGTTATATTTTAGCGACACTGAACATTTGATAATGAACCAAGCCTTCATTTCGAATGTAAGTTAATTTTTTAATTTTTTGACTATTTTAGCCTAGAGCTAAAAAGTTTCGTTTAAGATGATCTTTTTGACTTTTTTAACTTTTGTGAGAGAAAAAATAAAATGATTATGATGTAAATGTGATATTTTGTCTTATTGACTTTTTAGTTTATTTTATCTTTTTGTGCCTAAGATAGTCCCAACACAACCCAAAGTTTCCAGCCAAACAGACCCTAATATCATTTTGAGACAACTTGTCTCAAAAAATAATATTTTGATACAAAATTATTTTATCTCTAAAAATTCACTTATTACTGATTTTTTATAAATTTTGTCGCTAAAGATATTTTGTCGATTTTCCAAGACCGTTTCTTTGTGACTATAAAAGGGATGATAGATATAATAATGTATATTTATAATAATAACTCATATGATGAATAAATTTAATTTCCTAATTTACTTATTTTTTAAAGAACAACAAAATTTGGTTCAAGACCTTCAAATTTGCGGTGAGAATAAAGAGATATGCCATATCTACATCATTTAAATGGGTTACCATATAAAGAAAGGTCTTTACCTCAGAGAAATTATTCATTGTTCCAAGAGTATTGCTCTATATTATTCAAATTTAGACAAATATTTAGTTGTCTCCTCAAAGGTGACAAATAAGTAGTAAAACCCTCCATTTCAACTAATAATACTAAAATTGGAGCACCACTTCGATTTGTCCATGAAGCAATGAATAATTTCTCCTTTACCTCCATGATTTTATCAAGCTGTCAGATGTGAAGTTATTCGTTGGTTCAAGGAAGCACATGTTGGACTTTATATGTATTGTAATCGGTAAAAATAATGAGAATCACAATTTTGTGAGTTTGATGATTGAGCAATATAAAAGAATGTTTGTGACTGGTATGGAGCAGTACCACGTGACGCTTTTAGACCAACCAATAATTTTTTGTCAGATGTGTGGCCAAGAGTTCAAGCTTGTTTATTTTTTATATTTTTTGGAAAAATTACCGTTCACATTATTATTACAAATTGATGAAAAGGTTAAAAAATTTAATTATTAATATTTATATAAAAAAATTCACTAATTTGTAATTATTATTTTAAATATACACTAAATTAAAATTTCTCCTTTTACTTTTAAAAAAAAAAACACATAAAGATGGATATTAGTAATTAAAGTAATACAGCACATAAATAGATTTTTCACGAAATTACATACTACCAAACATAAAGACATGAATTCAATGTGCGCAAATAATCAATTACTCCCTTCCTTATATATATATATATATATATATATATTTTTTTTTTCTTGTTGGGCAAATAATACACATTTTAGTTTAAATCTCTCAAACTCTATTTTTTATTCTTTAACCTCTCATAACGGGAGAGATTATAAAATATAAAATAAAAAAAAAGTGTGAATATCAGCATTTCTTGTTTTTTTAAAGATAAACTATAGGGAAAATTACATCCAGTGATGGCAGGGGAAAAAATATAAATTCATAGAAAAAATTAAAATTTTAATTATTAATATTTATGAATTTTTTTACTAATTTGTAATTATATTTCCTAATATCCACTGATGTGATTTTTCCCTAAACTATACTTTGGCATAATTACATTGACCATATTTTTAATAAGATAAAAGAGACTGAAATTAATACAGATAGTGTGCATATATATAAAGATAAACAAAATAAAAAATATATTTTAGTGTAAAAGATATGACAATTTCATTTTTTTTTTTTCTCATCTATATAATGAATTAGTGATGAAAAGAGAGTTAGTGTTGTGTAATTATATCAAACTTACGAAATTTATTACATTTTTTAAAAATTACAAAGGAGATCAGCCTAATTTACATTTTTTTTTTTTTATTCGTGTTTAATTGAGTGCCTAGGCCTTGTTGTATGGGCTCAGAGAAAATATGTATTTGGGCGTGGCTAGAATTTTTTATTTTTATTTTTATTTTTATAATCGGGTGTCTGAGTCAATTTGTGTACACTTTAACTAATCTCAAGACTCGCACAAAACGCATCCTCTACGTTGATCTGGCAAATCTCAGATAAAGTGCCCAGACGTGGCCCTAAAGAGTTAATCAGGGGTGGAATTGTGTAAGGGCCAAAAGGGGCCTGGCCCCCTCTAATTTTTTATAATTTATTATTAATTTCGTATTTTTTGAATATATATTCAAAAAATATATAATGAGATGATTTCTTTATTTTATAAAATTATTTTACTAATTTTCTATTTCATTAATATTCACAATGTATAATCAAAATGATAATTATTTTATATTTTAAATAATAGTATCAATTTTATTAATAAGATATTTGTATCACTTATTATTTTAACTTTAAAAATAAAATGGTATGTATTATTTTTTATAAGTAATGTTAGAGGACTTAAAATTTCACCCCTAAATTTATTCACAATGACATGACAGGGATTTGGTCTTAGTTGATTTGGTTTTAGGAGTCTTAAGCATTTTTTTACTTCTTATTTACTAAATTATATTAATTAATAAAATAGCTTAAAATAATGGTTTAACTGATTGTATACGAACATCTAATAGTTTAGAATTACACTAATGGTCCATATAGTTTGATACTTATGTCACTTTGGTCTCTGACTCTTTAATTGTGACACATTTAACCCCAATTTTTTAATCTTGTTCCAAATAAGGACAATTGAAGATACCATTGCTCAATTTTAAGGGCAAAGTCGTCAATTTGATAAAATATAAACTAATTTGATAAAAATAAATATCAAAAAATATTTTTGAATTTTTAAAAATTATTTCTACCCACCAAAGATAAAATTATGTAAAATTGATAAATCTTTTACACATTTATTTATGGGGCATTTATATACAAGTCCCATTTTGTGAACTTATAATCCATTAAGTCCTAGATAAAATTATATACTCCTTCAAGTCCCATTAATTTTTAATAGACTAATTTACCCTTCCAAGACCTCCTCCATAGCTGTCAAACATCCATTGATGTACTTCATTCCCTCTCTCTTACTCTTACTCTCTCTCTCACTCTCTCTCTCTCTCTTAGCCGAAAACACGTCGGTTCTACGAACTATATTGCCTGAAGCTCGACGTCTCGAACCAGATCTAGAAATGAATCAGACTTTGAAGGAACAAGATCTAAGATCGAGCACTTGGAGTGCACTGAGTCTCTGATCAAACCAGTCCGGTATAGACCCAGGAAGTGAAAAACCAGATCAGTTAAACTTAGCTAGAAAGTTAAAATTGGCCAATGAATTGATGGCGAACCGGGGATTTCGACCGCCGGCACTTGTCCGCCTTAACCCGGACACAGTGATTCCGACGAATCCGCCGATCTGGCATTCAACCCCTCTCCAGCGAGAACATGGGTCGGTCTTTCTTGGCCAATCTTTAGCCCTAATCCCTAAACTCTACCGGAGATCGAGCAACGCCGAAAACTCCGAGCGGGAACTCAAACGCACCACCTGCTGAGTCAAGACCGAGATAATGAGTAAGAGTAACAGAGCTACCTTGAGTTGAACTCGGTGAGCTTCTGTAATAACCCCGACCCTGATTAACGCTAATTGGAACTTAATTATGCCTTATAGCAATTAAGAGGAAATCTGGAATCAATTCGTATGTGTATTGCATGAATTATGTGTCTCTATCTGTTCGGTGTCGAAATATCTGTTCGTGTTTCAAACTTTAATTCGCAATTTGGAAGCCTTATCGGCGCCCGATTCCGAAATTAATTAGTGTTTTAGACTAGTTGGATTTTATGTGATTTTATGGTAGGTTCAATTAAAATTCGATTTGGAATGTTTAAATTAGATTAAATAACATTAAACTATGGATTCTATTAATTACGATAGTGCCATTGAAGCCCACTATCTAAGACAACCATGGGACTTAGTCTTAGAAGATTTGTTTTCATCAGTTTGAAGGCCAAAAACGTGGGAGAGAATTAGGGAGAGGAGAAAAATTGATTTCTACAAGGTTTAGCTTGGAAATTGGAGGAATTGTAGACAACTTGGAAGAATTAAGCTCCTAGACTTGAAATTAAAGGTTTAAGGTAGGAATTCATCCTCTCATGCATGTAATTGAATTAGTTCTTGTATATTTCATGACCTATTGAAGATTAGAGTCTAGATTTAGTTTGGAATTGTTGAATTGGGTAGTATATCATGCATGCATGTTTACCCTCTTGCCATTTGGGTTTGTTTCCATCAAAACTTGACATGCATGCCCATATTTTTGTTCAAACCCATGAATTCATCCAAATTCTAAGTTTAATTTTGCTTTGGATCATGTTTTGGAGCCTTGAAATGAAATTGAACTCATGTATGTTGGTTTAAACCTTGTTCTTGATGATTTATGGAAATTGTGTTCAAATTGACTCACTCTTGGCCCTTGATTTTTCCAAATTGGCTTTTGAAACTTGATATACTATGAGTTTAAAGTGTTTTTTCCAGAATTTGGGCCCAAGAGGTCGAGTTTTGAGCTTTAGAATGCTTGGTTTGAGCTTGGGAGGCAAATCTGGAAATTTCAGAATTTGACTTCCTCGCTCGAGCGAAGGATTCCTCGCTCGAGCGACCATCGTTTGTTCAGAGCTCCGCTCGAGCGAAGAAATGGTGGCTCGACCATAAATTTCAAGCTCTCAAAATCTTGGTGCGCGTAGGCGTACGCTCGAGCGAAGAGACCTACGCTCGAGCGAAGAGCTGTGTCTCACGCTCGAGCAAGCATCGAGCAGAAAAAATCAACAACCAGTACTTTTTCATCTTTGCAGATCGCTCGAGCGAAGGATTACTCGCTCGAGCGAACCCTTTGATTTTGCAAGCTCGCTCGAGCGAAGAAAGGCTCGCTCGAGCGAGACCCCTGTTTTCAGCAACTTTTGAAAAATGTTTTTTAAGGCATTTTTGCACCCTCATTCCATCCTAGGCATTCCTAAGCCATGTTTAAGGCTCCATACTAAAGATAAAAGGTTAGGTACACACTTAGAATCATTGATGTGAGTTTTGTACAATTGGATTGCATGTTTCAAGTGTGTATCCGTGATGTGTTATGTAGGTCACGTGCCGCAATCTGTTTGACCCTTTTGACTCCGTCTACCTGTATCAACGCCCACTGTGAGTAATAACTCTGTAAAGTTATGTTTAACTTTAAGTATTTTCTGACTGATATGATATGATTTGCTTTCTGAAATGCTACATTATGAATTATGAATGAATGTCCAATTTTCTGAAAAGTATTGTGGCACCCTTAGTCCCTATGGCCCTCGCCCGGGGGTAACAATACCGTGGCCTATGGCCCTCGCCCGAGGGTAACAATACCGTGGCCTATGGCCCTTGCCTGGGGGTAATAATACCATGGTTGCTTGCGCGCAAGATATGGATCTTCACAGTCGTTGGTACCAACTCTGTTTGTGGTCTTTAGACCTGCCTGATCTGATAGCTAATGAGTGTACCACATATGATCTTATGCAAAATCTGAATATGAATATGAATGTAAACATGTATCTGAATCTACTTCTGATTTGACATTTGAATATGCATAAGACTCTGTTTCTGATATAAACTCTGTGATGGACATCATTCATTAAACCCTTTACTCTGTTATTATTCACTGGATTTTC
Organism: Camellia japonica; assembly: GCA_030407325.1. Lineage (NCBI taxonomy): Eukaryota > Viridiplantae > Streptophyta > Magnoliopsida > Ericales > Theaceae > Camellia > Camellia japonica. The sequence continues at coordinate 19,232,847 of JAPPVO010000059.1, read as the reverse complement.
GCTCACAGTTTATATTATATATGTAGGTGAGCCGGCACAAGACCCTGGCCAGAGTTGATGGCCTCTGTTTTGTTTTTGGTCAGCCACTTGTTGCGCCTCCCGATGAGGTTCCGCCTGAAGCCTAATGCCGTGACAGTTTTTGCACCACATGCTAGTCTTTTGTACCTGTCGTTAAGCTGGATCTTGGGACGTACTTTATGTAAATATTTTATACATATTGGTGTACCTGACTAGCATGTTTATGTATATAAATAAGTTTTGAATTTCCTGTCCCATGTACGTCATCACAGCTCATTGGACCTTGTTTACTTTATGTATTTGCTTCCGCAGCCCTTTAATATTTGTTATTCTGTTCAGAGGCCTTTAGTAATCCACGGATTACTGGCCGGTTACGGTACCAAACCTATAGGGGCGGGTTTGGGTCGTGACAGCTTCCATGACTACGAATGGTCTATGGAGCTTCGTCTTTTCATCTTGGGTCATTCTCAGTATTGCCTTTGTTCATGTCCGTGTACTCCATTACTCAAAAAAAAAAAAAAAAAACTTGTGGGTTTTTGAATTTTTTTTTTTTTTTAATACAAGAATGCAATGTATTTCTCTGTGGGTAGTACTAATCACACCTCAATCAATCACGAGCTTTGATTCTTCATTTGGTGTGCTCTTTAAATGAACACACAAAAGAATTCAGAGAAGAGAAGAGAGAGAGAGAGAGAGAGAGAGAGAATATTATAAATATATGTAAACTTCTTCATTTTAATTCTGATTTGTTGGCTTCCAATTAATCATGAAAGAAATTGAGAAATTTCTCAAAATTGATAATATTCTCAATTAATACTAGAAGCACCGCACCAAAAGCACCAAAAAAATTTGAGAGATTTCTCAAAACTGATAATATTTTTAGTTCATACTAGGAAAAAAATTGAGAAATTTCTTAGTTTTGAAATCATTCTTTGTTTTAAAAATTGAGAACATTCTCAGTTTTGAAATTGAAAATATTCTCAGTTTTGGGATTAAAGGGCAAAACGTCTTTTTACCTATAAATGGGACTTATTGGTTTAAAAACTTTTTGACAGGACCTAAGCTACCACCAAATATGTAGACAGGACTTTTTGGTAATTAATCCTTTATTTATTTTACCAAATTAATTTTTATTATGTGTTTAAATGATAATCATATAATGGGTGGTTGTTTTTATTTTCATTAAATTAGTTTCTATTTTTTCAAAAGTCCAACATGGAGACAACTTTGATATCATTATTAAACCAATCCATTAAATCAAAAAATTCAAAACTAAAAACATTTCATATATTAAATATATCGATTACACATTAAAAGTTTAACAATCACCCATTACATAATCATCATCCAAACATATAATAAAAATTAATTTGGTAAAATAAATAAATAAATGTGTAAAAAATTGATCAATTTTACATAATTTTATCTTTAGTGGGTAGAAATAATTTTTCAAAATTCAAAAATAGTTTTTTGACATTTATTTTTGTCAAATTAGTTTATATTTTATCAAATTGATGACTTTACCCTTAAAATTGAGTAATTGTATTTTCAATTATCCTTATTTGAAACAAGGTCCAAAATTCAGAGTGAAATGTGTCACAATAGAAAAGTCGGGATTAAAGTGACACGAGTCATAAATTATTGAGATTATTAGTGTAATTCACCCAAACTTTTAAAAACTAAAAAATTATTTCTTAGATTTATTTAGTTTTTTTCTAGAAATACTTATTTCACAACATTTATATAAGAAATTATGTTCAATTAATAATATATCAAAACTAACTTAGTGCTTTTTATGCATATAAGATGGCCCCTCCCGGATAAAATTTCCTATTCTGTCTCTAAAGTTAATAGTACTTAGTGAGAGTTGAGCATGAAATGTGAAGGAAGCACATCCCAAACCCAAAGCTGCACCTATTAGGTCCCTGGGAGTTGACCAGAACTTCATTTTATTGCATAGAAGAATAAATTTGACAAAAGAAAAGCAAAAAAAGATTAAACTATATATCCAATGAAAACGTTACACCACTGCTTGTTCAGCACCTCAAAGATCCCAAAGGTCCATATTATCAATAAAAATGTCATTCCAATCACTCTTTCCTTGAACAGAACTGTTGCCAATTGCCAGAGTACCTTGTGTTTCCTTTTCATGCCAATTCTCTATATTTGGCTCCTCATTTGATCCATCAATTGACCATGTGATTTCTTTGTTAGTTTCCGAGTCAACAAACATGTTTTCCCACCACGATATTCCATCGTCCCTTGGCAGCGATAGTGGTGGTGATAGTTGCTTGAAGAGATTGTTTTTTGTTTCAATATTATCTATGGTGGTTGTTTTGGATTTTAACCAAATTAGGTTTTTTGAGAAGGTTCGAGGTCGAGGTCGTATAGCTTTGGTCTCCATCATCCTCGGAGTCTTAACTTTCACCACTTCAATTTGAGGTATCAATTTCTTCTGCAAGTGGGTATTCCAGTAATTTTTTACATCGTTTGTTATTCTTCCTGGAAGTCTGCCCGCAATTAGCGACCATCAGATTAAAAAGATAAAGTGCAAATATTAGATATGTAATATATTAAGATACAAATAGTTGGAAGAGCTAGTGTGATTTATGACAAGGAAAATATTATCAATAAAATTTTAAAAAAGTCTTAAAATATAAAAATTAATCACAAAATTAAACAGACCTATCTCACCACAAGGTTATATTTGGATTTATAATTGATTTATGTGCGAATTGCACTTTGATAGGCACATTACACATCATGCACACTCCATATAGTCACAACTTAATATAATTAGAATTAGGGCAAATTACACAAATAGTCCCTATAGTTTGGGGCTTGTGTCACTTTGGTCCCTGATTTTTCAATTGTGACACATTTGACCTTGAATTTTGAATATTGTTCCAAATAAAGACAATTGAATATATAATTAGATTTTTCAAGGGTAAAATTGTCAATTTGATAAAATATAAACTAATTTGACAAAAATAAATGTCAAACAAACATTTTTGAATTTTTAAAAATTATTTCTATCTACTAGAAATAAAATTATGTAAAATTGATAAATTTTTTAGACATTTATTTATTTTTTTACCAAATTAATTTTTATTATATGTTTGGATGATGATCATGTAAAATTAATTTAAAAAAATTAATCATGTAATTTTTATTAATTTTACATAATTTTATCATTGGTAGATAAAAATAATTTTTAAAAAATCAAAAATATTTTTTTGACATTTATTTTTGTCAAATTAGTTTATATTTTATGAAACTGACTATTTTACCCTTAAAAAATCTAATAATATTTTCAATTGTCCTTATTTGGAACAAGATTCAAAATTCAGGGTCAAATGTGTCACAATTGAAAAGTCAGGGACCAAAGTGACACAAGTCCCAAAGTATAGGGACTATTAGTGTAATTAACCCTTAGAATTATAATTAATATGATCAAACACATTAATTCACAAATTTGCAATAAATATTAGGTACAATGATACTTTCTTAGAAGTTGTCATCGATTAATCAAAAAATAACAAACATCTTTTGTTTCTCACTTATTCAATAATGTAATTTGTTAATAATTAATAATATTATTACAAAATATTACTATTATATTCGATATGTAGGCCTCGTTTGGCAAGTGATTTTTTTAGTCAAAAAATTACTAAAAAAGTCAAAAAACTAACAACATATATCAAAAAGTCAAAGAAAAATGAAGAGAGGGGTGACCCAATCTGATATGCCAATCAAGTGAAGAAGACATTGTAGAAGGACTATGGAAACAATGAGAAGAAGATGAAGACAACACAGAAAAATGATATTGACCATTAGTATGATGGCCTTAAAACAGCAGGTGCTTGGTGACTTTGTCCTGGATAACAAAGGAATGGTCATCAAAGATAATAGTGCAATTGTTATCAGCAGCTAATTTTTGGACAAAAATTAGATTAGAAGAGATAGAAGGAACATGAAGAATATTATGAACTTTAAGAGTAGTAGAAGGAGTGGGAAGCAAACCAGTGCCAGTATGGTGAATAGGCAATTGAGTACCATCAGCAATTGTAACATGATCCTCACCCTCATAAGGTTGACACAGAAAGAGATTGTTGAGATTATTAGTGACATGGTTAGTAGCCCCAGAATCAAGGTACCAATTTGTATTCATGGTGTTAGATGAAGAAGAGGCAACATAAGCTTTAGGAGAACTACTTCTTGCAGCAGATGAAGAGGATTGAAAACTGTGATCCATTCTGTACCAACAGTCAAGAGTTGTGTGATTAGCTTTACCACAAATCTGACAAAGAATTAAACCAGTAGGAGGTGTGTAAGGAAAAATAGGCGCAGAAGAATTAGAAGTAGAGGTAGAATTAGAATTTGGAGTGAAATATCTGTTTCCACCACTACTTCGGCTTCGATTTCCCTTAAAAAATCGACCTCTATTGTAACCTCTGTAAGAGCCACCACAATAACTACCTCTATCAGACCTAGAGGTTGAAGATAGATTTTGCCTATTAGCAACATATGCAAAAGGCATATCAGCAGAACTAGAGTGTTTGATAGACGATTCAACATGAACAGCTTTGGAGCAGAGCAATGAGCAAAGACAATCAATAGAAATAGACTCAGCTTGTGCTCGAATGGTAGTCTTGAAGGCGTTGTATTCGTCTGGCAGACCATTCAGGATGATAAGCACTAGATCTTCATCACTAATTGGAGAGGAGGCCAGATTTAACTGATCTAAGACTGCTTTCACTTGACCTAGATAATCCTCCATAGAATGCCTTTTCTTGGATAGATGGTTCAATTGATTCTTGAGCTTATGAATATGAGACCGAGAAAGAGAAGTAAAACATTTTTCCAGTGACAACCATACCTCAAAACTTGATTTGCAAGAGCAAATTGATGTGTAGATTGTTGGAGACAAAGTTGCGGTGATGCAACTTAACAAATGTGCATCAATAGTTAACCATTGTTGATATTGTGGATTCACAACCTCCTTATTCGAAGAATCAAAGATGATCAATGGAAGACATGTCAAAGAACCATCAACATAGCAGAGAAGCTTCGTTGCTCGCAGAATATTGAGTAGTTGATTTTTCCATATGATATAATTGGTAGAATCGAGCTTGACATTCACAAAGGAGCTGAGATTTGAGATGAGTAATGAGATTTGGTGGGAGATCTAATGAATTCAAAAGGAGATTTGATGAATCTGCCATTGAAGAAAACCTAGGGCTCGTTGGAGCTCAAAATGGCTCTGATACCACAAAGTGATTTCAAATAATCAAAAATATCTTCATTGTCATAAACAGAATATCAGTACACCTTTTATACATGTAAGTGTAATTACTACCTAACTCACCTATAGTTCTAACTAACTCTCTTAACTAACTAACAACAAATTCAATTATAACTATGGTTTAAATAAATGTTGACCGGACTGCTTTCCCTCTAAGTCTGATTATGCCTTTGACTCGGACTTACATATCTCATTAGAAATTGAGCAATTGTATTTTCAATTGTCTTTATTTGGAATAAGATTCAAAATTCAGAATTAAATATGTCACAATTAAAAAATCAGTGATCAAAGTGACATCAGTTTCAAATGATAAGGATTGTTAGTGTAATTCATCCAAACTTTTAAAAACTAAAAAATTATTTCTTAGATTTATTTAGTTTTTCCCGGAAATACTTATTTCACAACATTTATATAAGAAATTATATTCAATTAATAATATACTAAAACTAACTCAGTGTTTTTTATGCATATAAGATGCCCCTCCGGGACAAAATTCCCCGTTCTGTCTCTAAAATTAATAGCATTTAGTGAGAGTTGAACTTAAAACCTGAAGGAAGCACGTCCCAAACCCAAAGCTGCACCTATTAGGTCCCTAGGAGTTGGCTAGAACTTCATTTTATTGCATAGAAGGATAAATTTGACAAAAGAAAAGCAAAAAAAGATGAAACTATATATCCAATGAAAACATTACACCACTGCTTGTTCAGCACCTCAAAGATCCCAAAGGTCCATATTATCAATAAAAATGTCATTCCAATCACTCTCTCCTTGAACAGAACTGTCGCCAATTGCCAGAATACCTTGTGTTTCCTTTTCATGCCAATTCTCCTCGTTTGATCCATCAATTGACAATGTGATTTCTTTGTTAATTTCCGAGTCAACAAGCATGTTTTCCCACCACGATATTCCATCGTCCCTTGGCGGCGATAGTGGTGGTGATAATTGCTTGAAGAGATTGTTTCTTGTTTCAATATTATCTATGGCGGTTGTTTTGGATTTTAACCAAATTAGGTTTTTTGAGAAGGTTCGAGGTCGAGGTCGTATAGCTTTGGTCTCCATCATCCTCGGAGTCTTAACTTTCACCACTTCAATTTGAGGTATCAGTTTCTTCTGCAAGTGGGTATTCCAGTAGTTTTTTACATCGTTTGCTGTCCTTCCTGGAAGTCTGCCCGCAATTAGCGACCATCTGATTAAAAAGATAAAGTAAAAATATTAGATATGTAATATATTAATAAGATACAAATAGTTGGAAGAGCTATTGTGATTTATGGCAAGGAAAATATTATCAATAAAATTTTAAAGAAGTCTTAGGGTTGGTTTGGGGTGTCTTAAAAAAGTGCACTTTTTGTCTTTTTGGATTAAAAAAGACAAAAAAAAAATATGAACGTTTGGGTTAACCTTTTGACTTTTTATGGAAAAATGTGTATTAAAAAATTGTATAAAAAAAGTGTGTAAGAGATGATTAGAGAGGAGTGGGCCCCAGCCGTACAACCGGCTGTACAACCGGCTGAGTGAATTTGAGTTGGAAATTCTTGGCTAATTTTTGTACAAAGCACTAGACGGTTTTGTTTGGCCCGTGGGGGTCATCACGGGTCCCATTTTAATAATCTGAACCGTTTAATGTGTGTAACTTGTCGAACACTATATATTTATAAAAAATCACGTTAATCGGATATCGATAGCTATCTGATCAGATTTATTTATTTTTCAATCATTAATTATAACACCATCCATTTGTTGTACATAACTGATTTGATCATATAGTTATCGATATCCGATCAATGTGATTTTTTGCAGACATATAGTACTCGACGATTTCTACACATTGACGGTTCAAATTATCAAAACGGAACCCGTGATGGCCCCCATGGAACGAACAACGGTGTGTGTAAAAATCACACCCAATCATTTCTTTTGGAGACACTGACGCACACAGCGGCTGCACACCCAATCAATTCGGTGCGTCCTTTTTTTGAAAAAAAATAATTTTTTAATTTTTTTTTGGTGAATAGTGATATCTTTTTGAATTTTGGAGTAATTTTTTGACTTTTTAACTTATATAGGATAAGCCAAACCAACCCTTAAAATATAAAAATTAATTACAAAATTAAACAGAACTCTCTCACCACAAGGTTATATTTGGATTTATAATTGATTTATGTGCGAATTGCACTTTGATAGGCACATTACACATCATGCGCACTCCGTATATTCACAACTTAATATAATTAGAATTATAATTAATATGATCAAACATATTAATTCACAAATTTGAAATAAATATTAAGTACAATGATTCTGTCTTAGAAGTTGTCATCCATTAATCAAAAAATAACAAACATCTTTTGTTTCTCACTTATTCAATAGTGTAATTTGTTAATAATTAATAATATTATTACAAAATATTACTATTATATTCGATATTTAGTCCAAAGCTTGATTAACTAATTTGTAAAGATTGATAATGACTGAATGGTATAACAGATATTATTGTGAACTTGGACTGAACTTACAAATCGTAAGAGACATATTATTGTGTTGGAGAAAGACATACTAAAAAGGCTGAAAAGCAATAAAAAGACAAAGGGCTTATTTGGTTTGTATTTCGAGATATAATTTTTGATAAAATTTTTTAAAATTTTGTTTGGTTCAAGTTTTTTTTAAAAAAAATTCCAAAATCATTTTCTCTCTCCTACACATTAATCAATCACTTTTCATCTCTCCTCTCTCCTTTTCAATCATTTTTTCTCTTACACACATCAACTACAACAAAATATCAAATCATCCAAAACTTTCAAACTCTAAAACTATTTTCAAAATATACAACCAAACAAATCAAAAAAATTCTAAACCCTTTCTCTAAAAAAAATTTTCAAAATTTATCTCAAAATACAAATTAAACACACCCGACAAATATCTAACCATCCCCCTATCCCTACATGAGAATATTATTATTCTATAATAAAGTTTGAGATGGGGTTTAGCTGCTGACCATTCTTCCTCCCCCCAAAAAAAAAAAAAAAAAAAAAGAAAAAAGAAAAAAAAAAAAAACAGGGAAAAATTTATCCTTTAACACTAACCAAAAATGAAAAGCAAAAATGTTTAAAAGCTCTAAAATAGGAGTTTTAAAGGAGTTCTAATTGTGTGAGTCCCATAATGATAATGATGTTTATGCTTATGTTTGTTTGTTTTTTTTTTTTAATTTTATTTTCCACGCCATTAGAGTTGAGTTTAGAGCACTAGAGCTGGGTTTAGAACCCCAGCTCTAGAAATGAAAAGATAACACAATAACACCTATCACACCATCTGTAAATAAAGTATTAGCCTCCGTTTGGGAAGTGGGTTGACTTTTTAACTTTTTGACTTTTTTAGCTATTTTAATCTGGGGCTAAAAAACCTGGTTTGGGAAGGATTTTTTGACTTTTTTGACTTTTTGGCTTTTTGGTGAGGTGTCTTCATGGTGAATGACCAAACTGCCCTTGAAGTGATTTTTTATAGTTTTACTCCTTGCCATACATCCTCCACGTCAGCGTCATTGGTGCGGATTTTTTTTGGGAGGGAGGGGGATTAGGCGTATTTTTATGGTTTTTTTTTTTTTTAATTTATGTTTTTGTCATTTTTCTTTTTGTATACATTAATTTGTTCTTTTTCTTTAATTCACGTTTTTGTCTTATTTATTTTTATTGGTATACAATAATTTGTTTTTATTTTTCAAAAATGGATTTTCATATGTTTTATTTATTTGTAAATTACGTGGCAAATGGTATTTTTTTTTTTTTTTTTTTGGATGAGGCATATTTTTCTGGTTCTTTTTCTTTAATTTATGTTTTTGTAATTTTTATTTTTATTTATATACATTAATTTGTTTTTATTTTTTAAAAATGGTTTTTCATGTGTTTTATTTATTTTTAAATTACGTGGCAAATGCTAATTTCTGTTTTTAATTTTTTTTTTTTTGATGAGGCGTATTTTTTATGTTCTTTTTTTTTTTTAATTTATGTTTTTCTCATTTTTATTTTTATTTGTATACATTAATTTGTTTTTATTTTTCAAAAATGGTTTTTCATGTGTTTTATTTATTTTTAAATTACGTGGCAACTGCTAATTTTTGTTTTTAAATTTATTTATTTATTTATTTTGGTTGGATGAGGCGTATTTTTGATGTTCTTTTTTTTTTGTTAATTTACGTTTTTCTCATTTTTATTTTTATTTTATACATTAATTTTTTTTTATTTTTCAAAAATGGTTTTTCATGTGTGTTATTTATTTTAAAATTACGTGGCAACTGCTAATTTCTGTTTTTAAATTTATTTATTTATTTATTTATTTTGGTTGGATGAGGCATATTTTTGTGGTTCTTTTTTTTTTCATTTACGTTTTTGTCATTTTTTTTTTATTATTTTCAATTTGCTTTTTTTTTTGGGGGTTTGGAAAAAGCTTTTTTATGTTTTGTTTTTTTTAACATGATGCAGAAAATGTAAATTTGGGTGTTATGTTGTTGTCTTCTTTTTTTAATATATATATTAATTTATTTTTTTTATTTTGGAAAAGGCTTTTTCATTTTTTTTTTTTGAAATGACGTGGAAACTGCTAATTTCGGTTTCATTTTATTGACTTTTTATTTTGTTTAATTTTTTTTTTGAAAAAGTTTTTTCTTGTTTTTTAATTTTAAATGACGTTGACAATGCTTATTTCGGTTTCATTTTAATGTGTTTTTTTTGTGTTGTTGTTGTTGTTTTTTATTTGTTTTTTTTTGTTGGAAAAGGCTTTATTATGTTGTTTTTTTTTTTCAAATGACCTGAAAAATGATAACTTCAGTTTTTTTTGTTTTTTTGTTTTAATTTGTTTTTTGTTTTTGGAAAAGGATTTTTTATGTTTTTTTTAAATGACGTGGAAAATGCTAATTTTTGGATGAGGCGTACTTTTGTGGTTCTTTTTTTTCCATTTACGTTTTTGTCATTTTTTTTTATTTGTATACATTAATTTGTTTTTATTTTTCAAAAATGGGTTTTCATGTGTTTTATTTTTTTTTTAAATTACATGGCAAATGCTAATTTCTGTTTTTAATTATTTTTTATTTTTTTTTTGTGGATGAGGCGTATTTTTGTGGTTCTTTTTTTTTAATTTACGTTTTTGTCATTTTTATTTTTATTTGTATACATTAATTTGTTTTTATTTGTATACTTTAGCCTCTTTTGTCCCGTAGTGGCTAAAATAGCCCCAATTTGCATTGCCAAACGGTGCCTAATGTTATATACAAAAATAAATAACTAATTATAAATTTTGTTAGAATTTTAAATACTAGGGGTATTGTGTGGTAACAATTATTATATAACATTGTTTACTAATATATCGATTGATATTATTATTTAAAATCATTTGTTATATACTAAAGTAACACCTTTCATGTTAATTTATTAGGTTTCATTTTGAATACTGAATCATATTAATATACGAGTTATTATTATTATTATTATTATTTACCATTTCATAATGAAAAAAAGGAAATAGAATTTTAAAACACTTTCCAACTTAAATCTAAAACCTTCCCAAGTTTGTAAAACACTTTCAAACTCACAATCACAATTCTCATATGTTAGGATAGTCGCACTTGCCTGTTTCCTAGAAGCTTATGAAGCCTAATAATGAGATCAACTTCATCTACCCCAAAGCTTCCTCTCTTAATATTGGGCCTCAGATAGTTCAACCATCTCAATCTACAACTCTTCCTGCATCTGTTCAATCCTACCAAAAAAACAAAAAACCATCAAAACACATAACACTCAAAAAATAAAAAGAAAAAATAAATCTCTCTCTCTCTCTCTCTCTCTCTCTCTCTACCTGCTTTGAAAGGAACTTGGTGCCACTTTCCTTCTCCATTAGTTTCAATGCACTTCTTAAGGAGGTTGTCTTCTTCCTCAGTCCATGCACCTTTTCTCACTCCTAAAGGAACACCTTCCATAGCCTAGCCTACCCTCCCTATAATGTATAATGTTTTGTTTAATAAGCACGTGAAATGTTTCAAGTACACGGATGTTCAAATGAGTAAAGAGGTCGGACATATATATAACTGGATACACATGGTGTGTGTGTGTGTGTGTGACGTGCATGTTTGGCAGCCACGAAACTAGAATTGAAAGTATACACCGATTTTAAATGGTGAACAGTAGTAGTAGTTCCATAAATTTTCTATCAACAACCAGTCCAACGATTTTAAACCTCTTAAAGTGCAATTTATACACCGTGTACATATTTTTGCTTTTTTGTTTTTTTGTGTGTTACAGTGTTTCCAAGCTCTTCTTCTTACTTTTTTTTTTTTTTAGCAATTAGGCCACATTTGGGAAAATATTATTTTAGTAATTTTTTGGCTTTTTATAAATTAAAAAATATATATAAAAAAATAAAGAGGATAATGTGACAATTTATATTGACTTTTTAACTTTTTAACTAAAATATATAATTGACAAACGAGACCTTAATATATGGCAGAGAAATGGGCACTCGGCATGACTACCAAATGTATACCATTGTATTTCCCCTAATCATTGTGTGGAATTTTCAAACATCAAAGTTTTGAGTAATTTTGGATTGTTTTGGAGTGATTTGTGTGTAATGGAAAATTTTACAAGTAGGTTATGATAATTTATTTTTATTAGGTAGTTAAGAGATGAGTAATAATTTATTTTCTTGGTTGCTTTGATTGGTAACTCGCCAATCTTGGTCGGGAACGGTGCTAGAATATGATTGGGTAGCTTTTTCTATGCCAACTTAATTGGCATAGGGAGGTGATGCTATTTTCATTTTCTTTATTAATGTATGTTATGCCATGTAATTTATCTTTGAAAATTAAGTATGAATCGTGATTCCTTATAGTCGGGACATCATATAACCGTCACATAACATTCTTGTTAGAAAAAATGGTTTTAAACCCTGATTTTTCAATAACTTTGAACTGAAAATTAAGTGGGAACCACCGAAAAGTGATGATGAAGAGATGCAGTGGTTCCAAACAATCAATTTGTGCTATGCACTCTGGCAATTTAGACCATTAGAAATAAAATAAGTTTGTTGTGTAAGGAGAGAGTTATTTAATTTTTGTGTAGTGATCATTATATCTTGGATTCAGAACATTCATCAATCGCAAGCAGCAAAGATGAAGGTAGATTTTTGTCTTAAAAACACAATATTCAAATACTGACTTCAATCACATATTGTTCTAGTTTTGCAAAAATTCTCTAAGTAATTTCTCCTCCAATTTATTTTTCTCTTTATTTGCATAAATTGAGAAAATTGACTTAAATATTAAAAAAATCACTAAAAATAAATAAAAATTCGAACAAGAAATTGTGTCCATTTTTGTTCAGATTTTCAATTGTTTTTTAGTAATTTTTTTCCTATTGTGGTTATTTTTATTTTTTTTTATGCATCTAATCTTAATGTATCTAAAATAAAAAAATTATAAAAAAAAAGACTAAAACATAAAATTAATAAAAAAATTAATAAAAATAAACAAAAATCCATCTAAAAATAATTTTTAAATATTAAAACCAAACAAAGTCACGTGATCATTTTCACTTTTGGCCACACAATCTATCCTTTTTTTCCTTAGTTTTTGGCAGCTTATCCAGTTTTCGTTCAAAAATAAATGTAACAATTTTAGCTAGATGCCAAACGGCCCTACAGAAACTAATCATAATGTAGACACGTAATGTATGTAAATGGGTAAATTTTAAAAAATAGACTCTCTCTACTAATAAATTTTGTAAAATTATATATATTTATGTACATAATGTATACTCTGTAATCAATGTCTGTAATAGTAAATTTTTATTTGTATGCAACAAGTATTGATACGGTCGCTTTCTGATAGATCCACGAAGAGTGTTTCGTTACCATATGTGTAAGAAGGGAGTGACGAAGAGGTATTCAGTGAACCAAAAAGGAAAAAGAGAAAAAAAATCTTGAAAGTAAAATAATAGACAACAGAAATAAATGTAACTACGTACTTTAACGACGTTGATTGATTATTGACTATTGTACGTTGCTTTTAGGAGGAAACTTTCCAACGTATTAAGATTTTTTTTTATAAAAAAATTTGAATTACAAAATATAAAAATACATGTGTCATAAATTGATTGGCCCTTCTATTTTAATTTTAATTATTGATGTTTTGAATTATTATGGTAATATATTTTAAGAGTTTAGTTTCTCTCAAGTTAGTCATTTTGAGAGAGCATTTGGGCTTGATAAAGCCCATTTTAGGACCAACCATTCACTTTTTAGGATTTCTTCAGCAGACTACTCATGCAAAAAATTAAGACGATCAGATATCAGTAGTTATATGTTTGAAAAAGATTTATATTACAAACAATGAATGTATATTCTTAAAATTATATTTATCGTTTATTTTTTTTAAAAAAAACTACAATATCAAACTTATAGCTACCAATATTCAATTGCATAAATATTCTACTCAACAAGTCTTGAAAAGTAAACGGTTCATATCACCAAAATCGATCTAAAAATAGGTCTGCCAAGCCCAAACACTATCTCAAGTTGAGAAAACAGTATGAGAGAAGCCAAACTTATATTTCAAATTCATTAATTCTTATCTTTCAAATTCCTTGATTTGTGAAAATAAAAAATCTGCAATTTATGATAATATTATGAATAATAAATTAGAATTTAAAATTTTTAGTTTTTATTTTTTATTTTTAAAAGTTAAAAAATATATGTGACATATAACTATTGATCCGTCCAATTCTATTGAACATTCCAAAATATTTAAATTTTTTTAGATTTTTGAATTAACAAAATATTAAAATATGTGCCATAAAATGATTGGTCCTTTTATTTTTGTCACAACCCAAACCCGTCCCTATAAGTTTAGGACCGTAACCGGCCAGTAATCCTAGATTACCCGGTCTCAAAGACAAAACTAACAGAAATATTTAATTAATAACAGGGCCAAAAGCGGAAGCAAAATATAAAATTTAAACATTTGTCCAATGAGTTGTGCATACATGATATATTAAAAGATCTCATTTAGTTAATAACTCACATCCATTATATACAGAAAATAATACTCAGCAAAGACCATTCATAAGATTATCATTATACAAACTCATAACATATCTATAGTCATGGCTAAACATGGCCAACAAATAAAACAAAAAAATCGAAAGACAAAAGCCTCATGCGTAAGGTATCCTTAGCTACCTTCACAAAAATTTGATAGCCTTCACGAATTTACTAGGGCTGGGGTTGGACATCTCGCTGCTCACCTACATACATATACATACAAAGTGAGTTAACGCCTAGTGAATAACATCAGAGTAAAGAGGTTATATAAATAAGTTCTATATATTTGAGTAAAATCACAAGATAACCTCATTACATAGCAAAACGACCTCCAGTCTAATACATAGCAGAACGACCTTGGGTCCATAACAGAACGACCTTGGGTCCATCACATGATAAAACGACCTCGGGTCCAATGCAGCTATATAAAACGGCCTTCAACTCAACACATAGCAGAACGACCTCAGGTCTATAACAGAACAACCTCGGGTCTAACAGATACAATACAAATAACATACCAAGCAAACAAATAGAAGGCTCATTCACACTTTCAAAATCATAAGTGCAAAAAGCTTACCACATTGATACAGTCAGAAAATAGAATAAGAGAAAATATCTTTACTGAGATATTACTCACCTTGAGTAGGTTGTTGTTCTTCCACAATGTTCAAACCTACACATTTCACATAAACATACACATACACATTAGAATACATGGTTCGAATCAAATAATTCATCTTCTCTTTCTAATTCAATCATTCGTGTTGGTTCTCACTTATTAGTTCTTCAATGAGTCACAAATCATGCCTAGAAATGCACCAAAGAAGATGAGAACGAAGATATGAACACAAAAGAACTTGTCAAAATATGTTAAAAATAGCCTGACCACTCGAGCCTACAAATGGTCGCTCGAGCAAACAGCTCTGAATGCAAAAATACTAGATCGGTCTGATCTGCGCTCGAGCCAACACTTGGTCGCTCAAGCGGTCCAACAATATACAGAGAGTTTGCTCGAGCGCACACTTGGTCACTCGAGTTGTCTGTACAGACTACAAAAGTACTGGGAGCTCGTCAAGTTCGCTCAAACGCACACTTGGTCACTTAAGCGGTCTACAAAATTTATGGGTTTTCCATAACGGAGTTTAAGCTCCAAAAATGCAAATTTAAAGCCTTGGGTCCTGTATGGCTTATTCAAAAACACAAAGTTACTTTGGAAAACATGTATACATGACCCCTCAAAAATCATTTGCTCAAAATCACTTTAATCTACCAAAATTGAATCCAAAACTCATGCATGTAAGTTTTTCGAAGTTCTTTTCTCAAAACTCATGAGTTTAACAAATTTGAGCTCAAAATTTCCATGTATATACAAAACTCTTTTCCAAAACATAAATTTAAGCATTAACATATGATGAATGAAACATGCATGCTCAAATTAACCCACAATTTAACATGGATGCTAGGATTCCAACTCAACATGACAAAATTCAACATATTAATACATTCATATAAAGTTTCTCCATCTTCTTGACTTTCTTTAACAAAATACATGCTCAAAATCATATATAATCCATGAATTCAACTTTAAAACATATTATCTTCAAGAATTGAGAGTTAGATGCTCACCTAGAGGCTTTAAACACACCAATTCTAGCATAAGCTGACCAATTCAAGCTATACCTTCAATTTCTCCATCAATCTCTACACAGACACTCTCTCTCTCTCTCTCTAGAATGTGAGTTATCTCTCTCTAAAGCTCTCCCTCAGAATTTTTCACTCAAGAATGAAGAGAAAATGAGCTCAAATGAACTTAAGGCACAAATTTATAGTTAGAGTGACATTAATTAGAACATTAGGCTAATTAAACACAATTTAATTAATTAATCTGAATCAATTTTTAATCAAACTTGTCATAAGGTTCTAAAAATTCCAATTAGTCTATTCATGTACTCAGCTTTGGTTTCCGACGCCATTAAGGCCTTCAATTTCATATTCAGAACAGAAATCACAACAAATAATTTTCAATTTGAACAGATATACTCAAATTAATCACATGGCACATATCACAATTAATAAACAACACATAACTGAATAAATATAATGCATGTTGGGGTCGTCCCAATTTTAATTATAACTAGCAGTGCACCCGTGCTATACACTAGAATTCCTTTTAGAAAAAAATAAATGAAAAAAAAAACAGACATAATTTTTAGCTTAAATTATGTTTGCCTTAATTTATTTTAAGCAATGATATTTAGATTTCATTTTAAATCACTTATCGTTATTTTATAACTTTTCACAAGGGCAGTATGAATATTACTGCCATTTTTTTTAAAGTTTTCGGATGCTAATGCAATCTGATGATACAGTTATGGTATCACGGGTCCCAGGTGGGATGGGTCGGACTAATCCATACTTCTCCAACCGGTAACTGAGTGTTCAAGCCCACCAGAGAATCTGCACACAAGTTCAACAGGGAACGGGGAGTCCCCCAGCGAACCCTCCGGCGAGCAAGTTAGAAAGAGAAGTAGAGTGTAGAGAGAGATTGGAGATAGAAAGCTTACCCTTCTTCTTGTCTCCAACGTTTGCTTATAGCCTTTGGTAATCATTTCGTTGTCCCGTCCTATCTGTCACCTTGGCCCCAGGTCTATGCTGTAGCTTACCTTGTTCAGGGTGAGGGCATGCCGTCCCGACGGAGAGGTGTTGTCGTAATAAATGCTGTGAGAGGCTGCATTAATGGCGATATGCAATGGCAATAACTTTGCAGATCTTTGTCTGCTGATGTGGCTTGCCCTTTACGTGCCATATGTCTGAATATCATTGGTCCTTCATGCCATGTTGATTTCCGGCTGTGCTGGCCTTTTCAGTTGGGTTATGTCTTGGGCCCTAAGTGGTAGGCTTGGGTTGTTCATAGTGGGTTATGGCATTTATAGGCCTAACCACGTCAGTAGTCCCCCATTCCCAAGTGCAGCTTTAGTCCAACGAAGAGAATAATGAGGAAGATGGGGGTTGAAGGTCGAGTGAAAGGAAAGACCGACTGTAGACGTCCCCGAACGTCCCGGAAGGATGAGTCCTGTTCTGTTCATTTGGGCTCACTACAGTTCAGGACTCAATGTCACGGTCCTGTATCAAATCTCGCAGAGTGCAATGCAAGACCGATGAAATCATCAAAGAGTCCAAATCCGGCAAATCGTTTTTGAAAACAGATTTTTTTGAAAGAAGTGCCAAACATGGACTGCTTTGCCAAATACAGAGTCGCCACCTAAATATTTATTTTGGGGGAATTTAGGAAACCCTGACTCATTGCCTAAGGCCACGTGTCCGTCATCACCAAAGTTGCCTCGGCTCGGGAACTTGGGTACGATTGGGGAATGTCACTTCGTGAGCACCCCCGCTCGCCCGATCGAAGATCGGCCTCTACTAACCATGATATCTAGTTTTGAAAACATTATGCGTTCTTATTCCGGTTATTAGCCTAGAATTACTATGTGATGCACACAGCATACAAGTATAGACTGGGTCGCCTGAATTAGAACGAAACATCTCATGTTTGTTTTGAAAATGATTTGCTACTCGCAAGTAGGCTTAAAATGCAGATTTTGCCACCCTCGGGTGGGCTTAGAAAAGATGGTTTTGCCACTATCTAGTGGGCTTAAAACTACCAGTCAATGCATTGTTCCAATCTAAATAACCCAACCTTCACCCACAGGCATTCAGGCAGTTATATCACATAAGCATATAGCCTCATGGTAAGCATGCTATCATGACAGTCACTCACACACATGCAAGGATGCTAAAGCATAATGTAGACGTCCCCGAACGCCCCGGGAGGGTTAAGTCCCATTCCGTTCATATTGGGGTCACTACAGTTCAAGGACTCAAATGTCACGGTTCTTAATCTTGAACCAAAGAGTCCAAATCCGGCAAATCGATTTTGAAAACAGATTTTTTTGAAAAGAAGTGCCAAACATGGACTGCTTTGCCAGATACAAAGTCGCCTAAATGTTTTTTAATGGGAAATTTAGAAAACCCTGACTCGATGCCAAAGGCCACGTGTCCGTCATCACCAAAGTTGCCTCGGCTCGGGAACTTGGGTACGATTGGGGAAGGTCACTTCGTGAGCACCCCCGCTCGCCCGGTCAAAGACCGGTCTCTACTAACCATGATATCTGATTTTGAAAACATTGTGCGTTCTTATTCCGGTTATTAGCCTAGGTTACTATGTGATGCGCACAGTATACAAGTACAGACTGGATCGCCTGAATTGGAACAAAACACTTCATGTTTGTTTGTTTGAAAAATGGTTTGATGGTGCTACCCGCAGGTAGGCTGAGACATGGATTTGCCACCCTCGGGTGGGCTTAGAAAACAATGGTTTTGCCACTATCTAGTGGGCTTAAAACAAACATTTGATGAATTGTTCCAATCCAAGTAACCCAACCTCCACCCACAGGCACTCAAGGCAGTTATATCACATAAGCAGTTAGCCTCATGGTAAGCATGCTATTCATGGCAGTCACTCGCACGCATGCAAGGATGCTAAAGCATAAAACTCACCGAGTACTCCAAGCCAAAACAGAAGCTCATTAGAAATCATGCATGATCCTAAATATGCTGGAATGCCTAATGCAACACATGCAGAATGCAACTATAGCAGGCTCGGCTATTCTAAACATGGCATATGGAATGCTACCGCTAACATGTATTCATCTTGTAATTGAAGTACAATGCAGTTAGTATGGTGTGCCGAGCCCGGTGCATGCAAAACAGATGAATGAATGCAAACATGCTATCATGTTGTATGCTAATTGAAACATGCCCTAATCTAACCATCATAAGCGGGTAAATAAAAGGGAAGAAAGACGTGGGGTTGGAAGACATATATCACACTCACGCACACTTATTACAACATTGCCCTCGCGCAGAGGGTCCGAATAAATATACAGTCCCAAATAAAAGAATAGTACAGTCCAAATGATACAGTCCAAATAATGTACAAATTCCTAATTAATTGACAAATTAACTAAGAAAACTGTAAAACTGGCATGCAAGCCAGGGACTGCCTTGATTCCGCTCCGGGTGATGAATGATGCATGTTTAGGCTGCCTTGCGCGGAAATCCACTGGGATGCCCCAATTAGCCTCTGTTTTGCAATTGTTCTTGGAAAGCGCGCCAAGCCTCGGAAGACTGCTGATTCTTGATTTTGCTGCAACAGAGAGCAGGAAAGGGGCATAACAATGTATTTTCATGAATATATGCATGCCTCGATCCTCGTGCCACCAATCACGCATCCCGATGCATGATGGCCGAGGAGTCGATTTGCACAATTCAATATGGAATGAATGCACATGAAAATACAACAAAGACCTAACTCCATCATGGATGATCCGGAGTGTCGGTGACTGGGGGATTGAGATACGTTCCGTCACTCGGAGTACGGAACGTACCTCGTTTCCCGTGCCCGGGCTAACTCCTATCTCGGACACGATGCAATATGCATGATATGCATGAAATGCAACTAAGATACAACCTAACATGCAAAAGGCTATGGAATGGCATACACAATGCTCTAATATACAACCTAGCATGCACAATGCTGTGGAATGAAATGGCATACGCAATGCATAATGGACTTACACTAACATGAGTGGACCTCAGCCACACTCACACAAGAGGCC
This sequence comes from Camellia japonica, assembly GCA_030407325.1. Classification (NCBI taxonomy): domain Eukaryota; kingdom Viridiplantae; phylum Streptophyta; class Magnoliopsida; order Ericales; family Theaceae; genus Camellia; species Camellia japonica. The sequence continues at coordinate 19,212,765 of JAPPVO010000059.1, read as the reverse complement.
ATAATGATGAAAATGAGACAACTCGAGATGCGCGCATGCGTGTACGCAAACCGAGAACCGAACCTACGGCACGGAATGCCACTCTAACAAGACATGGAAAAACACAAAAAAAGGCATATTATCATGAAAAAATCAGAGGTAAAATGAGATGCAAAACAGCCCCGAAACCCGGTAAAACGAAACCCGATGCATGAAACGAGTCCCGAAACACGGGTTTTGGCGCATGAAATGGCCTATAACTATACAATGCATACATAATTTGAATATGAAATGAAAAGACAGAAGCAAGGAAGCCCTGAGACAAGAATTTTTACAGTTTAAAACATGGCCAAACAGTGAGCACAAGTGGGACTAAATTAGCATACAAAAATGGCTCCGCAAGGGAGGTAATGAAGCAAGTCACAAATGCTGGCCCCAAACAGAGGAGGGGCCTTCTACAATATTGAAGAAGGGCCAAAAATATGATGTATTACAGTTTATGACAAACTCCAAAAGCAGATAAAAGTATGCTCAAAATGCTATGCAAGAAATAGGCCAACAAAGGGGCAAAGAAGCAAGTGGTTGCATGGAGGTCTCAAACAAGTGAGGGCTCTTCAACAATATTTAAGAGGGACCCAAAATAAGGCTTTTTACAGTTTAGCACCAGCCCCAAAACAGTATACAAGTATGCTCAAAATATCATGCAAAATGAGGCCACCAAGAGGGCTATAACATGAAGTATACAAAGGGTGTCTCAAACAGCCATAGACCCTTAATGAAACATGAATAGGGGGTAAAAATAGGGCTATTTTCAGTTCGGACCAAAGTCCAAAAACAGAGACACAATAGGCTAATAAATCATGCAAAAATGGGGACCAAAGAGGGGTTCAATGGCAAGTGACACATGGAGGTCCCAAACAGTGATGAGCCCTTCTTAAATGTTGAAGAAGGGCTCAAAATAAGCTACTCACAGTTTATGACAGAGCTCAAAACAGATTATATATAGGCCAAAATATCATGCAAAATATGGCATCCAGAAGGGGTAATGAAGAAAGTGGTGGCTGGAGGTCTCAAACAGGGTAAGACCCTTCAACAAACATGACAAATGGCTCAAAAAAATGCTAGTTCCAGTTAGGGTCGGAGCCAAAAAAGCAAGCAAGAAGGCTTAGAAATGAACCAGAAAAGCTAGAAAAGAAGGAAGTGTGCTTACCCTTGTAGACCAATCTTTCAGCTGCTTTTGGACCAAATTCTGAGCCTTTAACCTCTTCAAAACATCCCAATGTGCTGGAATGGAGAATGGAGGGGGGGCTAGGTGGTGTAGTGTAAATGATGCAAAGGCCTAAGGTTTGAGGCTTAGAAGGGAGGGAAATGAAGAGTGTATGCAAGAGAGCTCTCTAGCAATTTTTGTAACCCTAAAATCTGAAGGGGAGGGCTGTATATATAAGCAAAAGGTGGAAAAGAGGGGGGAAAAAGGGGGAAAACAAACCAAGTTTCCCCCCAAAATGGCCAAACCCTCGGACATGGGTGTAGTGGAAAACAAAATTCACTTCTAGGACACACTTGGGGAGGGGGGCATGGCCGGCTAGTTTAAAAGGGCAAAAAAAATCATTTCACACAAATAGGTGGCCGGCCAGCCAGATTTTCTGGCCGGCCAGCTACTTTCAGGACAAAAAAAAAAAAAAAGGCTGCCGGGAAGAAAAGTGGCCGGTGGGTGATTGGGAAGTCCAATGGTGGCCATTCAAGTGTCCAAATTGAAGCCCCGGAAGTTATCTTTCCAATGGCGCAAACCTTGCATTAAAATTCCTCCTGTGGAAAAAGTTATGCCAGTTTCCGTAAAGCCGCGCAGATTTCGGTCCAACCGGAGTGATGCCCTACTTCAATCAACCATATCTCCCCCGTCCGGAATTGAATTTAGGAGATTCTTGAGTGCAAAATGAAGTCCCGGGAGTAAGCTTTCCAACGGTGGTGGCCTCATAGTTTGATTCCAAGTATCCAAATGAATAGGCCCGATTCGGCGAGGGCTGCTCGACTTTCTTTTAACGGTTCATGCCCATTTTCTCCCCCGACTGGATTTCTTCCCTCTTCTCTTCTTTTCTTCAACTTCAAACCCCTAAGTAAGGTGTTTTGAAAGATTTTTCAAAGATTTCATCTCTCTTTCATTCATTTCCACTTTGTCCTTGCTCGGTTTACCGAAAAGCGCAATTTTTGACAAAATGCGAGCCTCGGAACATCGCAGAAACTTTATTTCAAAAATGTTTTGAAAGAGAGGGTTTTAAGTCTAAAATCTTTCATCAAATAGCTTTGGTCCAAAATGGGGCGTGAAGTTGGGATTTGTTCCTCTCTCTTTGCCGAAGAAATTGCACCTTTCCCTGCACAACTTTCTCCACCATGTAAACCATCAGTCGCGTCGAAGTCTTATGGACGGTCAAAAATGGGGTGTCTACAGTTGCCCCTCTTTGACAGAACTCGGAAGTCAAGAAGTGACGGGAGTGAATGTCAAAGCCCAGAGACGACCCATTTTTGACAAGGCCGAAGACTTGGACAAACAAACAAAATATAGATAAATAAATGGTTGTGCCCGCAGGCTGCCTACGTATCCCTTTGCAAGGAATCAAACCAGCGTAGTTCAGGGGCAGGATGCAAAATGATATGCAGAAAGATTTTGATAATTGGACTTATACGCTACGCGAAGCCGGTTTGAAAGTCGGACTTATACGCTACGCGAAGCCGGTTTGAAGATTGGACTTATACGCTACGCGAAGCCGTTTGAAAATTGGACTTACACGCTACGCGAAGCCGGTTTGAAAATTAAGGATTCATGCAATGCACTGTAATGTAGTGGCTAAAATGCAATGTGATAGCTAGGAAAAGGGAGGTACCTCACAAGGGCAATTGGCAATGACTTACCTCGCAATGTCCTACTCATGCTGATGTGAGAATCTTCCGCTTCTTCTTGGTTGAACCACAGTACTACTTTTCTCCCTGACTATGGTCGCAGCTTTCCCTATTCTCCAACAGGGTGACAGACTAGGTTGATCAGTATCCAGAATTGAGGCGCATACAGATGCTATCTCAATCTATGGGGCTGCCATACAGATTTCAAGCCGAGGATATACCCCTGGGTATTTAAACCAGACTTTAGTCTCGGAAATCCCGAACCTTTGCGTTCTAGGCATAAGCCATTCGAACTCTAGTTTCCACCGTCTCAGTTGGTCTCCTAGGAACTCACCGCTAACACAGGCAGGTGGCTATACCAGACCACCGGAAGTCGTTCGGGCACGACAAACACCAAAGGAATTGCACCTTTAGAGGATTTAAGGTCTCCTAGACCGGGCAATGAAACAGATATGATGCAATGGATGTAATAGATGTGATGCAATAGATAATAGATGTGATGCAACAGAGAGTCAATGTATGCAAAATGGTGACATACTCCAACCACGCTGGACTCGTGAGTGGAGGAAGAACGAAGAAAACAATCAGGAGCGCGTTCCACGCAACCTAAGATAAATTCCAACACGCTGAAATTGTGTGAGGAAGGGAACACTCAAACCACGCTGAAATCGTGAGAGGAGGTCCAAAAACAGCCCGCCCAGCGCGTCTACAACAACGCAACCTGGATAAATTCCAAACACGCTAAAATCGTGTGAGGAAAAGAACACTCTAACCACGCTGAAATCATGAGAAGGTCCAAAAACAGCCCGCCAGTGCATACACAACGCAACCTGAGATAAGATTCCAAACACGCTGAAAATCGTGTAGGAACGGGACACTCAAACCACGCTGAAATCGTGAGAGAGGTCCAAAAACAACCGCCCAGGTGCATACACAACACAACCTGAGAAGATTCAAACACGCTGAAATCGCGTAAGGAACGGGACACTCAAACCACGCTGAAATCGTGAGAAGAGGTCCAAAACAACCGCCCAGTGCATACACACGCAACCTGAGATAGATTCCAACACGCTGAAATCGCGTAAGGAACGGGACACTCAAACCACGCTGAAATCGTGAGAGGAGGTCCAAAAACACCGCCCAGGTGCATACACAACACAACCTGAGATAGATTCCAAACACGCTGAAATCGTGTGAGGAACGGGACACTCAAACCACGCTGAAATCGTGAGAAGAGGTCCAAAAAACCCGCCCAGGTGCATACACAACACAACCTGAGATAGATTCCAAACACGCTGAAAATCGCGTAGGAACGGACACTCAAACCACGCTGAAATCGTGAGAAGAGGTCCAAAACAACCGCCCAGGTGCTACACAACGCAACCTGAGATAGAATCCAAACACGCTGAAATCGCGTAAGGAACGGGACACTCAAACCACGCTGAAATCGTGAGAGGAGGTCAAAAACAACCGCCCAGGTGCATACACAACGCAACCTGAGATAGATTCCAAACACGCTGAAATCGCGTAAGGAACGAGACACTCAAACCACGCTGAAATCGTGAGAAGGGTCCAAAACAACCGCCCAGGTGCGTACACAACGCAACCTGAGATAAAATCCAAACACGCTGAAATCGCGTAAGGAACGGGACACTCAAACCACGCTGAAATCGTGAGAGGAGGTCCAAAAACAACCGCCCAGGTGCATACACAACGCAACCTGAGATAAATCCAAACACGCTGAAATCGCGTAAGGAACGGACACTCAAACCACGCTGAAATCGTGAGAGAGGTCCAAAAACAACCGCCCAGGTGCATACACAAACAACCTGAGATAGATTCCAAACACGCTGAAATCGCGTAAGGAACGGGACACTCAAACCACGCTGAAATCGTGAGAGGAGGTCCAAAAACAACCGCCCAGGTGCATACACAACACAACCTGAGATAGATTCCAAACACGCTGAAATCGCGTAAGGAACGGGACACTCAAACCACGCTGAAATCGTGAGAGGAGGTCCAAAAAAACCGCCCAGGTGCATACACAACGACCTGAGATAAATTCCAAACACGCTGAAATCGTGTGAGGAAAAAAACACTCTAACCACGCTGAAATCGTGAGAAGAGGTCAAACAACTCGGGAGCGTGTTCCACACAACCTAAGTTAAGTCCCGGGGACAACGATCCTAAACGCTGCTCAGCGTAAAAGGATAAACAATAAGAGATAACACAAGATGCAAATAAATGCAATAAGTGCGATGAAACGCGTGTACAATGCAAGACTTGGCACACAGCTTACGACATAGCATTCCATTCATTTGCACACAGCTCACAACACGACACTCTGTTCGTTAGGCGCGCAACTCGCAACACAAAATTCTGTTCAATCTGGGCACACAACTCTTTTGGGCACACAGCTCTTGGGCACACAGCGCATTTCGGGCACGCAGCTCATCTTGGGCACACAGCAGATCTCGGGCAAACAGCGCATTCTTCAGGCACACAGCTCATTTGGGCACATAGTATATTTCCGGGCACACATCGCTTTTTTCGGGCGCACAGCTCATTTTGAACATACAGGATGCAATGACGGAACTTGCAGAAGTTGAAACAATCTCAGATGCCCAACATTTTCCCTCTTTTCTTTTGCTTTGCAGCCTGGAACTTTCACAGCTTCAGATAGGTCCTGGTTTTACTGTTCTCACATGACCTGGGTTGAACCCTGCGGTTTTATGAAAGAACAAATTCTGTTTTGCACAAATGTGGAGAACGGCACGGCACGGCACTCGGAGCACAAAACGATTTTATTTTTGAAATTGAGAGATGAGTTTTCGATCAGGTATTGAGCCTACGACTGGACACAGCAAAACGACTCAACACGGAAATAAAAGGCACACAACCTAGACACATCGAGTAACACTTGAAACGACTCAAAACAAGAATCGAGATAAAAAAGACACGACACTCAGACGTGCACAGGGAGCCTGTTTCACCGGGTAGTGTTTCCCACCCTTTCTCATTTGTGGTTCTCACATCACTCGGCCCTCAAGCTCTGTTTTTCTGAAAAAGCCCTTTTCTCACTTTTTCTCTCATCGCACATCTCTCTATTCTTCAATCTCTCATTTTTCAATCCCTCCCCTGGGTGGTTGATGGATAAACAGCAAGTTGAAGGCTCTCGCCCCTAGCACTCAGCTAGATTCTTCTTTCTTCCGCTCACAGCTAGTGAATTCCTCCCACAGAGGGGTTGCGCTACAACTGGGTGTGTAGCAAATCTGCAGCTAGCATCGGTTGATGATGCTTTGCTGGGGAGTTTGGACGTGATAAGATCTGTCCAGATGATGGAGTGGAATATCTTGCCTCATTCCAGTTCGTGCTTCGCACTTGGCTCGACACCTCGTTGCTTGTCGCTTATACGAGAGCTTTCAGTCCTTTGTCGTTAACTTCAATTGCGCCCTTCTTGGCAGGTAGAGTGCCCTTCTTGGCGAGTAGGGTGCCCTTTCTGCGAGTATGTTGACAATGGGGAAAAGACAGAACACCTGACTCAACTGTGCCCCTAGTTCATTATTTCGACCATTTTTTGTTTTTGCTTTCCACTAAAACAGTTTTGACCAAAATGAGAGTTAGATCAACATGCTTGTTCGATTTTTGATTTAAAATCATGCAAGTTAGGCTATGAGCACTGAAAATTTTCCTTTTTTGGGTCCATGAAAAGGGTCCAGTTTTGGAAAAGATAGAATGATTTTCGAGAAAATAGTCAACCTCAGTAAAAATTCTCAAAAGCTGTTTTTGCAATCGGCCACTGCTCAACGAGCATAGAACCCACTCTCGAGATGCACAACCTCAGATCCGAAGGAAAATTGCCCCTTGCTTGAAGAGAGTTGCATGGCAACGGAAAGTTGCCCCTTGTTTGAACGGCACCGCGGCGCATTGAATGGCAACGGAAAGTTGCCCCTTGTTTGACTGGCGCCGCAGCACACTGAATGGCAACGGAAAGTTGCCCCTTGTTTGGATAGCACCGCGGCGCATTGTAGTCAGTCCTCAGAGTGACGAACACAACCAAATCCTCAGATACAGAGAAGACAAAGATGACCAGAACCATCGCATGGAACACAATCAAATTGAAGTGTTTTACGGCTGGACTTCAGAATGAAGTTGCCTACGTATCCCAAACATGGGAATCAAGCCTTACGTAGTTCGGGGTTAAGGTACACTCGTGTATTAACCTCTCCTTTTTAGGCTCTAACTTTTGCCAAGGCGCCCGTTGCAGGTTTTCGACCTTGCGAGCTTTGTTTTCTTTCTTTTCTTTTTTTTTTTTTTTTTTCTATTCTTTTCATTCCTTTTTCTTTCTTCTTTTTTTTGCATTTTTTCATTTTCTTTTCATCACATTTCTTTTCTTTGTATATTTTTTGCATTTTTTTTTTTTTTTTTTTTTGTTCTTTTTTTTTCTTTTTCTTGCTCTAACTTTTGCCTGGGTCGCCCTTCCGGGTTTTCGGCCCAGCGAGCCTCTCAAAGGGTAAAAGTGTAACAAGTCCATGCCAAATGGTTTTAGGATCTCGAAGCCATCTGTATCCAAGAGAGTGGCTGTTGTATCGATTTGCAGAAGGATCCATCTTCGGCTCTTCGAGCACATCGGACATTTTCGCCCCTAGGTCGAAGGGTACTTCTGTTCTAGCTTTGCAAGCTTCTTCTGATCTTCTGATCTTCTTGATCCGACTCTCCTGGCCTCTTGTTCAAGGGCTGCTTCAAATCTGGCCACACAGGCCTCACATTGTAGTTGACCGTTGAACATTCTGAATTCAAGTTCAAGGTTTGGAAGCAAAAGGGGTTGAGTCTCGAGGCTGAGAGCGATCCTAGGCTGCACAATCTCAAGAGCGACTCCACACAGGTCTTCGCAGGACTGCGCAAAACATTTTGTTTTTGAAAATTTTTAAGAAAGCGACAAATCGCTCGCGCTGAAGATAGTGTGAAACCAGTCTGGATCAAGCCAGGGTCCTTCTCAGTACTCACTCCAACAAGCATGATTTCATTTCATTCATTAAGGGCTTAGCACGCCTCTCTTTCTCTCATTAGTTTGATCAAAGTTTTGCAAATCCCGAGGAATTCCTCCCTCTTTGTTTTTACCGCAGTGTTCAAAAGGTTTCGAAAAACTCAGGTCATTACAATGACTTCAAGGCACAAGAGAGCAGGTGGAATGCACTGCCATTTCATTCAAATCCCGGCACAACTAGCACACGGCAGAAGCAAATGTGAGAGCGTGAAAATCACTGCTGTTTCATTCAAAATCTGTTGGCATAACTGGCTCCCTGGCAGAAACAGACTCAAAACAAAACAAAAAGACAAACGCGAAACAAAATGGTGACGCCCAAAGTAATACCCCCCCCCCGGAATCACCCGACTCCTGTACAATAGGACTGACTCGATACAACAAGACAGACCCAAAACAAAAAGACTAACTCAAAACAAAAGGGCAGACTCAAAACAAAACAACAAGACTGACCCAATACCCAAGTCAGAATGCAAAATTAACAGCACTTGTACATTGCTCAAAACAGTGCATGCCATCCACCACAGCTGGAGTAATCTGAGCGCCATCCGCAGGTGGTTCATCCCTCGATCACATAATCACATTATCCCCCAAGTTCACTAACCCAGTGCCGATAGACTTTGCAGAGCTTAGCGCGACAATGACCCCGTCGTCAATCAAATCAAATCTTGCACTTCGTGGCGAAGACGAAAGCAATTGTCAGTGCCATGACCGGTTTGTTGATGGAAGGCACAATACTGGGCAGCATTATGTGTAGCCGGAAGAGGGTTCGGGAGAGGCCGAGGCTCAAGGGGTTTGAGATGGCCTTGTCCTACAAGGATTTGGAAAGCTTTGGACAAAGGCATGTGGAAGGCATGGAAGACCCTTTGACCTCGGGGTTGGTACTTCAAGGCTTGTGGATTTTTGCTGGGCGCACCCGCAAAGGGACTGGCAGGTGCTGGCCTGGTTTGCTGATCTCTTCTGAGTGGAGGATTAGAGCTAACAGGATCATTTCTGGTATGACAGCCCTTTTCCCGATTTTCCCCTTGATTCAGACTGCCCCCAACTTGAGTAGCGAAAGTGTCATCCACAATTTTTGCAACAACTGCGAGGACTTGCTCTTTCTTTGTTCAGTCCCTCGGCTTTCAAAGCCTCAACAGCAAACATAAGATGTTCATGGGGATCCATGCCCGCCCCTGCCTTGTTCTTGTTCTTCCACTCGCCTCCACTTTGCCAAGGATTGGCATTCCTCAAATACAGCCCGTTCCAAGATTGGAAACCTTTTGTCGTGAAACTCTTAGCATGTGCTGTGGTCGATGACGGAGCCAATGTCTCGGAGGCCAGATCTGTCACGGTTCTCTGAAGATCTTCGATCATTCTCTTCAGCTCAGAAGTAGTGGGCTCACGGGTTTGAGATGATTGGGGTCCAGGTGCATCCATCATGCATAAGTCCATGCTTTCTGGAATGAACACCTCAGGCTTGGGTAGATGGGCTGGGGTGGGGTGATGTATATGCTGGGGTCGGTGGGTGACGGCAGTACATGGATGAGGTTGAGATGTAGGGTGACGGGTCAGTACTAACCTGAGGTCCTTTTGGTGGAGCTAGGGTCTCTTCATCAATAAGATCCTGAATCTTATGACGGAGGCGGATGCAATGGTTCGTATCATGACCGTGCTGTTGATGGTAGGCACAGTATTTAGCTGGGTCGTATCTTGTTGGAAGAGGGTTTGGAAGGGGTTGGGGTTCTAGGAGTTCTAGGTGCCCTTCTTCTTGCAGCTTTTTCAAAGCTTGGGAGAGACTCATGTAAAGAGGATGGAATTTTCGGGCTTGGGGTCGAGTTGAAATGGTTGGTTTTTGGCCATTGAGGGAAGTGGTGATAGTGTCTACTTCTGAGCATTTCGCAGTTGTGCTACCATCAGTAGTAGCATTGGAACTGCGAGCAACATTCCTCTTCAAAGGCTCATTATCTTCTGCAAAGATCCCTTGTTTGATGGCATCCTCGATTTGAACCCCCATTTCATGAAGGGCTGGAAAGGTAAACAGAGTAGAACGACCATCTTTTGCAGCAACTTGCCATGCAGATTCCGAACAATCATCCTGATCTGATCTTTGTCAGAAGGCCTTGTAGTCATCATTGAGGCCTTTGCTCTCCATCTCGTCACGAACTCTGAGAAACCCTCCTTTGGTTCTTTGGCGGTGACTTCGAGATCACGAGTTGTGACCTCAGATCTGTGTGTTGTAAGAGTATTGAGCACTAAAGGCCTCAGCCAGCTCTTCCCAGTTCTGTTTCACAGAGTTTTCCAATTTTGCATACCAGATTGCGGCCATCCCAGACAAGGTTCGGCCGAATAGTGACAATTTCTGGGCTGTGGTCAAACCCATTGGCCTCAAGATATCAGAAAACAGTTGGAGGTGCACCATTGGGTCTTCAGAGCCATCGAACCGATCGATATGCGACATTTTAAACCGCTCCGGTAATGTTCCACACTGAGTCGGTATAACATCCATCCTCTATATCAGGAATAGAGTGGGCCCCCTGAGACTTTTTGAACAATTTCTCAAGCTTGCTCACTTTCAATGCTGTGGGGTCCGTTTCAAACTCAAAGGGGGAGTCTGGTAGGTTGGTGAGTGTTTTAGATAGCTGGGGTAGAACTGGGGGTGGAGCTGGCCCGACTGGAATGTCCGTATCTGCCTGGACATTTGGTGTCTGCTCGGGTATCGGAACCCTTGGTGGAGGAGGAGCTTGATGTGAGGCTGATGCTCCGGCTTGCTGCTGTAGCTGGGTAATTAGCTCCGCCTGCTGGGTAATGACCACGGCCTGTTGATTGGCGAATTCCACTTAGCGGGCAGCGTCTTGCTGCATGGCTTTCATACTATCCTGGAGTTGGCGCACCATCTCTTCCAGACCCGACATATTGTACTGATCTAACTGAGCAACTGGTATATCTATGTCTGCAATAGGCTTGAAAATCTCAACCTGACTGTTCAAAGACCACTAAGCTAGTAGCTGCTATACTGATGGTTTGTGTCTGACTGGCCTTTTCACCCTGCCTCTGGTAAAGGAACACTGATTGCCCTTGAACTGAATCTCTGACCTGACAAAGTCTATCAACACAAGTTCGGTGTACCCGGGGATATTGGAGCCCTCTGAAGCTATGGTTCCCAGACTACCTAGCAAAAGAGAAAACAGACAGCATCTCAGCCTGATTTCATCTGAACAGATACGAGCATAGTTGAATGAGTGTGCCCCCTACTGAATTCTGCCCAAATCTCTGTCCTGCAAACTGATACCCTCAGGTAAACTGAATCCCAAAATACTGAACCGGTGCCCGCAGGCCTGATGCCCAAACTCATAAACTGATACATGCATTCCCTGTAGAGACGCACTCTAACAAGCACATAACAGATAAGTGAGAGCCAAAACACCCCTATGTTGGGGTAGGGTTTCCCTGTCCTATTTTGTCAGGAACTAGGGTTTCACTATGCGCAGCGGTTTCAAACAACCTATATCGGGTAAGCAACCTGTCCTAGTTTGGAATGGTCACTATGGATCCGATATGCACTAGGTCGAATGGTCAAAAGGGTGCCCCGGTAAAACCGGGGTTGTGTTCCCATACTGGCAGAGCCCACAACCGGTCAGCCTTATGGTCATGCCTTGACAAGACAAGCCTCCGGCAAACCGTTCAGGAATAGCAGATGGCAAACACGGTGTCCTAAGCGCACACAAATGCAAATGCAATGCAAAGAAACACACAAGTGTAGTCAAAACCAGATATCATGAGTTCGAGTCAAGTTCTCTAAATCCCCAGCAGAGTCGCCAGAAACTGTAGACGTCCCGAACGCCCCGGGAGGGTTAAGTCCCGTTCCGTTCATATTGGGGTCACTACAGTTCAAGGACTCAAATGTCACGGTTCTTAATCTTGAACCAAAGAGTCCAAATCCGGCAAATCGATTTTGAAAACAGATTTTTTTGAAAAGAAGTGCCAAACATGGACTGCTTTGCCAGATACAGAGTCGCCACCTAAATGTTTTTTAATGGGAAATTTAGGAAACCCTGACTCGGTGCCAAAGGCCACGTGTCCGTCATCACCAAAGTTGCCAGTTGCTCGGCTCGGGAACTTGGGTACGATTGGGGAAGGTCACTTCGTGAGCACCCCCGCTCGCCCGGTCAAAGACCGGCTCTACTAACCATGATATCTATTTTGAAAACATTGTGTGTTCTTATTCCGTTATTATTCCGGTTATTAGCCTAGTTACTATGTGATGCGCACAGCATACAAGTATAGACTGGATCACCTGAATTGGAACAAAACACTTCATGTTTGTTTGTTTGAAAAATGGTTTGATGGTGCTACCCGCAGGTAGGCTAAGACATGGATTTGCCACCCTCGGGTGGGCTTAGAAAACATGGTTTTGCCACTATCTAGTGGGCTTTAAAACAAACATTTGATGAATTGTTCCAATCCAAGTAACCCAACCTCCACCCACAGGCATTCAAGGCAGTTATATCACATAAGCAGTTAGCCTCATGGTAAGCATGCTATTCATGTAGTCACTCGCACGCATGCAAGGATGCTAAAGCATAAAACTCACCGAGTACTCCAAGCCAAAACAGAAGCTCATTAGAAATCATGCATGATCCTAAATATGCTGGAATGCCTAATGCAACACATGCAGAATGCAACTATAGCAGGCTCGGCTATTTTAAACATGGCATATGGAATGCTACAGCTAACATGTATTCATCTTGTAATTGAAGTACAATGCAGTTAGTATGGTGCGCCGAGCCCGGTGCATGCAAAACAGATGAATGAATGCAAACATGCTATCATGTTGTATGCTAATTGAAACATGCCCTAATCTAACCATCATAAGCGGGTAAATAAAAGGGAAGAAAAACGTGGGGTTGGAAGACATACATCACACTCACCGCACTTATTACAATTTACATTGCCCTCGCGCAGAGGTCCGAATAAATATACAGTCCCGAATAAAAGAATAGTACAGTCCAAATGATACAGTCCAAATAATGTACAAATTCCTAATTAATTAACAAATTAACTAAGAAAACTGTAAAACTTGGCATGCAAGCCAGGGACTGCCTTGATTCCTCCGGGTGATGAAGAATGATGCATGTTTAGGCTGCCTTGCGGCGGAATCGGGATGCCCCAATTAGCCTCTGTTTGCAATTGTTCTTGAAAGCGCGCCAAGCGTGCTGATTCTTGATTCTTCATGCTGCAACAGAGAGCAGGAAAGGGGCATAGCAATGTATTTTCACAAAATATATGCATGCCTCGAGCCTCGTGCCACCAATCACGCATATCGATGCATGATGGCCGAGGAGTCGATTTGCACAATTCAATATGGAAATGAATGCACATGAAACACAACAAAGACCTAACTCATCATGGATGATCCGGAGTGTCGGTGACTGGGGATTGAGATACGTTCCGTCACTCGGAGTACGGAACGCACCTTGTTTCCCGTGCCCGGGCTAACTCCTATCTCGGACACGATGCAATATGCATGATATGCATGAAATGCAACTAAGATACAACCTAACATGCGAAAGGCTATGGAATGGCATACACAATGCTCTAATATACAACCTAGCATACACAATGCTGTGGAATGAAATGGCATACGCAATGCATAATGGACTTACACTAACATGAGTGGACCTCAGCCACACTCACACAAGAGGCCATAATGATGAAAATGAGACAACTCGAGATGCGTGCATGCGTGCACGCAAACCGAGAACCGAACCTACGGCACGGAATGCCACTCTAACAAGACATGGCAAAACACAAAAAAAGGCATATTATCATGCAAAAATCAGAGTAAAATGAGATGCAAAAATAGCCCCGAAACATGGTAAAAAAAAACCCGATGCATGAAACGAGTCCCGAAACACGGGTTTTGGCGCATGAAATGGCCTATAGCTATACTATAGCAATGCATAATTTGAATATGAAATGAAAAACAGAAGCAAGGCAGCCCCAAGACAAGCATTTTTACAGTTTAAAGCATGGCCAAACAGTGAGCACAAGTGGGACTAAATTAGCATACAAAAATGGCTCCGCAAGGGAGGTAATGAAGCAAGTCACAAATTCTGGCCCCTAACAGAGGAGGGGCCTTCTACAATATTGAAGAGGGGCCAAAAATATGATGTATTACAGTTTATGACAAACTCCAAAAGCAGATACAAGTATGCTCAAAATGCTATGCAAGAAATAGGCCAACAAAGGGGCAAAGAAGCAAGTGGTGCATGGAGGTCTCAAACAAGTGAGGGCCCTTCAACAATGTTTAAGAGGGACCCAAAATAAGGCTTTTTACAGTTTAGCACCAGCCCCAAAACAGTATACAAGTATGCTCAAAATATCATGCAAAATGAGGCCACCAAGAGGGCTATAACATGAAGTATACAAAGGGTGTCTCAAACAGCCATATACCCTGAATGAAACATGAAGAGGGGATCAAAATAGGGCCATTTTCAGTTCGGACCAAAGTCCAAAAACAGAGACACAATAGGCTAATAAATCATGCAAAAATGGGGACCAAAGAGGGGTTCAATGGCAAGTGACACATGGAGGTCCCAAACAGTGATGAGCCCTTCTTACTTGTTGAAGAAGGGCTCAAAATAAGCTACTTCACAGTTTATGACAGAGCTCAAAACAGATTATATATAGGCCAAAAATATCATGCAAAAATATGGCATCCAAGAGGGGTAATGAAGAAAGTGGTGGCTGGAGGTCTCAAACAGGGTAAGACCCTTCAACAAACATGACAAATGGCTCAAAATAAGCCTAGTTCCAGTTAGGGTCGGAGCCCAAAAAAGCAAGCAAGCAAGGCTTAGAAATGAACCAAGAAAAGGCTAGAAAAGAGAAGAAGTGTGCTTACCCTTGTAGACCAATCTTTCAGCTGCCTTTTGGACCAAATTCTGAGCCTTTAACCTCTTCAAAACAGTCCCAATGTGCTGGAATGGAGAATGGAAGGGTGGGGCTAGGTGGTGTAGTGTAAATGATGCAAAGGCCCTAAGGTTTGGAGGCTTAGAAGGGAGGGAAATGGAGAGTGTATGCAAGAGAGCTCTCTAGAAATTTTTGTAACCCTAAAATCTGAAGGGGAGGGGCTGTATATATAAGCAAAAGGGGTGGAAAAGATGGGGAAAAAAAGGGGGGGAAAACAAACCAAGTTTCCCCCCAAAATGGCCAAACCCTCGGATATGGGTGTAGTGGAAAACAAAATTCACTTCTAGGACACACTTGAGGAGGGGGGCATGGCCGGCTAGTTTAAAAGGGTAAAAAAGTCATTTCACCAAATAGGTGGCCGGCCAGCTACTTTCAGGACAAAAAAAAAAAAAAAAGCTTCCGGGAAGAAATGTGGCCGGTGGGTGATTGGGAAGTCCAATGGTGGCCATTCAAGTGCCCAAATTGAAGCCCCGGAAGTTATCTTTCCAATGGCGCAAACCTTGCATTAAAATTCCTTCTGTGGAAAAAGTTATGCCAGTTTCCGTAAAACTGCGCAGATTTCGGTCCAACCGGAGTGATGCCCTACTTCAATCAACCATATCTCCCCCGTCCGGAATTGAATTTAGGAGATTCTTGAGTGTAAAATGAAGCCCCGGGAGTAAGCTTTCCAACGGTAATGGCCTTATAGTTTGATTCCAAGTATCCAAATGAATAGGCCCAATTCGGCGAGGGCTGCTCGACTTTCTTTTAACGGTTCATGCCTATTTTCTCCCCCGACTGGATTTCTTCCCTCTTCTCTTCTTTTCTTCAACTTCAAACCCCTAAGTAAGGTGTTTTGAAAGATTTTTCAAAGATTTCATCTCTCTTTCATTCATTTCCACTTTGTCCTTGCTCGGTTTACCGAAAAGCGCAATTTTTGACAAAATGCGAGCCTCGGAACATCGCAGAAACTTTATTTCAAAAATGTTTTGAAAGAGAGGGTTTTAAGGTCTAAAAACCATTCAAAATGGCTTTGGTCCAAAATGGGGCGTGAAGTTGGGATTTGTTCCTCTCTCTTTGCCGAAGAAATTGCACCTTTCCCCTGCACAACTTTCTCCACCATGTAAACCATTAGTCGCGTCGAAGTCTTATGGACGGTCAAAAATGGGGTGTCTACACATAAAACTTACCGAGTACTCCAAGCCAAAACAGAAACTGTGTTAGAAATCCATGCATGATCCTAACTATACAGAAATGCCTAATGCAACACATGCAAAAATGCAACTATAGCAGGCTCGGCTATTCTGAACATGGCATATGGAATGCTACAGCTAACATGTATTCAACTCGGAATTGAAATACAAATGCAGTTAGTATGATGCGCCGAGCCCGGTGCATGCAAAACAGATGAATGAATGTAAACATGCTATCATACTGTATGCTAATTGAAACATGCCCTAATCTAACCATCATAAGCTGGTAAATAAAAGGGAGAAAGACGTGGGGTTGGAAGACATACATCACACACACGCACACTTATTACAACATTGTCCTCGCTCGGAGGGTCCGAATAAATAATACAGTCCAAAATGAATAATACAGTCTGAATAAGTACAAAACCCTAATTAATTAACAAATTAATCCAGGAAAGCAGTAATTTTAGCATGCAAGCTATGGACTGCCTCAGCTCTGTTCCAGATGATGAATGATGCGTGCTTGAGCTGCCTTGCACGGAAATCCATTGCGATGCCCCAATTAGCCTCTGTTTACAATTAAGCCCGGAATATTGCACGAAGCTCCAAAAGACTGCCGGTTTCTGATTTGCTGCAACAGAGAGCAAGAAAGGGGCATGGCAAAGTATTTTCACATATGTATGCATACCTCGGTCCTCGTGCCACCAATCACGCATCTCGATGCATGATGGCCGAGGAGTCGATTTGCACGACTCAATGTGAAATGAATGCACATATAAACACAACAAGACCGAGACTCCATCATGGTTAATCCGGAGTGTTGGCGACCGGGAATTGAGACACGTTCCGTCACTCGGAGTACGAAACGTCCCTCGTTTCCCGTGCTCGGGCTAACTCCTATCCCGAACACGATGCAATATGCATGACATGCATGAATGCGATCCTAACATACAACCTAGCATACGCAACGCTATGAAATGGCATACACAATGCACGATGTAACATGGCATACACGGTGCTCTAACATACAACCTAGCATACGCAATGCAAAAGACTAAGATGACATACACAATGCATGATGGACTTACACCAACATGAGTGGACCTCAGCCACACTCATATCAGTAGCCATAAAATGAAAATGAGACACTCGAGGTGCGTGCACACATGCACGCAAACCGAGGACCGATCCTAAGGCACAAATGCCACTCTAACAAGGCATGACAAGGCATGAAATATGGCATACAAACATGCAAGTTCCAGCACTGAAATGTGATGCAAAATTATCCCGAAACATAGAAACAAGGCACCCGATGCATGGGATGGTCCCGAAACACAAAACTAGGCACATGTATTGATTTATAGCTATACAAAGCATGCATTATTTGATCATGAAGCATAAAGACAGAGCCAAGGCAGTCCCAAAACATGAACATTTCTAGTTCAAAGCATGGCCAAAAGATGCTAGCAAGGTGGACTAAAATAGCATGCAACTTTGACTAGCAAACATGGTTTACATGGCATGTATATGAAGCATATGAAATCTCACCAAACCAGAAAAAATCAGTGAACAAAGTATGTAAAAATATGCCTGAATAAACATGGAAATGTAGCCAATGCATGTAAAAATGAGGAGCTCCTTTGGAAGGACATACAAGGGGTTATTAAGCACATGCATCAAGAATACTTAGCATGGAAAAATTAACTCTGGAAATCAAATATGATAGCCCTAAAACTAATCAAATTGGCCCTGAAATCAGTCAACAAAGCCTGCAAGATTGGGCCTCTTTGGAAGGCCAAAAAGACCATCAAACAAAACAAGGTGAGAGGGGGTCACCCCCCTCTGATTTTGGCCTTCAAGAATACACCTAAGCCACTGAAAATCCAATGGATTTCAGTCGCTAAGAGGCCAAACCATGGCCAATGCAAGTGCTTTAATGCATAGCCCTAATCATGAAAGAATGAAGCATGCATAGGGGAAGATGACTCCAAACCGAGAATAGACCTTAATCAAACATGAAGATGATGTCAAAACAAGACTTTTTTCAGTTTAGGTTGAAGTCCAAAAAGGCTCAAAAATAAGGCTAATGTATCATGCAAAATAAGCCCTAGAAGAGAGATTGAACAAACAGGACAGAAAAGGCCTCAAACAGCAAAGAGGCCTTCAACAAAGTTGAAGAGGGGCTCAAAACAAGATACTTTACAGTTTATGGAAAATCTCAAATATGCTCACAAGTAAGGCTAAAATATTATGCAAAAATAGCCTTGAAAGAGATATAAAGGGAAAGGGGAAGAAAATGGCCTCAAACAGTGAAGAGACCTTCAACAAAGTTGAAGAGAGGCTTAAAATAAGATAATTTACAGTTTGGCTCGAAGCCCAAAAATGCTCACAAGCAAGGCTAATATATCATGCAAGAAATAGCCTTAAAAGAGAGATAAAGGGAAAGGGGTAGCAGATGGCCTCAAACAGAGAAAAGTCCTTGATAAATCATGAAGATGAGCTCAAAATAAGGCTATTTTCAGTTTAGGTCAAAGCCCAAAAATGTAAGCAAAAGGGGCTAAGATATCATACAATATGAAGCAAAAAAAGGAAAAATAGGGACTCACCCTTGTAGAGCAACTCTCCAGCAGTTTTTGGTCCAAAATTCTAAGCTTCCACCCTTTGCAAATGGCCTCTAAGGTGCTGAAATGGATGATGGTGGTGTTGTGCTATGGGTTGTAGTGCAAATGGTGCAAGAATCTTAGGGTTTGGAGGGTTGAAGTATAGATATAGAGAGAGTATGTATATATGCCCTAGCTGGTTTTTCTAACCCTTAGAAATGGAGGTGGGGGGTTAGTTATATAGAGGGAGAGGAGTGAAAGAAAAGGGGGGAAAAACAATTCAAAAATGGAGCCAAAAAGGCAGACCCTCGGGCAGAAGGTCTGGTGCAAAACAGCTGGCACAGCTGTAATGCACCAGGAGGGACAAAAATGGCCGGCCAGGTACAAAAGGTTCAGGTGGCCGGCCTGCCATCTTTTCTGGTCGGCCTGCTACTTTTCCTGGTTTTTCAGGATAAAAAATGGATCTTCCGGAAAGAAAGGTGGCCGGCCAGTGATTGGGAAGCCCAAAGGTGGCCGAATAGATGTCCAAATTGAAGCCCCGGAAGTTAGCTTTCCAATGGCGCAAACCTTCCATTAAAATTCCTCCTGTGCAAAAAGTTATTCCTGTTTTGGTGAAGCCGCGCAGATTCGGTCCAACCGGAGTGATGCCCTACTTCAATCAACCATATCTCCCCCGTCCGGAATTGGCTTTAGGAGATTCTTGAGTGAAAAATGAAGCCCCGGAAGTCTTCGTTCCAATGGTGGTGGCCTCATAGCTTGATTCCAAGTATGCAAATGAATAGGCCCGACTCGGCGAGGGCTGCTCGACTCTCTCTCAACAGTTCATGCCCATTTTCTCCCCCAACTGGATTTCTTCCCTCTTCTCCTCTTTTCTTCAACTTCAAACCCCTAAGTAAGGTGTTTTGAAAGATTTTTCAAAGATTTCATCTCTCTTTCATTCATTTCCACTTTGTCCTTGCTCGATTTATTAAAAAGCGCAACATTTAACGAAATGCGAGCGTCGGAACATCGTAGGAACTTTATTTCAAAAACGTTTTTGAAAGAGAGGGTTTTAAGGTCTAAAAACCATTCAAAATAGCTTTGGTCCAAAATGGGGTGTAAGGTTGAGATTTGACTCTCTCTCCTTGCCGAATAAATTGAACCTTTGCGCTGCACAATTTCCAAAACCATCAGTCGCGTCCAAGTCTTAAAGGCGGTCAAAAATTGGGTGTCTACAGTTGCCCCTCTTTGACAGAACTCGAAAGTCAAGAAGTGATGGGAGTGAATGTCAAAGCCCAGAGACGACCTATTTTTGACAAGGCCAAAGACTTAGACAAACAGATGAGATAAACAAAGATGTGCCCGCAGGCGTGTCCGCAGGCAGGGGGCAAGATGCAGAATGATATGCACAAAGCCGAATGTAACTCATGATCATGCGAAATGCGGCAAGCTGTAATAGATGCAACAGTTTTAAGCAAGAATGCAAAGCAACACTATATTTCATGCAGTTTAAGCATGTGGAGAATTATTCAACTCTCGCCACGTCTCACACGGAGAAGATACAATACCTGTACGGTTCGTCTGGTCGCGCTAGCCTCAAATGAACCGTACATACAATATCGTGCCTCATGCTGCTGGGGATCTCTCGCTTCTTCTTGGTCGAACCACAGGTATTACTTTTCTCCCTGACTATGGTCACAGCTTTCCCTATTCTCCAACAGGGTGACAGACTAGGTTGATTCAGTATCTAGAATTGAGGCGCATACATATGCTATCTCAATCTATGGGGCTGCCATACAGATTTCAAGCCGAGGATATACCCCTGGGTATTTAAACCAGACTTTAGTCTCGGAAATCCCGAACCTTTGCGTTCTAGGCATGAGCCATTCGAACTCTAGTTTCTACCGTCTCAGTTGGTCTCTTAGGAGCTCACCGCAAACACAAGCAGGTGGCTATACCAGACCACTGGAAGTCGTTCGGGCACAACAAACACCAAAGGAATTGCACCTTTAGAGGATTTAAGGTCTCCTAGACCGGAGAGTACACAAGACAGTGCGAATGAAGATGCAGGATTTAAGGTCTCCTAGACCAGGGGATTTAAGGTCTCCTAGACCAGGTGAGTACACAAGACAGTACGAGCTTAGAGGTGCACAAAACAGTGCGAGTAGGGTGATTGCATAAAGCAGTGTGATACAGGTAAGATGCGCAAGATAGCGCGATGCAATGCACTAACAAGTGCAGGACTTGGTACACAACTTACGACATAGCATTCCATTCATTTGGCACACAGCTCACAACACAACACTTTGTTCGTTTGGCACGCAGCTCACAACACAATATTCTGTTCGTTTGGCACGCAGCTCGAAACACAGCACTCTATTTAATCTGGGCACACAGCTCTTTTTCGGGCACACAGCTCCTTCTTCGGGCACACAGCTTGTTTTCCAGGCACACAGCTCGTTTTCGGGCACACAGCTCATTCTTCTCATTTTCGGGCACACAGCTCCTTCTTCGGGCGCACAGCTCCTTCTTCGGGCACACAGCTCATTTTCTGGGCACACAGCTCGTTTTCGGGCACATAGCTCGTTTTCGGGCACACAGCTCTTTTTCGGGCACACAGCTCATTCTTCGGGCACACAGCTCATTTTCTGGGCACACAGCTCATTTTCGGGCACACAGCTCGTTTTCTGGGCACACAGCTCCTTTTCGGGCACACAGCTCATTTTCCGGGCACACAACTCGTTTTTAGGCACACAGCTCATTTTCAGCCGCACAGCTCATTTTTGGGCACACAGCTCATTTTCTAGGCACACAGCTTGTTTTCGGGCACACAGCTCTTTTTCGGGCACACAGCTTATTCTTCGGGGCACACAGCTCGTTTTCCGGGCACACAGCTCGTTTTCGGGCACACAGCTCCTTTTTGGGCACACAGCTCGTTCTTCGGGCACACAACTCACTTTTCGGGCACACAGCTTGTTTTCGGGCACACAGCTCCTTCTTCGGGCACACAACTCATTCTTCGGGCACACAGCTCATTTTCTGGGCACACAGCTCGTTTTTTGGGCACACAGCTCCTTCTTCGGGCGCACAGCTCATTTTCAGGCACACAGCTCATTTTTTGGTACACAGCTCGTTTTCGGGCACACAGCTCATTTTCGGGCACACAGCTCCTTTTTCGGGCACACAGCTCGTAACACTGCTCAATCTGAACACTCAGTCCATAACACAGCATTTGGTTTGCATTTTGAACACAGCTCAAGCACTTAAATTTCTGAACACGCAGCTCAAACTTTTGTTGTGAACACGCAGCCCATATTTTCTTGGAATCTGAACACACAGCTCAAACTTTTTGTCATGAACACGCAGCCCACACTTTTTGAAAGTCGAACACGCAGCCCAAACTTTTGAATTTCTGAACACGCAGCCCATTTTGATTGTGAACACGCAACACACACTTGTTGAAAGTTGAACACGCAGCCCAAACTTTTGAATTTCTGAACGCGCAGCCCAAATTTCGAGGTGAACACATAGCCCACTATTTCTGAAATCTGAACACGCAGCCCAAACTTTGAGATGAACACACAGCCCACTGTTTTTGAAGTCTGAGCACACAGCTCAAACACTTGATATTGAACACACAACTCACACTTTGAAAGTTGAACACGCAGCCCACTATTTCTGAAATCTGAACACACAGCTCAAATACTTGATGTTGGACACGCAGCTCACACACTTCAATTCTGAACACACAGCTCATATACTTCATGTTGAACACGCAGCTCACACACTTCAATTCTGAACACATAGCTCATATGCTTCATGTTGAACACGCAGCCCACATACTTCAATTCTGAACACACAGCTCATATGCTTCATGTTGAACACGCAGCTCACACACTTCAATTCTGAACACACAGCTCATATGCTTCATGTTGAACACGCAGCTCACACACTTCAATTCTGAACACACAGCTCATATACTTCATGTTTGAACACGCAGCTCATTCATTTCAATTTTGAACACGCAGCTCATATCACAACTCTGCTCGATCTGAACACACGGCTCATAACACAATATTCTTTTAATTTTGAACACATAGCTCATTCTGAACATACAGGATGCGACGACGGAACTTGCAGAAGTTGAAACAAACTCAGATGCCCGACCATTTTCCTCTTTCTTTTGCTTCGAAGTCTGGAACCTATATAGCTTCAGATAGGTCCTGCTTTTACTGTTCTCACATGACCTAGGTTAAACCCTGCGATTTTTTGAAAGAACAAAATCTTGTTTTGCACAAATGTGGAGAACGGCATGGCACTCTAAGCACAAAAGGATTTTTTGAAATTAAGAGATGGATTCTTGACCGGGGTATTGAGCCTACGACTGAACACGGCACACTACGACTCAACAATGGAAAACAAAAGGTAAACAACCTAAACACATCGAGACACGCTCGGAACGACTCAAAACAAGAATTGAGACAATCAAAACAAAAGACACGACACACAGACGTGTTACAAAGACGAGAGACCTCTCAGTGCACGAGGAGCCAGTTTCTCCGGGTATTATTCCCACTTTTTCTGATTTGTGATTCTCACATCACTCGGCCCTCAGGCTCGGTTTTTCTCTCAAAACCCTTTTGCTCACTTTTCTCTCATCGCACGTCTCTCTATTCTTTATTCTCTCATTTTTCATCCCTCCCCAGGGTGATTATAAGATGAACAAGAGGTTACGGGTTCACACCCAACACTGTTAGCTCGCGACTATTTCTTCCGGTGACGTCTAGTTGATGTTCCGGATGGGGAATGGAGCATCTTGGTCCATTCCAATTCGTGCTTCGCACTTGGCTTGATACCTCGTTGTTTGGAGGATGTGAGAGCTTTCTGCCCTTTTGTGGTCAGCTTCAGTTGTGTCTTCTTCTGGC
Organism: Camellia japonica; assembly: GCA_030407325.1. Classification (NCBI taxonomy): domain Eukaryota; kingdom Viridiplantae; phylum Streptophyta; class Magnoliopsida; order Ericales; family Theaceae; genus Camellia; species Camellia japonica. The sequence continues at coordinate 19,189,220 of JAPPVO010000059.1, read as the reverse complement.
GAATAGAGTGCCCTTCTGGCAAGTATGTTGATAATGGGGGAAAGATAGAACATCTGACTCAACTGTGCCCTTAGTTCATTATTTTGACCATTTTTTGTTTTGGTTTTCTACTAAAACAATTTTAACCAAAATGAGAGTTACATTAACACGCTTGTTCGATTTTCTGATTTAAAATCATGCAAGTTAGGCTGTGAGCACTAAAAATTTTCCCTTTTTGGGGTCCAAGAAATGGTCCAGTTTGGGAAAAATAGAATAATTTTTGAGAGAAAATTAGTCAACCTCATTAAAATTTCTCAAAAACTATTTTTGCAAACGACCACTGCTCAACGAGCACGAAACCTACTCTTGAGGTGCACAACCTCAGATCCGAAGGAAAATTGCCCCTTGCCTGAAGGGAGCTGCGTGGCAACGGAAAGTTGCCCCTAGCCTGAATAGCACCGCAACACATTGTATGGCAATGGAAAGTTGCCCCTTGTTTGAATGGCACCGCAGCGCATTGCAATCAGTCTTCAAGGTGACGATCACAACCGAACTCTCGGATACAGAGAAGACAAAGATGACCAAAACCATCACATGGACACAATCGAATTTGAAGTGTTTTACGACTGGACTTCAGAATGAAGTTGCCTACGTATCCCAAAGATGGGAATCAAGCCTTACGTAGTTCGGGGTGGTTAAGGTACACTCGGGTATTAACCTCTCCTTTTGCACTCTAACTTTTGCCAAGGCCGCCCTTCCGGGTTTTCAACCTTGCGAGCTTTGTTTTTCTTTTCATTCTTTTCTTCTTCTTTTTCTCTTTTTTTTTTTTTTTTTTGATTTTCTTTTTTGTTGTTTTATTTTTTTTTTTTCTTTTTTTGCATTTTTCTTTTTTTTCTTTTTTCTTCTTTTTTTGCTCTAACTTTTGCCTGGGTCGCCCTTCTGGGTTTTCGGCCCAGCGAGCCTCTCAAGGGTAAAAGTGTAGCTTTGTCCATGTCAAATGGTTTTGAGATCTTGAAGTCATCTGAATCCAGGAGAATAGCTGCTGTTTGCTGACGATGTAGAAGTCCATCCAATGGGGGCTGAATTTACCCCTAGTGTTGTGGATAGGAACTCGGTTGTTCTTCAACAAAACTTTCTTTTTTTTCTTCCCTTCTGGAATTTGGCATTCTTGCCAGTCTTTATTGACTTGCGGAATGATCCACCTTTGGCTCTTCGAGCTGTCTGACATTTTTGCCCCTAGTTCGAAGGGTGCTTTTGATCCAGCTTTGTAAGCTTCTTTTGATCATATCCGACCTTCTTGATCTGACTTTCTTGCCCTTAGTTCAGGGGTTGTTTCTGATCTAGCCATACATGCCTTACGTTGTGGTTGACCGTTGAACATTCTGAATCCCAGTTCAAGGTTTGAAAGTGAGGGGTCGAGTCTCAAGGCTGAGAGCGATCCTAGGCTGCACAATCTCAAGAGCGATTCCACACAGGTCTTTACGAGACCGCGCAAAAACATTTTTTGAAATCTTTTAAGAAAGCGACAAATCGCTCGCGTCGAAGACAGTGTGGAAACAATCCGGATTAAGCCAGGATCCTTCTCAGTACTCACATTATCAAGCATGATTTCATTCATTAAGGGCTCAGCATGCCTCTCTTTCTCTCACTTGATCAAATTTTTGCAAATCCCGAGGAATTCTTTCCTCTTCGTTTTCACCGCAGTGTTCAAAAAGAGTTTTTGAAAAACTTAGGTCGATGTAATGAATTCAAGGCACAAAAGAGCAGGTGAAATGCACTGCCGTTTTATTCAAGTTTGCTGGCACAACAGGCTCAAAGCAGAAACAAGCACAAAAACATGACAGCCACAACTGTTTCGATTAGATCTCCTGGTGTAACTGGCTCCCCGGCAGAAACAGACTCAAAAGAAAACGAAAAGACAAACACAAAACAAGCAAGTGATGTCCGAGGTAACACCCCCGAAATCACCCGACTCCAACAAAACAGGACTGACTCGGTACAACAAGACAGACCTAACTGACTCAGTAAGAAAAGACTTACTCTGTACAAAAAGACTGACTCAATACAACGTAACAAGACTGACTCAATACCCAAGTCAGAAAATACAAAAAACCAGCATTCACAAATGCTCAAAACAGTGCGTGCCATACACCATATCCGGAGTAAACTGAGTGCCGCCCGCAGGTGGTTCATCCCCCGATCACATCACATTATCCCCTCAAGTTCACCGATCCAGTGCCGATAGACTTTGCTGAGCTCGGCGGGAGGATGACCCCGTTGTCAAATAGATCCTATACTTCATGGCGAAGACGGAAGCAGTTATCGGTAGTATGGCCAGTTTGCTGATGGTACGCGCAGTACTAGGTAGCATCATGCGTAGCCGGAAGAGGGTTCGGGAGAGGTCGAGGCTCGAGGGGTTTGAGATGGCCTTGTCCAACAAGGATTTGGAGAGCTTTGGACAAAGGCATATAAAGGGCGTGGAAGACTCTGCGCCCTCGGGACAGATACTTCGAAGTTTGCTGACTTTTGCCGGACGCACTGGCAAAAGGATCGGCAGGTGCCACCTTGGCTTTCTGATCTTTTCCCGGTGCAGGGTTAGAATTGGAGGGAACTGTTCTGGCATGACGGGGCTATCCCGATTTTCTGTCTGGCTGGAACTCCCCTCGGTTGGAGTGGGGAAAGCATCATCCACAGTCTTAGCCACGACTACGAATATTTGCTGTTTACTCAATCCTCCGGCTTTCAAAGCCTCGACTGCCCACAACAGTTGTTCAACGGGATCAGCACCTGTTCCCACTTTGTTCTTACCTCTAGCCTCAGCCTGATCGAGGGTTTGGGTTGCTATATTAGAGTGGAACCCGGTTGTTGTTGCCATGTCATGGCCACAGCTTGAGACAGCCTCAGGTTGGCTGAGCTCGATCACAATTCGCCCCAATAGCGGGGGCTCCTGCGGTACGAAATTCCGGCGTAGGATGTGGTTGGTGGCGAAGCCGACATTCCGTAGGCGAGGTCAGCCACAATCGCTGAAGATCGCCAATCATTCCCATCAATTCAAACGTGGTGGGCTCACGAGCTTGACACAACTGTGGCGTCCAGACCGGGCGCGCGGCAGGCGACCTGGGCGGATGCGTACATCAACATTGGTCTCATCCTGCAAGATGATTCCTTGGTCTAATGCGGCTGCCATAACCACAATTTCCTCTGAACTTTGCATCATCATAAGTTCGCTGAACTGAATGGTGACTGACGGATCAGATGTCTATCGTTCCTCAGCAAAGGAGAACACTGGCTATTCTGTACTAAATCTCTGCACCCCCCCCTGAAAGAGAAAACACGCAGCATTTCGGCCAAATCAGAACAGACGCAAGCATAGCTGAATAACTGTACTCTACTACTTATCACTGTTCCCCAAAATCACTGCTCCCCCAAAACTGAATCGGATACCCGCAGATAACTAATTCCCAAAATACTGAACTGGTGCCCGCAGGCCTGATACCCAAACTTGCGAACTGATACATGCATTCCCTGTAGAGACGCACTCTAAAAGCACATAACAAATAAGTGAGAGCCAAAACACCCCTATGTTGGGGTAGGGTTTCCCTGTCCTATTTTGTCAGGAACTAGGGTTTCACTACGCACGCAGCGGTTTCAAACAACCTAACATCGGGTAAGCAACCTGTCCTAGTTTGGAATGGTCACTACGGATTCCGAATATGCACTAGGTCGAATGGTCAAAAGGGTGCCCGAAAAACCGGGGTTTGTTTCCATACTGGCAGAGCCCATAACCGGTAAGCCTTATGGCACGCAGCCTCTGGCAAACCGCTCAGGAATAGCAGATGGCAAACACGGTGTCCTAGGCGCACCAATGCACATGCAATGGAAAGAAACACATAAGTGTAATCAAAACAAGATATCATGAGTTCGAGTCAAGCTCTCTAACTCCCCAGCGGAATCGCCAGAAACTGTAGACGTCCCCGAACGTCCCAGGAGGATGAGTCTCATTCTGTTCATTTGGGCTCACTACAGTTCAGGACTCAATGTCACGGTCCTGTATCAAATCTCGCAGAGTGCAATGCAAGACCGATGAAATCATCAAAGAGTCCAAATCCGGCAAATCGTTTTTGAAAACAGATTTTTTTGAAAGAAGTGCCAAACATGGACTGCTTTGCCAGATACAGAGTCGCCACCTAAATATTTATTTTGGGAGAATTTAGGAAACCCTGACTCGTTGCCTAAGGCCACGTGTCCGTCATCACCAAAGTTGCCTCGGCTCGGGAACTTGGGTACGATTGGGGAAGGTCACTTCGTGAGCACCCCCGCTCGCCCGATCGAAGATCGGCCTCTACTAACCATGATATCTAGTTTTGAAAACATTATGCGTTCTTATTCCGGTTATTAGCCTAGAATTACTATGTGATGCACACAGCATACAAGTATAGACTGGGTCGCCTGAATTGGAACGGAACATCTCATGTTTGTTTTGAAAATGGTTTGCTACTCGCAAGTAGGCTTAAAATGCAGATTTTGCCACCCTCGGGTGGGCTTAGAAAAGATGGTTTTGCCACTATCTAGTGGGCTTAAAACTCACAGTCAATGCATTGTTCCAATCCAAATAACCCAACCTTCACCCACAGGCATTCAGGCAGTTATATCACATAAGCATATAGCCTCATAGTAAGCATGCTATCATGACAGTCACTCACACACATGCAAGAATGCTAAAGCATAAAACTTACCGAGTACTCCAAGCCAAAACAGAAACTATGTTAGAAATCCATGCATGATCCTAACTATACAGAAATGCCTAATACAACACATGCAAAAATGCAACTATAGCAGGCTCGGCTATTCTAAACATGGCATATGGAATGCTACAGCTAACATGTATTCAACTCGGAATTGAAATACAAATGCAGTTAGTATGATGCGCCGAGCCCGGTGCATGCAAAACAGATGAATGAATGCAAACATGCTATTATACTGTATGCTAATTGAAACATGCCCTAATCTAACCATCATAAGCTAGTAAATAAAAGGGAGAAAGACGTGGGGTTGGAAGACATACATCACACACACGCACACTTATTACAACATTGCCCTCGCTCGGAGGGTCCGAATAAATAATACAGTCCAAAATGAATAATACAGTCTGAATAAGTACAAAACCCTAATTAATTAACAAATTAATCCAGGAAAGCAGTAATTTTAGCATGCAAGCTATGGACTGCCTCAGCTCTGTTCCGGATGATGAATGATGCGTACTTGAGCCGCCTTGCACGGAAATCCATTGCGATGCCCCAATTAGCCTCTGTTTACAATTAAGCCCGGAATATTGCACAAAGCTCTAAAAGACTGCCGGTTTCTGATTTGCTGCAACAGAGAGCAAGAAAGGGGCATGGCAAAGTATTTTCACATATGTATGCATACCTCAGTCCTCGTGGCATCAATCACGCATCTCGATACATGATAGCCGAGGAGTCGATTTGCACGACTCAATGTGAAATGAATGCACATATAAACACAATAAGACCGAGACTCCATCATGGTTAATCCGGAGTGTTGGCGACCGGGAATTGAGACACGTTCCGTCACTCGGAGTACGAAACGTCCCTCGTTTCCCGTGCTCGGGCTAACTCCTATCCCGAACACGATGCAATATGCATGACATGCATGAATGCAATCCTAACATACAACCTAGCATACGCAACGCTATGAAATGGCATATACAATGCACGATGTAACATGGCATACACGGTGCTCTAACATACAACCTAGCATACGCAATGCAAAGGACTAAGATGACATACACAATGCATGATGGACTTACACCAACATGAGTGGACCTCAGCCACACTCATATCAGTAGCCATAAGATGAAAATGAGACACTCGAGGTGCGTGCACACATGCACGCAAACCGAGGACCGATCCTAAGGCACAAATGCCACTCTAACAAGGCATGGCAAGGCATGAAATATGGCATACAAACATGCAAGTTCCAGCACTGAAATGTGATGCAAAATGATCCCGAAACATGGAAACATGGCACCCGATGCATGGGATGGTCCCGAAACACAAAACTAGGCACATGTATTGACCTATAGCTATACAAAGCATGCATTATTTGATCATGAAGCATAAAGACAGAGCCAAGGCAGTCCCAAAACATGAACATTTCTAGTTCAAAGCATGGCCAAAAGATGCTAGCAAGGTGGACTAAAATAGCATGCAACTTTGACTAGCAAACATGGTTTACATGACATGTATATGAAGCATATGAAATCTCACCAAACCAGAAAAAATCAGTGAACAAAGCATGTGAAAATATGCCCGAATAAACATGGAAATGCAGCCAATGCATGTAAAAATGAGGGGCTCCTTTGGAAGGGCATACAAGGGGTTATTAAGCACATGCATCAAGGATACTTAGCATGGAAAAATTAACTCTGGAAATCAAATATGATAGCCCTAAAACTCATCAAATTGTCCCTGAAATCAGTCAACAAAGCCTGCAAGATAGGGCCTCTTTGGAAGGCCAAAAAGACCATCAAACAAAACAAGGTGAGAGGGGGTCACCCCCCTCTGATTTTGGCCTTCAAAAATACACCTAAGACACTGAAAATCCACTGGATTTCAGTGGCTAAGAGGCCAAACCATGGCCACTGCAAGTGCTCTAATGCATAGCCCTAATCATGAAAGAATGAAGCATGCATAGGGGAAGATGACTCCAAACCGAGAATAGACCTTAATCAAACATGAAGATGATGTCAAAACAAGACTTTTTTTTCAGTTTAGGTTGAAGTCCAAAAAGGCTCACAAATAAGGCTAATGTATCATGCAAAATAAGCCCTAGAAGAGAGATTGAACAAACAGGACAGAAAAAGGCCTCAAAAAGCAAAGATCCCTTCAACAAAGTTGAAGAGGGGCTCAAAACAAGATACTTTACAGTTTATGGAAAATCTCAAATATGCTCACAAGTAAGGCTAAAATATGATGCAAAAATAGCCTTGAAAGAGAGATAAAGGGAAAGGGGCAGCAAATGGCCTCAAACAGTGAAGAGACCTTCAACAAAGTTGAAGAGAGGCTTAAAATAAGATAATTTACAGTTTGGCTCGAAGCCCAAAAATGCTCACAAGTAAGGCTAATATATCATGCAAGAAATAGCCTTAAAAGAGAGATAAAGGGAAAGGGGCAGCAGATGGCCTCAAACAGAGAAAAGTCCTTGATAAATCATGAAGATGAGTCCAAAATAAGGCTATTTTCAGTTCAGGTCGAAGTCCAAAGATGTAAACAAAAAGGGGCTAAGATATCATACAAAATGAAGCAAAAAAAGAGGAAATAGGGACTCACCCTTGAAGAGCAACTCTCCACCAGTTTTTGGTCCAAAATTCTGAGCTTCCACCCTTTGCAAATGGCCTCCAAGGTGCTGAAATGGATGATGGTGGTGTTGTGCTATGGGTTGTAGTGCAAATGGTGCAAGAATCTTAGGGTTTGGAGGGTTGAAGTATAGATATAGAGGGAGTATGTATATATGCCCTAGCTGGTTTTTCTAACCCTTAGAAATGGAAGTGGGGGGTTAGTTATATAGAGGGAGAGGAGTGAAAGAAAAGGGAGGAAAAACAATTCAAAAATGGAGCCAAAAAGGCAGACCCTCGGACAGAGGGTCTGGTGCAAAACAGCTGGCACAGATGTAATGCACCAGGAGGGACAAAAATGGCCGGCCAGGTGCAAAAGGTTCAGGTGGCCGGCCGGCCACCTCCCCTAGTCGGCCGGCCAGTTCAAAAGGTTCAGGTGGCCGGCCTACCATCTTTTCTGGTCGGCCTGCTACTTTTCCTGGTTTTTCAGGATAAAAAATGGATCTTCCGGAAAGAAAGGTGGCCGGCCAGTGATTGGGAAGTCCAAAGGTGGCCGGCAAGGTGTCCAAATTGAAGCCCCGGAAGTTAGCTTTCCAATGACGCAAACCTTGTATTAAAATTCCTCATGTGCAAAAAGTTATGCCTGTTTTGGTGAAGCCACGCAGATTCGGTCCAACCGGAGTGATGCCCTACTTCAATCAACCATATCTCCCCCGTCCGGAATTGGCTTTAGGAGATTCTTGAGTGCAAAATGAAGCCCCGGAAGTATTCTTTCCAACGGTGGTGGCCTCATAGCTTGATTCCAAGTATGCAAATGAATAGGCCCGATTCGGCGAGGGCTGCTCGACTCTCTCTTAACAGTTCATGCCCATTTTCTCCCCCAACTGGATTTCTTCCTTCTTCTCCTCTTTTCTTCAACTTCAAACCCCTAAGCAAGGTGTTTTGAAATATTTTTCAAAGATTTCATCTCTCTTTCATTCATTTCCACTTTGTCCTTGCTCGATTTACCGAAAAGCGCAACATTTAACGAAATGCGAGCGTCGGAACATCGTAGAAACTTTATTTCAAAAACGTTTTTGAAAGAGAGGGTTTTAAGGTCTAAAAACCATTCAAAATAGCTTTGGTCCAAAATGGGGTGTAAGGTTGAGATTTGACTCTCTCTCCTTGCTGAAGAAATTGAACCTTTACACTGCACAACTTCCAAAACCATCAGTCGCGTCCAAGTCTTAAAGGCGATCAAAAATGGGGTGTCTACACCGACCAGAAGTGGTCGAGTGGAAGGACCAACCGTGAGGAGGGCCGACCGCGAAGGGTAGCTGAGTGGAGGGACCAACCATGAAGAGGGCCGACCGCGAAGGGTGGCTGACCGTGAGGAGGGCCAACCGCGAAGGGTGGCCGAGCTGAGAGACCGACCATGAGGAGGGCCGACCGCGAAGAGTGGCCGAGTGGAGGGGCCGACCCGGAAGGGTAAGGTGGGGGGGCGCGGGGCTCGAGAGGCGGCATGTCACGTGGTGATTTGAAGAGGAAAAGACAAGGTAAGGGGAGGGGGCAGTGAATCGTGATCGTACACGTGGCAGCATCTCGTAGTGAGGAAGGTTAGGCGTTGAGCCAGAAGTGAAACGATAGGTTATTGTAGGTGTTGAAAAGACAGTTTTGGCGGAGTTTTTTGAAAAGTTTTCAAACTGGCGAAAATTAATTGTGACCCTTGGAATACGGGTAAGCCTTGGGCCTTTGGTATTATTCGATTTACCTACCTCTTTGCAAAAAATCAAAACATTCCAAGTGTTAACTCCTTTGTTGCTGACGATACACCTCCGCGACATTTTTTGAATTTCCTTGCGCCCGCATCCGAAGCTATTCGTAGACACACCACAGAAATGGCCCAAGAAGAAACTGGAATCGCTAGGGTTGATCCACTTGGGGATGACGATGCGGTGGAGTTGGCGGAGCAGTACAGGGCGAAGAGGCAAATGGAGAGGGTAGGGGAGTCGGTGGTACGATCTGATTCTTCCACCATGATGGCGGCCCCAACGCCGATAAGCCAGGTGAAACCAGATCATTGGCATACAAAGGCTGATAAGTCGATTATTACTGCGAAGGAGCTAGAGGGGATGCGGGAGAAGTACCAGATCCCCGCAGAGATAGAGTTGAAACTGCCGGAATCAAAGGAGAGCGCGTCTGCTGCTCGACCGGGGGAGTTCGCCCTGCACGAGGAGGCACTGAAGGGAGGGTTAAGGTTGCTCCTCCCCCGGATAGTGGTGGATGTACTGAACCGGTTGGAGGTAGCCCCAGGCCAGCTAATGCCCAACGCGTGGAAGATCTTACTGGCGTGTGCGAGTGCATGGCCGAAGGCGAATGGGGGGGCTGAAATGACAGTGGACGAGTTTTTTGCGTGCTACAAGGCGTCAAGACAGCAGGAGACTTGGGTTACCCTGCAGGCAGCAGCAGGGAAGGGGTTGGTGGCAGGGCTGCCGTCATCAATTAAGGGGTGGAGGCCGCAGTGGTTCTATGTGTCCGCCAATGGAGGGGTTGGGGTGCGTACTGTTTGGAAAGTGCCCACCAAATCGATGGAGCCAAGACTGGGGGCAGCAACGGAGGAGAGGGTGAAGAAAGTGAAGGAATGGCGGGAGAATGAGGGGGCTAAGTGAGACGAGCTTGTTCAGCCGTCAGCCTTGTTTGCGGCAGGGTTGGGTCCTCAACCGAACAGTGGAGACCTCGACCGGGCGGAATTAGAGGCGAGAAGGAAGGCACAAGAGGCGGAGGATAGGACCATCCTCGCCTAAGCCAATAAGTTCAAGGAGATGCAGGAAGACCGACCACATAAGCCGATCGCGCGGGAGAGGATCCGACCGCGCCCCAAATCGCTGGGAGAAAAAGACTTTGGTGAATCTGAGCCACGACCGCCCCCGATTGATCCTTTGAAACAGAGGGCCAACCAGGAGATGGGTAGTGTGGGGAAGAAGAAAAGAAAGGTGTAGAGGAGTGAGGGGGAGCCTGCCTTGAAGAGGATGAGGGAAGTGACGGCAGAGGAGACCCCCATGGCCAAGGAGGCAGAGGAGGAGGGAGTGGGGGAGGTCCCAGGAAGGGTGGTTGCCTCAGAAATGGTGGAGGTCGCCTCAGAGGTGGTGGAGGTCGTCCCAGTAGTAGTAGAGATCGCCCAAGAAGTTCAAGTAGAGAGGGGGCAACTGGCCCTGAGCCAAGGGGAGAGGAACAGCCCCAGGGGGGTCCTGCGCCCCAAGAAGGGGGGGTCAAGCTGACGACTTCTATCTACCACGCCCGCGCGGTGTCTGGGCGATTGGAGGGAGAAGAAGGCCCAGCCAGGGCAGCTGCAGATCGCCTTGTGAGGATAGTGGATGATGCAGCCGTCCGCACGGTGGCCAGGTTCAATGAGGCTGAGCTGCTAAAGGGGTTATGCTCTGCCCAAATGGAGGTAACCACCTTAGGAGGGGCTTTGTTGAGAAAGGCGGCGGCGACGAAAGCCAAGTTGGAGGAGGTGAAGGCCCAACTTGCAAGTTTCAGAAGGGAGAGTGCAAGCTGGAAGAAGGCTGCGGGAGGCGCGTGTACCAGGAGTTGGGAGGAGGCTAAGAAAGCGAAAAAGTTAGGAGTGTTGGCGGTGGTGCAGAAGAATGTTGCTGATCGTGCCCACCTTGAGCTGCTCGTGGCCAAGTTGGAGCTTGAGGACGAACGTCGCAGGATAGTGTCGCTCGAGTTCCAGCTAGCTGGCGAGCAGAAGAAGCTGGGGGATGCTGAAAAGGCCTGCACGGTCGCCGTCGAACGATTTGAAGAGGCTATGACCAGCAATGAAGATCTGCGTGCCCAGCAGATCAAGGAAAAAGAAAACGCAGACCTGAAGATTGTTGGGCTGCAGAAGGAGCTGGAAGATGAGCGTGCCAAGTTGCTGGAGGAGAGGGCGAGGTTGGAGAAAGAGTTGGAAGAAGAGAAGACCAAGGCAGCCTCTGAAAAGGCGGCATACCCAGACCTATGCGTCGCAGCAGTTGAGCAGTTTAAGGGATCTGCTGAATTTCAGATGGCGATCGATGCCGCGGTCGCCAGCAGCTTAGCGAGAGAAGTGTCTGGGGGGCGGGCTCGTCGGGAACGACCGCTGGGGGCAGCACTGAGGCAGAAGTTATTGAGAGCTTTCAGCGGTCGAAATGGCTGAGTTTTGGGACAGTGGCTGGAAGATGTTCAAGCGTAAAGCTGAAGAGCTGTTCCCAGACTTAGAACTGTTCTGGCATGACGGGGCCTATCCCAATTTTCCGCCTGACGGGAACTGCCTTCGGTTGAAGTGGGGAAAACATCACCCATAGTCTTAGCCACGACTGCGGATATCTGTTGCTTATTCATTCCCCCGGCTTTCAAAGCCTCGACTGCCCACAACAGTTGTTCAATGGGATCGGCATCTGCCTTCATTTTGTCCTTAACTCTGGCCTCTGCCTGATCGAGGGCTTGGGTTGATGTTGACATGTCATTGCTATAACTTGAGACAACCTCAGGTTGGCTGAGCTCGATCACAATCCGTCCCAATAGCGGAGGCTCCTGCGGTACAAAATTTCCGGCATATGGTGCAGCTGGCGGCGAAGCCGATATTCCATAAGCGAGATCTGCCATAGACCTCTGGAGGTCACCAATCATCCCCATCAATTCGAACGTGGTGGGCTCACGAGCCTGATACAACTGGGGTTCCCAGATCGGGCGCGCGACAGGCGACCTGGGCGGATGCGGTACATCAACATTGGTCTCACTTTGCAGGGTGATTCCTTGATCTAATGCAGCTGTCATAACCACGATTTCCTCTGAATTCTGCGTCATGATAAATCTTGCCTCAGCAAAGGGGGAACACTGGCTATTCTGTACTGAATCTCCTAAACCCCTTGAAAGAGAAAACACACAGCATTTCGGCTCAATCAGAACAAATACAGGCTTAGCTGAACAGCTGTACTCTAATACTGATCACTGTCCCCCAAAATCACTGTCCCAAAACACTGAATCGGATACCCGCAGATATACCTGTTTCTCAAAAACACTAATACTAATGCCTACAGGCCTGATGCTCAAACTTACAGACTGATATGTACGTTCCCTGTAGGGATACACTCCCTTGAAGCACATAATAAGTAAAAGAGAGCCAAAACACCCCTATGTTGGGATAGGGTTTCCCTGTCCTATTTTGTCAGGAACTAGGGTTTCACTACGCACGCAGCGGTTTCAAACAACCTACAATTGGGTAAGTAAGATGTCCTAGTTTGGAATGGTCACTACGGATTCCGAATATGCACTAGGTCGAATGGTCAAAAAGGGTGCCCCGGTAAAATCGGGGTTTGTGTTCCCGTCGTGGCAGAGCCCGCAACCGGTCAGCCTTATGGCACGCTTCGCAAAGTGAGCCTCCGGCAAACCGTTCAGGAATAGCATACGGCAAACACAGTGTCCTAGACGCACCAATGCACATGCAATGCAAAGAAACACATAAGTGTGAACAAAACAAGAGATCATGAGTTCGAGTCAAGTTCTGTAACTCCCCAGCGAAGTCGCCAGAAACTGTAGACGCGCCCTTGGGCCTCATGCTACAGTTCGGACTCGATTTGTCACGGTTCTTAATCTGAACCAAAGAGTCCAAATCCGGCAAATCGTTTTAAGAAACAGATTTTTTTGAAAGAAGTGCCAAACATAGACTGCTTTGCCAGATACAGAGTCGCCACCTAAATATTTTTTAATGGGGGAATTTAGGAAACCCTGACTCGGTGCCAAAGGCCACGTGTCCGTCATCACCAAAGTTGCCTCGGCTCGGGAACTTGGGTACGATTGGGGAAGGTCAGCTATGAGCACCCCCTCTCGCCTGATCCGAAGATCGGCCTCTACTAACCATGATATCCTCTTTTGAAAACGTTATGTGTTCTTATTCCAGTTAATTAGCTAGAATTACTATATGATGCACACAACACAAAAGTACAGACTAGATTGCCTAATTTGGAACGAAGCATTGCATATCCGTTTGTTTGGAAAACGCTTTGGAATTTGCTACTCGCAAGTAGGCTAAAATACGGATTTCAATGAGTTGTCCCAATTCAAGTAATCCAACCTTCACCCACAGGCATTCAGCAGTTTATCACATAAGCATATAGCCACATGGTAAGCATGCTGTCATGTTAACATTCACACTCATGTAAGATGCTAAAACATAAAATACTTACAGTGTATTCCAAGCCAAAACAAAAAAACTTGTTAGCAATCATGCATGATCCAAGTCCATGTTAAGTGCCTAATGCATCGCATACAAAATGCAATCTAGAATAGGCTCGGCTAATCCTAGGATGGTATGTAGAATGTGACAAGTAACACGTATTCAAGTTAGATTTGGAATACTTATGCAGTTAGCATGATGCGCCGAGCCCGGTGCATGCAATACTGATGAATGATGCACGCATGCATAGCATAGGGTATGCTAAATTAAACATGGCCTAACACTAACCATCAAAGCAGGTAAGTAAAAGGGAGAAAGAAGTGGGGGTTGGAAGGCATGCACACACGCACCCACACTTATTACAAATTTGCCCTCACTCGGAGGGACCGAATAAATAATACAAGCCACCTAATTAACTAACTCACAAGCTAATTAATTATTACAGGACCGAATTGAATAACTAGCTACAACTAATTATTACACAACTACTAACTAACAAGTAAGCAGTAAATGAATGCTATTCCAGCTCTGTTTGGAGAAGAGGAAGGTATGCATGCTTGCTTCAGTTCTTCGCCTCGAAACACCTTCCGATTGCTCTTTAGAGGCTCTGTTTGCAGGGTGTCTTCCAGTGTTTGTTGCTGAAACTTACCAAAACACTACAGGGGAAGTCACCAGTGGCCTGCCGGCCATGGAGGGAGATCTGCCGGCCAAAAACATAGCACTGCCGGCCAAGGGTGGCACACTGCCGGCCATCAATGGCAGGCTGCCGGCCACTGGTGTGCTGTGACACCAAATTGCAACGAAGCACAAAATAGAGAAAAATGAGGGTTTCCCAAGGATATGTACGCACCATGGCACTCCAAATCACCTCAAAACATCAAGGGAGAGACCAAGTCGGATCCACGACCATCAATCACGCATCCCGATGCATGATGGCCAAAGATCCAACTTGTGCAAATCAATATGAAAATGAATGCACAAATAAAGCAAGTAAAGCCTAGAACTCTATCATGAATCATCAAGAGCTTCGGCGACCGAGAATTGAGACGCATTCCATCACTTGAAGTATGAAACGCCCCTCGTTCCTCGTGCTCGGATTAACACTTAATCCAAGCAATGCAACACATAAGCATGGCAAACATGCGATATGACCTAAGTGTGCAAACATGCGACTAACTCAAGCATGCAACAAGTATATAAGCATGATGTGAGGTGACAACCTTAGACAATCATGGCAAAATGCAACATGAACGTGTGAACATGCAAGGCATGTGGAGTTAAACAAGTATGCAACAACATACGAAATAAAACAGAATGCGACAACATGGTAAGATGGGCTTACACCAAAGATGGACGGCTCTCAACTAGGTCCAAATTAGTAGCCAAAACGATGAATTAAGCCACACAACATACTCAAGCATGCAAAATGCGAAAGGTTCAACAAAAGGGCCTAAAAGGGGCAACTCTCAAAAGTGCCTAAGAAGTGACAAATGTGCAAGTGTAACAACACTATATGCACTGAAATGAGATGATAAATGATGCCAAATCATTTAAATAGCTCAAGGATAGCATGCGTGAATCACCGAAACACGAAGCTTACAAGGCCAATTACACTACAGCTATGCAAAGCATGAAGGATACGGCAAGGGCAACCCAAAATAGTCCTAGTACATACTGATATGAGACTAAAACATGCATGGAAGTAAGCCAAAGCAAGCTAGCATACAATGCTAAAACATAGAACATGCAAGGCTACAAAAGAGGCAATGCACTACACCTATGAGAACCAATCATGGCATGACTTGGACAACCAAAAACAGAGTTACATCATGGTATATTAGGACCCAGAATGCACTGAAATGATGAGCCAAAGGCTTAGGCTAAATGGCATGCACAAAAATCCATTTTTGAAGCATAAAGCACAAGCTATACAAAGCATTCAAGGCATGTCAAATGCAAGTGTATGACAACATTTCATGGACTGAAATAGCATATGGAATGAGGGCAAGGCATGCAAACATCACATGTATGACATAATAGAGGCCTCAAAACCCAAGACTAGCCTAAGCATTTACACTATAGCTATACAAAGCATGAGTGATATGGCCATGGCAGCCTAAAACAGTCCAAAGACAGCCCAAAATAAGCATAAAATCATGTTTAAGCCAAGCCAAAATATGCTAGTATAAGGAGTCAAAACATCATGCACAAATGGCTTGTAAACAAGATTTGTTCTACACCTATATGGAGCATGCAAAGGATGGTCGAACCAACTATGGATAGGGTCATGACATGCCAAATGATGACCAAAAACATGTTGGAATGTAAACCAAACAAGCTAAAATGACATGGCATGGCATGGAGCATATGAAGCTAGTTTAGGGGATTTACACTACAAGTGCATCAAGAAAACATGGAGTAACCAAACCAACCCAAAACAGATTTATGGCATGGTAAAACATCACCAAAAATGGACTGAAATGGACTCAACAAAGACTATGCACACATGCTACTTTGATGAGCTATGGATGGAGTTACACTATACATGCAAGATGCAAGCAAGACATGACCAAACCAGCCTTGGACAGGGCCAAGGTAGGTCCTATAAGTCACAAAAAAAAGGCCTGGACCAACCCCAAAAATGCATAGAGGGATGGTCCTTTGGAAGGCCAAAAATGCAAGCAAAGAGGAATACAAAGAGAGGGGACTACCCCCTCTGATTTAGGACCTCAAAACCACACCTCTACCACTAAAATCTCACTGGATTTCAGTGGTGGGAAGGCCAAACCAAGGCTAGCTCGGAGGCCTCCAAATATGGCTTAAAACAAAGCCAAACAAAGCATGTAAGGGGGCTACACACCCCAAACAGCAAAATGACCTTAACCAAACTTGAAAAGCACTTAAAAAAAAGACTTTTTTCAGTTATAAGAAAAGCCTAAAACAATATGCAAAGAGGGCTAAAGCAAGGTGCAAGAAAGTGCAAAAATGGGAGAAATGCTCACCCTTGAAGACCCTCTTCGAAACCAGCAACTTCAGGGGGTGAAAACCAGTTTTCAGACCTCAAGAATCCCTCCCAAGAAGCTTAGTCCAATGGTGGTGGTGTATATCTATGTGTTGTAGTGTAAAAGTGCAAGAAAAATCAAGTTCAAGGCACAATTTAGCAACAATATAGAGAGAGAGGGAGTTTTTGCTCTTCAAAAACTCAGAACTTGGTGTAAGGAAGAAGCCTCTTCCTTATATAAAGAAATGAAAAGCCAAAGCTTCTTCAAGAAGCTTTGCAAGGCCTTCATCCCTCTATACACGTGTATGGAGGGGAGCAAACAAAAATCCAGCTGGCTCAAAAGATCTAGAGGAAAACCAGCTGAGATAGGGAGGGTGCCGGCCATCAGTAATGGCCGGCAGTGCCACACTGATGGCCGGCAGGGTCAAGGCCATGGCCGGCAGTGCCATGCCATGGCCGGCAGTGCACCACAGGGTCCACTCTGAAAGGACCTAGTCAAGGTCCAAAAATGAGACAGAAAGGATACATGGTCCGGGAAACTCGAACCGGTGACGTTCCGCCGCGACAGTCGAGTGCTGGGCGAGCAATCGAACCAGTTGTTGGGTGTACCTACAAGAACAACCAAATCTTGAGGACGGTCAAAAATGGAGTGTCTACACTGCCACACTGTTGAAGTGAATGAGAGTGGTTTATTAAAGTTAGGCTTGACTTGTAAAGAAAAAGGCTGACTTGCAACTGTTAATAAATAAGGAAATAGTCTGACTTGTAAAGGAAACATGTAAGAACGTCAGAGATGTGAAGTTTCAAATTATGCCCAAAAATGGAGTTGTAAATTATGTTGCAAGAGTGTTTGTAAATAAAAGATTAGTTTGGAATTTGACTAAGCAAAGAGTGGTGTAAAAACATCGACCCAGAATTTTGACTAAGTGTGTCTACGAATGCCACAAGCATGAGGTTGACTTGAATGGCCTTGACCGAGCTCTATATGCATGCCCAGTTGGGGGTAAGCTATGATTCACTGACTTTGCAAATAATTCAGTGGCTTGAAGTAACTCAGTCTTGCGCTGACCAAGGCGTTTACGCTCAGTTTGGCTGAGGCTTGTCATGCTCAGGCTGGCCGAGGCTTTTGGTGCTCACTCTAGCTGAGGGATTTGGTGCTCAGGCTGGCTGAGGCTTTTGGTGCTCAGTCTGGCTGAGGCTTTTAACAACTCGGTCTGGCCGAGGTTTTTGGTGCTCAGTCTTGCTGAGGCTTTTTGTGCTCAGTCTGGCTGAGGCTTTTAACGACTCGGTCTGGCCGAGTTCTTCATACTCAGTCTAGCTGAGGCTTTTTGTCGCTCGGTCTGGAGGAGGCGTTTGGTGCTCAGTCTGGCTAAGGCTTTTTGTGCTCAGTCTGGCTGAGGCTTTTAACGACTCGGTCTGGCCGAGTTCTTCATGCTCAGTCTGGCTGAGGCTTTTTGTCGCTCGGTCTGAGGGAGGCGTTTGGTGCTCAGTCTGGCTGAGGCTTTTAACGACTCGGTCTGGCCGAGTTCTTCATGCTCAGTCTAGCTGAGGCTTTTTGTCGCTCGGTGTGGCTGAGGCTTTTAACAACTCGGTCTAGCCGAGTTCTTCATGCTCAGTCTGGCTGAGGCTTTTTGTCGCTCGGTCTGGACGAGGCGTTTGGTGCTCAGTCTGGCTGAGGCTTTTTATGAGTGCTGCAATCAAAATGTTATAGAGACGCCATATAGATAACTGAGATATAAAATTGTTGTCATGGAAAATGTAGTCCAGTTGATCAAAAAGTTACATTATGTGAAGGAAGAACAAGAATGTTCAAGCGTATAAATTTGCCGAAAAGAAAATACAATAGCTGAGCAATACAAAAGTAGGAATTTATTGAAAGTAACGCTTCAGGTGTTCGGCGTTCCATGGGTGGAGGAGGTCTTGACCTTCCATGTCCTGAAGTCGGTAAGTGCCCGGACGTGGTCGGGCTTTCACAACGTAAGGTCCCTCCCACTTGGCTGCAAGTTTGCCTTCAGTCAGGTTTTTTGTGGCAAGAGTTACTTCGCGCAAGACAAGGTCCCCCACGGCGAACTCCCTTGGACGGACTTTGCGGTTGTAGTGTGTTCTCATTTTCTGTTGGTATGAGGCCAGTCTGACAGCAGTGGTTTCTTTGAGCTCTTTAATTAGGTCAAGGTCTGCCTGACGGAGCTCTTCGGTTACTTCTGGATTCGGATGTAAAACCCTTGGGGTAGGCAGACCGACTTCCACTGGATGACCGTCTCAGCGCCGTAGGTTAAGCGAAAGGGGGTCTCCCCAGTGGGAGTCCGAGCGGTAGTACTGTAATAACCCTCATCACTGATCACTAATAACGCTACTGATTACTGCTAAACTGAGACTGAACATGAGTAGTAATTGAATTGTCTGAAGTATTGAACTGACTGATTGAATGTACTAGTTTAAATGCATGTCTATCTGTTTGACTGTTTAATTATATGTTCATGTTTTATGTTTAAATTGCAAATTGAAGACCTTATCAGCGGTCGAATCTGAAATTGATTAATGATATATGTTAATCATAATTTATGTAATGTTATGGTATGTTTATTTGAAATGTGATTTGGTATGATTAAATTGGATTAAATGGTGATAAATTACAATAGTTGGCTTAATTACTATCTTACCACTTAGTGGCCCACTACATGGATCATTTTTTAGCCTTATTGTACTTTTAGCCAACATTTCCTCAGCCATTTCAAGTCTTAACCGACTAGGGAGAGAGAGAGTGGGAGATTTGAGTGCAACTTGATGGTTTTGCTTGAAATCTTGAGGAATTGAAGGAGTTTTGCAAAATTGAACCTCTAGACTTGTAATTGAGGAACCTAGGTATGAATTTTATCCTCTTAATTGTGTATTTAAGTTCTATCTGGCATGGATCATGGTAGTTTAAGGAGCTAAGTCAAGAATTGGTCTTTTAATGTTGAATTGAAGCTCATTCCATGCATGCATGTTGCCATTCATGAGTTTTGAAGTGTTTGTTCATGGAATTACTCATGCATGTTCATATTTTTACAATGGACCATGAATTCATCTTGTTTTTGGAACAATTGGCTCATTAGAGCAATTATTTGGAGCTTGAAAGTTGTTTAAAGTCTTGCATGTCCAATTGAAGTTATGTTCTTGAGTTTTGGTTTGAAATTGAGTTGAATTGATCTTCCTTTGGGGCTTTGGTTTTACAATTGAGCTTTGAACCATGTAATATTATGAGTTTTGAAATGTTTTCCAGAAAATTAGCCCAAAAAGGTTGGATTTGATATATTTGAACTTGGTTTTGAGCTTGAGGTTCGAATCTGGGAATTCCAGATTTTGAACTCACGCTCGAGCGGGGTTACTGGTGCTCGAGCGTGAAAATCGTGCTCCTAGTATTTTTGTTGTGTTTTGCAGTCCGCTCGAGCGGGGTATTGGACGCTCGAGCGAGAACTTATGTCTCACGCTCGAGCGGCTATCGAGCGCCCATCGAGCATGATTTTCACACATCCAGTACTTTTGGCATATTTTACAATCTGCTCGAGCGGAGTAACCCACGCTCGAGCGGAGTATTTTGTTTGCCTTTACGCTCGAGCGGGGTAACCTGCGCTCGAGCGGATCCCCTGTTTTCTGAAAATTCTGAAAAATGTTTTAAAGTGCATCTTTGTATCCTCATTCCATCCTAGGCATTCTTAGGCCTAGTTTAAGACATCTTAATGAGGATATAGATGTAGAACCACACCGAGTCTAAGTAGGGACTAAGTCTTTGATTCCCGAATGTGAACTTAGTGTGTGTTCGTTCTGTCACTGTATAGGGTTAGCTTTCGGAGACGCGCTCTAGCTGCTTATAGCCCAGAACTCTGTAAGTAACAATTGTGTAAAGATATGTTCAAATGTGATTGTTTAAACTGTACTGTTTCTAAACTGATACTGTTTACTGATTGAATGTTTGTCCTCTATTCTGAACTGTATTGTGGCATCCATAGCAACTACTGTTTACTGTTACTACTACTGTTACAGAGATCTCTGTCAGTTCCTATCTTGGAACTTCTGTTAACTGTTATGATGGCCATCACTGACTGTTTGGTCTTTTAAGACCTACTGTTTACTGTACTGCTATGCTAATGGATGTACCACATATGACTGTTATGACTGAATGACCGAAATACTAAGTTAATGAACTGTTTTCAATACTGTAAGGACATTCATTCTTAACCTCTTTACGCATTATGTTACTCACTGGGCTTTAGCTCACTGCTCATATATATATGTAGGTGTTCAGGCACCAGACCGGAGCTAGGAGCATGGGTTAGACTCCCTTTTGTCAAAGCCAACTACTGTGCCTCACTGCGAGGTTCCGAGCCTGTTTCAAGCTATGGCTATGGAGTGTTTTAGTTTCCCCATTTCTGTTCTGTTTTTGTATAGACTGTTACTGTACTGTTTTGATAGGGATTAAGTCCCTGTCCTGAACGATTGTAAATACATACTGTTTTGGTACTGATAGTATATATGTTATGAAAATTCTTTTGCATACAGACTGTCACAGCTCATTAGACATTGTTTAATTACTGTTTTGGCTTCCGCCAGCCCCTGTACTCTGTATTACTGTATTACTGCTAAGCAGGCCTTCGGTAATCTCGGATTACTGGGCGGTTACGGTGCTAAACCCATAGGGGCGGGTTTGGGTCGTGACAAGTATGGTAAGCCCAGAGTACATTCGGTAATTCCTCAGCCCAAAGTCCCTTAGCAGCTTCTAGCTTCGTTTTGATGATCTTCAGAAGAGAACGGTTGGTAACCTCGACTTGGCTATTGGCTTGGGGATGACCTGGGGAGGAGAAACATGGTTGGATCTGGAGGTCTTGCATAGAACGTCCTGTACTTGGCGTTGTCGAATTGTTTGCCGTTGTCGGAGACGATGGCTTGAGGGATGCCAAACCTGCATACGATCGACTGCCAGATGAATTTGGTTGTGTTCCGCTCGGTGATGGTAGCAAGGGGTTCTGCCTCTAACGAGGATGTAATTGGACGACCGGGCCCTGACTTTGGTGGCCTGCTGTTGGTCATCTGGAAGTGCCCCCGTTGTCAAAAATAGGAAGATGTCAGACGCCCAAGGAATGGGTTCATTTTGGAGAAACTGCACTTCTTGCTGGTCGGGGGAGATGGCAGGGTGGGCTAGGTATTCGAGGCGGACACCATGGCTGAGGTCGGACTGGCCTGTAGAAGCTAGCTGAGCCATCTCATCTGCCTTAGATTTTTCCATCCGAGGGATGTGCTTGATGTGGAAGTTATTGAAGAGGCGAACAAGGGAGAGTGTAATATCCCTGTAAGCCCGCATTGTATCCTTCTTGGCATTGAATTCCTCCATAATTTGTCCGACAATGAGCTGGGAGTCGCTGAACACCCGGATGTGGCTTACACCGATGTCCCTGGCTAAGCGAAAACCTGCTATCAATGCCTCGTATTCGTCCTCATTGTTACTGGCCTCGAACAAGAAACAGAGAGCACATTTGAAATAGCCACCCTCAGGGGCGATGAGAGATGAGACCGGCCCCGCTGCCTTCCCTGCGGGATGATCTGTCGACGTTGAGATTCCAAGAATGAGGGTCTTCTGGCTCGGTAACGGTTGGTGGGGGTGGAGGGGCCGTGGTTGGGGTAGGATTAGTGAATTCCAGGATGAAATCAGCGACAGCCTGCCCCTTTGTTGCTGTTCAAGGTCGGTAGGAGATGTCAAACTGGCTGAGTTCCATTGACTACTGCATGAGTCTACCGGAAAGTTCTGGTTGCTGCATGACCTTCTTCAAAGGTTGGTCGGTGAGGACCACTATGGAATGGGCTTGGAAGTAAGGACAGAGTCGTCTGGAGGCAGTGACCAAGGCCAAAGACAATTTTTCTAACAGTGGGTAATTCTGCTCCGCTCCCCTGAGAGCCCGACTGATGTAGTAGACCGGTCGTTAGACAGAGCCGTCTTCCCTAATAAGAGCTACACTGACTGCGGTGTTTGACACGGCTAAATATAGAAAGAGGGGCTCGCCCGTGATTGCCTGTGAAAGGAAGGGGGGTTAGCCATGCACTGCTTCAACTGCTGAAAAGCCTCTTCGGATTCGATTGTCCATTCAAAAGTTTGTGGAAGAACTTTGAAGAAAGGGAGGCACTTGTCCGTTGCGCGAGAAATGAAGCGGTTGAGGGCAGCAACTCAGCCAGTGAGTCTCTGAACCTCCTTGACCTTTCTGGGTGACTGCATCTCAATCAAGGCCTTGATCTTTTCAGGGTTAGCTTCAACGCCCCGCTGACTAACCATGAAACCTAAAAACTTCCCAGATCCTACGCCGTAGGCGCACTTCTCCGGGTTGAGCTTCATTTGGTACTTACGTAGGGTGGCGAAGGTCTCTCGTAGGTCGGTCAGATGATCAGCAGAGAGTTTGCTCTTGACTAGCATGTCATCGACATATACTTCCATATTTCGACCAATCTGATGATGGAAAACGGCGTTAACCAACCGTTGGTAGGTGGCCCCAGCATTTTTCAGTCCAAACGGCATCACACGGTAATGGTAGGTGCCTCGGTCGGTAATGAAGGAGGTGTGTTCCCGATCAGATGGGTGCATCAGAATTTAGTTGTACCCAGAGAAGGCATCCATGAAGCTAAGCATTTGGTGACCGGCCGTGGTGTCGACCAGCAGGTCTATGCGGGGAAGAGGATAACTGTCTTTGGGGCAAGCTCGGTTGAGGTTTGAGTAGTCGACACAGAGTCGCCATTTACCATTGTTCTTGCGGACCAGGACCACGTTTGACAACCATCTAGGTTAGTCCACGTTCTTGATGAATTGTGCCTCAAGGAGCTTGTCGACCTCTGCGGTAATGAGAGCATTGCGCTCCGGATGGAAAATGCACTATTTCTGGCGGTAAGGTCAAAAATGGGGTTCAATGCTGAGGTGATGGGTTATGAATGAGGGGTCAATACCCGGCATGTCTGAGTGGGTCCAGGCGAATACATCGTTGTGCTCGATCAGGAGGGCGGTAAGGTCGGCCTTCGCTCGGGGGGACAGTTGGCTGCCAATTTTGGCAATTTTCGTCGGGTTGGTGGGGTCGATGGGAACCTCAACGAGCTCCTCCACAGGTTCCCCTCTGACTAGCTCGTCCTCATCTCGGACGTCAAGTCCTTCAATGATCATAGCCTCCTTCAGCTTGACTTCTTTGAGCGAGGCGACATAGCATTCCCTGGCCACAGCCTGCTCTCCCTTACTGTCCCGACCCCCAGTTCGGTGGGAAACTTAATGGCAAGGTGATAGGTTGATGTAATAGCTTGAAAGGCATTTAAGGCGGTGCGGCCAAGGATGATGTTGTAGGCGGATGGGCAATCGACAACAAGGAAAGTGAGCAACTTTGTAGTCTGCCGTGGGTACTCACCGATTGTGATGGGAAGATCGACGGAGCCGATGGAGGTCACCCGGTCGCCAGTGAAACCGACCAAACGGGTTTGGAGAGGAGACAGACTTTCCTCCCCAATTTTGAGCTGGCGAAAGCAGTTGAGGAAGATGATGTCTGAAGAACTACCGTTGTCGATGAGAACTCGTCTGACCTTGTAGTTGGAGAGGAGGGCAAAAATGATGAGAGGGTCATCATGAGGGTAACGGATGCCTGTACAATCGGCGTCCTTGAAAGTGATAGGCTCGGTCCACTGCCTAGGCTGTTTGGAGGGTCGGTCGACCGTGGCAACTGCTTTGTCTGAGCCCTACCTTATCTTTCTGAGTTCTGCCCTCTGAGCCGAACGAGATGGTCCCCCACAAGCAAGGCTGCCTGAAATGACTCTGATTTCTCCAACAGGTGGGGGGGATTACTTGGCGGCCGAGGTTGCTGTGGAGGACGATCATGGCCTTGGTTAGGTTCGGCTGGCTGCCGGGGGGGTGCGCCGGGGGTTGTTTCTGAGGGGCTCAGTTCTTTGCCTCTACTGAGGGCGGGTGTCCGTGAAGCGGTTAAGACGTTCCTGACGTATTAGGGTCTCGACCTGATCTTTGAGGTTAACGCACTCATCGGTGTTATGGCCATGGTCCTGGTGAAAACGGCAATATTTGGACTGGTCTTTCCGATTGGAAGGGGTTCGTGAAGGTTGGGGCCATTTAAGGGGGTAGTCCCGCTGGATCTGGTTGAAGATTTGTTCCATGGGGGAATTAAGGGGTGTGTACCGCTCGAACCGACCGGGCGATCGGGCTGGTGCTGACCAGTTAGCTCGGGGGGTTCGGTCGATATGGTGCGGTGTTTGGCTATTATACTGGGTGCTTCTGGGTTCTGGGTCTTTTCTCTTTTCTCTGGGGGTCGGGTTTTTGGGAATTGGATCTTGCCAGGCGGCTAGGGAATCCTCAGCATTCATGTACTTTTGGGCTTTGGAGAGTAGGGCGGCCATAGAAGTCGGGAGGTTTTTAGAGAGGGAGAACAGGAAGTTGGACGACCGCAGACCGGCCATGAAAGCAGTGAGGATGACCTTGTCATCATTTTCCGCTACTTGCAGGGCTTCGGTGTTGAAGCGGGTAACGAAACTGCGTAGCGACTTCCCCTCGGTTTGTCGAATGTTGAGGAGTTGGGTTGCCAGGCGTCGCTGGCGCTAGGCTCCAATAAAATGGCTGAGGAAGAAGTCACTGAGGTGCTGAAAAGTGAGACGGAGTCTGCTGGTAACTGGCTAAACCACAGTCGAACTGACCCCTTCAGTGTCACGGGGAAAGCTCGACACATGATCTCGTCAGGGAATGCATGGAGGATCATGAGGGTTCTGTAGGTCTCCAGATGGTCGACTGGGTCCGTCGTACCGTCAAAAGAGTCGATGGTGGGCATTTTGAACTTGGGAGGTAGAGGTTTGTCCCAGATGGAGGCAACAAATGGTGAGTTGGTTGTGGTGGAAGGTTTATGCTGGATATTCTGCATGACCCCTTGGAGTTGGATCTTCATGGCTCGGAGCTCTGCATCCCAGGGAGGAATGTGGTCACCACCGGAAGGCAGCGGGGGCTGGACGCTACTGGCCTCCCCTTCAGGGGTTGGTGCCAGGATCGATGGGTGCGGGGGTGGAGGTGGTAGATTTATATTTGGAGGAGGAGGTTGCACGCCTTTCAAGTTGGGCGGATAGGGCTGCTGGATAGTATGGCTCGAGGCTCGTCCTTGGTTAGGCAGAATATCTGGAGGTAGGGGAGGAGGCATAGGGAGGTTTCTTTGGAGTAGAGCATTTATCAGGGCTTGGTTTTGCTCGGCCATGCGGTTAATGCTGTTGGTAAGCTCGATGAAATACTGTGGTGGGTTGTTTGGATTGGGGGGGTCGACCTGGTGGTCGGCAGCATTTTGGTGAGAAGCCATGGATCTGGTCGTGACCATACACTTTGATGGGTAGCAGGAAAGGGTTATTGGAACAGGGTCTCCGGCGACAGTGAGCATAACTGGCGCGCGGAGTAAGCCTTTCCCACAGACGGCGCCAACTGATGATACAGTTATGGTATCACGGGTCCCAGGTGGGATGGGTCGGATTAATCCACGCTTCTCCAACCAGTAACTGAGTGTTCAAGCCCACCAGAGAATCTGCACACAAGTTCAACAGGGAACGGGGAGTCCCCCAGCGAACCCTCCGACGAGCAAGTTAGAAAGAGAAGTAGAGTGTAGAGAGAAATTGGAGATAGAAAGCTTACCCTTCTTCTTGTCTCCAACGTCTACTTATGTCTTTGGTAATCATTTCGTTGTCCCGTCCTATCTGTCACCTTGGCCCCAGGTCTATGCTGTAGCTTACCTTGTTCAGGGTGAGGGCATGCCGTCCCGACGAAGAGTGTTGTCGTAATAAATGCTGTGAGAGGCTGCATTAATGGCGATATGCAGTGGCAATAACTTTGCAGATCTTTTTCTGCTGATGTGGCTTGCCCTTTACGTGCCACGTGTCTGAATATCATTGGTCCTTCATGCCATGTTGATTTCTGGCTGTGCTGGGCCTTATCAGTTGGGTTATGTCTTGGGCCCTAAGTGGTAGGTTTGGATTGTTCATAGTGGGTTATGGCCTTTCTAGGCCTAACCACATCACAATCAATGATTAAATGAATCATGAACATGATACTTAAATTTTTATTTTTTATTTTTTCTTTAGAAATCTAGCTATATAAAATACATATCAAACTTTACTCTCACTTTTTTAACTATAAAAATCAAAATTAAAATAATATTTGAACATGTTGCTTGGTAAGATTAAAAGTTTTAGATATTTAGATATCTAAATATTTGAACATGTTGTTACTATTTAGATATTTCAACTCTATATGTTCAATAATTAAAATTTTCATTATTAGTGACTTCATGTAAAAGTTTTCAATACTTAATAATTCAAGTTATTCTCATTTTTTTTCAAATTTTCAAGTTCTTACTTAGATTTAACTTTTAGAAATTAAATGTGCAAGAAATATTATCATATTGATAAAAAAAACCAGCACTTTTGTGACATATATTTTTATAATTTATAATTGTTAGGTTTTTGTAATTGGCAATTCCGTTTGACAACCCTTATTTCAGTTGTAATTTTATTCGATCTTTTATTTCAGTAAGTTTATAAGTATTTAGATGCAAATCCAACCCGAATTGTGCCTATGCAGAGGAGTTTATGATCTTAATCCTATCATGTTTGTCACTTCACTGACTATGTCGAAGTTATTTGACCACTCCAGCAGTCGATTGTGCACTCGAGCGAAGATGCAACCCTTTCAAAAGTTTCACTCGCCTGCAAAAGTACTGGGAGTTGTATTTTTAAGCTCAAGCGTAGATCCTTGTTCTGAAACACGCGTTTTAGTTTAGACTGCTCAAGCGAAGATCGCGATTCTGTTTGCTATAAATCTGCGATTAATTCAGTTTCTAGGAGACGGCTTCCAGATCTTCTTTTTGGATATTAAGGTTTTCATCTAGAGCTTCTTTACTTGTTTCTTTTGATATCTATGAGAGTTTATATCATGAATTGAGTGGATTATATCAAGGGGTTTGTTTATTTTGTTTTATTCACAGAAGAGAGTTGCTCTTCGATGGATTCTGTGGAATTTGGGCCTGAAACTTTGGTGGATTCCGGAGTGGCTCATCATTGTGGATTCGACATCGGCATTATGGATTTAACATTGGACAAGACAATTCCGAGGTGAAGACGGTGGTGGAAGAGGCACATTAGGGTTAGTTCAATTTGGGCATGAATTCGCTAGGTAATTGAAAGTATATTTGTGTAATTCATTTTTGTCTTCTTAATGGATTGTTTTGTAATTTTGGCCCGAGATTTTTTATCATAATTGGAGCTGCTCCAATTGTGATTTTTTCCACGTTAAATCATTGTGTCGATTCGTCTTTAATTGTTTGATTAGAATTGTTATTTACTGATTAAAATTAATACATAATCACAAATAAATATGTCAGTGAATTTTTAGATTTTTCAATGATGACTCCAACAACATTTTGCTTTATATAGTAGTATAATAGTAAGTATTAAATATGCGATAAATATCTTTTTTATCTCTCCCCCATTTTTATTTTTATTTTTATTTTTATTTTTAGAAGTTAAATGTGCAAGAAATATTATCATATTGATTAAAACCAACATTTTCTTGACATTTTTTTCCAACATTTTTTACTTTATACTGAAAATTTTAACATAAAGTCAAATGGTAACAATGGAACTTTTAATTATTGAACGTATAGAGTTGGATTTAAACAGTAATAATGTGTGTGTTTAATTTGAGTTTTTTAGATTAAGTTTTTTAAAAATTAAATTTTTTATTTTTCGTATTTTTTTGTTTTTAGTGAATATTTTTAAAATTTGAAATATTTTTTTACTTTTTTAGATGCACCTTATTTAGATTTATCTAAAAAGTAAAAAAAAAAATTGTGAAAAAATATTTTAAAAAATTAATAAATACATTAAAAAAAATCACAAAAAAAAATACATAAAAAAAAATATTTTGATAATGTCGTATTTTTGGTATTTAGTGAATTTTAAAAAAAAATCACAAAAATAATACTTTTTACGTGTATTTATGTTAGGTGTGTTTAAAAATTTTAAAAATTGCTTAAAATATTAAAAAAAATCAGTAAAAGCAAAAAAAAAAAATATTCAAAAGAAGAAAGTAAAACTTTTTGAAAAGTGTTTTTGTAAAACCAAAAATAAGCAAAGTGAATGATATTATTTTAGTGTGTTTGATTTCAATTTTCTGAATTCAATTTTTTGAAAATTAAGTTATTTAATTCTTGTGTTTTTTTGCTTTTAGTGAATACTTTTAAAATTTTAAGCAATTTTTTTTACTTTTTTAGATACACCTTACTTAAATGTATCTAAAAAATAAAATATTTGTAAAAAAATATTTTAAAAAATCAATAAATACACAAAAATATGAAAAATGTACTGAATTTTTATTTTTATTTTTTTTGTACTTTTTATATTTAGTAAATTTTCTAAAGATTTTTTTCACAAATATTATACTTTTTAAGTTTATTTATGTTAGGTGTATCTAAAAAATTTTTAAAAAAAATTTACTTAGAATATTAAAAAAATTTAGTAAAAACAAAAAAAATACGAAAAACAAAAAATTTCAATTTTCTAAAAATAAATCCTGAAAATCCAAATCAAACAAGCTCAATATGCTCGAATATTATTTTAATTTTTATTTTTATAGTTTAAAAAAGAGAGTAAAATTTGATATATATTTCATGTAGTTTGAACTCTAAATAAAAAAACAAAAACCTTTAAAAAGATGGCAATAATATACTCTTTAAAAAGATGAAAAGTTCTGAAACAACTATAAGTAATTTGAAAAAGACATTTATTCATATATCTCTTTTTGTGGTGTTTTGAGAAATTGGTAAAAAAATTAATTTTTTAGCTTTTTTAGTGACTTTTTTGATAAAAAACTGAGTTGTTTTGGGTAAAAAAAATTGACTTTTTTAACTAAAAAAACTGAAAAACCAAAAAGTTGACTTTTTTGGCATGTTGCCAAAACGCCCCTTTATCAATTTATGTTTTATTTAGCCTAAATTACTATTTTTCAATTCTAATAAGTCATATGGGTGACATAGTTAGCAAAATAACCCTAATAATAATAGACTGAAATGCGCATTAATGTTTACATTGACAGTATGAATATTTCATGATGTGAACATTCAAAATAATCTAAAATAGTGCACACTAAATTGCTAAGAGTTAAAAAAAATATTTATAAAGGTAAAATTATCCATAAATTATCTAAAATATAAGAATTAAGATTTGATAGATCAAATGTCTAAAATAATAGGACTTACTGAAATATAAAAATATCTTATGGACCAATTAAGATACAAGTAATTGAAAAAAGATTTTTTAATAAATTTCCTAATTTAGTCTATCATTATTGAAAATAAATTAAAACAGACATATTTTACGTTAAGAATTATGTTCATTTTGTTCTCTAAAAAGAATTTTCATACATAGGAATGATTACAAGTCGGGTTTGAGACGAGTTTGTCATAAGTCGCTCCATCCCATTTCATGAATCCGGATCCTCGGTGCCTCTTTCCTGCCGCACAACCCTGTAGCCCCCCAAAACAACGTCGTTTTGGGGGGTTTTTTGTTTTGTTTTTTTTTTTTTTTTCTTCTTCTTGCCAAATTTAGAGAGAGAAAGCAGAGAGAGAGAGCTGGGTCTGCATTTATCTGTTATTCTTCATCTTCGTCTTCATTTTGGTCCGAACTAAAGGCGAAGTTCGTAAATCTAGGTTTCATCCTGATGTTGCGAAGATGAGGACGGAGGGGGGGACCAAAATGAAGATGAAGAAAACCCAGATTTCTGTTCTGTTTCTGCTCCCTTCTGGTTTTCTTGCTCGGATCAAACCCAGATTCATTGCTGCAGAAAGAGAGAGAGAGATAAGTCTTTCTTTTCTTTTTCCTCTTCTTCTTTCTTATTCTTCTTCTTCTTCCTGGATCTGTAAACTTCAAGTGTAGAATTGTTTTTTTTTTTTTTAAATGTGAGATATATATATATATATATAAATGTTGACCAGACTAGCATTCTTCGTCCCTCTTCTGATATCATTTCTTGGGAGTAATTTCAATTTTTGAAAATTTTCACAGACAAATTTAGATGTATTTAAACATTAAAAATATTTGTAAAGAAATTTGGAATTTTTTTTTTACCAAAACAATAGAAATCTGGAATAATTTTTGAGTTTGAAAACAAAACAAAGATTCCATAAAATTCCCAACACTTGAAACCATGTCTAACCCAAAACCTTGATCTACAACCCCAAAATCGCCAAATCTTTCAGAATATATATATATATATATATATATATATTAACATTTCTATTTGGCTTTTTCCAGATTTGAAAAAATAATATGAGAAATCTGTGTAGATTGGGTAATCTTTCTGAAGTTAGATTTGTAAGAAAAACCAGATTTGATTTTACAGCTATGGCAATTTTTTTCAACACAGCTATGGTAATCTTTCTGAATTAGATTTGTAGATATGTTTTTTTTTTTTTTGTTGATGTTAACCCTGCAGCGCAGCTCCTTCTTCCTTATTGATGTTGATCAACAAAATCTTGATGGGTTTGAAATGGATTTGAAATGGGTTTTCTTCATCTTCATTTTGGTCCCCCGCCTCTCCGTCCTCATCAGACCCAGCTTTCTCTTTCTGCTTTCTCTCTCTAAATTTGGCAAGAAGAAGAAGAAAAGAAAAAAACAAAAAACCCCCCAAAACGATGTCGTTTTGGGGGGCTACAGGGTTGTGCGGCAGGAAAGGGGCACCGAGGATCCGGATTCCCCATTTCATACAGGGTATAGGACAAATCTGGAGATGTCAACAGAGAAACGGGGTGAGAGACGGTTTTTTTTCTATAAGTTGAAAAATGAAATATTAATAAAAATTATAATATATTATAGATAATAATTCATACTTGATAAGAATTATAATAAATAAGATATAAAATAAATAAATAAAAATTAACATTAAGTAGATTACTCTAGTATTTTAATTTTATTACAATCAATTAAATTGTATATATTATATATATTTATTTATATTTAATAAATATAATTGAGTCGAAATCAAATAAAACAAAACGGAAAAAACAAAATTCGTTTTCGCCCCCACTTCCTCAGCGGGCAAAAAAAAGCCGTGCAAGGCAAGACGAGAAATTCCGTTGCAGGGCAATGCTTAGGCCAAGTTTGACAACTCAAAAATAATTCATCTTTTTATCTTTTTTTCATCACATCACCTCTCTACTTTTCTGTATATCTTTTCGTAAAAAGATAAAAAATACACTTATTTAAATCATCCCAAAGAACCCCTTAATGTCCTTTCCTATGCACGAGTGACAGCTAGTACAGTAAATAGTGATGGTAATCTGTTGTCCGTTACAGCCTTTGTTGAACGAATGAGGATCCACTCCTTGTTATTTCTCTATTGCCTTCTTACTTACTGAGTCATTGGGCTAATTTTTGTACCAAATTTGAATAATCTGAACCGTTTATATTTTAAAATTTATTGAATATATCATATCTGTAAAAAATTAAGTTAATCAGATATCAAAAACTATGTGTTTGAATCATCAAACTAAAAATTATTTTTTTTAAAAAATTAATAAACATTTTTTTAAACACATACTTTCTTGTATAGAATTAACTTAATTTTTTATAAGTATGCTATACTTAATAAATTTTAAAATATAAACAATTCAAATTATTAAATTGAAATTAAAAGTAAGCCTCATAACCTAACAAATGGAATGATAAAGAGAAAGAATAAGGAGAGTATCCTTTATTCTTGTTGAACTACGAGTCCAGGTCGTCTGTGCCCCTTTTCCCTGTAGCGCCTCCTGTAGCCCCCAAAACGACGTCGTTTTGGGGGCGGATTTCAGGAAAAAAAAAAAACGCAGAAGAGGGAGGGAGGAAGGAAGGAAGGAGAGGAAGAGGGAGAGGGAGAGGGAGGGAGGAGGAGGGGAGGGCCGGCCGGACCTGGAGGGGGCCATTAATATTGGGGGAGGAGGAAGAGGAGGAGGCGGAGAGGTCGAGCTTGTGCGGTGGAGCTGCTGCGGCGACGAGGTGGAGCGACGGCGGGCGACGCGATGGCGACGGTGGTCGCAGGTGCTGCGACGAGGGACGGCCGGCGACGGCGGGCGGAGACCGTCCCTTCCTCCCTCTCCCTCCTCCCTCCTCCTCCTTCCCTCCCCTCTCCCTCTCCCTCTCCTTCTCCTTCCTTTCCCCTTCCTCTCTTCTGCGTTTTTTTTTTTTTTTTTTTTTTTTCTGAAAACCGCCCCCAAAACGACGTCGTTTTGGGGGCTACAGGGGGCGCTACAGGGAAAGGGCTACCGAGGATCCGGATTCGTTGAACTACACGTTTGTGTCAGTGTCGCCACGCAACACCGATCTCGATGTGTGATCCCAAATAAGAATAAATCTTTTTAGCCTATTTTTTTAGCATTTTGACTTAGAAAAAAGATTAAAAAAAAAACTCTAAATATAGATTTTTAGAAGAGTTTTAATAAGGTGACTCTCACCCATGATATGATATTTGTGTCTTATTTTTTTTTTTATTTATTTTTTTTGTGTTATATCATTAGAACTCAAATTAAAACTCTAGATTTAGAGCTCTTTATCATTTATCTTTTGACTGTTTTAATTTAATTAAAAAAGTTATATTTAAAATGATGATTAATTTTTTTAGTTGATTTAATAGTTGTGAGAAAAAAAATAAAATAATTATAATTTGAATAGAATATTTTGTATTATTGATTGAAATAGCTTATTTTATCTTTTTTGAACCAATTCAATAATGTTTTGTATATTTTTATGAATTATATCTTATTTTTACTTATTTTTATGAATTATACAGGTATTAAATATAAGTGATTGATCTTATTAAATTAATACAATGTTATATACAAAATGATATATGAATAAGGGTTAGATTTCTTTTAAATTTGCATTTTAATTTGAGTGAACTTGAGAGGCTTGTCAGGCTTACAATGAGTCTTTTTTTAATAATTTGAATAATTTATTTTAGCACTTTCAGTATTTATCATTTATGAAAAAAAATAAAGTTGATTCGATAATTGTAATTTTTTTCATTTTATTTGTTTATTTCAAAAAAATAGACGATACATATATTTTTAAAATAAACTATCCATCTTATTTTGGAGATAAATACTAAAAAATAAAAAATAAAAAGTTATGACTATCAGATTAACTTAATTTTTTTTATAGATAGTATATATAGAGTCTTATAAAATAAACAATTTGAATTATCAAAATAAGACCAATAATAGACCTTTCGAGCTTCTCAAGTTGAGATGTGAAATTAAGAGAAACCATATCTAATAAATAATTATGTTTATGGTGATATTTAAAAAATAAATAAATTACAATGTACAATTCTTGTTGAAAAAATAACAAATCAATGAAAAGTGGAGAAATTATTTACAAATTAACAGGAACTTCAAAAATTATTACAAATGTAAAAACTGAAAGAATACGGTAATCAATAATACTTGAGATCATTAAAAGTAGTGTTCTAAAAACACCACTAGTGATGTGACAGTGAACAGAACCTATTGTTTGTGTCTTATTTTTATTTTATTTTTTTAAAGTGTTTGCTAACTTGTTAGTGGTATTTTAGAGTATCACTTTTAATGAGATGTATCATCACCATACAGTAATATCAACTGGTTAGATAGAAGTGACAAAATGTCATTGTCTCTTTTATTTTCTTATGCTGACAAGACAAGCCTAATCCCTTCTTTCGCTCTCCTTGGCCGCTTCCTCCGAGAGGGATCCCCTATTTACCTTTTCTACTTGACTTTCCCTTGCTGGATTATTGGACCTATTTTTAAGTTTAATTTTGATAATTCGAACCGTTTATATTTTAAAATTTGTTAAGTATATCATATTTGTTAAAAATTAAATTAATCGAATATCAAAAAATATGTGTTCAGAAAACTATTTATTAATTTTTTTAAAAAAAATCGTTTTTAATTTGATGATCCAAACACATACTTTCTGATATCCGATCAATTTAATTTTTTACAAGTATAATATACTCAATAAATTTTGAAATATGAACAATTTCAATCATTAAAATTGAGCCTGAAAGTAAGGCTGATGACCTAACAAATAGAAAGTTAAGGTGAAAAATCAAGAAAGGGCTCCTGATTCGCTTCCTCCACCCTCCCTTCCACTCCACTGTTTCCTAAACCGTTTCCGTTACCCCTAACCTTTGCCTACTACCCACCCCCCAGCCTATCCCCACTCAATCCGAGAATCTAGTTCCACCACTCAAAATTCTTCAGCCCATTCTAATTGTGATTTTTTTTCCTTTTTTATATTCAAATGTCTAAATCATTCGGGGGCGTGTCTATCTATATATAATATAAATAAAATAAGATTTTTGTGAGCTTGGAAGTTTCAAAACTTCAAAATAAATTTATGGATTTCATAATATTGACTAATCCATTAAAGTAATAATTTTTAAATTATTAATAATTTCATAATTTATAATTTTCAAAAGAAAAAATAAAAAAATATTTCATATATTTCCAACCTAATCCTCTCCCATTGATTTATATTTTTTTTAAAAAAATTAAAACTTATTTCTTATTATATTATTATATTATTCATATCATATATAATTACTATCAAATCTTTAAAATTCATGATAAAAATTAAGAATTTTCAAAATATTTTAATTTAATTACACACATTTAATATCTTTTGTACACTTTTTTTTATACACTCATATGGACTGATATTTATGCTTAAATTATAAATTTTTTAATACATGTCATGGGTGCGAAAATAAATTAAGTGTGTATGATTATAAGTACCCTTTCTATTAGCCTCATTCATTGATTTTGTCTTCAAAAAAAAATTCTATATCTCATCAATTTAATTCTTTAGTTAATAAAATTTCACACTATTAAAAGACATTTTTTTTTAGTGTTTTTTATAATGGTAACTTCATTTCATAAATAATTAATTGTTTTTAAAATATTAAAACATTTTACCTGAAAATTTATATTAAATAAAAATTTAATAAAATTTAAATTCAAAATTATGATTTGCTTTGAAACTTCACTTCTTTAATCAAGTTCTAGGCTAAAAATAAAATCTATGAACTATCTTAATTTGATCTTAAATAATTCTTTCAGGCATAATTTAATACTAGACGTATTTTAAGAATAAATATATAGTTTCTTAATTGAAGTTTTAGAATATTAATAAATATGCCAAATATATATTCATATTTTTTTATTCTAGTTATACAAATTTTTACCATTTAAAAAAACAAATAAGTGGACAATATGACGGTTGGGTATGAACCAAGACGATTATCTAAAACTTGGATTGATATATAGCATAAAAATCAATCAAATTCAGTTTCTACACTACTTTTAGTATTTGATTCAGTATTAACTCATAATCATCATAATTTAACAAATTATTAAATATAAGTATAACTTGATTATTATTAAATATTTTCACTAATTAATTGATCAATTTTTAAATCGAGTCCAAGGTAGGACTAGAACAAATTCTATATTTTAGGTCGACCAAGTATTATATAATTTTTTCATACATAAATATACTTAATTATTTGTGAATAATTTTTTATGTAAATATATAAAAATTTTACAATAAATAAATAAATATCCCAAAAATATACATACATTTTCTTATTTTGGTTATAAAAAATAATTATAATATATTTACCAATTTTAAAAACAAAAAAATAAGTGGGTTAAGTGATCATGAATTGGATATGAATGAAAATAATTCTCCAAAAATTTAATTATTAGCATAAAAATTGATTTTAATCCAAATTCTAAACTACTTTAAATGTTTAATACAACTACTGTCCCTTAAATTAGTTCATAATATTCAAAACCTAAGAAATTATAATATAATTTAAACATAAAATTTAAATTGATTATTACCATCCATTTTTATTAATTGATCGATCAAAATTTTAAATCAGGTCCAAATTATAGTTAGAATAATGACCATATTTTAAGTTGACCTTGGATAATTTTTTCACAGATAAATATACTTATCTATTCATTTAAATTTTAAATATAAATATAAAATTCTTTCAAAATTTTAATTTTTTTAATTACTATACATAAACAAGTACATATTTATTATTTTATTATAAAAAATGCTAACATATATTTCTTCACCAATTTAATAAATAAATGAGTTAAATGATTCATGTTTACGTATAGATTAAGACAATTCTCTAATGATTAGATCATGCCCAAGTTGAGATAAATGTTGAAGTAATTAGATTATGCCACTTCTTATATATTAGATGCTTTTAGACTATTTCATTATAAAAAATACTAACATATATTTATTCACTAATTTAATAAATAAATGAGTTAAGTGGCACATGCTTAGATATAGACTAAAACAATTCTCTAATAATTAGGTCATGACCAAATTGAGATAAATATAAATATAAATTTTAAATATACTTATAAAATTTTAAAAATAAATCCTCAATAATTTTAAATATAAATATAAAATTTTATTAAAGTTTTAATTTTTTTTAAATAACTATGCATTAATATGTACATATTTATTATTTTATTATAAAAAATACTTAACATATTTTTATTCGCCAATTCAATAAATAAATGAGTTAAGTGTTCATAATTGAGATAAACGTTGAGTCAACTAAATTATGTCAGTTTTAGTGTCTAACACAATTATAAATCCTCAAGTCAATTCTTCTGTGTTTTATTATAAAAAATACTAACATATATTTATTCACCAATTTAATAAATAAATTAGTTAAGTGATTCATGCTTAGGCATATATTAAGACAATTCTCTAATAATTAGATCATTCCCAAGTTAAGATAAATGTTGAGTCAATTAGATTATGTCACTTTTAGAATCTAGCACA
Source organism: Camellia japonica (assembly GCA_030407325.1). Lineage (NCBI taxonomy): Eukaryota > Viridiplantae > Streptophyta > Magnoliopsida > Ericales > Theaceae > Camellia > Camellia japonica. The sequence goes on along the minus strand of JAPPVO010000059.1, from coordinate 19,151,786 downwards.
AGTATAAATCCTCAATAATTCTAAATATAAATATAAAATTTTATGAAAGTTTTAATTTTTTTAATAACTATGAATAAACATGTACATATTTATTATTTTATTATAAAAATACTAACATATATTTATTTTCCAATTTAATAAATAAATGAGTAAAGTGTTTCATGCTTAGGCATAGTCTAGGCTTGGTTTGGGAACAGGCTATTTTAGTAACTTTTTGGCTTTTTACGAAAAGGTATGCAGAAAAGTAGAGAGGTGATGTGATGTGTTTTAGTTGGCTTTTTGACTTTTTGGCTATTTTAGCCACTTCCCAAACATAGACAATTTTCTAATGATTAGGTAATGGCCAAGTTGAGAAAAATATTGAGTCAATTAGATTATATCACATTAGTGTCTAGCACAACTATAAATATTCAAGCCAACTCTTTTATATTTTATTATAAAAAATAAAAATACATATTTATCCACCAATTTATTAAATAAATGAGTTAAATAGTTCCTGCTTAGGCATAGATTAAGACAATTCTCTTATAATTAGGTCATGGCCAAAAGTTGAAATAAATGTTGAGTCAATTAGATTATGTCACTTTTAGTGTCTAGCGTAATTTTAAATCCTCAATCATTTCAAATATAAATATAAAATTTTATCAAAGTTTAATTTTTTTTTTTAATAACTATCCATGAACATGTACATATTTATTATTTTATTATAAAAAATACTAATATATATTTATTTACAAATTTAAAAAATAAATGAGTTAAGTGATTCATGTTTAGGTATACACTAAGACAATTATCTAATGATTAGTTCATGGCCAAGTTGAGATAAATATTGAGTCAATTAGATTATATCAGTTTTAGTGTCCAACACAACTATAAATCCTCAGGCCAACTCTTATATGTTTTATTACAAAAAATACTAACATATATTTATTCACCAATTTAATAAATAAATGAGTTAAGTGGTACATGCTTAGGCATAGACTAACAAAATTCTCTAATAATTAAGTCATGGCCAAATTGAGATAAATGTTGAATCAATTAGATTATGTTACTTTTAGTATCTAGCACAACTATAAATCCTCAATTTTTAAATATTTTATTATAAAAATACTAACATATATTTATTCACCAATTTAATAAATAAATGAGTTAAGTGGTTCATGCTTATGCATAGACGAAGACAATTCTCTAATAATTAGGTCATGGCCAAATTGAGATAAATGTTGAGTCATTTAGATAATGTCAGTTTTAATGTCTAGCACAACTATAAATCTTCAATAATTTTAAACATAAATATAAAATTTTATCAAAGTTTAATTTTTGTTTTTTAATAACTATGCATAAACATGTACATATTTATTATTTTATTATAAAAAATAGTAACATATATTTATTTAGCAATTTAATAAATAAATGAATTAAGTGGTTCATGCTTAAGCATAAATTAAGACAGTTCTCTGATAATTAGGTCATAGCCAAATAAAGAAAAACTAGTGTATATAAATAATATTGGTACACATATTCTACAAAAATCATTTAACATAAATTATTAATATTAGTATCACATCCTTTACAAAAAAAAAAAAAAATCAATTCAGAATGATAATAATTTCACTGTTACAGAAATCAATTATGATAAATCAATTCAAGATGACAATAATTTCACTGCAATATAAAACTCCACACATAAGACTTCCGCCACCATCTACCGCAACACCACCGCCAGCCTCGATATTAATTCGTATTTGAAATTTTTATCGAACTTTTTATAGAATTTCACCATCTAAAAAAATTATAGAATTTAAAATAGTGAGTAATACAGTATTGAACAACGGTGTGTTAACACATTTTAAAAATTTTAAAATGTAGTTGAATTGAGTCATATATAAACTTTTGTGTATTTATCAAAAAAAAATACATCTATAATGTATTTAAACAATGTCACCTCAAACATTTTTTTGAGTCATATGTATTTAAATATTTTTTTGATTAAAATAATATTAAAATATAAAATAAGTTAAAATAATATCAAATTCATAATCATTTTACATTTTTTTCTCATATACATCACATCTAATTATAAAAAAAATTCAACAATCTTGCTAAACATTATTATTTTAACCTATTAAACTAACCAAAAATTAAAATAACTTACTAAATTAACTATCCTCCCAAGCACCTCCTATAATTCTGCGTGGCTTTATTAATTTTTTTAGAGACCACACTCTGTTGCCAATTATACTCATCTTTTCAATTATTTATTGTGTCTCAGATTGGTCTCTTTTTCTAACTCTCTCTTTTTAATTAGAGAGTACGCGTGTTTTTAATATAAATAAAAAAAAATATGTTGAAAAAAAAACTATAATTATTTTATTTTAAATTTGTGATTTTATTTTGTTAAACCATAGGAAATCAACACCCATTTCAAAAGCTTTTTCAAAACCATAAAAAATCAATACTCATTTTCCATTAAGGAATTAAATCCATTTCATAAATCAAATTGAAAATAAAAATACATTTATAAAATCAAAACCCATTTTATGAAGATTAAGTATTATTTCAAACCCAAAACTTTTTAAAAACTTAAATTTAAACCCATAAGCTACATAAAAATTATAAAAAAAAAATCTATATAAAAAAATAAATAAAAAAAAGAACCCAAACACATCAATTTAAAGGTTAGAAACACAGAACCCACATGGGTTGTCCATCAATTCCCTACTCATTCTCTCTCCTCCATCTTCCACTACTCATTCTCTCTCACTTATGAGATACATTTGCCCTACTATCTCTCTCTCTCTCTCTCATCTATCCTCTCTCCAGAAACATTGGTCTCTCTTCTCTCAATTGGATCAAACTAGAAATGTTGTAGAAGTGAAGTCGACACATGTATGATATATCAATTTACTTAAATGTGATTGAAATCTTGATATAATTGAGAAGATGGAACCTTTGCAGCAAGAGGTAGGTCTCTGAGGTATCCTTTTTTGACCCTTGCTTGGCATGTATGACCAAATCAGGATATAACTAAAGTTCTTATCTAGTGACTGATCAGGCTCTGCCACCGCAACATCTTCAAGGATCGGGCCTCCCCTAGTCTTGCATACCCAAATCGTAGTGGTGATCAAATAACAAACTCTTCATGGTAGTAGCCTGATGTTGATCTATCTATAGCGGCGACGATGATAAGCGGTGGCAGTGGTAATGAGCAGCAGCGGTGGAGATGACTGGAGGAAATGGCGTTGTGCAGTGGCTGGGTCGCAAGAGAGTCTTCAGAAAGAGATGTACTAGTGTTGCAGTGGGAAGTAAGGCTAAGAGAGAGAAAAAGAGAAAGAGAAATTTGAAAATTGGGAAGTGAGACTGAAAGACAAAGAGATGAGAGTTTATAGAGAGTGGATGAGCGTAGGTCGCTCTTCTGTAAAGAGTGGAGGAGACAGATCAAGATGGGTGGTTGCTGGAGTAGAGATGCTGCTGTGCAGCAACGGCTATTGTGCGGCGAAATGGGCCCATTTTGGGGCTCATTTTGATAATCTGAATCGTTCACATTTTATAATACATCAAGTAGAACATACCTACAAAAAATCAAGTTAATCGAATGTCGTTGACCTATTCATCCACTCACATTTATATTCATTTTAATACTTTAATTCACAATTATTATTTATTTTTATACGTACAAATGTGAGTGGATGAATAGTTAAACGATATCCGATTAACTTGATTTTTTGCAGGCATATTCTACTTGATGTATTCTAAAATCTGAACAGTTCAGATTATTAAAACAGACCCTGAAATGGGTCCATTTAGCCGCACAGCAGCTGTTGCCGTGCAGCCCGGGCAGCTACATCCCCACTTTCGGTGGTTGCAAAGTTTTAGGTTTATTTTTGAAATGTGGCTCTTGGGCGGGAAGTTGAGGCAGACTGAGATAGAAGGTTATCATCTCTACCGTCAATCCTCAAGCATAAATGAATCCTAACCATTCAAATGTCTTAGAAGGATAAATGTGTGTAGGACAATTTCAAAAATTCTTTTGTCTTATTATATATATGTTGAGCCAATTAGATTATGTCAATTTTAATATCTTGCACAACTATAAATTCTCAAGCCATTTCTTATATATTTTATTATAAAAAATTTTAACATATATTCATTCACTAATTTAATAAATAAATGAGTTAAGTAATTCATGATTAGGCATAGATTAAGACAATTCTCTAATAATTAAGTCATGGTCAAGTTGAGATAAATGTTGAGTGAATTAGATTATGTCACTTTTAATGTCTACCATTGTTGGCTACATATTTTGTAAAAGCCAATCACAATTCGACACGTGACAAAATAAGGGTAATATAGGGACCATTTAAGTCTTCGATCCTGATCGTACACGTGGCAGTTAGTATTGGTTCTCACATGATCTGAGTAGCACTGGATCAATAAAGAAGTGCAAGGTAATGTGGCTTCAACGGTTACTCACATTCAAATTCAAATATAGGAGGGAAGCCCAACTGCAAGTAATGGCATAGTGGAACTACTTCTAAGGCAGCATGATCAAGCAATCATGGAGGAGCAGTTCGACGGTTTGAAGTGCAGTTCGATGGTCACCCTTGAGGAGTATAAATAGCAGGGAACCCCCAGAAAAACCCCCCAGACTCAGATCCAACAAACCATTCATTTACTTCATATTTTCTTTTCCAGTTTTACATTTCCAGTCTTTACATTTCCTGCACTTTAAATACCTGCACTTTAAATTCCTGCACTGCACTTCGTTCATAGGAGTAGTTTCAAGTAGATTGTCGCTGTAAACCTCTACGAGGCTGAGTTTGGATCATTGTAAGTTTTCATCTTAATGAAATACTTCAATTGTTCGTCATTTAACTGTTATTTTGCTTAATTTCTCCTAAGTCAAGCCACCAGTAAAAGTCCTCTTCATTGAGGCTGAAAGAACTAAAACACAATCGTCTGATAATTGGTTGGCAATTATAATTTCTGTAAGGACTGATTGATCCTTGCTGGCACGCTCGCATTTACAAAAATACCCTTCGAAAGCCAAAAAGCCAACATATATTTTTGGCACGCCCAGTGGGACTCATTAAAATGGCTAGATGAAGACGACAAGGAGAAAATGAACGCTTGGAAGAAGGCGTAGAAGGAGAGGTAGAAATACCTAATCCAGAGGATAATATGGTAACACATCCTGTGGAAACTCCCATGTTATCAGAACCTATGGTCGAACAGACCAGTACTTCGGGACAAGAACCATATGTTCATAATATTGGACGAAACCAAGGAATTGGACCATCCACTGTTCCATCTACTCAGCCAACAAATCCATGGGATGGCCTAGTAGATGCTATGGGACAACAATTAATGAACACAATGGAAAGGTGGGCAACATCCTTTTTGGATCGAATGAATAACCACCAACCAACAAACACAAGACACACAGAGGAAGTTTTAAACGTCTCTCAGCAAAGATTGGCTAGAGACAAACAGCCTATGCAAGTTAATGGACATTCTAATGGTCAAACTAGTAATCAGAACTATGAAAGACCATCACCTCAGTCTTGGTATGAACCCATTTCGAGGCCTATAGGAGGCCAAAATGCCTCAGTACTCAACAATGAAGCCACACAAGTTGGTGGATCTAGTCAAGTACACGAAACTGGCGTAAGAATGGTTACAAATCCCATGTTCGAAGCCATACCTGGCACTAGGGGGTATAATAATCCCTTATTCGAATTTATACCCTGGGGGTTGAAAGGTTTTCCCACAAATGGAAGGGACACAACACCTGTTCCAGCACCTTTGGCAGGTCCTTTGGCAGGACAGGCTCAAAGGGGTTACCCATACCCCCAACAGCAACATGCACCACAGGGACAACCAGTCCCAAATGTACCATCTTATGGACCAAGAGGACCACAGGCACAAGTTTGTCCACCAAACCCTGTGTTTGTTCCTCCAGTAGTGGTTCAGCAGGCACAAAATATGGTCCCTAGGGACCAAATTGCTGATATTGTTAGGGAGATGTGTGGACCGATGGCTTGGGGGGTCCAGACTCCTGTATACAGAAAACCATACCCAGAATGGGTAGATAGGGTACATGAATACCTAAGGGGGTTCAGGATACCAGATTTTACCCTTTTCCATGGGACTGGAAATCAATCAACAATAGAACATATTGCTAGGTTTGCTGCTCAATGCGGTGAATTTACTAATGATGACTATATGAAACTAAGATTATTCCCAAATTCTCTAACTGGGGGAGCGTTTGTATGGTACATCAACCTTACACCTGGCTCCATTCAAAATTGGCAACAAATGGAAGAGGCATTTCATGCCCAATTCTTCCAGTCGGAGCCAGAGGTTTCTATGGCAGACTTGGCTAGATTGAGTCAAAGGCCTGAAGAAAAAGCTACTCAGTTTATTGCTAGATTTAAAAGGGCTCGAAATAAATGTAAAGTCATCCTGCCAGAGTCAGAATTCGTAAGATTGGCTCAAAATGGCCTAGAGTTTAGGCTTCGAAAGAAGTTTGACTCAACTGAATTCAGAGATTTGGTGGAACTAACCTATAAGGTGTCTAGATACGAAGCATTACTGGAGGAGGAACAAGATCGAAATAATGCATCGTACAAGACATATTATAGAGATCCTAATTATGAGATCGATGCAGCAGAGATTGTCGGCAAAGAACCTGTGATTTGTGAGGCATTAGTTCATAAGGATACAACATTTGACCAGCAGTTTAAAAAGAAAGACTTTCACAGAAAATACTCTTTCGATTTAACAAAAGCAGATGACATTTTTGATCATTTGCTTGCGGCCAACTTCCTTAAGTTACCTAAATGAGTAAAACTGCCATCTCCAGATGAACTTAAGGGAAAAGTATACTGTAAATGGCATAACTCTTGGTCTCACTCGACTAAAAATTGCATTGTTTTTCGAGACAGGATCCAAGAACAAATTCGGAAAGGAAGTTTAAGTTCCCAGCTAAAACAGAAAAGGCCATGGGGATCGACAGTAATCCATTTCCAGAAGTTGGACAGGCGGCAGCCAATGTCATTACGTCAGACTTCCAGAACTTGTCCTTGACAGAATTGGAAGAAGTCAATGTGCAGATGCATGTTGCTAACCAGACAACCATCAAGAAGGACACCAGAAACCCACCAGCTATTGGACAAGGTTTCTCACACCAGAGGGAACACTCTGATGAAGAATCACTGGATGATGATTCCTTAGAGGCAGCAGTGATGCAAAGGATGTGTCCCAGGTGCAGACTGAGTTATAAATGGTTGAAGGGGCTTCCAATTGATGGGAAGCAATACTACAGGGATGTTCAGAGATGTCCTAAATCAACCAATGTTTACAAAAAAAGGCCGTATCCGGCTAGTGATAGGCAGCGACCACTAGTGGTTGAGCCTGCAATGGACAGAATGCATGCTAAAGGCAAGAGGCCTTTATTTGAGTCCAGGCCACCTAACTATTACAGAATGGAGAGCAGTCATTCTGAAAGAAGACTGGAGAAAGGCTCAGTTCATGGGATCAAAGCCAGAGATTGGCCCCCTAGACCAGCCTCACGCAGGACAGAAAGTGGCTACCTTCATCGAAGGTCTGAATCAGGCTCGAAACATGAGGTCAGGGCCAAGCACTTACCTTCACAGCCAGCTTCGAAGGTAGAAAAAAGCGGTTCAACATCTGAGTCAGTAAGTTCGTGGGTACCTGGAGTTCCAGACTGGTTTGTAATGCAAAACAAACCTAGAGAAGTGCCTGCCCGGAGAGATGTTGGAATCCAAGGCAAGATGGTCAAGCCTCCTTTGATGGCTCCGAACAATTGGGTATTGCTTAAACACCCAAAGACAAAGGAACCAGATATGGTCCCAGTCATTTCGAGATCACAAAAGAGAAAGATTCAGCGCAGGTACACTCAGTACCAGAACGATATGAAAGAAAATAGAGAGAGCTCTTCGTTGGTCTAGACAGAAGGAAAGAAGACTCCAAAGTCAGACCATACTCCAAAGCCAACACTACAAAGCAAAGTGGGTTGCAGCAGAGAATAGTTGGCCAAGGTTCATTCTGAACTAAAAGCCAGAGAGCAGTCTAGCTTAGCAGGATTGGAGAAAGCTCTGATGGAGAGTGATAGCGAAACAGAAGAAGAAATTGGCATAAGCCAAAAGAAAGAAATGGTGGAGGAAGAAATGTTCGAAGCCTTCATGGCTGAGCAAACATTTTTGGTTGAAAAACCAGTTGAGAAAGATCCTTCGAAGGAATCAGTTAACAACGAAGTGCCAGAGTGCAGCATGGAGGATGCTGCTGAAGTAACTGAACAAGGTGGCCAAGGGAGGAAGCAAGTACAGCCAGCCATCCAATTTGGCTCATTTCCTCCAGTATCAGTCAATATGGTACACATACTGCCTCATGATTTCCAGGCTGGAGATGAGAACCAAGATGACCAAGACATGGATCCTATTCTTGTCTCTAGTGAAGACTCACAAGTAAGTATGGTACAAGATGATTTTGGAATGGCTACCCTAATGGAAACTGAATATGAGAGTGAAGAAGAGGTGAGCATTAACCTCTCGTATCCTTTTGAGTATCCCTCGAATTCTATGACACAACATGTCAAGCCTTTGTACATCAAGGCTTTCTTCAATGGGATACAACTGAATCGAGTCCTGATAGACAATGGGGCAGCAGTAAACTTACTACCGAAATCTTCTTTGAAGAAACTAGGGAAAAAGAATCCCAGGTTGATCCCAACCAGCACAACCATCGCTGGCTTTGCTGGAGACAAACAGATGGCTTAGGGGATTCTACCCATTAACTTGAGTGTGGGAACCAGGGACTGCATGACAGCATCCTTCGTAATCGACAGTAATGCTAAATACAATGCTTTACTTGGGAGAGATTGGATCCACACTAACAAATGTGTGCCTTCCTCTTTGCATCAGAAAATTATGATGGCCTTAGGCAATGGAGAGACAGAGGAAATTGATGCAAATCCTCAACCCTTCATAGCCTGTGCAGACTTTGCAGAGGCCAAGTTGTATATTGAGGGAGTGACACCACTCAGTATACTGAGGAAAGCTGATGGCTCAGCCGAAGTGACGGCTGATGAGGAAGTGACACACCTGAAGCACTTAGTCCAAGAAAGTGCTGATGAAGAGATTGTCATTAAGGATGACAATGATGCCTGGTTGTAGGCAAAGAGATGAAGAACAAGAAGTCAAGTCTTTGGCTCTAATTAAGTTTTCAACATTGGATGTAAAATCAATAGTCCAGCAAGTACAGGAGCAAGAGAGAAAAGCCATGATAATTGGCTGCAAACAGGAACAGCAACAGGTTAGAATTTTGACCCTTGGTAAATACTGTGCATTGGACATTGAAACAAAAGTCCAAGAGATACAGGAAGAGGATGCCTTATGGACAGATTTTGTCTATAAGGAGGAGGGCAAAGATGTTGAACTAAAGAACTTGGGAGCAAAATAAAGCGAGAAGGTTGCTTCGAAGGTAGAAGAAACCAAGGAAGAAGCTTCAATAAGTTCTCAGACACAAGACCTCTTAGAAGAAGTAAATTAGGGGAAGGTTCTATGCAACAGCCCACCTATATAAGTGCTTGTTTGAATGATCTGGACAGGGACCAGTTATTGGTTGTTCTGAAGAAATATAAATATTGCTTTACATGGTCTTATAATGAACTACCAGGATTGGATAGGTCATTAGTGGAACATAGGCTCCCTATGAAGCCTAATTTCAAGCCATACAAGCAGAAACCAAGAAAAATGAGTCCAGAAGTAATTCAGAAAGTCAAGGAAGAGATTCTTAGACTACTCAAGGCAGGCTTTATTAGGACAGCCAGGTATGTTGAATGGCTATCTAATATTGTGCATGTAGTCAAGAAGAATGGTAAAATGAGGGTATGCATTGATTTCAGAAACTTAAATTTAGCAACTCCAAAAGATGAGTACCCCATGCCTATAGTGGATCTGTTGGTAGACAGTTCAGCAGGGCATCAAGTTTTATCAATGATGGAAGGGCATTCTGGTTATAACTAGATCTGCATTGCAGAGGAGGATGTCCACAAGACAGCATTCAGATGTCTTGGAAATATTGGCACCTTCGAATGGGTTAAAATGCCATTTGGTCTGAAAAATGCTGGGGCTACATATCAGAGGGCTATGAACACTATCTTTCATGACCTCATTGGAGGGTATTTAGAGTGTTATATTGATGACATTGTAGTTAAATCCCAATCCATGTAGGAGCATCTGTTTCACTTAGAAGTAGCCTTTAAAAGAATGAGAAAGTTCAAATTGAAGCTCAATCCTCTTAAGTGTGCTTTTGGCGTATCATTTGGAAACTTCTTGGGCTATGTGGTACACAAGAAAGGAATACAGATTGACCAGAATAAAGCCAAAGCCATCATTGAAGCCAGGCCTTCATCAAGTAAGAAAGAATTACAAAGGTTCCTTGGACAGGTTAACTTTCTTCGAAGGTTCATTTCTAACACTGCAGGGAAAACTAAAGTATTTTCTTCCTTGTTAAGGCTGAAAGATGAAGAGGAATTTGTGTGGACAGCAGAGCATCAAATTGCTTTCGAAGGTATCAAAGCCTACTTGGCCAACCCTCCAGTGCTGATGCCACCAAAGGGTGATAAACCCTTGAAGTTGTACATAGTTGCAGCAGAAGATTCATTGGGAGCTTTCTTGGCCCAAGATAATGAAGAAGGCAAGGAGCAAGCTGTTTATTACCTTAGTAGGTTTTTAAATTCTTGTGAATGTAAATACTCAGCTGTTGAAAAGTTGTGTCTTGCTTTGTATTTCGCTGCAATGAAATTAAGATACTATCTTTTACCTACAACTGTCTTGGTAATTGCAACCACAGATTTGGTTAAGTACATGTTATCTAGACCTATGTTGAGGGGAAGAATTGGCAAGTGGATACTAGCCTTATTAGAGTTTCATCTAGAATATGTCCCTCAAAGAGCAGTAAAAGGGCAAGTTTTAGCCCATTTTCTGGCAGACCATCCATCTCAAACAGAGAGCCAAAAGATAATGGAACTTGGTATGGCTAGTGTTGAGCCATGGCAGATGTGGTTCGATGGGTCGAAAGCCAATGGCTTAACTGGAATTGGTATTGTGATTAGGTCTCCACAAGGGGTAGAAACCACACATGGTTTCAGAGTGGATGAAGCTACCTGTTCTAATAACCAAGCTGAATACGAAGCCTTAATAGTGGGACTAGAAATTCTTATTGGATTACAAGCTCATGCAGTTGACATATTTGGAGATTCTCAATTGGTGGTTAACCAAGTGAAAGGGATTTTCAAGTGTCAAAGCATAAGCATTTTACCATACTATGTTGTTGCATTACATCTGCTTTCTCAATTTCAAATAACAAATGTAACTCATGTTCCAAGATTCTTGAATAATAGAGCTAATGATGTGGCTCAGAAAGCTTCGAACTTCAAGAGAAGGGATAATGCCCAAAGGGACATAAGCCAAACAACATATCAGAAATTGATACCACCTTTGAATAAAAGGAATGTGATCTTGGAAGTCAATCATAACGACTTACAAGAACAAGATTGGAGGCATCCAATAATGCAATACTTGGCTGGTCCATCTTCGAAGGCCAGCAGGAAAATTAAATTGCACTCTATGCAATATATGATATATGGCAATGCCCTCTACAAAAGGGGGGGGAAATGGCTTATTGCTGGAATGTTTAGGCCCAAAGAGGCATTAACAGCTATGGCTGAGGTTCATGAAGACATCTGTGGTGCTCATCAGCCTGGTGTGAAGATGAGGTGGTTGTTTCAAAGGCATTCCTACTATTGGCCAACTATCCTTAAAGATTGCGTAGAGTATGCAAAGGGTTGCCAGGCATGCCAAAAGCATGGCACAATAAGGCATGTGCCCATAACTGATCTACATGCAGTAGTGAAGCCCTGGCCATTCAGAGGATGGGCTATGGATATGATGGGGAAAATACACCCACCTTCTTCGAAGCATCATTGTTTCATTCTAGTGGCCACTGATTACTTCACTAAGTGGGTTGAAGCTAAGCCATACAAGGCTGTAGACCAGACTGAGGTTATTGGATTTATCAAGGATCTAATCCATAGATTTGGCATCCCACAAACTATAACTGTGGATAATGGGACTGTGTTCGATGGGAAAATGGTGAAGTCCTTCGTGGCAGAATTTGGAATTAGTCTCGTTAATTCCACCCCATATTATGCACAAGCCAATGGTCAGGCTGAATCATCCAATAAATCCTTGAAAAAAGGAATACAAAAAGTTATGGAGGACAACCCCAGGGATTGGCATAGCTTATTATTGGATGTGTTGTGGGCTTACAGAACTTCCCCAAGGTCAAGCACAGGAGTTACTCCTTATGCCTTAGTATATAGGCATGATGCAGTGTTACCTGTGGAAATTAATGTTAAATCTTTGAGGGTAAAATGCCAAGACCAGTTAAATCCCGAGCAATACCATTAGAGTATGTGCTTGGAATTAGAAGGCATAGATGAAGCCAGAATTTTGGCATTAAACAGCATTCTCTTGCAAAAGAAGAAGGCAGCCAAGAATTATAATAAGAAAGTCAAACACATTGGCTTTGATGAAGGTGATTTGGTATGGAAAACAATACTCCCAATAGGAATTAAAAGCCATAAGTTTGGCAAATGGTCACCTAACTGGGAAGGACCATATCAAATTCATAGAGTTCTGCCTTTTGGAGCATACCATTTGAGAAATTTGAATGGGTATATACATCCCAAAAAGATTAATGGCAGATATTTAAAGCCTTATTTTCCAACTATTTGGAAAACACAAGGAGTAGAATAAATGTCAAGCAAAAGAACACAAGACTACTCAGATGATAGATAAAAATTTGTTCTTTCATAAAGAATGAAGTACATTTTGCCACAAATTGGGCCAAAAATCATTACAGTGTCTTAATTGTTTTTGTACAACAGATTTCCTATTGGTAAATGCTGAAAACAGTCGAATAGCTGCAGCCATCTCTTCCTTTCGATCAGCCAGTTCTTGGTTGGTAATTTGCAGTTTAGTGTCAGTTCGGACTAAGGCCTGATTCACTGCAGATAGCTCCTCTTCAAGTTGAGCTTTTCTCTCCAGCAACTGGACTCGAAAGTGGGAGGCAGAGGAGTGTTGTTCCTTAAGCTTTGACACTTCAGTATGTACGTGGGAAACAAAACTCTGGTCGCCAGCCAATTTCTCATCCTCAGCCTTGGCAGCCTAACAAATGCTAATGTAAAAATTGACAGTGGTTGCTGCCTGAGATAGATGACTTGAAACATTCATGCCGAACTGCTCAGCAACTTTGCAACATTGAAGGAACCCATTTCTGATTATAGGTCTTTGTAGAGCCTCGAAGGGGATCCTCGAAAAAGAAATCAACAGATCCATGCATGTGTCCAGGTCTATCAAAGGTGCAGAAGGCTTGCTGCTGGAAGAAGAAGAGCTCTCAAAAATTTCCAACAAGGAGTCAGCCAAAACTAATGGCTCAGCTTTAACATTGAATGTTGGAGAGGTAGAGGGTATGTCGAAGAGACTAGCTAGTCTGGCTTCGAAGACATCAACCTCATCCATAGACATGAGAGGCGCAAAGAGAGTTGTGGTGGAAGGCACAGAGGACTGCATGGGGATATGAGAAATGGATGGAGCATTTTTGGCAGTCTCTATAGTCTTAGCCACTAGTGAATCAAGCGAGGAGGGGCTGGAAGTAGGCAAAGGTGATGAATTATGAGTTGGAGAACTTCCAGCACCCTCAATTGGGGAATTAGCTGCCTTCGAAGAAGAGGTAGCAATTGGAATTTCCTTGGAAGGAGAAGGAGGAGCAAGGCTCGAAAGAGAAGTAAATTAAGGGATAGGCTCAGTGGTGATTGCTGCAAAGAAATATGAAGTAATGTCAAGTCTCAATATTAAAGATTTGACAAGAAAAGAATAGAGGCATGAAAGAAATTACTTGTTCCAGAAGCGCTGGCATTGATGGAAGAGCTGCGAAGAGAGTAATGTTCGGCAGTCTGTTGCCTTCTTGCAGCTTCCCTTTGTAATGCGTTAGCAGCAGCTGCTTCATCCCTCAGAAATTGTTGTTGCCGTCTCTTCTCAGCCCTCTCGAAGACAATTATGCCCTTGGAATACTCCTTTTCTATGGCTTTAGCAGCTGCTTCGTGGACGGGATCTTCAACCAAGTTAGTAACTGAAGCAGCCACTTTCCTTCTTTTTTCTATTGCTTCGGCAATGGTCTCGGAATCGGAGTCTTCCACGAAATCAGAAGGAGAGACAGTTATCTTTCTTCTCTTTTTTCTCTGTATTGATATTGTCGGCTCCTTCTCAATTTCCTTCTCAATTTCTTCAGTCTGAGATCCGAATTCCCTAGAAAAGAGCTCCTCTTCTACTTCTCTAGCAGCTGTCTTCTGTTGAACCAAGTCAATCACTTTTTTTCTTCTTTTCAAGGGAGACTCCTGCTCTTGATCTTCTTCTTCTTCTTCTTCTTCTTCTTCTTCTTCTACTTGAACCTCAGATATTTCCTTTTTTAGCTCAAGGAGTCTCCTCTTCTTTTGCTGTTGACCACATTCACAAAGGAAGAATTAAGAATAAGATAACCAGCATCATAGAGAAAGTCGAAGGAAAGAAAACAAAGGTATATACCTTTCTTCGAAGCAGCCCGAGTGACTTTAAGAAGAGTTGAGGCAGCAGGAATGGACTGGATTGGAAAAGGCACAGTGAAGAAGTAACAGTTCCAGTTCCCTTGGGCTTGGGCACATACAACACCTTTAGTAGGTTTTGAGGTGAAATGGCCAAATAGACTTCCATATTGCTCACCCACCAATTTTGGTATCTCTTCAATACGGTACCTTGAGGAATGAAAGGGGTATACTCAAAATTGGCCAAGTCATCTATAAATTTGAAGGTTGCCTCTTCTAGCCTCGACCTCCGAACCTTCAAATCTCTCATAATAAGGTTCAAATTGGTGTTGCTGCAGAGAGGTATTGGGACCCCTTGTGTGAAGCCAAATTGTCTAGCAAATTGAGCAGGACAATAAGGCTCGGCTATGCATTTATAAGCTCTGGGATTCGTAGTCCCGATAAATAGTTCTCTAGGAAGCAGAAGGGAAGCCCATATATCCTTGTGAGCAGGCGAGGCACAGAGCCTGTCACTTAGGAAATTATTCAACCAAGTTGGACCAATGCTGGGTTCGAAGGGACGGAAACGGTGAATAGGAGGGGCAGCTGGTAGTTGATGGAAGAAAGAGAAATAAAAGGCAAAAGTAGAGGGAGAAAGTGAAGCATTGGCCAGTCTTATGCCATGGGTACGAGAGTGTAGCCTAGAAAATTTAAGGTATTTGGATTGTAATTCAGTAAAATAGGTGAAAAGCCAAAGCTGAAGGATCCATAATGGCCCCCCTTGATTAGCATCTAAGGGTTTTTTACAAAAGAGGGAGCAAACTCTATATACATGGCCTAGAACATATGGGGCCAAGGCTACCATTTTCTGCAAAACAAAGGCTTTGGCAAGAGGGGCAAATTCAGGCATGATTCTTTGGGAAGAGGTGCAGAAGAGGAATTTGCAAAGCCAATATAACAAGAAGGAAAAGAATTCCCTATCAGTTACCAGGCTCTCTTTTATTCTCAGCTTTAACAAAATCACTGTAAGATGAGTTAAGAGAGGGGAGGGAGAAAGGGACTGCTAAGTCAGGGAAATCTGGTGTAATGGGGGTACCAATAGGGATACTCCTAGTAGATGGCAAATATCAAGAACAGTAGGGGCCATCATCCCACATCTAAATTGAAAGAAATTAAAGATAGGGTTCCAAAAACATAAGGCAGCAGGAACTAGGAAAGGGTCCTCTGAGATAGTTACCCTAGATAGTCGGAGAGCATCGAAAGGAGAGCTCTTGAAGGTCCAGTGTCCTAGTAGGGATGACCCGGTCATACCATTCTTGCCACTCTGGTCTCACCGTGGCCAGCATCGGTGAGGGCGATTGATTCTCCAGTTCCTCCAGTCGAGACCACCTTCATAAAGGAGACATTGGTTCTCCAGACGAGGGTATAGGGCTGGGAGCTCAGTAAGGATCTCTTTGAATATGGGCCCGAGCACATAGTCTTGCTGCACATGGCGACGAGGGACAAAAATACGCCCATCGATAGCGCTTTTCTCCCAGCCTTGTACTTCTCACATTCTGCATCAATGAGTCTTTTCAAGGCCACAGATGAGCTCACACGCTCTATGACTGGCACTTTTGGTGAAGAAGAAGCCATTGATAGTACGCTTTTTCAGAAAGTGAAGAGAGAGTGGTGGAAGACTGATGAGGGTTTGTACGTTGAGAACGTAAGTAATTCCAGAACGCGAAACAAAAGGGTTTTAAAGGCCTTTGTGTCCGGAAAATATATCCCGTAAGTCGTTAAGTACTAAAAGTACAAATACGAGGAGTCTCTTCCGATATTGATAGTTTTTGGAGGGAAGAGCACATTCTGGATGGTGATGCCAGCTTCGAAGCAAGATATTTGGCTTCGAAACCAGATTTTGGCGCCAAAAATCAAACAACAACGGCTTCGAAATACAGAAGTCGGCTTCGAAGCATACTACATGCTTAAAAATGTAAGAATACTCAAGGATGGATTTACTTCGAAGAGATCAAGGACCTGTAATAGGTTTCTTAACAAAAGTAATACCCTTGAGGCAAAGCTTGAGGACCCTTAAAGAAGTAAATAGTTGTTCGAAAATCTAAACCAATAGTTGGTTTGTATATACACAGAGAATTGTTTGTTCGGTTAAAACAGTATACCCCAAGAGCAGTTTCATATTGTTGTAAGTGGACTGTTGCAAAACTAGTCAGTACTAACCATGACTATATTTTGGTTATGATTAAAACAGGCTTTGAGGGGAAAGATTGTTAAATTCGAAGCACCAATTCTAAACAAAAATCAACAAGAGTTGGTAACCATAGTCCATAAATTGGAAAATTTATCTCAGCATCCTTATTGGAATTGATTAGATCTATATTCGAAGGATAAGATTGTTAAATTCGAAGCACTGATTCTAAATGAAAATCAGCAAAATTGTCAATTTTATTCCAAAAGTTGGAAGAATTCGTGCTGATCTTAGTGTTTTAACAATTGTGTCCAGTTTCGAAGGATGAGTTTGTTCAGAAAGAAGTTCCAAAAATTGCTTTTGAAGATGAATGGAGGCAAAATCAAATAATGCCAAAACAGTCTTAGTTGTATTAAAGAAAAAGCAATTACATCGAATGACCCTCTTTGGGTACAAGTTCAAGCTCATAGAAATAAGGAATGGAATAAATAACAAGATCATGAAATGTTGTCCAACTATGGTCGATGAATTTCTTTTCTTTCTTCATTCTATTCTCCATTTCTTCCAGGATTGGCTGCTGAAGTTGGTGTGCTCTCACTTGATAAAAGAGCTCTTCAGCCTTTATTTCGAATGCTGCTTCTTTCAATCCTCGCTTCCAGTTGCCATATCCATGTCATCCTCGTATGCAGAGTCTTTATTCTGGAAGTCATCGAATTCCTCGATGAGTTTCTCTGCTTCGTACTGGGTATGAACTTGAAGGGATGAGAGTTGGTCCAAAGATTGGGCGGTTGCCATGGCAGTTCGATGCCAGTGAAGGAGTAATGGGAGTTGGTCCAGAAACATGTGGAGTTCTGCTTGAGCAAGGGGCTAAGGACCTGACCCCGAGTTAAAATATCACAAGCCCATCGAAAGTTCTTGAGAGGAACATCGTCCTCCAGAACGTCGAAAGGCAAGTGAGAGAAGGCTGCAAGCAAAAACTGGGCTTGTTTTCGCTCAGCTGGAGTAGGGGAAGATGGAGGCGTGTAAGGAAGAAAGACCTTATCCGCAGAAAGGGCGAGCCCCAGTCTCTCTGGCCAAGAGGGAGTTGGTGGAGGAGAAGGTGTGGATGCTTCTAATTCAGGAGATGGAGAAGAAGATGTGGATGTTTCCATTTCAGGAGATGGCGCGAGAGCAAAAGGAACAAAGGCATTATTGTAATCGAGCCAATCGGAAGAGCAGATTTTCGCCCTATTGGCTAAAGATGATGGATTGAGCCCTTGGGCCTCTTCTAGGCGTCGGGTGGCAGACACTATCCTTGTAGGCATGGAGGATGTGTACCATGCTACAAGTAAATTGTCCTCCAAATTGCATCGGAGGTCGATGGGCACATAAGGGTAAACCACCGAGCTTCGTGTATCAGAAGGGAAGTCTAAAGGGTCAGTGAACTCAACAAAATGATGATTAATTCACTCCCTTAAGACACGAGCCTCAGATTCCAACCAGCCAGAAATCCCAGAACCCTCGAAGGTAGAAGGAGCCACAACTCTATCCCATGCAGACTGTGAAGAAGAATCTCCTAGATCCATATCTGCAATTTTCTTAATTAAAGGATTAAGGACAATATGTTCGTGGTCCAAGGATTCATAAGTTGCAGAGGCCTCCATGACTTAAATATAGGAAGTGGAATGAAGGTGGCTAATTAATGTATGGAGTTTCCTTTGAGGAGAAAACAACAACATCAGATGACTCTTCATGTACTTGATCAATAGAGAAGAAGTTTGGTTCAGTCATAAAAGAGATATTAGTCCGTTCGATTACTAAGGTGGTGGAGAGGTTCCAAAGGTCGGAAACGAAATTAATGCAAATAATCATCAATGGATGGCGGTTGTGTTTCCAGAATACAGACTCCATGTACGTTCCAAAAAGTGCGGGAAAGGCTTTGATCCACTAATATCACCAAGTATTGGATATATTAGTGCGGGGGGTAATGTTGGCTACATATTTTGTAAAAGCCAATCACAATTTGACACGTGGCAAAATAAGGGTAATATAGGAAGACCATTTAAGTCTTCGATCCTGATCGTACACGTGGCAGTTAGTATTGGTTCTCACGTGATCTGAGTAGCATTGGATCAAGAAAGAGGTGCAAGGTGATGTGGTTTCAACGGTTACTCACATTCAAATTTAAATATAGGAGAGAAGCCCAACTGCAAGTAATGGCATAGTGGAACTACTTCTAAGGTAGCATGATCAAGCAATCGTGGAGGAGCAGTTCGACGGTTTGAAGTGCAGTTCGATGGTCACCCTTGAGGAGTATAAATAGCAGGGAAGCCCCCAGAAAACCCCCCCAGACTCAGATCCAACAAACCAGTCATTTACTTCATATTTTCTTTTCCAGTTTTACATTTCCAGTCTTTACATTTTCTGCACTTTAAATACCTGCTCTTTACATTCCTGCACTTTAAATTCCTGCACTGCACTTCGTTCATAGGAGTAGTTTCAAGTAGATTGTCGCTGTAAACCTCTACGAGGCTGAGTTTGGATCATTGTAAGTTTTCATCTTAATGAAATACTTCAATTGTTCGTCATTTAACTGTTATTTTGCTTAATTTCTCCTAAGTCAAGCCACCAGTAAAAGACCTCTTCATTGAGGCTGAAAGAACTAAAACACAATTGTCTGATAATTGGTTGGCAATTATAATTTCTGTAAGGACTGATTGATTCTTGCTGGCACGCTCGCATTTACAAAAATACCCTTCGAAAGCCAAAAAGCCAACAACCACAATTGTAAATCTTCAATAATTTTAGATATAAATATATAATTTTATTAAAGATTTATATTTTTTTAATAACTATCCACAAACATATACATATTTATTATTTTATTATAAAAATACTAACATATATTTATTTACTAATTTATTAAATAAATGAGTTATGTGGTTTGTGCTTAGACATACATTATGCAATTCTCTAATGGTTAGGTGATGGTCAATTTGAGATAAATGTTGAGTCAATTAGATTATATCACTTCAATGTCTATCACAATTATAAATCCTCAAACCAACTCTTATATATTTTATTATAAAAAATACTACTCCCTTCATCCCAAAATAATGGTCCTTTTTGGGGAATCTAACTTTTTTCAGTAGTACAATTATTGTACTTTAAAAAATTGATTTTTCAAAATGATCCTTTGATAGTACATTTTTTTAAGGAATATCAAAATCATAATTGTATTTTTTTATGTTGTTAATGAATTTAAAAGAAAGGCAAAATAAGAAATTTATATCATTTTTGTACTTGATTTTTGAAAAGTGACTAATATTTTGGGACAATGAAAAATAGAATAAGGGACTAATATTTTGAGACGGGTGGAACAATATATATTTATTCATCAATTTAATAAATAAATGATTTAAGTGGTATATGGTTAGGCATAGATTATAACAATTCTCTAATAATTAGATCATGGCCAAGTGAAGATAAATGTTGAGTAAGTTAAATTATGTCACTTTTAGGACCACAACTATAAATCCTCAATAATTTTAAATATAAATATATAATTTTATTAAAGCTTTAATTTTCTTAATAACTATGAACATGTATATATTTATTATTTTATTAAAAAAATATTAACATATATTTATTTATCATTTTAATAAATAAAATTAGTTAAGTAGTTCTTGTTTAGGCATAAACTACGACAATTCTCTAATGATTTGGTAATGGCCAAATTGAGATAATTGTTGAGTCAATTAAATTATGTCATTTTTAGTATTTAGTACAATTATAAATCATGAATCCAACTCTTATATATTTTATTATAAAAAATACTAACGTATATTTATTCACCAATTTAATATGTAAATGAATTAAGTGGTTCATGGTTAGGCATAGACTAAAACAATTATCTAATAATTAGGTCATGGACAAGTTGAGGGAAATGTTGAGTCAATTAGATTATGTCACTTTTAGTGTCTAGCACAATTATAAATCTTCCATAATTTTAAATATAAATATAAAATTTTATCACTAGTTTTTTTTTAATAATAACTATGCATAAAAATGTAAATATTTATTATAAAATATTCTAACATATATTTATTCATCAATTTAATAAATAAATGAGTTAAGTAGTTCATACTTAGGCATAGACTAAGACGGGTCGTGCTACGTAGCTCGAAAGAGCGTCCCCCCTAATCCCCCGAAACGAGAAACAACGTCGTTTCGACGTTTTTGAATTTTTTTTTTTTTTTTCGGTTCAATCAGAGAAGAAGAAGCAGACGAAGGGAAGAAGGGAAGAAGAGAAGAAGAAAGAAAGAAGAAGAGAAGAAGAAGGGAAGAAGGCAGAGGCGGAGGCGACGGCGGCCGGGCGGAGCTGCGACGATCGGCGGAGCTACGACGATCGGACGATCGGCCGGAATGCAGGGGCCTCTGTGTGTGTGTGTCTCCATTCCCTCTTCTCTCTTCTCTCCCTCGCTCTCCCTCTCTCTCTCTCCCTCTCCCTCTTCCCCCTGCGTTTGAGCTCGAAAATGGTCGAAAATGGCAAAAAAAAAAGAAAAAGAAAAAAAAAAAGCTAATGCCCAAAACGACGTCGTTTTGGGCATTAGGGGGATTCGGGGGAGCAAACTCTCGAGCTACCAAACATTATTCAACTAAGACAGTTCTCTAATGATTAGGTCATGACCAAGTTGAGATAAATGGTAAGTCAAATAGATTATGTCACTTTTACTATCAAGGACAGCTATAAATCCTCAAAACAATTCTTACATATTTTATTATAAAAAATATTAACATATATTTATTCACCAATTTAATATATAAATGAGTTAAATGATTCATTTTTGGGCATAGATTAAGACAATGCTCTAATAATTAGGTCATGCCCAAGTTGAAATAAATGTTGAGTCAATTAGATTTTATCACTTTTAGTGTCCAACACAATTATAATTTCTCAATAATTTTAAACATAAATATAAAATTTTATCAAAGTTTAAATTTTTTTTTTAATTACTATACATAAACATATACATATTTATTATTTTATTATAAAATATAGTAACATATATTTGTTTACCAATTTAATAAATAAATGTGTTAAGTGGTTCATGCTTAGGCATAGACTAAAACAATTCTCTAATGAATAGGTCATGACCAAGCTGAGATAAATATTGAGTCAATTGGATTATGTCATTTTTGTGTTTAGCACAACTAAATCCTCAAGCCAACTTTTATATATTTTATTTTAAAAAATCCAACATATATTTATTCACCAATTTAATAAATTAATGAGTTAAGTGATTCTTGCTTAGGCATAGACTAAGACAATTCTCTAATAATTAGGTCACGACCAAATTCAGATAAATGTTGAGTCAATTAGATTTTTTCATTTTTAGTGTTTAGCACAACTATAAATCCTCAATAATTTTAAATATAAATATAAAATTTTATCAATGTTTTAATTTTTTTTAATAACAATGCGCAAACATGTACATATTTATTATTTTATTATAAAAAATATTAACATACATTTTTTCATCAATTTAATAAATAAATTAGTTAAGTAGTTCATACTTAAACATAGACTAAGACAGTTCTCTAATGATTAGGTCATGACCAAGTTGAGATAAATATTGAGTCAATTAAATTATATCATTTTTAGTGTCTAGTACAATTATAAATTTTCAAGCTAACTCTTAAATATTTTATTATAAAAAATACTAACATATATTTATTCACCAATTTAATAAGTAAATGAGTTAAGTGGTTCATTCTTAGGCATATATTAAGATAATTCTCTAATAATTTGGTTATTAATCAAGTTGAGATAAATATTGAGTCCATTAGATTATGTCATTTTTATTGTCCAGGATAACTTTGAATCCTCAATAATTTTAAATATAAATTAAAAATTTTATCTATGTTTTAATTTCTTTAATAACTATACATAAACATGTACATGTTTATTATTTTATTTTAAAAAATACTAACATATATTTATTCTTCAATTTAATGAATAAATGAGTAAATGGTTCATGTTTACGCATTGAGTAAGACAATTTTCTAATGATTAGATCATGACCAAGTTAAGATAAATGTTGAGTCAATTGAATTACGTCATTTTTATTTACAACTTAAAACAGAGTATTAATGGTAAGGAAAAAAAGAACCATAAGCAAAATTATGATAAAAATAGTTAAAATTTAATTATTTTTATTTTGCACTGTTTAATTTTAATTTTAAAACTAATTGTTGGACCATGTTAATATCTTTTATTTATTTGTTTGTTTATTTATTTTTGTGACTTTTTTGGCTTTGTTCATGAATCTCATTTTGTTTGGTGAATGGAGATTCATTATTTTTTGTGACCTTTTGTCTTGTTCATGAATGGAGATTAATTGGAAATTCATAGACTTGGTAGTGAGTTAATATTTGGAGACTCTCCATTTTCTCTAGTTTAATGGTCATTATTATTTTTTTTGGTGTAAATTGTAAGGTCCTAGTGGCCTATAAATAGTGCCTGTAGACACAAATTTTAAAACATGAAGTGTTTCAACACATTTCAAAATTTATGTTACAAATGTCCACTGTTTAGTTTTTGGACTAAACAGTGTTGATTATTTGAATAGCAGGTTCTTATTTCCGATCTGTATTTCATATCGTTAATTACACATTTTATACAAATGAAACCTCCGATTAATGAAGAACAAAATAAACAACAAAAGACAATTTAAGAAAAATAAATATTTTATTAAAATTGTTATGGATTTTGAACCCTCGAATACAAAATACAATTCTTGGGTTTGGAACCCTTTACCTATTCATCGCCATTAGCGTAGGCTCTTCAGTTCTCTAGGCTTCTCTTCTTCTTTCTTGTAACGATTTCTTTAAGTCTCAATTTCTTTCTCTCTCTCTCTGATCTTTTCACTTCTGATTTTTCTCATGCCTCGTCTTGTGTGATGGTCCTCATATTTATGGAGGGCCATCAGATGATAGGAATGCTTCATCTTCAATTTGAATTTCAAATTGAATGATAACGCCATTTGAATTTTGAATAATAGCGCTATCTGATTAGTCGCATATCTTATTAACCGCATTGATCTTTGGGGTTTCATCCTGTGTGGTGTCCTTGCTGTAGGCTCTACAGGTGTCATCTTTCGTAGGCTCCATGTGTCACTTGAGCATCTTGAATAACATCGTTGAGATACAACGTCGTTTTATTTATGTACTTCAACGGATCATATTAATCTTTTTTTTTAGGAAGTGATTACCTACAACCTTCCTATCATAGGCTCTATACGTGTCATAAATTTAGTTGAAATTTATGTGCCAACAAATGCCCCTCGTGACTTGCACAAGTGAATTTTCTTAATTGTGCGAGTCACGACAATTTGGCACTTTTATCTGGATGATCTTTAGGTCTTAGATGGGATTATTTCTTTGCTTTGATCCCTAGCCTTTTTTTTTTTTTTTTTTTTTTTCGGTTGGCAGCTCTTTTTCATGGGCCCTTTTACTTTTGTTACATGGTGTCCATGATCATTTTTTTAAAAAATAAAGGGTTAATTGCCCTTTATAGTCCATGGGCCGTTTATTTTTGTTGCATGGGTCCTTTTTATGGACTTTGACTCTTTTTTTTTTTAATTTTTTTTATTTTTGAAGGGTCATGAGTAAGGTCTAAGATTTAATTGGGCATTTCCTTTTGTGGGCCTCCAACTTGCCACCATTTTTTTTATAGTAGATTTTTTTTTCTAGGCCATCATGGATTTTTCTAGACCATCATGGATCTTTCCTTTTCTAGGCCACCATTTTTTTTAATTGGGCCTTTTCTTTTGTGGACCTCCAACTTGCCACCATTTTTTTTTTGTAAGCCATCATGGATTTTTCTAGACCATCATGGATCTTTCCTTTTCTAGGCCACTATTTTTAATTGGGCCTTTTCTTTTGTGGGCCTCCCACTTGCCACCATTTTTACAACAGATTTTTTTTTTTAGGCCATCATGGATTTTTCTAGGCCATCATATTTTAATTGGGCCTTTTCTTTTGTGGGCCTCCAACTTGCCACTTATTATTTTAAGATTTTTTTTACAACATATATATATATATATATATTTTAGGAGTTTGTCTAAATGGAATAGGATGGACTGGCATTGGTAGGATTTCTAATCTTACACAAACTCTTACTTAGTATTTCAAATCCTACCTAAACTCTTGCTTGTTTGAAGTATTTTAGGAGAACACTACCTCCTTTCTTAAGCAAGAATTTTTTGCTTTATATAACACCTATTCATATATTTTTCCTATAACCCCTTTTTTTTTTTCCCTGCAGATTTTGTTTCCCCCAGCAGATTTTTTTTGTTTTCCAGAAAATTTCCAGCAACTTTCCAGCCACTTTCCAGCAGCAATTGCTCTTTGAGGATACAAAAGATTACCCTCTATTCCCCTCATATCAGGTTTGCTTTGCTTCTTTTCTTGTTCATCTTTCTTATACTTTGCTTCTTTCAACAGAATGAACACTTTTTTTTTTTGCTGTGTTGTTTAGCAGCATATATATATATATATATATATATGTGTTTGTATATGTGTGTACACTGTATTTTTTTCTTGCTGCCAGCTTTTTAAAACCATGAGACCAAACAAAGACTTCAAAAAAAAAAAAAACTGCCGCAAAGATATATGGCCTTAAAAGAAAACAACCCCTTTTGCTAACCATGTAAGCAATTTTTTTTCTTTCTTTAAGACCAAACAGCTTCCTTTTTCTGTGCTTTAACTTCCACAAGATCTTCTTCTTCTTTTTTATTTTATAGCATCAATTTGTTTGTTGCTATGCTATTTGGCAAACTCTACTTGTCAAACCACAAGGACTTTGCATGCTGTACACAATCTAACGCTATGTTATATCACAAAACTTTATATCTTTGAGGCAGCATCCTCTTATTTAGCTTGGCCATCCAGGACTTTGCATGCTGTACCTCTATCATTCTTCTTCTTCTTCTTCTTTTTTTTTTTTTTTTTTTTTTTGTGTACAGGACAATCTGATGCTGTTTTATAGCATCAATCTGTTTATTTAGCAGATTTATTTCATGAACTCACCATTGAATGCTGTGCTTTTTATATGATGGCAAAAACAGCCCCTTTTGCTAGCCCATAAATCCACATAGTTCTTGAAATCAGGACAACCATGTAAACAATTTTTAAGACCAAACAGTTTTTTTTTTTTTTTTTTTCTTGTGCTTTAACTTCCACAAGATCTTCTTTTTTTTTTTTTTTTGATGAAGCTAAGACCTCTTTTTTTACTTAGCCCTATAGCAAAATTTCTTTCTACATGAGCCCCTCTTTTTTTATTACACATATATAACCTGAATAAACCCCTTTTTTTCTTTTCTTTTATTTTTACCTTCCAGCTTAAAATTTTTTCTCCATGAGCCCCTTTATAACCCATATGAACCGCTCACAAACCCAAATAGTCAAACAAATACCCTTTTTGAAGCCAAGACAAGCATGTAAAGATTGAACCACCCCTTTTTTTTTTTTTTTTTTTTTTTCAGCAGCAGCAACCCACACCCTTTTTTTTTTTACATTCTTCGCTCTAAAAATGTATTATGTGTATAATCTGTTGTCATGTTTGTTAAGCAGATATGGCCTAGATATGAATAAAGACAGTCCATTTTGCTAGACCACAAACCCAAATAGTCAAACAAAGACCCTTTTTGAAGCCAAGACAAGCATGTAAAGATTGAAACCACACCTCTTTTTTTTTTCTTTTTTTTTTTTTCAGCAGCAGCAACCTGTTTGTTGCTGTGTTATTTAGCAGATTTTTTTTAATAGCCTATATACAAAGTCCTTACTTATGGATATGACCAAGGAATTTGCTGCTTGTATCTTTGAACAAATGAGGAACAGTGGACATTAATTATCGACCACCAAGATCCCAAGTTACATTTTTTTTTTTTTTAATCTAATCAAGGCCTGCCCCCTCGTGATTCGTGCAAGTGAATTGTAACTATACGAATTACGATTTTTTTTTTTTTTTTTTGCAATTATTTCATGTCTTTTCCCCTCTTTTACAGGCAACCCGCAAGGCGTCAGAGTTTGTTTGCAGGTATCATTGCCCTTTCCAACCTAATGGCAATGAGTGGTTTGAATCCTTGGCAGTGATTGTGTCCTTTCACCCCAATGGCTTAAATCATTGGCAGTGATTGTGTCCTTCACCCCAATGGCTTGAATCCTTGGCAGTGAATGTGTCCTTCACCCCAACGGCTTGAATCCTTGACAGTGATTGTGTTCTTCACCCCAACGGCTTGAATCCTTGGCAGTGATTGTGTCCGTCACCCCAACGGCTTGAATCCTTGGCAGTGATTGTGTCCTTCACCCTAACGGCTTGAATCCTTGGCAGTGATTGTGTCCGTCACTCTAACGGGTTGAATCCTTGGCAGTGATTGTGTCCATCACCCCAACGGGTTGAATCCTTGGCAGTGATTGTGTCCGTCACCCCAATGGGTTGAAACCTTGGCAGTGATTGTGTCCATCACCCCAATGGGTTGAATCCTTGGCAGTGAATGTGTCCGTCACCCCAACGGCTTGAAACATTGGCAGTGATTGTGTCCATCACTCCAACGGGTTGAATCCTTGGCAGTGAATGTGTCCGTCACCCCAACGACTTGAAACCTTGGCAGTGATTGTGTCCGTCACCCCAACGGCTTGAATCCTTGGCAGTGATAGTGTCCGTCACCCCAACGGCTTGAAACCTTGGCAGTGATTGTGTCCTTCACCCCAACGGCTTGAAACCTTGGCAGTGATTGTGTCCTTCACCCCAATGGTTTGAATCCTTGGCAGTGAATATGTCCTTCACCCCAATGGTTTGAATCCTTGGCAGTGAATGTGTCCTTCACCCCAATGGCTTGAAACCTTGGCAGTGAATGTGTCATTCACCCCAATGGCTTGAAACCTTGGCAGTGATTGTGTCCGTCACCCCAACGGGTTGAATCCTTGGCGAGGGGCTTTCGTCAATTTCTTTATATTATGACATTTTGCCTTCACTAACCCCTTTTTCTTCTTTTTATTTATTTATTTATTTATTTTTATTTTTTTTAGGAAGCATAGAAAAGACACTTGAATATCTTCGACATGATGAGAGGATGTATTGGATAAATCTGGTCCGAAAATAATTCGGCACAAACCTATCACTGCTTTATTGTCACCTACCAAGTTGGACCCCTACATCCCTTTACATACGGCTTCCGAAGACTTAATCTATATAGGAATTCGAAACTGCTGTGAGATTCTCGAGAAAGGGCACTCCAAATTAATTGGTTCATTCCCTGTCTCAATCCTTCGTCAATTTTCTGAAGACCTTCACTGCTCTGAATTTAATATTCTTCTTAAGATAATGAAGCATGAAAAACTGAAGTGGGATAATTCTTTTAATGTCCGCGGCATTTCTACCCATTTGCAATCCCCTATATGGATTTTTTGGTTGAATGACGTTCTTTCCACATTTGCCCCTATTTTGAAGAAGTGTGGGATTTATGCTGCAATCTATGTATCCCAATTTGCTTATGCTAGGAATGTCTCCCTCCTCAAAGGATTCTTAGAGCGGTGGTCACCTGACACCAACACTTTCCACACCATTTACGGCGAACTTGGGATCTCTTTATGGGACCTTCATCGCATTAGTGGGCTCTCTATTTGTGGCGAGTTTTATGAAGAGTTCACCCCCTCCAATGGCATTTTATATTCGTCCCAAACATCCAAGGCGTGCCGTGGGCTTTTCAACATTTATGCCAGCTCTTTCAATCCAAGAAGTTTAACCACTGGACTTTCAAATTCATTGACGAATCCCCAACTTCGATTAGTGGTTTTCAACGAAAAAGAATCCTGATGATGTGTATCTTTCTGGTTTTTTGGCGAGCTGGCTTACGGATTTGTCTTCCCTCACTCTTCCGGGAAATTCATCCGATGACCTTTCATGTAGCCACCAAAATGGCAGGTGGAACCTTATTTAGCCTGGCCATCCCCATCCTTGCATACCTCTATCATTCTCTTGGTAAAATGGCATCATCATCTTCACCTGGGAAGGAAAATATTCAGGGTCCTTTACATTACCTTTTTGGATGGATTTCACTATATTTTGTCAAGACTTACTCTCATGGGGATCCTCAGTCGATTTCTTCGATTCCTGATATTCATTTCATGCCATATC
Organism: Camellia japonica; assembly: GCA_030407325.1. Classification (NCBI taxonomy): domain Eukaryota; kingdom Viridiplantae; phylum Streptophyta; class Magnoliopsida; order Ericales; family Theaceae; genus Camellia; species Camellia japonica. The sequence goes on along the minus strand of JAPPVO010000059.1, from coordinate 19,122,770 downwards.
TTGGGTTTATTGGAAACCAATCGGCTGCCCAGTTTTTTACTGATAAATTTTCATTTGTGGACTCTCTCCTAACTTATCATACGGAGTGTCAGTTTAGGGCTCTTACTCATGAAAGTGAACCTTCAGGCATTCTGGTCGACTCTGAAAGGATATCACCTTTCCACCTTGGCTATCTTATATCTTTAAGGTAAGGGATTTTAACTTTTAAAATGGGATTTAATTTCATTTCTGAACCGTACTCCCCTAACCGATACGGTCGTCAATTTGGGTTTGCTCAAACATGCCCTATACCGCTTAATGTATCTTGTCGGCAGCCCTCTGAGTGGTCTAAATTTTATTACAACTGGCGCCATATACTACGCTGTGGTACAAAAGTCTCATTAGAGTTACCAGGCTCCCGATCTACTTCTCACGTAACCATGCCTTATGCCAATTGGTGGTTGGGAACTTCCTTTACCGTGCTCAATATGTTACTCATTCCCACCGAAATCTTCACGCAAGAGAAAACTGGATATGCCAATTAAAGACCGAAAGACGAAGAATCCTTTTACTCTAGAGCTAGGTCATCATCTTCACCTATTGCTCTGGAAGCATATCACCTCAGAGAATGGATAAATCGACCACTTATTTCTCCTTCTCGTCTAGTTACTCGGTTTCAGATCTCCTTCATCTTTTCGAGGATATGTGTAATTCTCAATTTAAAATGAGATTTAGCTTTGAGCAAGTAGATTCTGGCCCTCAATTTTTGTCTCGCAAAGTTTTCCAGAGACTATGTCTATCAGTGATTGTACAGGAACTTCCCAACCCACCGTAGCGACCAAAACCCCAATGGATCAATTTCGCACATACTTGTACTCTTTTCTTGAAGATAAAGATGAGAATATGATTCAAGAACTCTTTGAGGGAGATGGGTATGAATTAACTGCCTTGGGTCGTATTCGCATTAAGAGTGTTGAAATTCCTTCTCCTACCAAATCTTTTGATTGTTCTCTCAATGGAAGTAGCGAGAGTGAAGATGACTTTTATGACTACACCCCTCTTTTAGATGGCACACCGACTAAGATGAGTAAATTGCCTTCAGCAAATGTAGCTTTTTCTTCTCCTTCGAACGAGTCATCCAAGCTATTAGAGAAAGGTATAATTCTTCTCTTTTTTTTTTTTTTTTTCTTTTTTATTTATTTATTTATTTATTATTTTTTTTGAATACCTTTCATTTTCTTAGGCACTGCGCCTCCGACTTCCCCAGCTGCCTCGCATATGCCATTGGCTATCTTTAAGGGTATTCTTATTCATTCCTTGTACCTCATTTTATTTCATCATGTATAGATACTCAAGGAACTCTTTTCTCTTTAGATCATGCCACATTGCAAAATCCATGGTCTACTTGTGGGAATCACGACTTATCTCCTCCACCTAAGTCTCTTCAAGCCGTACACCAAGGTATACTTCATTCATCTATATATATATATATTGTTTTTACCTTCTATGTTTTCATTGAGTATCTCCTTCTATTTTCACAGAAAATACTTCTGACACATTGGAAGAGACAGATGAAATTACTTTTGATACCTCGGAAGAAGCCCAAATTCTTGCAGACTTACTTGAAGCAAATGGGGTTAACAAATTATTTGACAAACTTGAAGTACCCTTTGCTTCATCTAGCCTTCTTTTGGGAACTTCCTTTAATGAAGCAGCCGCATATATTCAGAAAGGTCTTACTATTTCTCTCCAATCAATGACGGATGTTAATGGCATGATTGCTGTAGCAAACAACGTTTTCATGATTTTGAAGAGTTTGGGTGTAGACTTCATCTCCTTTTACGAGAAGGTGAAGATATTCCTTGGGTGCTTTGCTTTGAAAACCCAACTTGCAGATTCTTCAAACTTATCTACTGCAGAATTTGAGGCCCAATATTATGAGAATTAAGCTTCATTTCGACAAAGTTTCTGGCGAACATGAACAGTTGTCTGCTTCAATTATCAAGTCGGATGAGCACATTACGGGTCTTAATCAAAGAATTATTCAAACCAAAGAGTTACTCAAACAACTTGAAGAGGAATTGTCATCCACCCAAGCGGAACATGCATCCTTTATGTGTGATTTTGCACAAGCTTCTGAGAGTGTTTCTAAATCAGAAGAAGACGTGCAAATTGCTCTGCATGTTTTGAGCCAACAGAAGAAGAAGAATGGACAACACAGTGTTGTGGACCGTGCTTTTGAAAGGGCTAAGACTTCTCTTAATGAATGAATGCACTTTTATTTTTTTTATTCATCCAAACATAATGTATTTATGAAATTTCGCTCAATGATAGATTTATTTATTATATGAAATTTCTCAATACAATACATTGATTTGTCTTATTTTAGCCGTTCACAGTTTATACTCTTGCGGGCCAGGAGTATCCAATGTTTTATCACCCTAGATTTCAGTGAGGTATTTTAGCAGTTTGACCACATACAATATCGTTGGTGGTATTCGACTTTTGTTTGGCCGTACACAGTTTATACTTTTGCGGGCCAGGAGTATCCAATGTTTTACCACCTTAGATTTCGGTGGGATATTTTAGCAGTTTAACCGCATACAATACTGTTGGTGGTTTTTTACTTTTGTTTGGCCGTACACAGTTTATACTCTTGCAGGCCAAGAGTATCCAATGTTTTACCACCTTAGATTTCGGTGGGATATTTTAGCAGTTTAACCACATACAATACCGTTGGTGGGTTTCGACTTTTGTTTGGTCGTACACAGTTTATACTCTTGCGGGCCAGGAGTATCCAATGTTTCACCACCTTAGATTTCGGTGGGATATTTTAGCAGTTTAACCACATACAATACCGTTGGTGGGTTTTTTTTTTTTTTTTTTTTTTTTTTCTTTTTTCTTTCTTTGCCCTAACTTTTGCCTAGGCCGCCCTTTCGGGTTTTCAACCTAGCAGGCTTTTTTTTTTTTTTCTTTCTTTCTTTGCCCTAACTTTTGCCTAGGCAGCCCTTTCGGGTTTTCAACCTAGCAGGCTTTCTTAAGGGTAATATCTCTTCAAGAACCTTGTATTGGTTGGGGGAATGATTCTGTCACCATCCATCGTTATCAACAAATAGGCCCCATTAGAATAAACCTTCTCAATCACATAAGGTCCTTCCCATTTGGGCTCAAGCTTTCCTTTGGTTCTTCGTGAGACTACTATGGGTGTTCTAACCATTAGTACCAAGTCTCCCTTTTTAAAGGAACGAAGCCTCACTCTTTTATTGAATGCATTTGCCATCCTTTGTTGGTAGATCTCCAAGTTCTGTTGAGCATACAACCTTCTTTCATCCAGGGTCTCCAGCTCAGCCAACCTCACTCTTGCACTTTCATCTTCTGTTAAGGACTCTTGTATTGCCACTCGCAATGATGGTATTTGAACCTCAAGTGGTAACACTGTTTCTCCTCCAAAAACCAACGAATAAGGGGTTGCTTGAGTAGGAGTTCTATACGAAGTTCGATAAGTCTACAAAGCTTCTTGTAACTTTTCGTGCCAAGCTTTTTTGTTCTTATCCACCATCTTCTTAAGAATTTTGCACAATGTCTTGTTGAAAGCTTCTACCAAACCATTGGCAGGTGCATGATATCTTGATGAATGGTTGTTTTTGATTTTGTACTTGGCAAATAACTTGTTCAAAGCATCACTCCTGAACGGTTGTCCATTATCCATGATGACACTTTCTGGAATTCCGAACCTGTAAATGATATGGGTTTGGATAAACTCGGAGACAATTGTGCTTTTTATATCCTTTAAAGCCACGGCCTCTGCCCATTTTGAGAAATAGTCAGTAGCAGCTAGGATGTATCGATATCCTGCTGAAGATGGAGGTACAAAAGGACCAATAATATCCATACCCCATGCTGCAAATGGCCAAGAACAAGTTGTTAAACATAAAGGCTCTGGGGGTTGGTGGAGAAAGTTCCCATGGAATTGGCAGACTTGGCACCTTCGAGCATAATCTATGCAATCTGCAATCATAGTCGGCCAATAGTATCCGAACCGTTTTAGCTGCATATGTAATTTAGGACCACTTTGGTGTGCCCCACATACACCTGCATGTATTTCTGCCATTACCTCTTGAATACGCTCCTTGGCTATACACCGTATGTACATTCCATCCAAAGACCTTTTGTATAACCCATCCTTCCACGAGACGAATTTGGTAGCCCTACGTCTCACTTCAATTCTTTTTACTTTATCTTCAGGTAGCCTACAATGTTGGAGGTAAGCTATGAATGGTTCCCCCCAATCCTCCTCATTTTCTCCTTTCGTGGTGACGACCAAAATTGGAACCAAGTCAAAAACTTCTTTTAAAGGTTGTAACACCCTTCTTTCACCTACCATGATAGTAATTGTTTTGCTATCTGGTAGGGTGAGTGATGCAGCCAAACTTACAAGTGAATCAGCTCGAGCATTTGTTCTTCTCTTCACGTGGAAAATATGTGTTTTCCTGAATTGTGAAAGCAATTGATCAGCCCTTTCATGATACGGGATGAGACTTGTTTTCTTAACAATGTATTCTCCACGGAGTTGCTTTACCACCAGTTCCGAATCTCCATACATTGAGAGTTCTTCAATAGGAATTTGCAATGCCAATTCTAATCCAGCAATTACAGCTTCATATTCTGCCTCATTATTGGAGCATCCTTCACTTAGGGCGAAAGAATGGGTGATTATAGCATTGTCTGGAGTCACAAACATAATTCCAATTCCAGCTTTATTGTTTTTAGGATTTTCTTATTTCTTGCCATCTGGACTCCTTGAAGCTCCATCGAAATACATCTCCCATCCTTTCTGGATTTCTACTTGCATAACCTCTTCATCTGGTAAATCAGTTACTAGAGGTGAGTCATCAGGTATAGGATGTGCTGCCAAAAAATCTGCTAGAGCCTGCCCCTTTACAGCTCTTTGGGGAACATATTCAATTACGAATTGTTGGAGAATTACAGCCCACTTTGCAATTTTCCCTGAAAGTATGGGCCGTGAAAGTATATATTTCAAGGGGTCTGCTCTTGATATCAACTTGACTTCGTGTTCCAAGACATAGTGCTTTAGTTTTTGCAAGGCAAACACCAAGGCAAGACATGTCTTTTCGATAGGAGAGTAATTGGCTTCTGCCCAACCAAAGTACGACTCAAGTAATACAAGGCATTTTCTTTCCCATGCTCATTATGTTGTGCCAACAGTGCCCCTAACGAACCATCCAAGGCTGTTATGTACAACAAAAGTGGTTTCCCTTTTATTGGGCTCATGAGAACTGGAGGCTTCAAAAGATACTCCTTAATACTATTAAAAGCATTTTGGCACTGCTGATCCCATTCAAATGGAACACCCTTTTTCATCAATCTTGAGAATGGCAAACATCGACCAGCCAAGTTAGAAATAAATCTTCTAATATAGACCAATCTCCCTTGTAGCCCCTTCAATTCCCTCAAATTTTGTGGAGGAGGCACTTCAGCAATGGCTTTAATCTTGGTAGGGTCAATTTCAATCCCTTTGTTTCGAACCACAAACCCTAGAAATTTTCCTGATGAAACTCCAAATGCACATTTTAGTGGGTTCATCTTGAGTTTGTACCTCCTCAAACGTTCGAAGATTTTTCTCAAATCTTCCACATGGTTTTCCTTTTCCTTTGTCTTGACGACAAGATCATCAACATAGCATTCGATGGTGTCATGGAGCATATCACCAAAAATTACAGTCATCGCCCTTTGATACGTGGCCCCAGTATTTTTCAGGCCAAAAGGCATTACCTTATAGCAAAAGACTCCTCTCAGAGTCCTGAATGCAGTCATTTCTTCATCTTCAGGTGCCATTCGGATTTGATTGTATCCTAATTATCTATCCATAAAAGACAAGGTTTCATACCCAGTAGTTGCATCTACAAGAAGTTCAGTGATGGGCAAAGGAAAGTCATCTTTAGGACAAGCCTCATTGAGATCACGGAAATCAATGCAAACCCTGATTTGACCATTCTTTTTCTTGACTGGCACTATGTTTGCTAGCCAGGTTGGATATTTGACTTCCCTGATGAATCCTGCATTGATAAGCTTGTCGACTTCAGCTTCAATTTGGGTTGTAAGCTCAAGTCGAGTTCGCCTTTGAGGCTGTTTAACTAGCCGTTTCTCAGGGTGAATTGCAAGCTTATGGACTGCAATCTCTGGATTAAGACCAGGCATCTCACTGTAGTTCCATGCAAATATGTCAGGATATTCCCTTAAAAAGGAAATATATTGCCGAGCTTCTTCTTCCTTTAAATTTGCACTAATGAAGGTTGGTTTGTTTTCTCCTTCATCACCCAGATTTACCTCACGAAGGTCATCCACAGTGGCTTGGCCTCCTGCTTCAAATTCTGTTGGTGCAGGTTGAGCTTCATCTTGGTCAACATCTTCCAACACATCTTGAGTGATAGTCATGTTTACTGGAAATTTTTCCTCATCATCCCGATAGCCTAACCCCTCTGTCCTAGCGGTGATAATACCGCCTTGCTGGATAGCCTGCCTCTGCAAAGGTGTTAATGCAAAGTCAAAGGGTGTCATTGTTTCTGGTATTTTTTCAGGATCTAAACCAACTTTCACCAACATCTGTGTAATTTCTGCACTGAAAGTAGGCTTCTCAAAACTCGAGATGTTTTCTTCTGGCATTTGTTCAACTTTCACTTTCTGTTCAACATCTCCAAGTGAGTGAAATATGATGGGTTTCGATCCTTTTCCTTTAGAAGGGACCACAATCTTATTATATTTCTCCACATAGGTGCATTCTGTCCTCCTTAATGGCAATGTGAACTCACTCTTAAGATCCAAAATTGGATTTATTGGGGCTAGAGCCTTTGCCCCCAGTTTCCTTTCAGACTTTGGCACATATCGAAAAGTTCTTTTTGTTGAAACTGGAGTAGACTCTAGAGCTTCTTTGACATTCGGAGTATCTTCAGACTTTTTCACATCTTTTCCCTTTCTTTGTGAAGTTTTTGTATAGAAGCGAGCATCAGCATAGTAGGCCTTTACTTCTCCAAATGGATCATTGTCAGCCACAATTGTCCCCTCTTTTTTGGGTGAAGGCAACGGGTACTTAATACATTGGTGATAAGTTGACGGCACTGCATGATGATTATGCATCCATGGTCTCCCAAGCAAAGCATTGTAAGAGGTGTCTACATCAATAACCAAGAACTCAGTGCTTTCTTCAATATCCCCAAACTTGGTTCGCAATTCAATTTTCTCCATTGGGCGTTGCTCGTTCTGATTAAATCCTTGAATGACCAAACGACTTGGGCGAAGTTGTGAAATTCGAACCCCTAATAAGTTTAAGGCCCTCCGAGGCAGGAGGTTTACCGCAGATCCTCCATCAACCAGAATTCGAGAAATTTTCACATCATGGATAAGCCCAGTGATAAACAAAGGCCGATTATGGTCTGTCATTTCAGCAGACATGTCTTTGTCACCAAAGGTTACCATAGCTATGTGTACGGGGAGCAAATATTCCGGCAAGCCCATACTCCTTTCTTCCAAGCTTCGTTTTTGTCCGATCACCTGTGGACACAACGGCGGTGAGCTACCCGGCGGTGTGTGGCCGGAAAACCCCTCCGATGATCAAGTTAGCACACACCTTGGGATAGAGAGAGAAAAAGGAGAGAGTGTTTGAGTGTAAGTATTTCTTACAAAAATGTTCGTCTGTCCGTATGGGGGGCGCATACATGCTTATATACCTTCTGTGCCCCAAATCTACCCCCAATGATCTCTCGACACGTGGCTCTGCTATTCCATCCGTCAGCACAAATCTTGCTGAACATCACCTAATCCAACTGCCTGCCCACTCTGCTGGGAGCTCGGCAGCTGAGCTTCTCCATCTCGGCTGTATTCCAATAGCTAAGCTCAACGAGGACCGAGCCCGGCTGCATCCCGGCACGACCGAGCTCAGGACAGCTCATGCAGGTTGGCCGTCGGCCTTACTGCCGAGCAAACACAAGTAGCTCGGTCCAACCACGCCTTTCCTTGCCGCTGGTCTACTTGCCTGACCGACTTCGACACATGAAGCTAGGTAGCTCGGTCGAACCACGCCTTGCCTTAACCAAGCAAGTCCTTTCAAGATAGGACCGTTCTACCTCGGCCCACACCTTGTTCGGCCCAAATCTGTCCGGCCCAATTCCAGATCATAAATCTCCCTCTTAATTGCCCCTTAATTCAGGCCGCGCTAGCGTGACTGGGATTATTCATTCCGACCGGGATAATCTCTTCCTCGGTCCACAACTTGCAAGAGACCAACCGGGCTAATATCCGCACTCGGTTTCTCGTCTTGCTCGGTTGACGCCTCATCTGACCTTCCTGTATCTTGACTTGCTCGGTCGACGCCTCATCTGACCTTTCTGTCTCTTCAACTCTGACGCTGCCATTAATGGGGACACGTGTCCATCTCCCATTGGCCCTCGAGCGGCCAACCCAGCCGTCCGTTGGCATTCAAATTTTTGGCGGTTTTTCTTGCCTATATGAACGCCATACATCCCTTCCTCCCATTCCTATTGCATCTCTTCAAGCCCTCAATTGTTTCAGAGCTCAAGCAACCCCAGCCAAGCTTCGTCCCTGCCATTCCCAGCATTTGTGCTTGAAGAAGCAGGCCTCGCCCTCGACTGGTAAGTTCCTTGAGCCCCAATTTTGCTATTTCAATAGGTGTTTCAAATGTTTAGGGCACTAAACACATAGTTTTTAGGATATAGGCACCCAAAATCCTCCCAAACCCTTAACTGTTCTTGGTGTTCTTCACTTTTCCTGAAGAACACTGAAGATCTGGGGCGGACCGGGCTCCAGATCTTCATTTGATCCAAAAAGCCAATCTGACCGAGCAAATAACCAGTTTGTCCCAACCTTAGTAAAAACCAGGATAGCAAAGGGACCTGGCCGCTCGACCGGGCTAACATCTGGTCCGCTTGGGCGACCGTGCTCCTTGGTTAGCCTTTACAACCGAGGTGGTTTCACATTCCTCATGACCGAGCTAAAGTCAAGCTCATTTTGCGCGACCGCGCTCACACTTACAATTCATTGCCATCCTTTTTCCTGCAGAGTCCAAGGGGACCACTGCCTAAAAATTGGGGCTCCCAAAGACCGAGCAGCCATCAATACACCAGACAGTGCCAAACCTTCTCAGCCGAGCTAACTTAGCCGGTTTCACATGGGGAAATTCCGTTTCCTCGTCGATACTCCGGCTGCGCTGGCCGCATTCAGGGAGGAGTACGGTATCCCGGCCGACGTCCACCTTGAGCTTGCGCCAATTGAAACAACCCCTTGGGGCAGACTAGACCAGTGCCCCTTTACCGTGCTGTCCATCATAAAAGGAGGCCTCCGCTTCCCGGTCAACCCATTGATGACCGAGTTTCTACGCCGGACTAAACTTGCGCCCACACAAGTATCAACGAACACTTACCGTATTATCAACGGCGTCAACGAGCTTAACAACCGGCTAGGCACCAACCTAGGTTTGGCCGAGATATTGAGACAATACACACTTGGGCACACCGGGGATGGCCTCACATATTACTTAAAAATCCGACCGGGCAAAAAGAAAATAGTGACCGGCACCCTAGATAAAGACCTTCATGACGATGACTTTTTCTGGGTGTCCGGCAACTATGAACCAGCCGACGTACCGGGCTGGGCGATTAGCAAGAACTTTGGTTCCACATGTAAGCCGCGCTAATTTGCTCGGTTATCTGCCTTGCTTCAATATTCTGTACTTAACAACTTTTCCTGTTTCTTTTGCAGCAATTCAAGCCTTACAAGCCAACTACCAATTTCCCAACGTTGAGGCCATCCGGACCGTGCTTCGCTACAACCACCGGGATTGTAACGAGCTACTCGGCTACACCCCCACTTACAGATATTCAGCTCCACGCCAGAGTAAAGTAACAGACTTTCTCCGTGCTCCATCACGTCCTCCAGACCCAACTCTGCCAGACGTTCCACTAATCCGGTTGACAGAAGCCGAAGAGATGGCGAAAAGAAGTCGCATCAAAAACTTGCTCACGGCGACCTCAGCCGAGATACCGAGCATTGTTACCCGCTCCCCCGCTGCCGATCAATCCAGCGGCCCCGTGGTTGCCTTGGCATCTCCAGCCGCTAGGCAAACCAGACAGGAAACTCGCCGAGCTGGCAAAAGACCTCGCGCAGATCCATCTGCCGAGCTAGTTGCCGAGTTAACCACCGAGCAACTTGCCGACACGGTCGACCCCATTCCAGCATGGCGGCCGCAGCTAAAGCACCGGGGCAAAGAGATCCTGGCTAATGCTTCCGTCAAGGCCGACAAGGAGCACTTGCTTGCCTTCGACCTTTCAAAAGCTCTTCTGCTGCTGAGCGACGTGGTTGGCAGCGACCACGTCCCTGACACCCGGTTGGTGAAATCAACCGTGAAGTCCATGACCAGGGTAAGAGTCTCAATCCTCTACTGAAATTTTTACAAGTGTTTGCACGGTTTCTTCTCTGATCAAATTTCCTTCTTGCAGGCCATCCAAAAGCAGCACTTGGTCATGGAGCGCATCCATCGACTACGGCAGAAGGCGAATGACACCGCCAGCCAAGTCCAGAGCCTTTAGACCGAGCTCGGCCGAACAAAATCATCACTTGAAATCACCAATGCTGACAACAACAGGTCAACAACAGGTTGCTCGGCCAGCTTGGTGAAGCCGAGAAGAAGAAGAATGAGCTCCAGGCCGACCTGGATGCTCTCAAGAAATCAAGGAAGAAGGATTGCCAAGATGCCAACAACGCCGGCTTCAATGAAGCCGAGGACAACTACAAGAAGCAAGTCTTCGCCACTCAAGACATTTACTTCAAAGCCGGCTGGAAGTCTGCCTGCGAACATCTCGGTCAAGGCCTAGACACCGACGTGTTTGCCACTCCGCCGTCTGCCTTCCTACCGACCTATCTCGTGCCATATGCCAACGACGTCTTCAACGTATTGCAAGCTGAGGCCAAGGAAGGTCTTGAAGAAGGGGCTGAGTCAGATGCTGAGGGAGAGGACCAACAAGAGCAGGAGCAGCCCGGCCGGACTGAGCCCGGTGCCCAAGACCAATCTCCAACTGTAGATTTAGAGGCAACCGGGGATGAGTTCGCCAACCTCTCCCCCTTGGCTTAGTTTTTTTTTCTGTGGCTTTTTGTAACCGGGCTGTCAGCCCCACCTCTTGTACTTATTTTTGATCAATGAAATTGTTGCTAAATTTCATCAAGTGTTTGAGCGGTGTCCATGCCTCATAACTTCAGCCGAACAAAGCACCTCGGCGAGACAATCCACTTTAATTAATTCATACAATCGAAAAAGGCATCTCGGCGTATATCACAGAAAACATCAACTCTTTCAACAGGAAATAAACATCTCGGTTGAGAGTAACTAAGTTGAACAAAACATCAACGCCTTCAATCAGAATAAATCATCTCGGTTGGTCATAACTATGTTGAACAAAACATCAACTCTTTCAGCCGGAATAAACATCTCGGTTGAGTTGAACAAAACATCAACTCCTTCAACCGGAATAAATCATCTCGGTTGGACATAACTTAGTTGAACAAAACATCAACTCTGCCAACCGGAGTAAACATCTCGGTTTAATTCTGAGAGTGAACAAAAACATCAACTCTGCCAACCGAGAAAATCATCTCGGTTTAATTCTAAGTTGAACAAAACATCAACTCTCAACCGGAGAAAATCATCTCGGTTAGGGTGCCTAAGTTGAACAAGACATCAACTCTTTCAACCGGAGTAAACATCTCGGTTTCTGAAGTTGAACAAAACATCAACTCTTTCAACCGGAGTAAACATCTCGGTTTATTCTGAGAGTTGAACAAAACATCAACTCTGCCAACCGGAGTACACATCTCGGTTTTATTCTGAGAGTTGAACAAAACATCAACTCTGCCAACCGGAATAAACATCTCGGTTTTATCTTCTAAGCTGAGCAAATCACAAACTCGATTTATCGGAACACATCATCTCGATTTTTACATCAAAACAACAATCTAAATGCTAAAGCAAAGAAGAGACACTTCTATATATTAACAAAAAGAATTACATTCTGAAGTGTAAGGCAAAAAAATTCCTTTGCACAAAAAGAAAGCTAAAGCTAGAAATAATACAGTTTGAGGTTGGCCACATTCCATGGCCGGGGTATTGTTCTACCATCCAGATCCTCCAAGTGGTATGCCCCCTTGCCCGCCAAACCGGTTATCTTGCAGGGTCCTTCCCAATTTGCCCCTAGTTTGCCTTCGCCTGGCACCAGCGTATTGCCCATGACTTTCCTCAAGACCCAATCACCTACTTTGAACGGTCTGGGGTGCACAGTTTTGTTGTATTTCCTTGAAAGTTCTTGTTGATAGGCGGCCACGTGGATGAGAGCCTTCTCCCGATGCTCTTCCACTAGATCCAGTTCCAGGTCAATGGCCTCGGCGTTCAGCTCGGGCTCAAAACTTTCGCTTCTGAGTGTGGGCATGCCAACTTCCAAATGAATGACCGCCTCCATGCCATAAGCCAAAGCAAATGGAGTTTCCCCGGTAGACCGTCGAGGGGTTGTTCGGCATGCCCAAAGGACGCTGGGGAGCTCCTCAGCCCACTTTCCCTTTGCCTTCTCCAGCTGTTTCTTCAACCCATCAAGGATGGTCTTGTTTGACGCCTCGGCTTGACCATTGGACTGCGGGTAAGCCGGAGTAGAGTTGTAAAATTCAATCTTTAAATCTTCACAAAACCCTCTGAAAAGGCGACCGTCAAACTGGGTGCCATTATCAGAAATCAGAATTTTGGGAACGCCAAAACATGTGACGACATTCTGCCAGACAAACCGCTTCACGTCTTTCTCCTTGATTGTTGCCAAGGGCTCAGCTTCAACCCATTTGGTGAAGTAATCTGTGGCCGCGATGAAGAATTTCCAGTTTCCTGGTGCTGCTGGGAGCGGCCCCACTATATCTAGCCCCCACATTGCAAAAGGCCAAGGACTGGTAAGGGGAAGAAGTTCACTGGCCGGCTGGTGGATCTAATGGGCGAATTTCTGGCACTTTTCACACTTGCGAACATACTTTTGTGCGTCGGCCTGCATGCACAGCCACCAGTAGCCCTGCGAAATAGCTCGGTAGGCCAGCGACCTGCCCCCTATATGACTGCCACAGATGCCTTTGTGAATTTCGTACAAGAAGGCCTCCACGCTACTCAGGTGCACACACTTCAGGTAGGGACCGATGAAAGATTTTTTGTATAAAACACCGAATGGAGAGAGCCAAAACCGCTCTGACTTCACCCGCACTTTATGTGCTTCCTTCTTGTCGGCTGGAAAAGTCCGGTCTTTGAGAAACAGGATTATAGGGTCCATCTAGGAAGGACCTAGCGCGGCGCAGAGTACATCCGTCTGCCCGGCTTTTTCAATGTTGGGCCACGGAAGGAATTCAATCAAAAGAGGGTTAGGAGATGTACTATCAATCATAGAAGCTAGGCCGGCCAACTCATCTGCTCGGCTGTTTTCTTCACGGCCAATCTGTTGGACTCTGATCGCCTGAAATCGCTTGATGTAGTCCCTAACCAGGGCTTGGTACTTCGCCATTCTGTCATCCTTTGCCTCGTAAACCCCAGAGACTTGGTTAACCACAAGCTGGGAGTCACTGTAAACAATTAGCTCGGATGCTTGCATCTGGAGCGCGCTCTTGAGCCTGGCCAAAAGCGCCTCATACTCGGCCTCATTGTTGGATGTTGGGAAGCCAAGGGTGATAGAATGTTCAATAGTCAGGCCATCCGGGAAGATCAGAACTATACCTAGCCCGGCACCGTGACGGTTTGAGGCCCCATCAACAAAAAGTTTCCACATCTCCCCCACAAAGAGTTTCCAACATTCTGAGGGGTCCTGAGAGGCTCGAAGGTTGATGGTATCACGGTTGCTCGGCTGTTCGGCTTCAAGTTCTGTGCTGATTGGTTCCACTTCAGCCCCCTTTGGTGATTCGACACCGGACTCAGCAAGTTGATCTACAATGCCTAAGTCCGTAGGCGAATCTCCAGGTTGCAGTATTACGACAGCCGCAGGCTCTGTGCTGAGTGGTTCCATTTCTTCCCCCCTTGGTGATGCGGTACCGGACAGAGCAGGTTGGTCGGTGATACCCAACTCCGTCATCGCATCACCGGGCGGTGGAATTGTACAATCTGAGGGTGCTTCGGTAGGGCGCGCAAATTCCGCGTCGCCAACTCCACCAAGTTGTTGTGTCTCGGTCAGGCTTGCATTCACCTCCTCATCTGCCGCGGCAATATCGATCGGGCACACCGGATGAGTTCCAGGTGAGAATTCAGCAACGAAATCGACCAAGGTCTGGGCTTTTATAGCAGTGCGCGGCTGGAACTTTACATCAAATTGTCCCAATTCGACCACCCACTTGAGAATTCGACCAGAAAAGTCCGCCCGTTCGAACAAAGCCTTAAGGGGGAACTCGGTTAGAACGATGATGGTATGGGCGTGGAAATAGTGAGCTAACTTCCTTGAAGCCATCATCAATGCCAACGCAAGTTTTTCCAACAGCAAGTATCTCAACTCAGCCGGTAGCAAGGTCTTACTAACGTAGAAGATTGGGAGGTGCTTGATTCTTTCAGCTCGAATAAGCACCGCACTGACTGCATGCTGTGAAACGGCAAGGTAAAGGTAGAGTTCCTCGCCGAGCTTCGGTGTAACCAATAGTGGCGCCGAAGACAGATACTCCTTCAGCTCGGCCAAAGCCCGGTCACACTCTTCATCCCATGAGAACTTTGATTTTAATGCCTGAAAGAAAGGGCGGCAGCGATCTGATGACCGGCTTATAAATCGATTAAGCGCGGCGGCCATTCCGGCCAGATGCTGCACGTCCTTAGCTGAGCTAGGCTGCTTCAACTCCTGTACGGCTCTGATCTGCGTGGGGTCTGCTTCGATGCCTCGGTTTGTGACTAGGAATCCCAAAAAAATTTCGGATCCCACGCCGAAGGCACACTTAGACACATTCAAGCGTAGCTTATGCTTTTTGAGAATGGCAAACATCCCGGCTAAGTCGGACAAGTGGTCTGCTTGATGCCGGCTTTTAACCACCATATCATCAATGTAAGCCTCTATTGTTCGGCCCAGCAAAGGTGCAAACATCTTGGTCACCATCTCTGAAAAGTTGCCCCGGCGTTCTTCAAACCAAAAGGCATGACTCGGTAGCAGAAGAGTCCCCTTGGAGTCGTGAAGGAGGTGATTTCTCGGTCGGGCCCATGCATTGCAATCTGATGGTAGCCTGGTAGGCATCCAAGAAACTGAGCCTGTCATGCCCAGCCGTCAAGTCCACAAGCTGGTCAATTCTGGGCAGGGGAAGCTGTCTTTCGGACAAGCTCGGTTGACTGTCTTGTAATCGACACAAACTCGCCACTTCCCATTCTTCTTGGGCACCACTACCGTGTTGGAGATCCACCGAGGGTAGTGCACTTCTTGAATCGCTCGTGCCTCAAGCAAGTTTTTTACTTCCTTGCAACTACCTCGGCGTGATGCAGGGCTGATCTCCTTGTGGCTGTATGACTGGCTTTGCTCCGAGGAAGACGTTGAGGTGATGGCAGATAAAACTTGGATCGAGGCCGGGCATGTCGTAAGGTGACCATGCGAAGACTTCGATGTTGGCCATCAAAAACTCAACCATCTCGGTCCTTTCTTGGGCAGTAAGGCTGGAGCCGAGCAAGAAGAACTTGTCCGGCTGCTCCGTATCAACTCGCACCTCCACCAATTCCTCAACGGCTTTGTCTTCTGCCTTAGTGCCCACATCGTCAAGAACTCCCCGGTCTTCCGGTCCTTCTATCATTTGAACGAAGCCTTTGGCAGCTCGGCTCCCGTTCACTGCCACGAAGCACTGCTTTGACATGACTTGATCTCCCCAAATCTCCTCGATTGCCCCCATAGCCGAGGGGAATCTCATCACCTGATGGTAGGTCGACGCCACGGCTTGCATAGCGTGAAGCCATCCTCTTCCAAGAATCAGGTTATAAGTAGAAGGCACTTGTAACACCCAGAACTCCACTTGCTTGACCACGGATCCCACTTTGACCGGCAGGATAATCTTTCCTAAAGACCACTCTGGTTGCGAGTTGAAACCAACCAGTGGCGAAGTTGCCGGAGCCAAGTCCGTATCCCGGAGCTTGAGTTGTTTGAACGTGTCGTAATACATGATCTCAACCGAGCTTCCCTGATCGATCAAGATCCGCTTGACATCAAATTCCTTGACGCGGAGCGTCACTACTAAGGCATCGTTGTGCGGCATCTGAATGCGCTCTAAATCCCTTGTGGAGAAGCTGATGACATCTTTCTCTTCGGTTTTTCCCTTCTTGATCACAGGCTGAACAGATAAGACCTCCCTCATGTGCTCTGCCTTCTTGATCATACCTCGGAGCTCGCACACACGTGCCGTTTCCACTATGCCGTGGATGACATTAACAACCCCTTGTGGAGGCGCATCTCGGTCATCCAGTCCCTGCGGGTCAACTGGAGCTTGATTTGCCTTTACGCCCCCATCAATGTAAAGGTCCAGGTGTCCGGCTACGACTAGCTCTTCCAAGTGTTGCCTCAAAGGCAAACAATCCTCTGTCCGGTGGCCGCGCTCCCGGTGAAACGTGCAATGGTACCGCGGATTGAAGCCCTTCTGACCGTCGCCCAACTTAGCTGGAAACCAGACATATTCCTCGTCACGGATTTCACTAAGTATGCGATAGATCGGAATCTTGAAGACCGTGGTGATGCATGTCCTGGCCTTCAACCTTCTGTTGGCATCGGCTACGTCATCTCGGGGGTAGTCATCCCGGTCATTCCGACGTCCTTTACCCCGATTTTTGCGATTCGAGCCACGGTCCGATTCCTTTGCACAGTCATTTGAGCGGCTGGACTCTTGCCCAACTGCGTGCACTCTGCCGGCTGTCTTCTTGTCTGTTACTACTGGAGTCGCCTTTGCGGTGGATGCTGATGCGTCATCCTCTACTCGGATGTGCTCATTAATGCGCTGCATGAGCTGGCCCATAGATGTCGGCTAGTGCATGGTAAGCGAGTCCCGCAGTCTATGTCCGACCGGGAGACCACGCTTGTATTGAGTGATTGCAAGGTTAACCGGGCAATCCAAGATCTCATTGAAGGTCTCCCAATATCTGGAGTTGTACGCCTTCAATGTGTCGCTCGGTTCCATCTTGACACTCAGTAGGTGATCAACTTCCTTTGGTGTTTTGGTGTTGGTTTTGAAGCGCGTCACAAAGGCTTCGGCCAACTGATGCCACCTTTCTATGCTCCCCTCCGGCAACCTTTCAAACCATTTCAGGCCCAGTTCGCCTAAACTTGACGGGAAGATAAGGCACATAAGTGCGTCATTCCGCCTATGTCCGGCCATAACCTGTCGGAAGTGGCTTACATGCATGTAGGGATCGGTCTTTCCATCGTAAAGTGTGAATTTAGGCTGGTGGAAGCCTGCCGGCAGCGGTGTTGTTTCAATCTCTAGGGAGAAAGGGGTGGCGCTTAGCCTCGCCAAGTCTGAATCTACATGGAGCGGCGCTACTTGGCGGGGTGGAGGCATTCCGACCTCCTCGCTGGCGTGAACTCCGTAGGATAGCCGCTGGAACGCCGGCACCCTCTGAGCCTCCCGCCGGCGAGCTCGTTCCTTTAAGACTGCCCGCAAATCTTCTGAACGAGCGGAATAGGAGTACCTCGACGTCGTCGCCGGACGTGAGGGCTGGTAAGTGCTATCTTGCGCGCTGGACTTCTCTGCACGCACGTCGGAATCACCAACCTTGTAACTTCTGGTAATAGAAATGGACGGAGTGTGTCGCTGACTCTGACTGCCTGAACGGCGGGGTTGGGTGCGCTCACTGTGGTCTCCCACTCCAGCTACACCCTTCCCTTTCACATGCTGCTTCAGCTCCTCCATCTCCGCCATCATCCGGCGGATGACAGCGTCCTGGTCCCTGAGCTTGTGTTCCAAACGTCTCGCATGTGATTCTCTCCGTCGCCGATGACCGTTTGGGCTCCGTGAATGACCATAGCTCCTTCTGCGCTTATCCTGCGCGTCTCCCGACTGCCCTCCTGGGAATGTCTCCAAGTCCGCCATTGGAGGGATGATGGTATGACCTTCTCTCCGTCTGCCTGACTCCGAAGTAACTCCGTCGATGGCGGACAACGGAATCTCCTCGTTGTTTGCCATAAACGGCGATCAGACGAGCCTAGAAGACAAGGTTGTCTGCAAAACTTCCCACAAACGGCGCCAATTGTACGGGGAGCAAATATTCTGGCAAGCCCGTACTCCTTTCTTCCAAGCTTCGTTTCTGTCCGATCACCTGTGGACACAACGGCGGTGAGCTACCCGGTGATGTGTGGCCGGAAAACCCCTCCGATGATCAAGTTAGCACACACCTTGGGATAGAGAGAGAAAAAGGAGAGAGTGTTTGAGTGTAAGTATTTCTTACAAAAATGTTCGTTTGTCCGTATAGGGGGCACAGACATGCTTATATACCTTCTGCGCCCCAAATCTACCCCCAATGATCTCTCGACACGTGGCTCTGCTATCCCATCCGTCAGCACAAATCTTGTTGAACATCACCTAACCTAACTGCCTGCCCACTCTGCTGGGAGCTCGGTAGCCGAGCTTCTCCATCTCGGCTGTATTCCAATAGCTAAGCTCAACGAGGACCGAGCCCGGCTGCATCCCGGCACGACCGAGCTCGGGACAGCTCGTGCAGGTTGGCCGTCGGCCTTACTGCCGAGCAAACACAAGTAGCTCGGTCCAACCACGCCTTTCCTCGCCCCCGGTCTACTTGCCTGACCGACTTCGACACATGAAGCTAGGTAGCTCGGTCGAACCACGCCTTGCCTTAACCAAGCAAATCCTTTCAAGATAGGACCGTTCTACCTCGGCCCACACCTTGTTCGGCCCAAATCTGTCCGGCCCAATTCCAGATCATAAATCTCTCTCTCATGCATGTAGTTGCCTTCTCTTAATTTCTACCCTCGATTTCTTTGTGGAAATCCTCTGGCTTGGACAGGGCATATATTAAAGGCTTTCGAAGCTCTGGAGACATTTTTAGTGCATCATATATGCTCAACAATGCTGGAATTTTCTTTAGATGAGCTAGTACATCATATTTCACTTGCTCTTCCTCCAGCAAAACCTGTGGAACTTCTGACGTTTGAGGGTCCTGAGGATTTCGTAATTTCCTCCGGTAGGTCAAGTAAGTCTGGCATACTTCAGCAACCGCCTTTTCGTTGACCTTAACTTCTTTTATTCCCTCACTTATTTGGACCATGTTAACTGGTCCAGCTGCAGGGTGGTCATCATCATCAGTCACTTCTCCCTCTTCCTGGAGTTGCATTCTTCTTCCATTTCTTAGGTACCGGGAGTCACGCCTATAAAAGCATTGAGATTCTTCAAAACCATTCTTCATGGCCTCCCAACTAGGCACCACGACTCCATCGAGGGAGCAATACCAGTCAAAGGCGATCCCCTCTAAGGAAATGGGGAATTGTTTTAGGCAAAGTGCTTGATTTTGAGCTATTTCTCCACACTGTTTCAAAAAACGCCTAATATGTTTTTGAGGATCTCCATACCCCTCATATAGGACAAAATTTGGAAGTTCGTATCCTTCAAGAAATGGTGTTTGCTCTACCCAAAAAGGGAACAAATCCCTTGGGCAATAAGTGCCCATCTCTCGAAGGTCAAGGGCAGTTTCAATCTTCTCCTCATTTGTGCCTTCTATGAAATCATATATTTGAGAAGATGTACCTTCGTTATCCAAATGTTCTGACATCTCAATTTCTATTGGCCATGGTTTATAAAATGTCCTATAGAATCGATCAGCCATGGTGTCCCAATCTGGGATTGAATTAGGTGGTAGGCTGAAGTACCAATCTGCTGCCCATCCTTCCAAAGAAAGAACGAACTGCCATAGAAGTAACGCCTGACTTTTTACTGTGTTTCCACATTGTGCAAGGAAACGAACCAAATGGCGCCTTGGACAACCTGTCCCATTATATAAAGGAAAACGAGGTACTGCATATCCTCGTGGGAACTGAACCCATTCGACCCAATTAGGGAAAGGGTGTCCAGAAATTTGATTTCTTTCAATAATCAAATTTTGATGGGCTTCAAAACCCTCATCTTTCAAAGAGACTGTTACTTTTGCCTGATGTTCTGCTTCCCTTCTAGCTTCAATTTTTTCTTTCTCATCATCACCTGGATTGCGAATGATATGTATTTCTCGTTCTTCAAAATTTACATCCACAGTGATGACATTACAAGGAAAGTCAAAGTGGTCACTTGATACACCTTCTCCATCGTATGTCCTAGCTGGGGATGTGTATGGTGAACCATCAGGAGAAAAGTCAAGGTCCCAATCTTCATTAGGATCCTCAACTTGAGATAACTTTGCTTGTTTATTTGAATGCTTCCATACTTCATCATCCAACATACACCTGCCATTCACCTCATCATTCTTGAAGTGTAGTCGTTTTTTTGCCTTTTTCACAAGCTCAGAGTCGGACCTACACCCAGTGTCTCCTTGTTCTGCTCCCCGTACATATTCTGGAGTACTTTGATAGTACATTGGTGGTACTGGCGAATACTCTGGAGAAAAGGCTTCTAGTGTATACTCTGGAGAAGCTGGTGTATATTCTGGAGAGGCTGGTGTGTATTCTGGAGAAGTTGGTGTATACTCTGGAGAGGCTGGTGTGTATTCTGGAGAAGTTGGTGTATACTCTGGTGAGTCAGGTATGCAAATAGGAGATGTAATGCAATCTCCTTCCCTAACTTTTGAACCAACTTCACCCTCATCTTCCTTGTCATCACTCAAAACAATGATGGTTAGGCAAGGGGCCAAAGTAAACTTTTCCTCCCTTCTTTTATCAAAGTATGTCTGCAACTCCACAGATTGAAATTTTGAAGGTAGAAATTCCTCCAATGTGACTGGGACAAGAGGACCTTGCTCTAACTGCTCATCAGGGACCAATTTCTCCCATTTTTCCTTCTTTGGGTTCTTTCCTTTTCTCTTACTTACTTTGGCTTTTTTCTGTTTCCTTGAAACTTTTGGTTTTTGCTTTTTGGAAACTTTTGGCCCTTGTGTTGTTGAATCAACCACACTTCTAGCTTTCACTGTGGCATTTTGTTTTTTCTTCATGCTTTTTGACTGATAAACAACCCATTCACCTTCATTATCATTGTCGATAGTGATTGGATTAGCAGATGCTTTCTCTTGAGGAAGGAGTTCGATAATTTTAGAGTCCAAAAGTTCTTGAATTTTATCTTTCAGAACAAAGCACTCTTTTATCGGATGGCTAATCAAACGATGGTAGGGGCAATACTTTGGATCATTGGTCTTTCCTATCTCATGTGGTCTTTTCACCTCAAGGAGAGCAATCAACTTTTGCTCCAACAGATCTTCAAATAGGTCTTCTCCATGAAAGAATATTTTTTCTCCAACCTCTCTTTCATAGTCACCTTTTTAAACTCCTTGGGCTTTTTAGCCCCTACTACAACAGGACCCTTCTTTCTAGTTTCGATTGTAGCTGCAGTCGAGGACTCAACCCTTTCAATGGCCCTAGGCCTCCTTCGTTTAGTTAGATGCAGCTCCATATCATGAGCTTTAGTGCATAGATCATTGAATCCTTCAAAAGTTTAAGCCATAAGAGTCGTAGAGAGCTCATGTCGGAAGTTGTTAAGGCACATCCGAATTAACTCTAATTGCGTAAACTTTTGAGGACAAGCAAATGTCAAAGCTCGCCATCTTGCAATGAAATATGTAACAGACTCATTGTCACGTTGCTTGGTCTCAATCAGTTCTGGTACTCCAACTCGCCTTTGTGTGTTGCAGAACTGTTTGAGGAACTCCTTCACCATGGAATCCCAATTTAGGATTGATCCCTCAGGAAGGTTAGCATACCAAGTAAATGTAGAACTTTCAAGTGACTGAACAAATAGCTGCAGACACAGGGCCTCATTATGGGCTATTGGCCCGCACCTTGAAAGAAAATGAGCCACATGTTGTCTTAGATCTCCTGTTCCATCAAACATTTTGAAATCTGGTTGGGAAAAACCAAAAGAGAATGGAACAGCATCTACCCATGCTGGGTAAGGTTTTGTAATTATTCGAAAGTTCTCATCATCTTTTTCTTTGACTTTCTTTACTTGTCTCCTCACCATATCATCAATCATGGCCATAAGCATTGGATTCATACAACCACTGGTTAGATCGAAGTAACAAGGACCATTGCCCCCTGGGGCTAGTGTGCTTTGTATGCCTACAGATGTCCCACAATAGGTTGTGTCATTTGTTTGGGTGCACTTCCTGGTCCTGTCATTTGGGCCTGCAATTGTTGCATTTGCTCCAACATAGTAGCCATTTCCCGTTCTCTTCTCTCGAGTTGTTCTTGTAGGGCCACCACTTTTTCCTTGAGACCTTGGTCTTGTTGGACCTGCGAATTTTCACCTTCTTTCTCAACCTCAGTCATCATAACTGCGACTTTGTTGATATCTTTCAATTCATTGTTTCCAATATTCGTTGAAACAAACGAGATAGAATCATCTTGTTCGTATAAAGGATTATCAACCCCCACAACATTACTTATATTTGAAGCATCTGACTGCGATGCTTTGTTTTGAGCCTGACGGGTTATGGACCTTGTTACAGGCCCTTTTCTTATTCCCTCCATAGATAGTTCAACCAAAGTAGAAATATTTCCCAAGGGTTGCTTACCCTCCTCCACCTTGGATTTTTCAACAAAGACAGGACTTTCAATTTGTTTTTGGGATTCATCTTTCAAGAGAGCCCTTCCAATAGCTTCTATAACATTTGTTGTCACTGTTCTTAGTTCCAGTTTCTTTAAGGCCTTATTTCTTCTTCGCCTTTGTCTTTTCGAAACTGGACCGGATGACATATCAAGTTGAGCCCCTAGGGGCATAGAAGGAACCGTTTGCGTTTTTGCAAACTCCTCATGAATTTTCAAAACAGTCCCTACATTTTTAGAGCGGACCAATTGATGTTGATTCAAATCCTGTTGGGCCAACAGGTGTTCCTTATTCGAACTTTGTCGGGACAACGGATGTTCCTTATTCTGTCGGGCCAACGGGTGTTCCTTATTCGAACCCTGTCGAGCTAACAAGTGTTCCTTTGGCTCTTGAGAGTTGACTGAGATTTGGTTTGACCGATTTTGTGCTCTGAACAGAACTATCGGTTCGTAGGCCGCAATTGTTTTTTCAACAACAGGGGCCTTTTTTCCATCAACAGGAGTTTGGGTCATTACCCTCCTCCCAATGGCCCTAATGATGGCCATGTTTTCAGTAGAGGCTTTCTTCTGGGCAAACTCCACCATTTTAATGGAGTCTTCTACCCTTTTGAGTAGTTGGGCCACAACATTTTTTGTTGCCCCCGTTGAAGCTGCAACAAAAGTCGTAGTTGCAAACTGATTAGCCTCCTTTGCTTGAATTAGAAAGCTCTTCGTTCGGGCTGTGGCCCTCACAATTGCGTACTGCTTAGACGCTTTCACATAATCTTTAGTAATCTTTCTCAAACTTTCAGCTTTCTGGAGAAGTGTGACTTTCTTTGTCACACCAATTACCTTCGGGACAGCCAAGAGCTTTCGCTCCGGAGCCCCTTGGGTGATAGGGGAAAGAAGTGCATCTTTTCAGGATTTCGTTGGTTCTACCTTTGGGACAGCCAAGAGCATTCGCTCCGGAGCCCCTTGGGTGATGGGTGCTATCTCCACCCTTGGTGATTTCAGAACCACTGGATTGTAGGTTTGTCTCCTGACAGTTGCTTCAGCATTCCTATAACAAAAGAATACATCAGTAAGTTTCAACTATGTACATATATATATATATTTGTTTTTTTTTTTGTTCTTCAAAAGATGGGAGGAGAAATAAGTCCCACTGGGCGTGCCAGAATTTGTAGACACAAATTTTAAAACATGAAGTGTTTCAACACATTTCAAAATTTATGTTACAAATGTCCACTGTTTAGTTTTTGGACTAAACAGTGTTGATTATTTGAATAGCAGGTTCTTATTTCCGATCTGTATTTCAGATCGTTAATTACACATTTTATACAAATGAAACCTCCGATTAATGAAGAACAAAATAAACAACAAAAGACAATTTAAGAAAAATAAATATTTTATTGAAATTGTTATGGGTTTTGAACCCTCGAATACAAAATACAATTCTTGGGTTTGGAACCCTTTACCTATTCATCGCCATTAGCGTAGGCTCTTCAGTTCTCTAGGCTTCTCTTCTTCTTTCTTGTAACGATTTCTTTAACTCTCAATTTCTTTCTCTCTCTCTCTGATCTTTTCACTTCTGATTTTTCTCATGCCCCGTCTTGTGTGATGGTCCTCATATTTATGGAGGGCCATCAGATGAAAGGAATGCTTCATCTTCAATTTGAATTTCAAATTGAATGATAACGCCATTTGAATTTTGAATAATAGCGCTATCTGATTAGTCGCATATCTTATTAACCGCATTGATCTTTGGGGTTTCATCCTGTGCGGTGTCATTGCTGTAGGCTCTACAGGTGTCATCTTTCGTAGGCTCCACGTGTCACTTGAGCATCTTGAATAACGTCGTTGAGATACAACGTCGTTTTATTTATGTACTTCAACGGATCATATTGATCTTTTTTTTTAGGAAGTGATTACCTACAACCTTCCTATCATAGGCTCTATACGTGTCATAAATTTAGTTGAAATTTATGTGCCAACAGTGCCTCTCATTTACTATTTTCTACACTGACTATTTTTTATACTTGAGAGATTACTAGCCAAAGAAGGGTGTTTTTCCTTGGTGGGGCTTTCGGTTCACCATCTTGTGCAGAGTTGGCTTGACCCATACAACAAGTGATCGGGCTGTTGTATCTTGGAGGGGACAAATCATAGTTTCGTGGCTGCTGCATCGGTATTTGGGTTCTTCCTACCGCAGTGGGCTTGATCTCTTTACAAAAAACGAGAATCCGTACCTCAGCCTGATCTATTTGCATCTTATTTTCTTTGCATTTTTTATCAATAAAATATAATTTTTCTGGTATTTTCACCAACAATTTTAAGGAGATCAACCATGGAACAAGTATCAGGAAAAAAAAAAAAAAAAACCAATGATGGAATTAGAGATCTCAACAAGCCTTTCAAGTTTAAGGGAGTTCATTTTAAAAGGTGGAAAGGAAAAGTTTTTTTTTACCTCAGCCTTTTGAAAGTTGCATATGTTCTTACCGAGAAGAACCCAAACAAAATCCCAACTGAGGAGATGCATGATGAAGACTACGAGGCACATGAAGCAAAAGTGGCTTCCTACAATACAAATGACTATAAATGTCGCTTTTATCTCTTAAATTGCCTTGCTGATCAATTTTATGATTACTATGACACCACTTACACTTCTGCAAAGATAATTTGGAAAGCTTTACAAACTAAGTATGATACTGAAGAGGTAGGAGCAAAAAAGTATGTAGCTAGCCGCTTTCTTTGCTACCAAATAGTGAATGGAAAATCTTTTGTGGAACAAGCACAAGATTTCCAAATGATAGTTGCAGAAGTAAGATCTGAAAGCATCAAGATTGATGACAACTTGATAGTTTCAGGACTTGTTGACAAGTTACTGCCATCTTGGAGAGAATTCCAAAAGAGCATGCGCCACAAATAAAAGGAGACTTCCTTAGAGACGTTGATCAGTTGAATCCGAGTCGAAGAGGAGGCTAGAGGCCAAGATGCTTTAATAACACAAGAGGGTAATGACAATTCCACTACAACGGTAAACTTTGTTTCATTTATATGTTGTCTTCTATTAATTTTTGGCATGCTCGCTTGTGTCATATTAACAATAAATATGTGGGAATTATGAGTAGTTTAGGATTAATTCTTAAAGTGACAAAAAAAATTGAGAAATGTAAAGTTTGCAGTAGAGCAAAAATTACCAAGAGGCCTCATAAAATGTTGACAAAAATACCGAATTGCTAGAATTATTTCATACTGATTTGTGTAAGTTTGAAGGAATTTTAACTCGGGGTGGTAACCGATATTTTATCACTTTTATTGATGATTTTTCAAAATACACAAACATATATTTATTAAAAAATAAAAGTGATACTTTTGAGAAATTTAAAGAATTCCTTTCTGAAGTGAAAAATCAATTCGGTAAAAAGATTAAGAAAATTAGAAGTGATAGAGGCCGGGAGTATGAATCTCTTGGATTCAACTCTTTTGTTTAGTTATTAGGAATTATTCATAAGACTACTCCACCATATTCACATTCATCTAATGGCGTAGCTGAAAGAGAAAATAGAACGTTAATTGACTTGACGAATGCTATACTTATTGATTATGGTGCTTCCTGAAATCTTTGGGGCGAGGCTATTTTGACAGCTTGCCATGTAATAAATAGAGTGCCACACAAAAAGATTAAAATTGTACCTTATGAGTTGTAGTGGGGGCATAAACCAAATCTAGGTTACTTGAGGGTTTGTGGTTGTTTAGCTTTTGTGAAGTTTGCAAATCCTAAACGACCTAAATTGGGTGAACGAGCTACAAGCCTGTGCTTTTCTTGGGTATGCGTTGCACAATACATCTTATAAAATTTTTGATATGGAAAATAATATTATTTTTAAATCAGATGATGCTATTTTTCATGAAAATAAATTTTCTTTCAAATCTAGAAATAGTAAGGGTCAAATAATTTTTGAAAATATTTTATCCATGCCTAGCTCTTCTATTTTATTTTAAGTTTTTCAAGAACAAGAAAATTCTCAAATCCAACCAAGAAAGAGTAAACAAGCTAGAGTTGAAAAAGATTTTTTGGCCTTGACTATTGTCTTTACAATGTGGAAGAAATTCCTCTTACGTTGCAAGAAGCTCTATCATCACCTGATGCTATTTTCTAGAGAGAGGTTGTAAATGATGAGATAGATTCCCTACTTTCAAATAAAACATGGAAACTGGTGGATTTATCTCCAGGTTGTAAAATTATTGGGTGTAAATGGGTCCTTCGTAAAAAACTTAAACCGGATGGAACTATAGATAAATATAAAGTGAGGCTTGTCGCTAAAAGTTTTAAGCAACAAGTTGATCTTAATTTCTTTGATACTTTTTCTCCGGTTACTAGAGTTACATCCATTAGACTGTTGATAGCAGTAGTTGCAATTCATGATTTAAAAATTTATCAAATGGATGTGAAAACAACATTTTTAAATAGAAATCTAGATGAGGAGATTTACATGGACCAACTTGAGGGCTTTGTGGAGCCTGGCCAAGCAAGCAAGGTGTGTAAGCTAACTAAATCCTTTTATGTTTAAAACAAGCTCTTAAACAGTGGCATGAGAAATTTGATTCCTGCATGCTTGAGAATGGCTATAAGACTAACGAATGTGATAAGTGCATATATTATAAAACTTGTGAGAATGCACATGTGATTATTAGCCTATATATAGATAATCTATTTATCTTTGGCTCTAATTTGCATATTATAAATGAAACTAAAAATATGCTTAATAGTCACTTTGATATGAAAGATCTTGGTGAAACCAATTTTATTTAGAGAATTAAAATTACCAAGACTAAGGATGACATTTTTCTTGATCAATCGCATTATGCTGAGAAAATTTTAAACATATAACTTTCTAGACTGTAAACATATTGCTGCTCCTTTTAATGCAAGCATACAGTTATCTGTTGTAACAAATGAAAAAGAAGTGATTAATCAAAAGGAATATGTTAGCATGATACTGACTGTACTAAACTTGACATTGCATATGCTGTTGGAGTACTTAGCAGGTTTACTAGCAAGCCAAGTCGAGATCATTGGCTGGCCATGGGAAGAATTATGAGATATTTATCTGGTACCAAAAATTATAGTTTGTTTTACAACAAGTATCTTGAGGTACTTGAGGGATACAATGATGCCGATTGGAACACTTTGTCAGGTGATTCTCTCTCTACCTCGGGTTTTATTTTTACCTAGGGTGGTGGTGTTATATATTGGAAGTCTAAAAAAACAGACTATAATTGCTAATTCTACAATGGAAGCATAGCTTATAGCATTAGCTTCAGCATGTGAGGAAACGAATTGGTTGAGAGATTTGTTACATGAAATCCCTTTTTGGGCAAAACCAATTCCTCATGTGTTAATTCGTTGTGATAGCACTGCTGTTATTGGTAGAGTGAACAACCATTCTTATAATGATAAATCTAGACATATTCGAAGGAAACACAGTAATGTGAGATCCTATTTAAGTAATGACATCATAACTGTGAATTATGTAAAATCTTGTGATAATCTTACAGATCCGTTAACCAAGGCCTTGGCGAGAGATAGGGTCTGAAATATATCGAGGGGATGGGTTTGAAACCTATAAAACCATAAGCCATGTATAAGGACACCCAACCTGGAGACCAGAGATCCTGTAACTAGATTCAATGGAAAGAACAAATCATATGGTGGTTGTAAAAAATGCACTCCTTAATATTTTGTTGTCCATCCGTATAATATAAGTGCATTTGTCCTGTAATGTTGGAGGGTTGAGTTTTTATACTCTTAATGAAATTCTGTAGCTCTTGTTAAGTGGGGTGTGTAAATTACAGGAACATCCTTAACAAATTTCACCTATGTAAGCATGGAAGTGGGGCCACTTTCTATGAGAACAAGGTTTATTCTCAAATATGCTCATGAAAACTGGGATTAGCTTAAGGTCGTAATGTGCTGGCTATTAAAAGCTCGTGTCAACACCTGGATTATTATGTGTGAGCAGTAATACTTTATTTCTCCTAAGTAGTCATAGTTTAAGTCTGAGACCACTACTGACTCTGGAGTAGAGGTTTATGTTTCACTAATGAAGGTTCAATGCAGAGCACACCTTCATGATGCATACTAGTCTATCTTTGTTTGGTAATCTCTCTTGTCCTTGTTGATATTAAAATGAGTGGGGGATTGTTAGATCATTTTAATATCTTTTATTTATTTATTTATTTTTGTGACTTTTTTGGTTTTGTTCATAAATCTCATTTTGTTTGGTGATTGGAGATTCATTATTTTTGGTGACCTTTTGTCTTGTTGATGAATGGAGATTAATTGGAAGTTTATGGACTTGGTGGTGAGTTAATATTTGGAGACTCTCCCTTTTCTCTAATTTAATGGTCATTATTATTTTTTGGTGTAAATTGTAAGATCCTAGTGGCCTATAAATAGTTCATTTCATCTACTCTTTTCTACACCAACTATTGTTTTATACTTGAAAGATTACTAGCTAAAGAAGTGTGTTTTTTCTTGGTGGGGCTTTGGGTTCACCATCTTGTGCAGAGTTGGCCTGAACCATACGACAAGTGTGTGATCAGGCTGTTGTATCTTAAAGGGAGTAAGTCATAGTTTTGTGACTGTTGTATTGGTATTTGGGTTCTTCCTATCGCAGTGGGCTTGATCTCCTTAAAGAAAACGAGATATCTGTGCCTCAGCCTAATCTATTTGTATCTCATTTTCTTTGCATTTTTTATCAATAAAATATAATTTTTATGATATTTTTACCAACACTAATTACTAATTATTTATTTAAAACCATGCATAGCACAAGTATTACGCTAGTC
Organism: Camellia japonica; assembly: GCA_030407325.1. Classification (NCBI taxonomy): domain Eukaryota; kingdom Viridiplantae; phylum Streptophyta; class Magnoliopsida; order Ericales; family Theaceae; genus Camellia; species Camellia japonica. The sequence continues at coordinate 19,093,170 of JAPPVO010000059.1, read as the reverse complement.
TTGATTAATTCTGAGAGATCAATCTCACAACCTATTTGCGGGGCCTATTTAAAGCCAAAGCAAATATATAAACATGACCCCATGGAGTTTATTATTTCTAATGGGTATTGAACTTAAGACATAAAAGGGGCACACCCTTAAAACTCAAATTTCATCCACTAGGCAAACCCTTGAAGTTATTCCAATTGTGACCATGCACTTCATCCCTCCGTTGTTATTAATACCTTTAAAGCTCAATCTGCTCAATCTGTGCAATTGTGACATTTATTTCTTATTAAAAACTTAGAACATACAATTGATGTCATAAATAAATAAAAGCCCTCCAATGAAAATGATTAAAATTTAATTAATTATAAATTATTTTTCCTATACATGTCAAACAAATTTTATATTATTATTTAGTTTCAAAATTAAATTTCAATTATTTGTTTTAATTGTGTGTATAGTACAGATACACCGCTAATAATATATATATATATGATAATTTCTATGTTCCTAAACTTATATGTTATATATAAAATATAGGGGTAGGATTTTCTCTAATTCACATTAGTGGATTGACCTATCCAATTCAGCTTGAGTGACTCACTACAAATGATATTATGATGATGTAAAATAAAACAAATTATTTGATAATTAGAGTCATTTTCATTATCTTAGTTTCAAAAATTGGACAATGAATTTTTAAAGTTATATCTATCATATTTTTGTATGATAAAAATAATAAAATTATATGATTTTAATTATCAAATTATCAAATCAATTTGATTAAAAAGGTAAAATTTGGGAGGAATTATATTTAAGTGGGAAAAATTTTAAAAAAAAAATTGTAAATTTATTTATAGTGAGATACAAATGAAAGACTGTAAGAATATAAATATTGATAATTCAAATTATCAAATTATTAAATTTTAATTATACCTCATATATTGATGATAATGTTTTTTCCCTTCTCTATAATTTTCCTAAAATTTGTTAATGTGATTGCTGGCGGAACGGGACGTTCAATCCAATAAAATCATGCTCCCATATTAAAAAATTGTTTAAGCTTTCAAATCATTAAAAGCATGGGTTGCCACAAATCTGAGAAGATCGACACAGCTCATTCCCTTCACAAACCAATGATAATCTTTGATAAGGAGGGTGTATAGTTCGAGCAAGGATTCACCACTTTCTTTTTTTTCTTGGCTTCTTCTTTGCAATGGTTAAAATTCACCTTAAGAAAATTTAATGGCCCAGATCATTCTAAAAATATTATTTTTTAATTTTTATTTATTTTTAATAAAGTGATCTAGACCGTAAATTCTCTTAAAGTGAATTTTAACCATTAGAAAGAAGGAATCAAATAGAGAAGCTAAGGAGAGAATCTTTGCTCGTGTAGTTCACCCAACTTGATTGGACTCGTTTGGCAAATTGCTCCACACAAAAGAAAATCTACTTTCACTTTTTTTAAAAGACTAATTATGAATATAAAAAACATATTTAAATTATTAAATAGATTATTAATTTATAATAGTTAGAAAATTAAAAAAAAATCTAACATAATTAATAAACTAAGCCCACCTAGCACGGTCTAATAACAACTACTAATTGCATACAATGCCTTTATAGTGGGGAGAAATAAATATCACCAAAAAAGTTATCAAATTTCTTTTCATATGAATTGAATTCGAAACATCACACTATAAGGAATGTTACATAATGATTAGACCAATGCCCTGGTTTGTTTCATCTACTTTTACATCTTATAAAATTTGTGATCTTATCCTTGTTTAGAATTGGAAAATTGATGGGTGTGTTGTACGGAGAGGAAATGTTCGTCGCTGTCCGTACTCCTTTCGTCCAAGTTCCGTGTCTATCCGATCAACCTGCGAACATAACGGCGGTGAGCTACCTGGCGGTGTGTTGCCGAAAAACCCCTCCAACGGTCAAGTTAGCATACACTCAGGGAGAGAGAGAGAGAGAGATGAGAGATCAATCAGAGTTAGGTTTTTTCTCACCAAATGATGTTCCATGCCTGGCATAGGGGGCGCAGTCATACTTATATACTTTCTGCGTTCACCTCTGCACCCACTCGTCTATTGACACGTGGAGCTGCTCTCCCATCTGTCAGCGCAAATCCAGCTAAACACCACCTAATCAAACCACCAAACAACGTTAGCGGGAATGGGGCAGCCCGGCGACCTCACCTCGGCCTCCTATGACCGTGCTACGTAACGAGCCCGACAGCACCACTCGCCGAGCTCCATCACAACCGAGTTCAATAGTATTCCGGTACGACTGAGCTCCAGACAGATTAAGCCGGTATTCAGAAGACCCTTCCCGCCGAGCTAAATGTGTGAACCACGTAACCCAGGTTGGCCGACAATCACCTCGGCCAAGTTAGCTCGGCCCAAACTTGGAAGCTAGGACTCGACCAAGCAAACCTAACCTGGATAGGCCCAAGTTAGCTCGGCCCAAACGTAGGACCTGGGCCTCAACCGAGCAAACCAACTCTGGAGAAGCCCACGTTAGGTCGGCCTAAACATGCTCGGACCTCTCTCTGCCCGGTTTCTACCACGTCCCAAAGCTAGATTATAAATCTCTCTCACAATTGCCCCTTAATTTCGTCCGCGCAAGCGTGACTGGGATTACATGATCTGACCGAGGTCGATTCTCCGCCCGACTTAAACCTGCAAGACGTTGACCGAGCTAAACCTCATGCTCGGTTTCTTGAATTGCTCGGTCGACGCCTCAACTCGCCATCCTGTCTCTTCAGTACTGACGCCGCCGTCATTATGGACACGCGTCCTTCGCTCATTGGCCTCGAGCAGCCAACCCTCACCTCTTCATTTTTTGAATTTTTGGCACTTCTTTTTTTCCTATAAGCTCGTCGTTTGCCTCTTCCTCTTTCCTCCTTACCGTTTCTCTTCCATTCCAGGCGCCCCAAACGCTACAGTGCGATCCTCTCTATCAAACACCATTCTCGCTCGGGACTGTCTTCGTGCTCGAAGATTCGACTTTTGCCCCCAAACTGGTAAGTTCTTCGAATCTCTCCATTATTTTTCATTTGAAACTCACATTTTAGGGCACGATAGCAGTAGGTTTTAGGATGTAGCTCCCCAAAAACCACCTCTGCCCCTTCCCTCTCAATTGTTCTTCAACTTCTGTGATGAACACGCGAGGATCTGGGGTGGACCAGGCTCCAGGTCTTCTTTTGATCCCAAAAAACACCAAAACCGAGCAAGTTGCAAGTTTGCAAAAACTCCTGTAGGAACCGAGGTAACAGAGTACTTGACCGCTCGACCGGGCTAATATTTGGTCTGCTTGAGCGGCCGAGCTTCTAGGTTTACCTTTGTGACCGAGATGGTTGGCACTCCGTCTGACCGAGCTAAAGCCGAGCTCGTTTTGTGTGACCGTGCTCCCACTTACACTTACACTTACTCTTACTGCAGAGTCCTAGTGGACCAGAACCAACACTGAGGCTCTCAACAGGCAAACAGCCATCAAACGAAAATTTGCCAAACCAACACTGCCGTGCTAAAACCAGCCGGCTTCACATAGGGCGTTACCACTTCCTCGTTGACACGCCGGTCACCCTTGCCGCGTTTCGAAAAGAATATGGCGTCCCCGCAGATGTACATCTCGAGCTTGGCGCCAAGGACACCACCCCCTTGGGGTAGACTGGACGAATGCCCCTTCACCGTGCTATCCATAATCGAGGGAGGTTTACGCTTCCCGGTCTAGCCTCTAATATGTGAGTTCCTGAGGTGTACTGGGCTAGTGCCAACACAAGTCTCCACCAACACATTCAGAATAATAAACGGTGTGGCCGAGCTAAACAACCGGCTCGGTTTGAACCTTGGGCTAGCCGAGATTCTGCGCCAATACACCCTGGGTCGTACAGGCGATGGGATTAATTATTATTTAAAGATTAGACCGGGCAAAGAAAAACTTGTGACCGGCACCCTGGATAAAGATATGCATGACGATGACTTTTTCTAGGTATCAGGAAATTACGAGACGGCTGATGTGCCCGGCTGGTACATCAGCAAGAACTTCGGTTCGACGTATAAGCCGCGCTCGCTGCTCGGTCAAATGACTTTGCTTTATTATTCTATACTAACCGCTCTTTTCCTTGCAGCTATTGAAGCCCTACAAGCGAACTACTTCAACCCAAACAAGGCTACCATCAGAGCCGCACTGAGGTATAGCCACCGAGACTGCCACGAACTTCTCGGCTACGTATCGAGCTACCGCTACTCGGCTCCCCGCAGAAGTAGAGTCACCGACTTTCTTCGGGCGCCATCTCTACCGCCTGATCCAACACTACCGGGCGTGCCCTTTATCCAGCTAACCGCAGAAGAAGAGATGGCCAAACGGAGCCGAATCAAGAACCTCATCACCGCCACATCTGCCGAGCTGCCGAGCGTCCCCCCTCGTACCTCAACCACCGAACAATCATCTGAGACCGTCATCGCCTTGGCATTGACCACTTCAGCGCAGGCCGGCAAGGAAGGCTGCCGAGCAGGCAAAAGGCCTCAGTCTGCCGACCCCTCAGCCGAGCTTGTGGCCGAGTTGAGCACCGAGCAACCCGCGGAGGGATCTGAACCAACTCCGCCATGGCACCCGCAGCTGAAGCACTGGGGAAAAGGGATCCCGGCTAACGCCTCTGTGAAAGGCGATAAAGAACACCTTCTGGCTTTTGACCTGACGAAAGCACTAATGTTACCGAGCGATGTGGCCGGCAGTGAGCATGTTCCCGACACCCGGCTTGTCAAATCCTCGGTTAAATCCATGACCAGGGTAAGAGCTCTGCACATCTATTCGAATTTGTTAAGTGTTTCCACGGTTACTCTTCTTGTTTGATCTCTTACACGTCCTCTTACAGGCTATCCAGAAGCAACACCTGGTGATGGAAATGATTCACAAGCTCCGGCAAAAGGTGACCGATGCCAACAACCAGGCCAAAAATCTTGAGACCGAGCTAGGGAAGTCTAAGTCTTCACTTGAAATGGCCAATGCTGACAATACGAGACTCCTCGGCCAACTTGGCCGGGCCGAGCAAGAAAAGGACGAACTAAAAGCCCAACTCGCGGCCGAAAAAGAAGGAAGGAAGGCTGCTGTGGACGAGGCCAACAATCTCGGTTTCCAGGAGGCCGAGGATAACTACACCAAGTAGGTCGAAGCCACTAAGGACATTTATTTTAAGTCCGGTTAGAAGGCCGCTTGCGAAAAGCTCGGCCAAGGATTGGAGACCGAGGTATTTGCTTCTCCTTTCCCGGCCTTCCTGCCGGTCTACCTAATTTCTTATGCCAATGAAGTCTTTAACGCCTTGCAAGAAAAGGTAGACAAAGAAGACGAGTAAGACAGTAGCCAACCGGAGCTCGGCAAGAAGGAGAGGGCTGCTGTGGTTGACCTAGAGGTTGCGACAGAAGAAACCGGTGACGATTTTGTCGATCTCTCCCCTCTAGCTTAGTTTAGGCTTGTTTCTTTTGATTTTTGTATGAATTTCTGTAACCGGGCTACAAGCCCCACCGTATGTACCCAATTTTTCCATCAATGAAAAGTTGTTATTTTGCACTTTTGCAATGTCTGCTGTAGTTTTCGTTTTGACCGCGCTATTCTTTCTAGAGCTGAGAAGATTATCTCGGTCATGGTAAACAGCCTTGTTAGCGCTACGTAAACAAAGTCATTCATGCATATAGTCGGGATAAACTTTCTAGCCGGGCAAAAACATTTTGGCTAAAATTCTGGGATTGAGAAAATCATCAACCCTTTTAGCCGGGATAGCTCATCTCGGTTAGAGCCTTGGAGTTGGGCAAATCGCCAACTCTTTTCGCCGGTGTAAATCATCTCGGCTAGAACACTTGAGTTGGGCAGATCACCAACTCTTGCAGCCGGGGTAAATCATCTCGGCTAAAACACTTGAGTTGGGCAAATCACCAACTCTTGCAGCCGGGGTAAATCATCTCGGCTAATACACCTGAGTTGGGCAGATCACCAACTCTTACAACCAGGGTAAATCATCTCGGCTAATACACCTGAGTTGGGCAGATGACCAATTCTCGCAGCTGGGGTAAATCATCTCGGCTAAAACACTTGAGTTGACCAGATCACCAACTCTTGCAGCCGGGGTAAATCATCTTGGCTAAAACACTTGAGTAGACCAGATCACCAACTCTTGCAGCCGGGGTAAATCATCTCGGCTAAAACACTTGAGTATGCCCCTCAGTCATTATATTACTTCGAACATAACAGACCTCTTCAGCAAAAATAATTCACTTCTATTACATTGGTAAAAAGAGTATTACATTCAGAAGTGTAGGAAAAACAGGTCTTTCCACAAAAAATTACATAAGAACGATAAATACTAAAAATAGTACAGTTTGAGGTTGGCCGCATTCCATGGCCGGGGTACGCTTCTGCCATCCAAATCTTCTAAGTGGTATGCCCCCTTGCCCGCCTGACCGATTATCTTGCAAGGCCCTTCCCAGTTTGCCCCTAACTTGCCTTCGCCCAGCACCAGTGTGTTGCCCATGACCTTCCTTAAAACCCAGTCGCCCACTTTAAACGGTCTAGGGTGCACTGTTTTGTTGTATTTCCTAGTCAATTCTTGTTGGTATGCGGCCATGTGGATCAAAGCTTTTTCTCGGCGCTCGCCAGCTAGGTCCAATTCCAGGGCGACTGCTTTAGAGTTCATCTCGGGCTCAAAATTTTCACTGCAAATGGTGGGCATGCCCATTTCCAATGAGATGACCGCCTCTACGCCGTATGCCAAGGCAAAAGGAGTTTTCCCAGTGGATCGCCTCGGGCTCGTCCGATATGCTCAAAGGACACTTGGGAGTTCTCGGCCCATTTTCCTTTGGCTTTCTCAAGTCTTTTCTTCAACCCATCAAGAATGGTCTTGTTTGATGCTTCGGCTTGGCCGTTGGACTGCGGGTAAGCCGGAGTGGAGTTGTAGAATTCGATCTTCAATTCCTCACAAAATCCTCTGAATAAGCGCCTGTCAAATTGGGTGCCATTATCAGAAATCAGAATCTTGGGGACGCTAAACCGCGTTACTACATTTTGCCAGACACACCGTTTGACGTCTTTCTCCTTGATAGTCGCTAAGGGCTCAGCTTCAACCCATTTAGTGAAGTAATCCGTAGCCGCAATGAAGAACTTCCGGTTGCCCGGTGCCGTTGGGAGTGGTCCCACTATGTTCAGCCCCCACATCGCAAAAGGCTAAGGGCTTGTGAGGGGAAAAAGTTCTCTGGCCGGCTGATGAATTTGGTGGGCAAACTTCTAGCACTTCTCACATTTTCTAACATATTTCTGAGCGTCCGCTTGCATGCATGGCCACCAATATCCTTGCGAGATAGCCCGGTAGGCCAAAGATCGTCCCCCGATGTGGCTTCCGCATATGCCTTCGTGAATCTCGTGCAAGAAAGCTTCCACGCTGTTTGGATGTACACACTTGAGGTACGGACCGGTGAATGACTTCTTGTATAAAGCGCCAGATGGAGAGAGCCAAAACCGTTCTGACTTCACCCGAACTTTATGCGCTTCCTTTTTGTCAACCGGAAGGGTCCGTTCTTTTAGGAAAAGGATAATAGGGTCCATCCAAAAAAGGCCAAGCTCGGTGCAGAGTACTTCTGTCCGCTCGGGTTCCTCAATACTAGGCCTTGGAAGAAACTCAATTAGGAGAGGATTGGGAGATGAACTGTCGACCATGGAAGCTAGACCGGCTAACTCGTCCGCACGGCCGTTTTCTTCACGACCGATTTGTTGGACCCTTATCGCCTGGAACCGCTTGATGTGCTCTCTTACCAGAGCTTGGTACTTGGCCATTCTGTCATCTTTGGCTTCATAGACCCTAGACACTTGGTTGACAACAAGTTGGGAGTCGCTGTAAACCATCAGCTCGGATGCGCGCAACTGGAGCGCGCTCTTAAGCCCGGCCAATAACGCCTTGTACTCTGCCTCATTGTTTGACGCAGGGAATCTGAGTGTGATAGAGTGTTCGATGGTCAGACCATTTGGCGAGATCAAAACTACGCCCAGCCCCGCGCCGTGACGATTTGAGGCTCCATCTACAAAAAGTTTCCATATTTCACCGACGAAGAGTTTCCAACACTCTGAGGGGTCCTGGGACGCTTGAAAGTTGATGGGATCACGATCGCTCGGCTGTTCGGTTTCAGGTTCGCTGCTGTTTGGTTCCACTTCACCCCCCCTCGGCGATACGGCACTGAACCCAACAGGTTGGTCTATTATGTCCAAGTCCGCCATCGCATTGCCGGGCTGCAGTACTATGCTGACAGGAGGTTCTACGGACGGGCGCGCAAGTTCCACGTCGCCAACATCGCCCTGTTGTGCAATTTCCATTGAGCCTTCATTCGCCTCCTCAGCCACCGCGGTGAGATCCACCAAGCATACTTGGTGAATTCCATGTAAGAATTCAGTAACAAAATCTGCCAATGCTTGTGCTTTTATGGCCGTTCGGGGTTGAAACTTGACGTCGAATTGTCCCAATTCGACCGCCCATTTCAAGATTCGACCAGAGAAATCTGCCCGCTCGAACAAGGCTTTGAGGGGGAATTCAGTCAACACGACGATTGTGTGAGCATGAAAGTAGTGCACCAATTTCCAGGAGGCCATCATCAATGCCAAAGCAAGTTTATCCAGCAGCAAATACCTCGACTTTGCCGATAACAAGGTTTTGCTCACGTAAAAGATAGGGAAATGCTGGATACCTTCCAAACGGACAAGCACCGCACTAACTGCATGCTGAGAAACTACCAAATAAAGGTAGAGTTCTTCGCCGAGCTTGGGTGTCACCAATAATAGGGCAGAAGACAAATACGTCTTAAGCTCAGCCAAAGCCCTATCACACTCATCGTTCCATGAAAACTTGGACTTTAAGGCTCGAAAGAAAGGGCGGTAGCAATCTGATGACCGGCTTATGAATCGGTTAAGCGCGGCGGCCATACCGGCTAGATGCTGCATGTCCTTCGCCGAGTTGGGTTGTTTCAATTCCTGTATGGCTTTGATTTGGGTGGGGTCTGCCTCGATGCCTCGGTTGTGACTAGAAAGCCTAGGAATTTCCCGGATCCCACGCTGAAGGCACACTTTGACGCATTCAGGCGTAGCTTGTGCTATTTGAGAATGGCGAACATCTCAGCTAGGTCGGATAAGTGGTCAGCCTGATGCCTGCTTTTGACCACCATGTCGTCGATGTAAGCCTCCATCGTCCGGCCTAGCAGAGGAGCGAACATTTTGGTCACCATCCTTTGGAAAGTCGCCCCGCCCGACGTTCTTCAAACCAAAAGGCATGACTCGATAGCAGAATAGTCCCCTTGGGGTGGTAAAAGAGGTTATCTCGCGGTCGGGACCATGCATGGCGATCTGGTGATAACTGCGGTAGGCATCCAAGAAACTGAGCCTATTATGCCCGGCCGTAAGGTCCACCAGCTGGTCTATTCTGGGCAGAGGAAAGCTGTCTTTAGGGCAAGCTCGGTTGACAGTCTTGTAATCAACGCAAACTCGCCACTTCTCATTCTTCTTGGGCACTACGACCGTGTTAGAAACCCACCGAGGGTAGTGCACTTCCTAGATAGCCCTTGTTTCTAGCAAATTCCTTACTTCCTCGGCGACTACCTCGACATGATGGAGAGCCGATCTCCTCGTTCTTTGAATGACAGGGCGTGCATCCGGGAAAACATTAAGTTGGTGGCAAATACAACTTGGATCAACGCCAAGCATGTCGTATGGCGTCCATGCAAAGACTTCGATATTCGCCATCAAGAACTCTACCATCTTGATCCTTTCTTGGGTGGTCAGGCTTAACCCTAGCAAAAAGAACTTGTTAGGACTCTCTGTGTCAATCCGTACTTCCACCAATTTCTCAACAGCCTTTTCCTCGGCCTTGGTACCCACGTCATCAAGGACGCTTTGGTCTTCCGGACCTTCGATCATTTGAACGAAGCCTTTGGCAGTTCGGCTCCCGTTCACCGCCACGAAACACTGCTTCGACATGACTTTATCACCCCAAATCTCCTCAACTTCCCCCGTAGCCGAGGGGAACCTCATTACCTGGTAGTAGGTTGACGCTACCGCCTACATAACGTGAAGCCATCCCCTACTGAGGATCAGATTGTACGTGGACGGCACCTTCAATACCCAGAACTCCACTTGCTTAACCACGGATCCAGCTTTGACCGGTAAGATTATCTTTCCCATAGGCCACTTTGGTTGTGAGTTGAAACCAACTAGTGGCGAAATTGTCGGAGCCAAGTCTGTATCCCGGAGTTTGAATTGCTTAAACGCGTCGTAGTACATAATCTCAACCGAGCTTCCTTGGTCAATCAAAATGCGCTTGACATCGAAGTCCCTGACGTGGAGGGTGACCATTAGGGCGTCGTTGTGCGGCATTTGAATGCGTTTCAGGTCCCTAGTTGAGAAACTAATCACATCTTTCTCCTCGGTCTTCCCCCTTTTGATCGCGGGCTGGATTGACAAAACTTCCCTCATATGTTCTGCCTTTTTTATCATTCCTCGGAGCTTGCATACACGCGCCGACTCCACTATGCCGTGGATCACATTGACCACTTCTTGAGGGGGCGCCTCTAAGTCATCCGAACCACTCGGATCAGCCGGGGTGGGATGCGCGGCTTTAACGCCCCCATCAATGTAAAGGTCTAAGTGACCGGCTGTGACTAACTCCTCCAAGTGTTGCTTCAAAGGCAAACAGTCCTCTGTCCGGTGTCCTCACTCCCTATGATATGTGCAGCGGTACCGCAGATTGAAGCTTTTTTGCGCATCGCCTAACTTAGCAGGAAACCGGACGTAATCCTCGTTGCGGATTTCACTAAGTATGCGATAGATTGGAATCTTAAATACCGTAGTGATGCCCGTCCGAGCGTTCAACCTTCTGTTAGCATCAGCTGCGTCGTTGTAGGGATATTCTGCTCGGTCGTTGTGGCGACCTCTACCCCGGTTTCGATGATTTAATCCATGGTCAGATTCCCCAGCACGATCATTTGGACGGTTAGTCTCTTGTCCGACCGCATGTACCTTGCCAGTCGCCCTTTTGTCTATTGCCACCGGAGTTGTCTTCGCGGTGGACGCCCCCACATCATCCTCTACTCGGATGTGCTCATTAATGCGTTGCATTAGTTGCCCCATGGACGTCGGCTGGTTCATTGTAAGCGAGTCTCCCAGCCTATGTCCGACCGGGAGACCACGCTTATATTGGGTGATTGCTAGGTTGATCGGGCAATCTAGGATCTCATTGAAGGTTTCCCAGTACTTGGAGTTGTATGCCTTGAGGGTGTCACTCAACTCCATCTTGACACTAAGAAGGTGGTCTACTTCCTTTGGCGTTTTGGTGTTCGTTTTGAAACGAGTCACGAATGCTTCCGCCAACTACTGCCACCTTTTGATGCTCTCCTTCGGCAGCCTCTCGAACCATTTCAAGCCCAACTCGCCTAAACTCGATGGGAAAATAAGGCACATGAGAGCGTCATTACGCCTATGTCCGGCCATGACTTGCCGGAAGTGGCTTACATGCATGTATGGATCGGTTTTTCTATCATAAAGCGTAAACTTGGGCTGGTGAAAGCCCGCTGTGAGCGGTCTGGTTTCAATCTCAAGGGAAAATGGGGTGGCGTTCAGTCTTGCCAAATCTATGTCGAGAGGGACCGACACGGCTGAGCGGGGCGGTGGCATTATGACCTCCTTACTGGCGTGTCCCTTGTAAGATAACCGTTGGAGCGTCGGCACCCTTTGAGCCTCTCATCGACGAGCCCGTTCCTTCAAGACAACCGACAAGTCCTCTGAACGAACGGAGTAGGAATATCTCGACGTCGTCGCCAGACGTGAGGGATGGTAGGTACTATCTTGCGCGCTAGACTTCTCTTCAGGCATGTCTAAGTCTCCAACCCTATAGCTTCTGGTGATAAAAAGGAAGGGCGTGTGCCGCTGGCTCTGGCTGCCTGAGCGGCGTGGTTGGGTGCACTCACTGTGGTCTCCCACTCCAGCAACACCCTTCCCTTTGACCTGCCGTTTGAGAGCCTCCATCTCTGCCGCCATTCTCCGGATGACAGTGTCTTGGTCCCTTAACTTGTGTTCCAAACGTCTAGCGTGCAATTCTCTTCGCCACCGGTGTCCGTCTGGGCTTCGTGAGTGACCAAAACTTCTAGCGCGCTTATCCCGCGCATCTCTTGGAAGTCCTCCTGGGGAAGTCTCCAGGTCCGCCATGTTCTGAACGGCGGGGAGTCCGTCTCTCCGTCTGGCTGATTCCGGGGTAACACCGTCAATGGCAGACAACGGTATTTCGTCGTTGTTTGCCATGGAAGGCGATCAGATGAGCTTGGAGGACAAGGTTATATCTGCAAAAAATTTCCTATAGACGGCGCCAATTGTACGGGGAGGAAATGTTCGTCGCTGTCCATACTCCTTTCGTCCAAGCTCCGTGTCTATCTGATCAACCTGCGAACACAACGGCGGTGAGCTATTCGGCGGTGTGTTGCCGGAAAACCCCTCCGGCGGTCAAATTAGCATACACTCAGGGGGAGAGAGAGGAGAGATCAATCAAAGTTAGGTTTTTTCTCACCAAATGATGTTCCATGCCTGGCATGGGGGGCGCAGTCATGCTTATATACTTTTTGCGTTCACCTCTGCACCCACTCGTCTATTGACACGTAGAGCTGCTCTCCCATCTGTCAGCGCAAATCCAGCTAAACACCACCTAATCAAACCGCCAAACAACATTAGTGGGAATGGGTCAGCCCAGCGACCTCAGCTCGGCCTCCTATGACCGTGCTACGTAATGAGCCCGACAACGCCACTCGCCGAGCTCCATCACAACCGAGCTCAGTAGCATTCCGGTATGACTGAGCTCCAGATAGATTAAGCCGGTATTCAGAAGACCCTTCCCGCCGAGCTAAATGTGTGAACCACGTAACCCGGGTTGGCCGACAATCACCTCGGCCAAGTTAGCTCGGCCCAAACTTGGAAGCTGGGACTCGACCGAGCAAACCTAACCTGGACAGGCCCAAGTTAGCTCGGCCCAAACGTGGGACCTGGGCCTCAACTGAGCAAACCAACTCTGGAGAAGCCCACGTTAGGTCGGCCTAAACATGCTCGGACCTCTCTCTGCCCGGCTTCTACCACGGCCCAAAGCCAGATTATAAATATCCCTCACATATGGTATTTCAACTTGATATTTATTAGTTAAAATTATAAAATTTAGCAAGTTTTATCAGGATTTTAAGAGATCACTTGACAAGTATCGAGTGATGAGTAGTGTGGAACAACTGTGACCTACAATCTACAAGTTGATACATCAGAGTATTATTGAGAGAGAGAGAGAGAGAGTGGTGAATGAAAATAAAGTTAATTTTGTATTAATTATGTAGAATATTTAGTCCTGTAAATGACCCGAGAAAAAGAGTTTCTTATCTCTTCCCTTTCTTTCTTTTTTTTTTTTTTTTTTTGGGTTTTGTTTTGTTTTTGTAGAGCAATTTAGTTTGTGTTTTACCTTAAGCTGAACGGGAGAGACCAGTAAGTGTATGTGCAATGGAGATGTGAGTGGATGAATATGACCATAATCAGTGTTTTGTGTCTCAGTATGGTTCGACTTTTGATTCGTCTATTCTTCGGTAGACTGGAATTTCGCTACTCCCTCACTTTTCAAAATAATAGAGAATTTAACTTCTTCTTTTTTTTTAAATAGTATAATTATTGTAGTTTAAAAATATTAGTTTTTTAAAATTATTTTTTGACGGTATATTTTTTTTTAAATATCAATTGTCATAATTATATTTTTTGTATTATTAATGAATTTAAAAGAATGACAAAATAGAAAATTTATATTATTTTAGTCCTTAATTTTTAAAAAGAGACTAATATTTTGAGATAATGAAAAATAAAATAAGAGATTAATATTTTAAAACGGATGGAGTAAAAACTCAAAACCTCTGGCTTGAGAAATAAACAAATTATTTTTCATACGGGTGATTTGAGAAGTTAGCTAAAAGTTAACTTTTAACTTTTAATTTATTTTGAATCACATCATCTCTCACATTTTATAGACAAAAAGATAAAAGTATCAAAAAAATAAAAAAATAAAAATCAATTTTTAACAAATTTCCTAAATCAGTCCTTATTCTTATCAAAAACTAAGGATGAAATGTCAAATAGGAGCCGAAGGCATGATTACAATATACGCTTGAAGACTACGTTTTGGCAACATGTCAAAAAAGTTAAAAAAGTCAAAAGATAACTTTTAATTCACCTCTCAAATGAAACAGTGAAAAAAGTCAAAAAAGTTAAAAAATTAATTTTTAATCATTTTTTCAAAACACCTGATATGAAACTCAAGTATGTGGGAATGGAAGTTAAATTTTCTTTTATTCTCTTCGAAAACGGCCTTCTTTTTTTAAATTCATTCTCAAGAAACTTGGAAGAAAAAAAAAATAGTTACAAAGTATTCAAAGTTTATTCAAAATGTCTTGTATTCAATGACAAGGTGAATCAATTAAAATTCTGTATCATTAAAAAAATAATAATAATAAAAACTAGAGAAAGAAAGAAAGAAAAAAAGAAAAAAAAAAATTCAAAACGTCATGTATTCAATGACGAGGGGAATCAATTAAAATTCTGCATCATTAAAATAAATAAAATAAAATAAAATAAAAAAGAAAGAAAGAAAGAAAAAAAATGACCTTATGAAAGAAGGATTGGGAATAGAGACGCAAAGAACTTTTTTTTTTTATTTTTTTCCCAATAAATATTTTGATGGAATTATCCATTTCACTTTATTCTAATTAATTAAATACTAAATACTAATTAATTAAAAAATAAAAAATACATATCATTCACAATAGTAAGGAAATAATTATTCTATAAAAGAACCTAAGGAATAACCATTTATGTAAAGCAAATAGAGCATAAAAGAAGTTTCTAAGAAATGTTTGAGAGATTTCTCAAAACATTCAACGTAATTTTAGAAACAAAATTAGGACAAATTACACTTCATACTCAATCTCATTTTATTCCATAACATTTTGATTGTCTCAGTTAATCCCTACATTTCGAGTGAAATTATAATTTAACTCATTTATAATGGAGAACAACCACATAAAAAAATTAATCACATTTAAGATCTTGATATTTTAATTAAAATCTCACTTTAGTCTCTCTATTTTGATCCTTAACATCCATGTACTTTGGGATTTATCTAATTATAAAATGGCAAGTAGGTGACAGCAGGGGTCATCCGAATTAAGATACTTTAAATATAAAATTGATATAATTATAAAGATATGAAATAGTTTGCTGAGTAAATTCTCATTTGTCCTTTAAAAATTATCCAAGAAAAATTAATTTATAATACATTGTAGGTATAGATTTATTACTAAAGAGTTTTTTTTTTTTTTTGGTCAAAAGAAAAATTCTTAAACAAATTATGAACATGTAATTTTATGCTGGACAAATATTTTCCTTCAAGAGCGGCACAAATTTTTGGGCAAGTCTTTTGAGAAAATATTTTACGTAAGGGCATGTCATATAATTAAAATAATGTAGTATATTATTTTACTTATTAATTGATATGTGATTAAAATAAAATTTGAAAAATCACTTTTTGCCCGATTAGAAATATTAAGCATTTAGACACGAGTAATGTTAGAAACTTCAAAAATATTATGAAAATTTTTACTAAATGCCTCACATTAATATGAAATCGATAGAAATTTTAATAAAACTTTTAAGATCTGTAACAATTTTATTTAGACACATCAAATCTCGATTCCAATTCTTATTAAATGTTAATTAATAAATAACAAAGCAACACCATATTATTCCAATCACATGACGTACCGTAACATGGAGTAAAACAAACACAATTAATGCCAACCATGCTGTATCTCGTTAAAAGGCCAAGCCGAATGGGACTTTCTCAGTTGTAATTTTCTCTTAATGAAATTCGTCTTTATTCTTTTCTTCTTCTTTCAATGGTCACTCTCTTATCCATCCTCTGTTAGACCCCCACATTATTTAAAGACTGTCTAACTTTCTCCTCAACAAAGCCCTGACTCAATGACCCCACCTCCCATACCTTGCTCCTCGAAAAGCCCAAAGTCCATGGCGTGACTCGAACTCGAAGATTGGACAAAGGATATTTAATCTTAAAATATATGAATTAAGTTTCGAAAGGGGCTCTCCGCCTAGCCCATAAGGATATGGCTCGATTGGTTACTTGAAGCCGGGCCACAGGCCTTGGCTAAGTTGATAAATCATCTAGTTGACCTGCTGTATATGTTATATGATGTGTCATTTCAATTATATAAACTTATGTAATTACATTATGTAAGTGTTTGGGTAGTAGATTTTTTTGTAAGTTTTTTTAGTTGTAGGATATTATTGGAGAAAATTTTTTTTGTGTTTGGGAAGATAGTTGGGTTTTTTTGTAGTTGGATGTAATGTTTGTGAGAAAAAAAGTGAAACAATTATGGGGTTTGATGTGATATTTTGTTTGGATTTTTTTTTTTTTTTTTTTGATTTTGTAAAATATTTGTTTTGTAGTAAAAAAAAACCTAAAAACCAAGTTCCCAAACACCCCCTATGTTACTCTTCTTTTTGTTTTCTTTTTCTTTTTTTAATGTTTAAGACATAATAATTATGTATATATATATAAGGTAGGTCAACAGTCACACGATAAGTCCGACATATCAGATAATTTCTCAAATCAAAGCACATTATAATAATTTCAAAATAAAATTATATTATTGTTACTAATCAAACAATTTATTATTGGAAAATACTCCGTAGCTCGAGCAAGTGAGGCTCGAATGGCCCGAAAAATACTACTTTTCTCTCTTATCTCTATCTCTCTCTCTCTCTCTCTCTCTCTAACCTAACCCAAGAAACTTGACCCAAAAACATACCTTTTCTCTCTTTATCTCTATCTCTATCTCTCTCTCTCACTCCCCTGTTTTGCGGACAAACCCACATTAATCTCCATTACTCTCACCCTTCTTTGTAACTTTCAAATATTTGCTTGAGTTTGATTTTGATTTTGGGTAGTGGGAACTATGGTGTCTTCGATTTTTTTTTTTTTTTTTTTTTTTTTGGTGAGTTTTCTGACCCCATTCTTTAATTATCTTCTTCTTTGATTAGATTATCCTTCTTGGATTCTTCTTTTTTTCTAATCTATAGCCTTATTTCTCCTTTATTTTCATTCTAATTGTTTAATTTGGGTTTGATTTTGATTCGGTTTGGTTTTCGATTTGATTTGATTTCACATTCTGTTTGGTAAACAAAAATTGATTTTGATTTTGAAGAGGAAGAAGAACATCTTCTCTCTTCCTCCCCCTCTGTTTTTTTCTTCTCTCTTCCTCTCTCTTTTCTCTTTCTCACGCCTCTATTACTAGTTTCAGAGACAAAAGAGAGGGAGAAGAAAAGAGAAAAAGAAAAAAGAACAAGTGAGATTATTTCTGGGTTACAAAGATTGGCCAAGAAGGATGATGATGAAGATCTGGTGAAGCATGGGAGGTTTGGGAGAGAGAGGAGGAGAGAATCCATTGATGAATTGGAGAGTAGAAGAGATAGGAAAGGCACAAAAAAAAAAAGGGGGTCAAAACGACATCGTTTTGACCCCTCGAGCCACTCGAGCCTTGTATATTTCGAGCTACCTAGCGGGATCGTTTATTATTAGATGAAACAAACCATCCAATACACGAATAACAGATATTGTCCTCTCCCTCTCTCTATGTGTTCATTTTTTATAGGACAAAAAAATTAAAATTAAAATTAAAAAAAAAAACTAATTGAGCACTGCCTGAAACTAATAATTTCTTTTTTATAAAATAAAAAATGCATAAAATTTAATAACATAATAGATGTAATTTTTTATTTCAATAAATAAATGTTACTTATTTATTTTTATCATTCAATATGCAATTCTAATGGTTTTTCTTTCTTGTTTTTTGACCAATGAATTCTGAATTTAATAGAGAAGGCAGAATTAAAGCTTGGATAAATGCCAAATTAGGCCCATATGGCTGATGTATGGCTTGAAACCCATATATTTATATTTTTAACCTCATGGACGGAGAAGGGGTATTACTGTGCTTTAAAGTACAGGATTGTGTCTTTTGTGAGAGATTATTTCGATTATTTTTTGAAGAATTTAAATCGCTCATTGTAGGATTCGTTAAGTGAATCATCCATATAAAAAATCAAGTTGATTGGATATCTGTAGCCCTATAACTAAAGCATATTTGTTTTTATAAAAATTAACGATTAACATAATTTTCATAAATTTTTTAAAATAATTAGGATCTAACTATGGGGTTATAAATATCCGATTAACTTGATTTTTTTATATAAATAATATTCTTAATGAATCTTACAACATAAACGGTTCAAATTATTGAAAAATACTCAAAAAGACCTCCCACAAGAGGACAATAGTAATTACCATGCTTAAGGCACAGCTGTACCCTTCTCCCCATGAACATAGGCTTTATAAATTTAGGATGGAACAACTAGGGCGGCAAATGAGTCGAGTTGAGCCGAGCCGAGCCGAGCTTTAGTATGTTTGAACTTGTTTATTAAGATTTTAACGAGTTCGAGCTCGAGTTCGAGTTCGAACTGAATAAAAATTTAACGAACCGAGCTCGAGCCGAGTTAGCTTAGGCTCGACTCGAGCTCGAATCTGTTCACGAGCCTTAACGAGCCAAAAAATTTATAAATTCATACTTGCATGTGAGAATAAAGTTACAATTAAAACTTTGATTCTACAATTATATATACAATATATATAAACATGCTAAAAAAAAGTCCATATTTTATTAAAATAATAATATCTACTACCACTATTGTATAAATGTACTATCTATAGTTAACTATTATTTACATTTATATTTTTTAAATATATAAATAGCATATTTCTCTTATTTTTTATACATATTTTTATATTATTTAATATATAAATAATAAATATTAAACGAGCCAGCTAACGAGCCGAGCTTTAGAATGTTTGGGCTTGTTTATTAAAAATTTAACGAGCTCGAGCTCGAACGCAAAAAAAAAAATTAACGAACCGAGTTCGAACGAGTTCTTACTGAGCCGAGCTTGAGCCTATTCACGAACGGCTCTGTTCATTTGCAGCCCTAGGAACCAAGTATAGACTGTTGATTAGTCAGAGCCTAGGGCACTCTATAGATATCTTACATTTTAGAAACATTTATCATTCTATTAATCAGACTTAATTATTTATAAATTTAGGGGTTGTTTAGAATGTTTTAGATAAGTGTACTTTTTGACTTTTTATGAAATATAGGTTGAGTTTGAAGTGATATAGTAGAGAGATGATGTGATTTAAATAAGATAATATGACTTAAATAGGATAGTAATTTTTTGACTTTTTAACTTTTTTAAGAGATGCTAAACCTAACCTTAGGCCTAGTTTGGCAAGTGATTTTTTTAGTTAAAAAGTCACTAAAAAAACTAAAAAGCCAATAACCCATACTAAAAAGTTAAAGATTCTCTTTTCTTTCTATTTTTTGCACATCTTTTCATAAAAAGTCAAAAAATTATCCCAAATATACTAATTATTTTTACATCATATTTTAGTTAACAAATTAAAAAATTACTAAAAAAATATATTTCCAAACAAGGCCTTAATATATATATTTTTTTAATTTAAGAAATTGCTTGACAAACACTACCAAATAACTTCTCAACATGTAGAGTGGGGGCGATAAACTTGGATAGGTTAGGGCGGACACAACACAAGTGTACTTGACGTTAGATGATATTTAAGGGAAAAATGATTGAGATTCTCTTTTTAAGTATCTTTATAACTCTCAAATGATCTATATCATTTATGATGCATGGAATCACTCATATATGTATGAATTCAAGTCATGAAACTTTGGAGGTTATGGGATCCTTCAAAAACAAGAAATCTCTATCGTTGTACTTATTTGGTGCAGTTTAAAAGTTACTTATTTCAGTTATCAGCTTAATTTAAGTTATTTTGATGTATTTGATTTAGCTTATAATTTATAACTGATAGTTTTTTGGAAGTCAGAAATCACCTTATTCTTTGAGTGGGACAGGAGATGCTTAATTTATAAGTCAGAAATCAGCTTATATTCATAATTATAAGTTATAAACTGTTTAAGTATAAGTTATAAGTACTTTCCCACAGTTCTACCAAACAGGATCATTGAAGGCACACAACACTCATTGCCCATCAATGACAAGAGACACATTGCGTCCACTAATTATTTGCAGTAAGAAACAATATTTTAAAAATAAAATATATAAATTAAATTGACTTTAAATCAATCGGTATAATTCAGTTGCTATTTTTTTTTTAATTTTTTAATTTTTTTTGTATATTTTTAATTGAAAATTTTAGGGGTTAATAGTAAGGATGCAACTTGAGCGGGTTCAATCCGAGCAAGCCGAACCTAGTTCGATTTTTCTTAGGGCTTGGATAAGATATTTTTGAATTCAGTAAGGGTTTTGGTAAAAATTTAAAAGCCCGAATTAAATTCGACCGGGCTTGGGCAAAAATGTCAAACAACCCGAGCAATCCGAAACCTAAATTATACATATATAGATATATAAAAATATTAAATATATATATAAATTATTAGTCATTACATGATATTAAAGTAATTTAAATTATTAAATCATATTAAATATATATTATTATATATACGAAAAACATAAAATCTTACTTTTTTTTATTTTTATTTTTACTCATAAATTGTAAGGACTACTATAGCAGTATTTCTCTTATATTATATAAATTATTTGTTTTGGTAATATTAATGATTTTCTATATAAAAAAATGTAAATAAAGTCAAATTTTAATAATTTAATAATTTAGCTGAAAAAAAAAAAAAAAAAAAAAAAAACCAAAATTCATTTACAATTTAAACAATTCGGGTTTAACTCGGGTCAGGCTTAAGCAAGCAACCTTGAGTTACAATTCGAGCATGGATGGACTTGGGCAGGTCTCAGCACAACTTGGGCTAGGTTTGGACAACCTCCCAACCCCACCGAACCCGTCCGACTTGCACCCCTAGTTAATAGTTGCCCAAGGCATGATTAACTATTTTTTTGCCTATTAATTTTTTTTTTCTACTTATTTATTTCTTTTTCATTATGAAAATATTGGGCTATTTTGAGAAGATGGTTATAATCAGCTTTTTGGTGAAAAACTACTTATAAGCAGTTTTTTTGTGAGAAAGGAAGTAGGTTATAATCTAGGAAGTGGATTATAACCCACTTCCCAAAATAGGCCATTGTTTATATAGATAGTGTTGGTTTTGTGGGTTATTTTATTTGATTTTAACATTTAGTTGACTATGAATTTTTTTTTTTTGGTTTGTATGAATAATATTTTATTGATTAACAAAAATATATGTATATGTTCGGCTCGAATGTTTATTTAAGAGCAATACAACAACATTCTGGCCATATTGTCTTTGAAATATGAGTTATGTTTAAAACAAATTATTTTATTAATTAATAAAATATTATTTATAAATATCACGAGAATTACATAATCAGTTATATAAAAAGCCCATAAGCCCAATATTATTGACATAAGAAAAGTTCCCTATAATAAAATAAATAAACAACTAAAAAAAATTCCATTAAAAATGTACAAAAATAACTAATTATAAATTAGTTCACTTAGTTCAAAATATACCTAATCTATGGAGTTTCAAATCATAATCAACTTCCCACAACCACTATTTCCAGCAAATCCAATGTCTATTACTTGTTTCATTTCGAGCCAAAATTGGTGTGACAAGGGTAAGTCATGAATGTAGGAGAAATTATTTTTTACTCCTGTGACAATTTCATGGGGGCCACAAATTTAATATTTTATTTATTAAAATATTAGGACTCGGTATTTTTTGTTGGATTTTTCTGAAATAATACTGTCAAGTGATGAATACTATAGAGTAATATTCCAATACCACTAAATAATCACTCGGAATGTAAAGATGTCCCAAAGGGTTGATATCGGGGACTGTCCATTTAAAATTTTAAAAAAATATATTTTTTGATCAACCATGATTCGTAGCTCGAAAGTTGAGGCTCGAGTGTGGCTCAAGGGGTCAAAACGACGTCGTTTTGACCCCTTTTTTTTTTTTCTTTTCTTTTTCTTATTTGCAGAAGAAGAACGAAGACAGGAAGAAGGAAGAAAGGAGGAGGAGGAGGAGGAGGAGGAGGAGGACTGGAGGGGGCATAATATTCGGGGGAGGAGGAGGAGGCAGGGGCTGGGCGACGGCGGTCGGAGGCTGAGGCGAGGCTGGGCTGGGCGACGATCGGCGGATCGGCGGGGCGACGATCGGCAGTTGGGCGGGGCAACGATCGGCGGCTGGGCGACGATCGTCTTCTCTCTCTCTCTCTCTTCCCTTCTGCTTCTCTCTTTCTCTCCCTCTCCCTCTCTCCCTCTTTTCTCCTTCTCTCTCTCTTTTCATTTTCGAGCCAAATTCGGACCAATTTTTTCGAGCTACCGGTCATTTTTCATTTTTTGATTGACAAAGAATTTGTTCATTGATATAATTAATGATACAAGAAGTACAACAAATTAAATCTAAGAAAACAAAAGAGTAAATTATAAATACACCTCTTGAGGTTTACTTAAAATATTTAATTCTATTTCCACACATCACATTGTCTCTATCCACACACTTAATGAACTTTATTTTTATTACAAATTTACCTTTAAATAAAATGACCAAAATAGACATCCATCCACACACTTTACACAATCAGATAGAACTTTACAAACTGGACAACTGGAATCTAATTTCATAGATTTCTCAATACATAAACTGAAAATAATATAAACATCACAAAGTATTAGGCTTCTGCGTCCACATTATCAAATGCCATACATAGATTTGTACATTAATGAAAAAAACAAATAAATAAACTGTTAGACTTATTTATTTTGATGATTTATTTAATTATGTTTTAATTTATTTGAAAGAGAAAAATAAAATCCAAAATTTATTTTGATAATTTATTTAATTATATTTTAATTTATTTGAAAAAGAAAAATAGAATCAAAATTTATTTTGATGATTTATTTAAAATAAAAAAATAGAATCAAAATTTATTTTATCCCATTATTTCTCACCTAAACGTTTATCCTAAATGTTGTTAGAATGTCTTTAATATTTGATTAAATCAGGAGTTCAAACAGTCAAAAACAAAGGTTCAAACAGCCCAGCACAGCAGCAAGCCAAAAAGTTTAAAAAGTTCAAGTGGAAGATATTCAAATTAGTAATGATGAAGTGGAAGATATTCAAATTAGTAATGATGGAAGTACAACGACTATAAATGGCTATAAATTCAAATTAATACAACGGTTATAAACGACTATAAGTTTCATTATATATACCAAAACCTTTAATGTAAACAAGTTACAAAAAAAATCAGAAAATATTCTTTTATCTATAATCACTCACATCTATTCTCTGAAAAATTCTCTGAGAAGTGTTCTTCAATTTTTGTTTATATCCTCTTTCAGAAATTATATACTGAAACGTATAGCTTTAAGCCTACCTTTCCTGTGTGAAATTTACAGAAAAATCAGAGTTTCATTTTTATATCTATCTTTGAGAGATAATTCTTGTAACTTTTTGTGAAAGCAAAAACGCCTTCTTTTCAACCTTGTAAGAATGTAATACACTCAGTGTTCTTGGCTTAGAAAGTCTGTGTAAAATCCGTGGAGGATTGTTCCATTTGTAAAAAGGTTGCTAGCACCCCGTGAAGTTAAAGCACAGTGAAAAATCTCAAGTGAAACTTGAGTAGTGGATGTAGGCCGAGTTGAAACCGAACTACTATAAATTTGTTTGTCTCTCTCTCCCTTATCTCTTTATTTTATTTAAATTGTTGTAACTATATTTCACATTTTCACTGTACTAAAATCATTAACTGACATAGTTGTCAGAACACTTGTTTTTAATTATTTTTATTTCATTAACTATATTTATCTATTGTGCTAGTCATAATTTTTATTAAGGTATTATTAATTTTTAATTGTAAAAACCTAATTCACCCCTCGTCTTAAGTTGTCTTTTGGGTAACATAAACAAACATGTAAAGCCCAGGGTATGAAACTGAATCAAAAGAACTTACTTGCAAAATACATGGTTACATGTGAGTGAAAATTTTACTCAAACTGCATAAAATAACAAACTATCAAAATTCAACCGATCTAAATTCCAAATCAAAAAGAAAATTTCAAACCCAGATACAATTTTCCACCAAAAACATAAACAAACAAACATGAAACGAATTGAAATACAGAATCCAGATAAATATATTACTGAAACTTATATAAATTCTAGTTAATCTGATTGTAACATTCAATTTGTAAGGTTCAATCTAATTGTCATCGATCATAGCATCCGATGCAGCACGACGATCACGAATATTTGTGTAGGCTAATGTGAGGGTGTACACACATTTTTTATTAAAGGGGTATATTTGGAATGTGGGGCGTGTGGATTGAGATAAATGTCTAAGAATCAAATTACTAAGTGAGTGGAGTGAGAAAGGATGTGCATAGAGACAATGTAGTGTATGGAAATAGAATTTCCCTCAAAATATAGATTGTTTTCTGCGGTTTGAAAAATTACAAATACTCCCTTATTAAAAAAATTTATTTAACAGAATGAACTAAAAAAATGAAATTCATAATTATTAATTGAAACATATTTTTAAAATCATTAAAAATTGTTAATTGACTTGATAATTTATTAATAAAATGAACGATTTGTTATGAAATTAGAAATCTCAGGGGGTGGAATGTAATTTTTAAAATTATAAGGAGCGATTCGTATTTTAACCAAATCTCAGGAGGTGTATTTATAAGGGTAAACTACTAGTAGGTCCTAATAGTTAGACTTAATTCCCATCAAGTCCTATTGAAAATAAGTCATGGTAAAATTGTCGCTAAAAATAATTTTTTTGGGACAATTTTTTATATACATCGCTAAAAATTGACAATTAGTTACTTTTTTTGGTCATGATTTTTATAAATTATCGCTAAAACATACAATTAATGACTTTTTTTATGACATTCTTTTTATAAGATCTATTAGATAATAAATCCACTTATTAAGACCTACACGTAAGTACCTATTTATAATTTACCCAAAACAAAACAAGCAAAGACTAAGGGGTTGTTTGGGGTGTCCTAAATAAGTGCACTTTTTGTCTTTTTGGACTAAAAAGTTGAGGAAAAAAATATGGTTATTTAAGTTAACTTTTTGACTTTTTATGAAAAAATATATATTAAAAAATTATATAAATTAGTGTGTAAGGAAAAATTATGATAGGAGTTGTGCAGCCATAATTTTTTACTTTTGGTAAATAATTTTAACTTTTTCACTTTTTGAGTAACTTTTTAATTTTTTGACAACTTCCCAAACTTGACCTAAAATATCATAGTTAAAAGCATGTTCCAACTATTCCAAAGTTTTAAAGAGATATTAATTTTGTTTTTATCAATAAAGAAATTTTTTATTGATGTAATCAATTATGCAAGAAGTATAACAAATGCTTCGTTTGAAATATAGATAGGCTTCTTAATTTTTTGATTTTTTTATTTGGGGTTAAAAAGTCTCGTTTATGATAGATTTTTGACTTTTTTAATTTTTGTAAAAGAAAATATAAAATGATTATGATTTGAATGTGAAATTTTGTATTATTGACTTTTTAATCTCTTTTGTCTTTTTGTGACTATTTTAGTCAAAAAAACCTCAAACTTCTTCATGCCAAACAAGCACAAAATTAGAGTCAAGAGAACAAAACGAGTAAGACCAAAGCGCCATAGTTAGAAGTATGTTCTAATCACTCTCAAGTTTTGTATGGACCTTTTATTTTATTTTGTTTTCTATAAATAATCAGCTGTATAAGAAATACAACAAAATTAAAATTAAGAACAAGACAAGCTGAGGCCAATGCATCCTAGTTAAAAGCATGTTCCAATCACTACAGAGTTTTGTAGAGACCTTTTATTTTATTTTTTCAGTACAAGAAGTACAAAAAAAAATTAAATCCAGGAGAACAAAACAAGCTAGCCATCATAGCTAAAGCATGTTCCAACCATTCCAAAGTTTAAAGAGGCCTTTTATTTTATTTTTTCTCATAAGAATTTTCATTGATATAATCAACGGTAGAGGAAGTATAACAAAATTAAATTCAAAACGACAAAACAAGCAAAAGTCAAAGCATCGTAGCTAAAAGCATGTTCCAACCACTCCAAAGTTTTGAAGAGAACTTTTATTTTATTTTTTTTAATAAAAAAAATTTTCATTGACGTAATCAACGGTACAAGAAGTATAACAAAATTGAATTCAAGAAAATAAAACAAGCCAAGACCGAAGCATAATGGCTAAAAATATGTTCCACCCAGAGGTGAGTCGAGCCTATTTTGAGACCATAGGCAAAATATTTGACCGCGAGCCTATGTAACTTTTGACACTAATATTTACAATCAAAATCATTTTATTTATTCGCTTGATAATCACCCAATATTCCTAACCCTCACATGTAAAATTTCACATTTTGTGCAAAACAAAAACACAAAATACTTCAATATGATAATTTTTTGATTGATGGCTCCTCCAACATCCAACAAGGGCTGCCGATGGATGAAGCTTCAAGAGAGAGAGTGAGCATTCTGGACAAAATTTCATAGAATGGGTTTAAGATAAGAATATAAGAGAGATGGAGAAAAGGGGAAGACCGTGATAGAAGAATCCAGAAGGTTCTATTAACAGAGAGCCGGTGGTGGTGGCTTTTTTTTTAAATTTTTTTTTTATCGGATGTTGGAGCTAACTTCCGCACACCTCGACTAATTCGAGACTTTGAAGTTGACAACATGACAAATCTTCCGTAACTCAAAGTTTGAAATGTTTGACTTTCCTAAGATTCGACACCGTGTCCTCTTCTTTGATATTAAGTCATTTATTTGCCTCACTCAACCAAATCCGTTGGGTTGGGGTTTGGTGGTGGCTCTGTTAACACGACAATGGTAGCAAAAGCAGCACCAAGAAGAGCAAAGCTGAAACCAACCATACAGCTCCTCCCCACACCAAGAACAAACCTCCCATCTCAGAATTTCACAAATTTTGATGCCATCAAAATGATAAATAAAGTACTCCTATGAATTTGTATCACTTTTTTTTACATACTCTTAAACAAAATTTCAATCACTGTATCCTGAAGCTCAACAAGAAATTAAGAACAAAAACAAGAGTCAAAACACTAGCTTCAATCATCAGTCTTATATAAGTTTCACATTTAAATTCCTCTACATTTACAAAAGCACACAATCATATAAGAGTATTAACATTTATTTATTTTTTATAATCCTAGAAGCCCCTGGAACCGGGAATGTTAATCCACTGCAGTTGCAGTTCCACCTCACCGCGCTCCACATTTCGGAGTCTAAGAAACATGTTTTGAACAACTTGGCCATTGATCCAGACAATGCAGCTCTCTTCGGCTAGGCAATTTTCTCGGGTTGGTTTGATTCTCGTGATTATGGTTCCAGTAGGGAGGCCTTCCAACCGCATTTTTAGAGCTTCTATGAACGGTTTGATATCAAACTCTGCGTCTCCCATTTTGTCATCGAGAGTGAATATATCCTTGTCAAAGACAGACTGCAATGTCATAAAATTAAAATGGTGGTTAAAAAACCATTAGCATATCTCTTTCTATAAGCTTAGTCAATCTAGAATATGATAATCTCTTTCATTATTTGGATTTCATGATTTGAGCAATAAAAAGCTCTTGTTTCTCCTCACTGGGATGCTCTTCATGAAATAGTAATTGAACAAGTTCATCTGCTGCTTTTGAGTGGTCATTTAGACCTTGGACAGCTTATAAGCAGCTTATTTCTTTGATTTACTTTTGTTTTCAGTAATTTTTTTTCTTTTTTTTTAGTTCTTAACTCTGTCTAAACTAGACAAATCTATAACCTGCACTGCAATTTCATTTGGGGGAATTACAGCATAGTGGGAGGGAGAAAAAAAAATTACAAAAACATGTAGTGTGCAAGTCATTTTGTGGTGAGGTACAAGGCAAAAATTATGACACTTGCACCTCTTCATATTTGTGTTAAAAAAAAAAAATCTATCTCACTGGGATGTAATTCTCCCATTCCGTTTAACAAAAAAATAAATAAAAAAAGACTAGATGAGCCTAATTTATATTATATATATATATATATATATGTAAACAA
Source organism: Camellia japonica (assembly GCA_030407325.1). Lineage (NCBI taxonomy): Eukaryota > Viridiplantae > Streptophyta > Magnoliopsida > Ericales > Theaceae > Camellia > Camellia japonica. The sequence goes on along the minus strand of JAPPVO010000059.1, from coordinate 19,064,900 downwards.
ATTTTAGAAAGTTTACAAAAGAGGAAAATTATTCAAATTTTATAAAAAAAAATTCAAAAAATTTGTTTATTTTTGTCGAGTAGAATTTCTAAAAAAGGGTAAATTACACTAATCTCTACAGAAATTTGATAAAAATACAGTAAATCTCGCAAGTTTAGCATACTTAAGTTACATTCGGCACCCTGATTCTCTATTTGATTCATTAAACTGAAATGGAATGGAATGAAATGGTTATTGCTTAAACTTTTCTATGTAATGACTATTCCCTTAAAATGGTGAAAAATGATTATATTTGTAATGTATTTGCTATTATTTTTTTTAGTCTAATAATCAAACATGGGAATAAATATTTTTGATGAAATGATCATTTCATTCCAGTCAACCAAATATTGCTTCAAAATTTTAATTCACCTAACACTAAACTCCCTTCTCATTAGTAATTAGTTATTTAGTCCTTCTTTGACAAGTGAGTTGGGTTTAGGTTAGGACTAAAAAAGTACAAAAAGATAAAAACACAGGCTAATTTAGTAACTTTTTTGGCTATTTGGCTAAAATATGAGCTAAAAAAAACTAGTATGTTTGGGATAACTTTTTAGCTTTTTACGAAAAGATGTGCAAAAAGTAAAGAGAAAAGAGAATCTTTGACTTTTTGGTATGGGTTGTTGGCTTTTTGGCTAATTTAGTAACTTTTTGGCTTTTTGGCTAAAAAGGAGGATTCCCAAACGAGGCCTAAATAAGTCAATAAGACAATGTTACGTCCAAACCATAATAATTTCATTTTTTCTCAAACAAAAAACAAAAAAACAAAAAATTCTTTTCAAACAGAGCTAATTTAGCCAAACTATTAGCCAAAAAATCAGGTTAAATTTTTTTTTCCCAAACGAAGATGGAAAAATAATGTAATATTTTAACACTAAAATGCATATTTTATTTTATTTATAACTTTTGTTTCCATAACCATGTTTTGCACCTTTTAACCTCACTTTAAGAAAATTAGGATATTTGCTCTTACAGTTGTGTAACACCATTTCTGGTAGATGATTTTGATACCCTTTTGTGGTGGTGTTTATTTCTCCACTATCATGGAGTTGTAACTTGTATGTAAGTAACAGTGAAGTGTTTGTTGGGCTTAGGTTTGAGTTTTATTGACCTTCTTAACTGTGAGATCATACTTGTAAATTACTTTCCTATTGATTTAAAAACAAAAACAAAAAACTTACTTAAAAGAAAAATCGATATAATTATGTCAAAACATTATTTAATAAAATTTTTCCAAACTTCATGAATAGTCGATGTATTTTACCCTTTTAAAAAAAAACAATTTTTTTGAAACTTTGAAGATTGTCAAATATAAAGAGACCTAAAAAATAAAAAATTCAATAAAAACAAAAATAAATCCCAAATATAAACCAACTTATAATAATATCTGCACCAAAAGTTGAAGGATGTTTTGGGGATCGTAGAAAACACTTACAAGATTGATTGGGAGATTTGGGTCTGCGATGGAAAGAGTCAAATCTTCATTCCACTCAGGATTAACATTTTTGTTCACTACTCGAGTCTTTAATTTCTGCTTGAAACAAACAATTCACACAAATGAATAACAAATCAGATTTCATGCCTCAAAAGAAAGTGTTTGAATTTGAAGAACAAAAACACACAGGTACTGAAAAGGAACATAATAGAGTGAGAAAGAGAGTAGTGGTAATTACCTGTTTGCCCATGCGGACAACAACATAAGGATCACTGCTTGTGACATCTCTGATGGCAAGATTTATGCCTCTGTGGATGTGAATTCTGAGCAATCCCATCAAGTTTTCCATTTGAATCAACCAATGAATCCAAGTTTAAAATTGAAAGAAAATATGATTTGGGTTTTGATGAAAGTTGGACTGGGGATTCTTGAGGTATGTATGAGTTGGGGGGCTAATGAAGAGAAGATATGCTTTACAGACAATAAACCCTAAGGTCCGCTTGTTGTGGGAGATGGAAAATAGATTATGATTGAGATGGAGGTAACACACACACGGGTTGGTTGGTGGTGTCTTAAATAAATGTATTTTTGTCTTTTTAGATTAAAAAAATTGAGAAAAAAAATATAAATGTTTGGATTAATTTTTTGACTTTTTATAAAAAAATGTGTATTAAAAAATTGTATAAATTAGTGTGTAAGGGAAAATTAGGATTGAGAGTTGTGCAGCCGTAATTTTTTACTTTTGGTGAATAGTGATAACTTTTTAATTTTTTGAGTAACTTTTTGACTTTTTTATAATATGCCAAACTTGGCCTATGTTTGGGAATCTAGGAGAAAAAAGAAAAAAAATGATTAGTTAAATTATAAGAGAAAAGAAAAAAAAGAAATTATTTTAATTTCTCTCCTTTTTGTTTGGATAAGGAAGAAATAAAAGAAAAGAAATGATTGTAATTTCTCTGATTTTTGTTTGGTTAGATTTCATTAAGAGAAAAGAAAAGAAATTATTTTATGTTATGTTACCAAAATAACCTTTTTATATTTTCAATTATTTTATTTCTTTTATTTTTATAGGGATAAAATTGGTATTATAAAAATAGTGGTTTCTTTTCTCTCCCAATCTCTCCACTTTTGGGAAGATTGAAAATGAGACTTATAAGAGAAATGAGTTTCTCTCTATTTCTTTTCATTTCTTCCTATTTCTTTCCACTTAGGTTATCCAAACAAGTAAGAGAAATACATATCTCTCCATTTCTTTTCTTTTCTCTCCAAATCACTCAATCCAAACATAACGTTACTAATGTTGTGTTTGTATTGAGAGATGGAGAGTGTATTGAGATAAGTCTCCGAATTAAGATGGGCTATTGGAAGGGAATTGAGATGGAAGTGGGAGAATTGGTACTATAAGTAAATTCTCCAGCTTGGTATTTTTTTTTTTTTTATTACTTTTACATGTTGAATATTTTTTTTTTGAATATTAACATTTAATATTTTTACATTTTTTATTAAGTGAAAATTATAATTTTATTTATTTTAATATTTTATATTTTTTTATAAAATAATAATTTAATAATTTTTTATTAATAATTATCATCAAAATACACAATTTCACCTAATTCATTCAATATCAAACCGCCTAAAAACAAACCTCCTAATAGTGGTAGCAGTAGTAGTGTATATTGATTGATGATGGAGAGAGAAGAAAGAGAGAGAGAGAGTCAACACGCTGCTTTGGACTCCTTCCCACAATCTGCGGCCTGATAGATGGTGCATTAGCCTGGATTGATTTTTTAATTTTTTATTATTTTAATATAAGATAATTTTTTTAATTTTTTCAACTTTTTAACTTTTTACTTACGTGTGTCCATATGTAATATTATTAAACTGCCTCTGATTTCAAACTTTGTCCAAACAGTGCCGCTGAGCGCGACACGTCACCTTGACCTTTCACCCTTCTTTTTTTTTTTTTTTTTTTCTTTTTTTTTTTCGTTATCATGAATCCCAATGCGTAACCCAACGTGGGAAATAAATATATCTTATTTTTTGGTCATTTAAATATTCGTTTATTTTATTACATTAATTTTTTTTTTTTACAAATAATTTTTTCATGTGTTTTTTTATTTATATTTTTTTTACATTTTCTGTAATGATAAAAAAGCGATTTTATTTATTGTCCTATGTATTTTAATTATTTTTTTTTTTTTTTTTGGAAAATACTCTCTCATTTGTTTGCATTTTACGTGACGTGGAAACTGTAAATTTTGCTTGTATTTTATTGTCCTCTTTTTCTTTTTTTTTTAATTTGCTTTTTTTTTTTTTTTGTGAAAATGCTTTTCCATTTTTGTTGTTGACATGACGACGAAACTGCTATTTTCGATGTTAAAATGCATTTCTTTTTTGCAGATGTTTTTTGAGAGTTCATTTTGTTTTTTATTTGGTTTCAAGTAGTATTTTTTTTGACCGAACAAGCCTTTTCATCTTTGTTTGTTTTTATGACGCAAGGCACGTAAACAATTGAAATAAATTATTTCTCATGTAAACACATACATATTGTACATGAATATGGTTACATATACCATATTCTGCGTGGATTAGCACTATTACAAGCCTACGAATTTTACGTGGACTATTATATATTTCCTAACATTCCATTATTACGCAGGTACACTAACTTGTCCCGTATGCGAAGTCGCACTAATGCCATATACAGGTCCTCATCCCTAACCATTAAACCATCTTTGTCATGTTCAACTTCGGGAATTGCATTTACTAGTGTCATAGTCTCTTCCTCGTTCACGATGGATTATCAGTTGTTGGATTGCTTGTATTGCGACGTATATAATTATGTAGCGCCATTGACGCACCTACTAACTGCACTTGCACATTTGCAAAATCATACCGAGGCATGTCTCTAATAAACCCCCATCGATTTTTCCACGCACCGAAAGTGCATTCAACTACATTGCGTACGGACGAGTGAACTTTGTTAAATAATTCCTTGGGGTTGTTTGTTGTCCTATTCCATTCAGTAACGCGAAATTGTTGTTGGTGGTAACGGCTGCCTTTGAAAGGTGCTAGGTAACCTACCTGATTTGGATAGCCTGCATCAACAAGATAATATTTTCCTACAGACAATACCATAAGTTATGACACGAACCACCAAATTGTGTTCCAGTTTCAAGTAACCATGTTTTCCCAAAGATTATGTACCGCCATCGATTTTGAGAGAGCAACGTGTTACCTTCTTCAGGATGTGGAAATGGGATATTGTCATTTGTTACTATCTCGTTGAAGATGTGACTATCATGCATACTTCCTTTCCATCCAAGCGAAACAAAGATGAAACGCTTGTCAAAATCGCACGCAGCCATGATATTTTGCGTATGACAGTATTTCCTACCAAAATATGTTGCAGCATCAAGCCCCGTAACCCATGCAGTAACATGTGCTCCGCCTATTACTCCGATACAGTCTACCAACAACCCAGTTGCATTGTTAATCCACCGGATACATGTAATGGTTATTTTTCGTAGTCACGTCCAACGAACAAAAAAATTTACTTGAAGGCATACATAATTAACAGACTGAGGTCTGAAAATAAAACCTTAAATGGTATGTATTTCCGTTTAAACCACACGTATGGATGTATATTATGCGGACTATATGTGGGTCGGCAATTTACAACAATGAACTCCTTCATCACCGTTAGTACATTATGTACATGCCGAGACATAGTCTCCCCCGAATGTTGGAACCGCTCTTGGATTTCCCAATTTTGAAACCCCCTCAACACGTGGACAAACATCGCAACGCTTTCTTCAACAGCTAAGCCATGTGGACGTTGCGCTACATGTAATCCAAAATCAGTTACTAATGTGTGACATAAAGTTGCAAAAACTTCCTTCAACATGTACACATTTTCCTCAAATCGACCCACGTGGCCCGCATATAGTTCGGTTATCCATGTATGCCCAGTCAAAATTGAAATGTGACATGGCGTTTTAGCTATGTGCTTTTCGTACCACTCTTGCACATATTGGCATGCTTGTACAAATGTCCATTGTTGCAACTGTATGGCCATTTGGTTAAGCATTTCCTTTAATTCCTGATTATTACTTCTATCCCCGAGATCCATCACGTCGATTGAAGCGAAACCTACAAAAATGTGACGTTTACATCAATGTACACGTGATGCACTAACTAAAAGGTAATACCAGTATGCAAAAAAAAATAAAAAATAAAAATTGATAGCGTTGGAATTAAACCAGTTGCGTAGCAATGGAATACATGATGCCTAACAATAATGTACCACCACATGTAAAAATATGAACTACACACACTGTGAACTCGGTGGTAACTGTTAATACACAAACCAATCAACCATCTATTGCATTGCCAACACAAGCATACATTAACGTAACAATAACATACCAATAAATAAGCAAAAATGAATAAATAACCAAGCAACACACGGCAACCCACCGTTGCACATGTACTTCCCAAAAAAACAATCACAGTCATTTGGTTTCATCCAAAAAAAACACAAAAGCATCGTACGAAGTCGACGAAGAACATAGTCAAACATGCAAGTAATTCTTCACCAAACCAAGGGAAAAAATAAATAAATAAATAACCATCATGCAAAACCACGCACAACCATCATGTGTTTAGTACAAGTTCAACATTAACGTAACTAAAAGCAAGCTAAGGGAACACATGCACCAGCATCACACCGATACATCACATCCGACGAGCCCCAAACAGGTTTGCAAACGGCGCCGCTGCACTACACTGGAGCTGCTTCTGTGTCAGCCAGCCTACAATGTAGTCGTCATCAGGCTAGCACATCATCACCTCCCGATAATCTGCGTTATCCATAAGTGTCGAGTCAAAATGGAATAGCGGCGTACCGAGAAAGGCAGGAATGTTAGTCAGTCGTTGCATACATTCAGAAATTGTGTAAAGTGATTCGTTCCCTGTTAGGTGCCTAACGTAACTTGCTGATTCTGGGTACGAACCACATTTGTTAAATTGTTCATGCTCTCTGCAATAATTGATGCTCTACTTGTTGCCTTATTCGACTTTGATGCACTTGTTGACGGAGTCCGTTTCTTTTTTTCGTTAACAGTCGAAACAGGTTCAAGTGAAAAATATGAATCCACGTCCTCTGCTCGTGGGGTATCAGATCAACAAAGGGCTGGGATCCCAAACTGTGTACAGAATAGGATGAGAGATTGGCAGTTTCAGCAACTTTCTCTCCTGGGGTCCAATAGTGCTTTCCAGTAGCTGATGCCCCTGTAAATACCGTCTCCATCAACTTGCAATGTTCCAACATTTTCTTCCTGAACTTGTCACACACCTTGTCTGTCTGCAAAATTGAAGAGTGAAAAAAAACCACATGTTACATACGATATAAAGTATTGTTTACTAACAATAAAAATGGGAATATATATATATGTAACAGGGAAACATGAAACGAAACAAACAAACGGAAATTGTTTTGTACTTACCGATTTCATCTTATCCTACCACTCCTCAGACGCCTGAAACATACCAGTTGTGATGTCAAAGCCAATCCCTGACACTCCTTTGCTTGCATCTATCAACTTCCTCCATGCATTCCACTCTTTTTTCAAACTCATGTATTTATTCTTCAACTATTTGAGGCTATGTTTTCTTCTTGTTTTTCGCTCAAATGTCCTTACCAACGACTTGTACCCTACTTGGCTTAGGACAAGGAATGGCTGATTCCTTTTTGTAATCTTATTTGCAATCAGTTGCAAGAAAAGTCAGATTGACTCACTGTCCCATGAGGCCTTTTGGTTTAACTGCCTCTGTGTCTTTTCCACACTACTTGAATGCTCCGGGACATTGCCTTTGTTTTTCGTTTGGGTACACGGAGAAGTACATATGGAAGCCATTACCAACAACCACAGAACTAAGGCAACTAATTTACAATTCAAAAATTATCATTTAATTTGGTTGCCACATGCACCATATGACAATAAAAAATAAACAGAAAAATGGGATGCAACATTTGACAGTATATAACCATTGAACATTAAATAACATTGCAATATACTACAAAACTAAGTAACTACACAAGCAACACATCGTTGGCAATATTTATGGTAGTGATTAATATGTCTATCCCGAACTACTGAACGAACGCAAGACCAAAATAAAAGTCATAACAGTCAACTTACTAACAACATCCAAAGTTTCCTTACATGCGCAACAACAAAATGACAACGACAATGCATAGCACATAGACAATGGTTTTAAAGAGACGCAATGACTGTTGCAAGTGTATGACACCATTTTGCAATTGCCTGACAGTGTCGTGTACGGGTGATGCATAGTCAGTGCTTTGTCGCCTTGGTTCTTCGCACCAACCAATCCAACTGACACAAGGCTGACGAGTGAAAATGACGAAGCTATTAGTCAATTGCTTCGGAATGAAATGCATTTATGACCTTATAATGAGTTGGCGACTCACCACAGGGCCGGAACATGAAAAGTACGCACGGCCTGGATTTTTGGTTGACCTGGATATCCTTACAACACAGTGGCCATAGCCACAGGCACACAGCCGACGTAGCCATGTATGGAAGTTGCAGTTGAGGTGAACGAAACCATGCTATATTTTCTGACCGGGTGAAAAAGTTATGATAACATGTAGGCACCACATTATTTATAGTTCAGTAAAATTGTTATGTATGAATGGATGAATGTCCCCTTTTGTAATTTAAAAATGGGGTTATGCAACAGGGAAAAGGCAAGATTTTAATTATAAATTTTTGTATACAACCATTGTGGGTTATTTCCTATGAAACACAAATTATGAAAATGATGACATGTGATTTGGACTATGCAACACCCAAATAAATAAAAGTATACCCATGAAGTGACTCCATAAAAGTATTTAAATCCTAACAAGAAATGTGTATATGATTGATCAAAAGAGACAAAAAATGTGTTTTTAGTTTCACCAAAATGACAACAAAAATGGTTGTGCTGCTAGTAAAGAAGAATAATTTATGAACATTATTTCCAGATAGTCGGATTGATGAAGCACTTTGTAACAACTGTCCAACATTGACTTTGTACCAACAATCCCATACGCAATTCAGTGAAAAATATATTTTCCAAACACAAACATTTGATTGTAAAATATATAAATAAAAAACTTATTTGATTGTAAAATACAGTTTGGGATTAACAATTATATGGCAAAATTGCTGCCCTTGACAATGGTTTGTATGATGGCCTTTTACTTTTTCCTACTAATTGTGTTCTCTTATTGCAGCTGATGAACATAACTTGTGAAATTGTGGTTTGTTTTGCTTTTGCACAATTTTTTAATCTACGAAAATGAAAAATAGAGTGGTTGGTATTGATATCCCCTCATTATATAAATTAAAAAACAAACAAAAACAAAAACCAGTAATGTAGCAACAAGAAACAAAATTCATTAATAAAAGATTAAATAAATTTATTAAAATATGAAATAAAAATTAATTTTCCTTCCGCACATTCTCACCTTCAATTAAATTATGACAAATCTCATGTACTGAAATTTTTTTTTTTTTTACATTTCTGATAAATATGTCAATGAAAACAAAAATCGATTATTTTCTAACATATGCAATCTCATGCTCCAAACAGGTTAATTTGGAGTTAATTCTTATTTGCAAGTTTACATTCATTTCACCACAGTTTATAACAATGTAGTTGAATTTCCAAAGATTTTACAATAACAGTTTATTAATAACAGTGTAATAAAAAGTGAAGTTGAATAACCACAAAAAAAATTCTCAGATTTATGAAGACAGATTTTTTGAAGACACATGGAGAAATTCTCGTATTTATGAAGACAAAATTAGACAGAAATTCAGATTTTAGATTATTATGAAAACAAAAATTTAGATTTCAGATTTCAGAAAAAAAATTTACAAAAAATCAGAAATTCAAATTTCAGATTATGCACAACAATCAGATTTATGAAAACAGAAATTCATATTTCAGATTTCAAAAAAAATCAGATTAGAAATTCCAGATTTCAGAAAAAATTTACAGAAAAAAAATCAAAAAATCAGATTTCAGAAAAATCATATTTCATAAATTCAAATTTCAGATTTCATATTATGCACAACAATCAAATTTATGAAGACAGAAATTCAGATTTTAGGAAAAATTTGCCCTGTTAAAATCGGCCGACTGCAATATGCGAAGAACACCTCAAATAATCGTTAAAAAAAGTGTGTTTTCCACCACTAATCGGCCGTAACGACCAGTTTCCATGACTGAGCATTCATCGGAGTGAGGTTTTGCGGTGAGTGCCAGAGATATAACAGTGGGTTTCCCATTGTGCAAACAGAAATGAACAAAATGTGCAACAAATAATTGGAGGAAAATTTTGAAGCAACAACAACAATGGGTTTCAGAGATCAAGCAACCAGATCGGGTTGAAGGACAGGCTATTACGCAAACAAAACCCCCCTCCAAAAAAAAAGGGGGAAAACCAACCATTACCTCAAAATCGGTCGTGTTTGAGAGACTGAGTTGCAGTGTCGCCGCCGATATGAACTCCAGTGGCATTAGCCTATCAGAACTATCTCTATTCTTCTTCCCTGAGCAACGCCGTTTAGATCGCCTCATTCGCTTCAGCGGTTGTGGGTGACCTAACTGCTGCGAAGTGTGTGTGTGTGGGGCTAGAGGCTGTGATGGTGTGAAACAAAGTGCTTCCCTGAGCAACGCCGTTTAGATTGCCTCCTTCGCTTCAACAGCTGTGGGTGACCTAACTGCTGCGAAGTGTGCATGTATGGGGCTAGAGGCTATGATGGTGTGAAACAAAGTGCCAGGGGTAGTTTGGTACTTTCACCCCGCCCTGTATGTAATTTACGCCCATGAACCCATTTTGTTTGCTAGTGGCTAATTTAGCCTATTTTGGACTGTAGTGGCTAATTCAGCCCGAAACTCCATTGCCAAACGAACGCTTAATTTGTTCAAAAAAAGATGGTGCATTAATTCAAGAAAATGACTGGGGGCCAACTCCTCTGCCTTGATACGGCATAAGTTTGGATTTTTTTATTTTTATTTTGGGATGTGATTACGGTGATACTACATGCATTAATTAGTATACACATTAATAATATGATTTATTAGTAACCACATTTATTATATAAGTTACAAATACTCAAAATTATACAAATAATGTTACATCATCTGTTAATACATTAATATGTACATTAATTAGTACATATAGCATTATTTGTGTGATTATCAGTTGTAAATTGTTTGTAGTTTTTATTAATCAATGCATTTAGTTTAATGGTTGGTTAATATATTGATGTGAAATTTCAAGTTTAATTTCTATAAGGAAAAATTTGATATATTATGTGGTGATAATTTTAAGATGTTGATAATAATATTAATTAAAATTAATCTGAATCACACTTGCTTCTAATATTTATAATTATTTTTTTATTAAATTCATAATTACTCTCCTATTGACACACACCCACACAACAACAAAAATGTGTCATTTTTATTTTCTATTTTTGGAAAAATGAAAATAAAAAATTCGTTTAATATACACAAATGTTTTGAAAATAAAAATCAAAAAAATGAAGAAATATAGTTGGTGTGTTGTCGAACTTCATTGTCGTTGGTGGAGGATAGATGCATGTTGGTCTCGTCAAAAGTCATAAGCCGTGACTATTGGTTGGGTCATCAAAGCCAATCGAGCATTCACCGGACAGTGGTCAAAGCTCGTTCGAAGTGCAAAAAAAGTACCAAACAAATGAAAACAAAAATAAATTTCGTTAGCGTTTGGTTTAGATCTAAAATCTTAATTTAAAAATAAAATTATATTTTGAATTTATAGTTGTTAAATCATGATTTGAAAAGAAAAAATTTGGTTAGTTATGAATTTTAAATTGAATTTTGAATTTTGAAATAAGAAAAATTGTTCGAATTATGAATTTTGAATAATAATATACCAAACAAATTTATCGTTCAGTTTCCAAAAACAAAAACAAAAAATGGAAGTGCAAAAAATGTCAGGGGCTAAATCAAATTTTTTTTTTCTTATATTTCAATTTGTGATGGTGTATTAAAAGTGCCAAAAAAAAAATTGTGCTTGTTAGATTAATTAAATGTTTTTCACGACATTATAGCTTAGATACAGGCCCCAAAAAAGTAGTATCAGGTAAATGTAATTAACCCAAAACTTAGTAAATTGTTTTTTTTTAAATAAATAATTTACTCTTTAGATTCTTCTAAACTAGAAGAAACTAAAAATAAAAAATTTTAATACAAATTTTCAATATTTTCACTAAAGATAAAAAAATTATTTGTAAAAAATGTGACTTTTTTAACATTTGTCAAACAAATTTAATTTTATTAAAAAAAGTAATTTTTCATTGGAGAATTTTTTGAAGTCCATGACATTAAAATTTTATAAGATAAAAGATATATAATATTTTCATAGTATTTGGGGTCTCCCTCAACGTTTTTATAGAGAAAAATCAACACTGAGAAATTTTGCACTGACATAGAGAAATAAAATTTCTCAGATATAATCACAGAGAGAAACTTCATCGAGAGACTTTAACTGATAAAAAAAAAATATATTAGACTTTTCCAACTACCCAAAGTTGGAAAGTGATAATTCACTAATTTTCCTTTATTCTTTTTAATTGTCAACTAAATAAGCAAAGATAAAATATTTTTAACTCAAATAATAAAAAAAAATAGATTTTTTTCTTTTTTTTTATTATTTAGTATTTCACAAACAAAGGCTTAGTAAATACATCGTATAAAACAACCATATATATTATATAAATAGTAATTTTAACAATCCAGACTTATAATCTCAAATTTGTGTTAAGGATGAGAGTGAATGGTGAAAATTGAAAGTATGTGTTATGGGGTTAATGTGCAGAATGAATATGAAGCAGATATTGATATTTTTAGATAATTTCTGAATAAATTTATGAATCTGTAGTATTACTAATAGGGTTTGACTTCTCTGAAATTAGTCATTTCAACTTGATAGAGTGTTTAGGTTTGATAAGACCAATTTAGGTGATCCGAATCATTTAATTTTTATGACTCATTGGGTAAAATATTCATGCAAAAAGATAAGATGATCGGATATCAGTAGCTATATTTGAATCAAATTTGTATTACAAAAAATATATAGTTATTCTTGAAATTATATTCGTTGTCTATTTTTTAAAAATAAACATGATTCAAATATATGATTATTGATGTCTAATTATCTTAACTTTTTGAATAAGTATTTTACCCAACTAATCTTCAAAAATTAATGGTTCAAATCATTAAAATTAGTCCCAAAATAAACTTATTAAACCCAAACATCCTCTCAAATTGAAATGATAATTACAAATAAGCCAAACCCTCACTAATATAAATATAAAGGTCATGATGATCGACCTTAGAATTGCTTCAATAGACAACAAAGAAGAACAAGGTTGGCTTGGTCTTGGCAGAGTGCTCCCTGTTCCAGTTGTGAACTGATAATGAGAGGGTAATTTATATGCAAAATTGGGCCGAGCTGGGTATTGGGCCGTGGTGGGCCGCAGTACGGAGGGCCGAATAGAATGTGCATATAAGTTTACTCCGTCTGAGGAAATAGCCTGAGTTGCACCGGTCGCGACCGTGGTAGATAGTCCGGTCGCATAAGGTTCGTTTCTACTTCGGCTGTGAAGTGTGCTGTTTGGTAGTTCGGTCGTCATTTGTTAGTTCGGTCATAGCATATGGAAACCGAGGTGTGCTAAGTCCTGGAGAGGACTTAGTTCGGCTCGACTCTCTTAATGATTAGCTCGGTCTTGGCATGGGAAAGCCGAGGTAAGAGAAAGGAAAGTTAGTGCCGAACTAATGGTTACTTCGGTCGTGTGATAGTTCGGCCATAGAAGAACCATCTCACTTGGTTTAAGCAGTAAGGAGGGTGTTGGAGGATAAGCATTATCTTCCAGGAGTATGAATCCTAGGAGGACTCTACGCATGGAGGAGTAATCCTAGAAGGACTCTACTTGGGGGAATAAGAGTCCTACCAGGATTGTGCCACGCGAAACCTATATAAGCTCACCAATATCACCTTTGGAGAGGTAATGCAACTTTACTCCCTGAATTCATAGAGCTTTTGTCTATTTGTCAAGCCTTCTGACTTAGGCATCGGAGAGGTTTCCGGCACACACCCGCCGGCTAGCTCACGTGTGTATTTTCAGGTAGTTGAACGACGTCGTACGGAGGAGCGCAGACTTGGTCAACAGGATTATACGAGAAGGTATATTTCTTTCCCGTACAGATAACATATTAATTTTTCATTGTTTAAAAAGTTCAAAACTTTTACTAAATACTTTTCTTAGTCAAACAACCTATGTTATGTTTTGACCATTATTAATCAACAATTGCAGCTCAAGGGGTCTTAAAACTTGAAGAGATTGACCTATCAAAAACTATAGGTGACCTGGTCCATTGCTTTTAATTATGTGGCTGCAAAGCTTTAAAATTGTGTTTGGATGTTAAAAGACTACCGGATGGTTGTTGATAAGTAAAAGTATATAAAAGTATTTTAGATTATGTGAAAATTGAATTAAAATTATAAATATTTTAGCATTATGAGTTTTTTAATGGCTTAAATAGTTGTGTAACACCACTTTGTAAGTTTGTAGTGTGAGTTTGAAGTGAGAATGGGTTTGGCAATCGATTTTTAATCATTTTTTTGGGGTTAATTTTTGCTCTTTTAGCATTTTTTTAATTAAAAAAAACTCTTCACTTTTAAATCTTAATGAACTAAAAATTCCTAAAAAAATAAAGATCGGAAAAAAACTCAACTTTTTTTATTTTTGATTTTATTGATTACTTTTTTAGATCCCTCTAAACAAGAAGAAGAATCCCCTACCCCACACAACACCGCCCCGCCCCACCCCCCCCCCAAAAAAAAAAAAAAAAATTTGACAAATTTTTTTACCTTTTTTTTAAGATACCAAAAAATAAATAAATGAACTTTACCAATCGTTGCCAAACAAAACCTAAGTCAAATTGAAGTAGTTTGATTATTAATACAATCTTAAAGTTTATATAAATTTACTGTGCAGAGTTTTTAAATTACAAATTTTATAAGTTGTAAAATGTGTTTAAACTAGACTCGATTAATTTAAATAACAAATTTATCAAATTTATCTTGATAAAATTTTAATGAATAGGACGCAAGTCAAACTCAAACATCATTAATGGTTTTACAGCCCAAGGACAATCCATTTTGCGGCCCACCACTATGAAATCAACGAGAAAGAAAGAATAACTCATGTGAATAACAGAGGAAGATCATTTTGGAGGGGCATTCATAGACCAGGCCCAACAGTCTATTGGACTGGGCTTATTCATGTTATACTCTCTCAACAATGTTTAGAATTCACTTTTTTTTTAAATTTATTTTTTCGTCTTCCGTATTTTTTTTTTTATTGAATTTTTTTAATATTTTAAGTAATTTTTTTAATTTTTAAGACACACCTAACATAAATATACTTAAAAAATATAATATTTGTAAAAAAAAAATCTTTAAAAAATTCACTAAATACCAAAAATATATTATAAAAAAAAATACAAAAATTCAGTACTTTTTTTTGTATTTTTGTGTAGTTATTAATTTTTAAAAATATTTTTTCACAAATATTTTGCTATTTAGATACATCTAAGTAAGGTGCATCTAAAAAAGTAAAAAAAATTGCTTAAAATTTTAAAAATATTCACTAAAAACAAAACCAAAAAAAAAACACGAAAAACAAAAAATTCAATTTTCAGAAAACTAAATTCAGAAAATTGAAAGCAAGCACACTGATTCAATTTTCTTTTTCTTTTTTAGGATAAATTATACTAAAATTCCTTAATATTTGGGAAAAAAATTTTTTACAGTAACTCTACAAGTTTGCCAAATTTATATTAAGTTTTCCTAATTCTCATAGCACTTAGCCCATTTTTCATCATAAATTTGTAAGTCGTATTGATGAAAACAAAAATGTTATCAACGTCTCTTTTATACTAAAATATATAATTTTTTCTTATTTATTTTTGTGTCTACAATCTATATGCAGTTTGTTTGATAATAAACTTTTTTAGGAAATTTGGCTATAAACCCCTTTTACCTTCCTTTCATTGTTAGAAGAACTAAGAAAAAAATTATACTTTCTAAACCCCCTCATAATTATAAAGTATTACATAAAGGACAAAAGTTATTATTTAAATATTTTATCAGACTATTATACCCTCACATATACACAATCCAGATACAAAATTTATCTTCTCTCTCGTCTCTCACTTCTAACCCAAGCTTCCTCCATGGCCAGAGCTGTGTCATTCCTAAGCTCCAACAATCTCTCTCCGTATCTTCTCAACTCTCCTCCTTCAACTCTCCTTCAACTGTTTATCTTCTCTCTCGTCTCTCTCTTCTAACCCTAGCTTCCTCTATGGCCAGAGCTGTGGAGAACTTGCAAATCGCGCTGATACATATATATATATATATATATATATATCTATATATATGTGTGTGTTTGTGTGTTTTGATATTTGAATTCGAATATATATGTGTTTTGGGATTTGAATTCGAATATATATATCTACATATTCCGATCTGTAATCTATATATATATATATATATATATGTGTTTTGAGTCTTTAAGATCGGAGATTTGAATGATTGCATAGATCGGTCTCGGCGATCATTTTATTCGAACTCAAAAGCTCAAAGATTTAAAGTAAAATCTGAAAAATCTGTGTGTATGAAAAATCTCAAGATTTTTGAAAGCTCAAAGTTTCAAAAATCTGAAAAATCTGTAAAATCTGAAAAATCTGAAGTACCGGGATAGGAAAAATTGAGATTTCTTTGAAATTTTCAGATTACAGGCCTGATTCAAGGATTATAGGCATGATTCAATGTTTTTCAAAGTAAACATCGATTGATTCAAGAATTATAGGCCTGATTCAAAGCTCAAAGCTCAAAGTTCCATCGATTTTTCAGAGTAAACATCAAATTTCATTTGATAGAACCAGAGTAAAATTTTACTATGGTTCTATTACTCTGTTTTTTTTCATTTGACAGAACCAGAGTAAAATTTTACTTTTATACAGAGTAAAATTTTACTTTTAGCTTCAGAGTCTCAAAGTTTACTTATTTTTCAGAGTAAAATTTTACTTTTATACAGAGTAAAATTTTACTTTTAGTTTCAGAGTGTAAAATTTTACTCTCATTCAGAGTAAAATTTTACTTTTATACAGAGTAATATTTTACTTTAGTTTCAAAGTGTAAAATTTTACTTTCATACAGAATAAAATTTTACTCTGAAATACATAGTGAAGATGTCTTAATAGGAGAGCTGATAGATATGAGAATAATATAGTAAAAGAAACAAGTTTTAAAATATCAGGGGGTTTTGAAAGTACTTATATAATTCTTATCCTTTTGAAAGAGAAATTAGATAGTGAGGGGGCTATGACCAAATCCCCCAACTTTTTTTTGTCATGCGTACGTTTAGTAATATTTATAATATTTGACTTAACATTATCCCTCTTAAATTAAAGTCTCGATTCCGTCACTAAAACGTGAATTATGTTCTACAATTAAAGTTTACCCAAATACGATTTCTTATTTTTTGTTTTTTATTTTGCTGATGTGGAACATAGGGTCACATTGGACTTGAAAAATTAATTTTGAAATACAAAGGCTATATTTGGTTTGTATTTGAGAAATAATTTTAAAAAATAATTTTTTGAAAAGAGTTTACAAAATTTAAAATTTTGTTTAGTTGTATGTTTTGAAAATAGTTTTAGAGTTTGGGAATTTTATGTATTTATTATTATTTTTTTTTGTAGTTAAATAAATGGGTGTGAGAGAAAAAAAATGATTGATTAATGTGTAAGATGTGAGAAAATGAGAGAGGAGAGAAAAAAAAAAAGTAATTAATTGATATGTAGTAAAGAGAAAAGTGATTTTGAATTTTAATTTTTTTTTTACCAAATAGATTTTTGAAACTTTTTTCGTCAAAAAGTATCTCTCAAAAAGACAAACCAAACAAGGCCACAATCATTTACAAATCACATATATCAATTGAGACTTCCTTTGCGAGGTAGTTAAAAAAATTAGTTTATTAGCTAAAAATAAATCTACAAAAGCTAACGATAACAAAATTAATTTATTTTAAACCTTTTGAGATTTTTTTATTTTTTTATTTTTGGGTTTTTTTAACATAAGCAAATTTAACTAATTTAGACTTTTTTTTAAAAAAAATAAACTTACTAAATAATACCTAAGTTTTTTAACTAAATAAATTAAATAAGCTAATAAACTAGCGTTTTGTCTCTGATCATATGACCTTATACATAACATAGGGAACAGTAGGTAAGATCTGTATCAAATTTTAGGTTTGGATTTTGGCCAAAAAGCACTAGAAAATACACTTTTGGCTATTTACTTTTTATTTTATGTATAGTTCTGTGTCGGTAAAATTATTGTTCCAATATGGAGCACAGTCAACTAACTTCGAATTTTCATGATGAATATTCTTATTTGTGTTTTTAAATTTTTTTCAGTGGTGATTAAGAGCTCTAATAATAGAACTTTAATAAGAATACTAGCGACGTGACAATCTGAAGAAGAAAAAAAAAAAAAAAATAAGGCAAAGGCCAAAACATCAAATCACACATTGGGACCCATAAATTAGAGCTCTTCTAGAGCTCACAATTTAGAAGTCTAAAACATTTTTCAATGTTTTTTGGTTGTTAGCTTAGTTTATGAAAAATGCTTGGGAGCACTAATTAGTGCTCCCACTAATTAGGTGGCAGTGGGTCCCGCCAGTAATGATGTGATGTTTTGTTCTTGGAGTTGTATTTTTTTTTTTTTTTTACTTTTTTAATGCATTAGTGCTATTAGTGGTGGTGTTTTTAGTGGGATGAATCATTGTTGGTAACCTCAAAAAATCAAAAATCAAAACATTAGATTGCTTTCAAACTCACAGGATGAATTGTTGTGTTTATACTGTTTGTCCCTTTAGTTTTTGACTTTTGATTTTCATGTTTTAATAAAATAAAAAGAATAAAACATTTGAAAACCATCTGTCATTTTAATTTTTGTGCAAAACCAGTTTTGAAAAATTTAAAAATAAATTTTATGCTTTTTAACAAACTGGGTCAACTCATCCAAACGTCACCTAATCTTGTGATTTTTTTTTTTTTTTTTTTTTTAAATTGTAGAGTCAAACCCATGGCAAGCATGATTGCTACAAAATAAATAGAATGATTGACAATAAAAATAAATAAATGAAAGAAGACCGTCTTTATAAATCTCTTGTTATTATATGTAGGGGTCATCAAATAGATTATAGCTCGTAGACAAAAAAATTCAATATTATTTAACTCGTCCAAATATTTCATGGCCTGTCTGTCAGTTCGCTTGATTGTTCAGTTTATTACATCTCATAGAAGATGATTTAGGACTTTGGAATTTGGACAAAAGTTTGAAATCCGAGTCTGCCTATGAACCTGGCCCGTACAAGCCTGCATAGGTAAATTTAACTTGACCATCCTATCAGCCCGACTCAAACTATCCCGTTAAAAAAAATAATATTATCCAAAAAAATGACAGTGTTAAATTCAATTTTAATATATTAAAATGAATATTGTTCCATTAAAAAAAAACAATTAACAACTTATATTATCCTTATAAATTGTATTTAAAAAAAAAATACACAAAACACAATTTGTTAAAATTGAATTTGCCAGTGACTGGTGATATCTTCTTAACACTCAACTTTTTACATATACTATTGTCCTGATTTGTTAATTTGATGAATTTATACTTTAATTTGATTGTTTTAGTAGTATTAATTAATTTGATCATATGAATTATTAAAAAAAAAAAAAATTTGTAGAACTTAATAATATAAGTCTAATAAAAAAATATATAATCTGGTTCAGTTTGATTTTGACCCGCAAGATTTAGGCTTACGAGTGGAACTTGATTTTAATTTTTTTATAAATAAACCCGGCCTTTACAAGCACATTAACTAATCAAAACCCAAAAAATCTATTAATATATATGTGATAATTGCAAGTTAATCCATCTCATTGATGACCCCTAATTATACGTCTTATATTACGTAATTTTCCATCATGATTTAACACAAATAATTACTTTATTAGAAGAATTTGAGTCCTACCTATTCATAGTTTGTTATTATTGGGTAAATTAGAAATATATCTTTTGAGATTTGCTTAAAATACGAATCACTTCTTGTTGTTCTGGAGATTATATTCCATCGCATGAGGTTTTTAATTTCATAATAAGTGACCCTTTTTATTAATAAATTTTCAACTAAATTAACAATTTTTAATGATGCTAAAAATATATTTAAAATAATAATTTATGTAATTTTATTATTGTATAGGAGGACGGTTATGAATTTCATTTTTATAGTTAATTCTGTTAAATAAAAAATTTTGATAAAAAAATATTTATAATTTTTTAAATCACATAACATAATTCATATTTAAAGCAAATCTTAAAGAGAGTGGGTTTATAATTTACCCTTTGTTATTTGGCAATGATCATGTTTGGTAGAGCTGTGAGAAAGTGATTATAACTTATAGCCTAATAGCTTATAACTTATAGATGTGAACATAAGCTGATTTTTGACTTATAAATTAAGTTTCTCCTCCCCCACTCAAAGAATAAGTTAATTTTTGACTTACAAAAAGCTATAAGCTGTATTGTTAAGCTGAACCAAACATATCAAAATAACTTAAATTAAATTAAAAACTGAAATAAGCTGAAAATAAACCCTACCAAACATGGCCAATATATTAGAATGGAATGTTCATTTGGGCAGTGTTTTTCAGTGACGTGTTGGACGTTTGGTGACTGAAAAAGACTTGGGGTAGTAAGCAAAGCAATGCTTCATGAGTTATAATAAGACAACGGCATGGAATCATGGATCCAATTCTCTAGATAATCTCAAGTTTGTCTCATATTTTTCTAATCGCACATTGCATTATTTGTTTTTTCTTAGTTATGAAACTCTTATTCACACTAGTAGTGACTAAATTTGAGTGTAAAATTTTGAATACCATCTAATGCGTATCAATAGAGAGGTTGGGGGTGGCAAATAGAAGAGGGTGTTGGGAGCAAAGGAGACTTTTTGATAATTTGATGTAAGAATAAAATTATCATAAAAAAAATTTAAAATTTGAAGGATGTAAGGGTGCCTCTAAATGCACTCCAATAATATTGTGAGGCATTCCAGTTTTTTTAGGGTTAATTACGCTAATAGTCCCTATAGTTTGAGACTTGTGTTACTTTGGTTCCTGATTTTTCAATTGTGACATATTTGATCCTGAATTTTGAATTTTGTTCCAAATAAGAACAATTGAAAATATCATTAAATTTTTCAAAGGTAAAATCGTCAATTTGATAAAATATAAACTAATTTAACAAAAATAAATATCAAAAAAATATTTTAAATTTTTTTTAAAATTATTTTTATCCAGCAATGATAAAATTATGTAAAATTAATAAAAATTACATGATTAATTTTTTAAAATTAATTTTATATGATCATCATCCAAACACATAATAAAAATTAATTTGGTAAAAAAAAATAAATAAATGTCTAAAAGATTTATCAATTTTACATAATTTTATTTTTAGTAGGTAGAAATAATTTTTAAAAATTTAAAAATATTTGTTTGACATTTATTTTTGTTAAATTAGTTTATATTTTATCAAATTAATAATTTTACCTTTGAAAAATCTAATTATATATTCAATTGTCCTTATTTGGAACAAGATTTAAAATTCAGAGTCAAATGTGTCACAATTGAAAAGTCAGGGATCAAAGTGACACAAGTCCCAAACTATAGGAACTATTTGTGTAATTTGCCCATTTTTTTAAACACCCCAATCTCAAATTTGATTTTTTGTTTGTTAAACATCCCATTTAATTCCAATTTTACCACTCTCAACCATCCAACCACCAAGGCGCACCTCTGTCGCTCCTCTCTCTGCCTCCTGCAATCCCTCTTGTTACCTCTTTATCAGCACATCTCACATTTCAAAAAATTGGTTAGAAGGGGTTGGTGTTCTGGCCGATACTGGGTCAACTTGAGTTAAATTTTTGATTATTTTGATAATTTAATCAAGAAGTAAACTGGTATTAATAAATATTGAAAGATGAGGCGTCTAACACTCGCGTGCACACACAAAAATAGAGTTAATTTATTAGAGGCTCCAAGATGCAATAAAATAGTTTTGTTACGTACGTAGAATCACTTATGTTATGTTTAGTTGAGGAATTTGAAGAGAGATTTGGAAAGGAAAATGAAAAAAGTAGGTAAAATGTGAAAAAAATATATCTACATTTCACATAGTTTCATACACCTTTTCATTTTTCCTTTTCAAATTTCTCCCTAAATCCCCTAACCAAACACAGTATTAAAAGGGTGGAAACAAAAATATTTTGTTTTATTTCACTTTGTTTTGAGTATTATTTTTTTGAGTGTTATTGGGGGTGTTTCACATCTTGAAGTGTAACACTAATTTCAACTTTCATTAAATACACAACCAATGCTGTTCTGGCTAATTGAAATTTGAATTTAGAATCTCAGTTAACTTCATGCCCGGTTATAAATTTGAGAGGTGCGTCATACTTCTGTCAAGACCATTATAACATAACGGCATTATTCTTGCAGGATCTTGCTATAAATAAATAAAATTCAAAAAATGTGAGATATTTTTTACTCAATTTAATATATTTTTTACAATAATGTTAGCTATCGTTAAAGAAATATCATGAAAAACCTTCATGTAAATTATCAATCATTGAATTAGTTTATAGTGTTTTATTGTATGTTATGCAATCACCATTTAATTAGTTTTATGATATTTATTTCATAATACTTAACATTACTCTATTTTTAAGTGCATAAAGGATGACACACTGAATGGGACATAGATATCTCATAAAGAATGAGACTCACATAATGTGAGACCCACAATTTATAAGACATCTATGTCTCATTTTGTAATTGGCCTCCATGTTCTTAGCATTACTGAATGTTCAAGAATAAGTTTAAGTAAACAAAAAAACTAAATACATAATGTGACATAAACATCTAATAAGAGTTGAAACTCACGAACCCAACTTTTGTAAGACATCTATTTTTGGCTTTTGTGTTCATAGCATTGCTGAATGTTCAAGAATAAATTTAAGTGAACCATAAAAAATATGACACAGATATCTAACAAGATGTGAGACTCACATTTGTGTGTCCTATTTTATATTTGATCTAAAGTATTTCTAACATTACTAAATGTTTGAAGTTATATTAAAATACATAAATCAAATACAAAATAAGATACAAATCTCACAAAAAATAAGTCTCCCGTATAAGTCTCATATAATGTGAATGTCACTCCTAAAAAATCTATAAGGCTATAGGTGGTGTTTGGGAACTTGGTTCCCAAATTTTTTTCTCATTTTTTCCACTAAAAGATAAAAGTTTTGCAAAACCAAAAAAAACACATTCAAACAAAATATCACATGCAATCCTATAATCATTTCACTTTTTCTCTCACAAACATCACATCCAATCACAAAAAAACCCAATTATCTTCCCAAACACTAAAAATTTTTTATCCAATAATATTCTATAACTAAAAAAACCTACATAAAAACTCACTTCCCAAACACCGCTATAATGTGTTTGAGCCTATCTGTTCTCAGATTTTGAAATGTTATTTTATAAAGACAAAGATGACTTAGCATAAACACCACCTCCCCTGGTTCTCTTTCTGCTATATATAGAGACAGAGGTGTATCATATATGTGAGCCTAACAGCCCTCACAACTTACTTTTGTGAACTTCCCTATTCTCTTCTCTTCTCCTACCTCCTTGTAAACCACGTCTCTCATTTCTTTGCAGTGCCAAACTCAAAAATTAAGTCTTGAATGGTTGGGCCTGTCTGGACTTTCATGTTCTCTTCTTCATCTTCTCTTCTCCCTGCATTCCTTTCTTCTTCCTGCGCCTCTTCCAAAGAAGCATGGTATTATCGCTGCCTTGGCCTTGACCCTTGAATCCAATTCCCTCTCTCTCTCACCCCTTCTTTAGCTTTTCTTCTTCTTGTTTTTTCTTTTTCTTTTTTTAATTATTAATTACTGGGTATGGAAGAGAACACAAAAACAAAGTTAAAACAGAAGATGAATAGAAGTGTATCTGAGAAAATGTTGGCACAGAAGGAAAAAAAGAAGAACACAGAGTCTCAGAGTGTGAAGAAGAATCGATTCTTGATCACTGTCAATGTTCTTGGCAGCGCTGGGCCTATCAGATTTGTGGTGAATGAGGAAGACAATGTTTCTGTTGTTATTGATACTGCTTTGAAATTGTATGCTCGAGAAGGGCGACTTCCTGTTCTTGGCTCTGACGTCAATACTTTCCTTCTCTATCCTGCCAATGCTGGATCAGATGGTATTGAAACATACCCATATCTCTGTTTTGAATTTTTTCTTGAATTTTTGCTTACCCATTTGAGATTTTTGGACTTTTGATTAATTGGAAACATTCCCATGTGTCAGTTTTGATTTTTTTTTTTTTTTTTTCCTTGTGTTTTTTGCTTACCCATGTGAGAGTTTTGATTTTTGGACCTGTCTATTAGAGTATTGAGTTATTAGGATGATAGTTCTGTACAGATCAATATGCAAGCTCTGAGTTGTCATGAACTTTGCACATACCCATGTGTGAATTTTGACCTTTTTTTTTTTTTAATTTGATTTTTCTGGAAACTTTTGCACCTATGTGTTCTCTTGAATTTTGCACATACCAATTTGTGAATTTTGATTCTTTTTTTTTTTTTTAAATTTAAATTTTCAGAATTTTTCGTAGCTCTGTTGTCATGAACTTTACACATACCCATTTGTGAATTTTGACCTCTTTTTTATTTTAATTTTTCTGAAAATTTTTGTTAGTTCTGAGTTCTCATGAACTCTGCTGCACATAACCATTTGTGAATTTTGAAGTTTTGAAATTTAAAATTTCAGATTTTTTTTTGCAGATTCGAGTTCTCATAAACTTTGCATATGGATTTGTCAATTTTTAATTTTTTTTAGTTTTAATTTGTGTGAATTTTTTTAAGCTCTGAATCCATCGGAGTTGATAGGATCAAGTGGAGGAAGGAATGTTGTGATGTGCAAGAAGCAGACCCAACCACAGATGACAGAAAACCGGTCCGAGATGATTTCTAGGAAGGGAGGAAGCAATAGTTGGAAGGCATGGCTCAATAAGTCCTTTAGCTTCAAGATATTATCTCATTAAATTATCATAAAAAATTCTAAGCACACAAAATTTGATCACACACCCCCATGTGAGAAAACTGTGTTCAGTTCTGTGATTGGAATTTATGCATGTAAAAAAACTAAATTATCATTGGTGTTGGAAGGTTAATTTTCTTTGCAAGTGACTTTTGTTCTGAGCTGTTCTCTACAAAATTGTGATTTGTGATCATACATGGTCTTGTAATGATCTTTTATGCTATGCAACTTTTTTTAATTATGAACAAAATGTTTCAAATGAATAAAGAAAAAAGTTTGTTTGAGTTTTAAATGGAATGGGGATCACCTTTTCTGGCATAAGTTGCCATTAAGTTCTCTCTGAAATTGTTTGTTTCATATTGGCCTTTTTAGTGATTTGAATTTTGGAAAGTGATTGATGATCTATTAGTGAGGACAAATTGAAGCATATATTTTATTATATATATTAAAAAATAGATAATACAATATGGTGAAAGTGAGAGATTAAAGAGGTGTCAAGTGTTATCTATTCGGTCATTACTTCGCTTTTTCTTGAAGAATAAGTATATGTAAAACTTTTCAAAATAGAGGCTCAAGTTTTCACACAAATTTTATTCTGTCGAATGGACTGACTTTAGTGGGATACTGGGATTTTTTTTATACTGCATATAGTTATTATTGAAAGCATCTGCTTCATTTGTCAAATATGGTGGGGGCTATGATTTTAGGGTTGGAGAAATCAAGGGTTCCTTGTATAAAGTATTGTTCAGTGATCATTTCTAACTGGTTGTTGTATACTAGGGGCAACAATAATAAAAAAAAAAATTAAAAATTAAAAATAAATAAATTGAGGAATATGAAATAGTAGTTTAAAAAAGTGAGATTTGATCCACATACTTTATTTTTATGCAACTTTTTTGAGGTTCCTAACTTAAATTAAAAAGACAGGAATACAATTCTATTCAAATTTGTGCAACCATAGTATCAAAAAGAGGTGAATGGGTGAATGTTAAATCCAAACGAATAGCCCGGTTGAGGAACGAATTTTGTTTGAGTCATAAATGTAGACGTCTTGAATTAGATTCTGGTTGATGTCTAACCAATACTTGTGATTTAAGTATTATTACAACTATCAGGAGGTTACTCAACAAAGTGGATCAAAAGGGTCTTTCTAGAACAAGCTGCTCATCATTAAATAAGAAAATAAAAAATAAAATAAAAGTAAAAAGAAGAAGAAGCTGTGTGTGTGCATGAGAGAGAGAGAGAGAGAAAGGTGAATGCATGGCAATTGCTGTTTTTGGAAATGGAACCTTAACCTTTTCAATCTCTACTACAAAGTTCTTGGTTTCTAGGGATATCTGGGTTATTTTTCTAAAAGCCTCAGTTCATAATTCAGATCCAATAAACACTAGCTTATGAGAGCATCTCCAACGGTGAACTTCTTTTTTCATCAAATCTGAGTAAAAAATGACTGGTTTCACCAAATCTGATATCACTAGCTCCAACGGTTCATCAAATCCCGTATCAAATCCCGTGGGTCAACCGGTTGGTCGACCGGTGAGTCGACCGGTGGGTCGACCGGTAAGCGTAAATATATTTTTGATTTTTTTTTGCAGCTTTAAACGCTATGTGAATACCCTGAATAATTTCTTAGTGCAAGCCCAGATGATATTATCTATATGTTAGTTGATTTTCCCCCAGTCATCTCTCTCTTGAGAGACTCCAACCATCATGAATACACGCTGCAATCATCCTGTGCTGAATCACATTTCAATTTCTTACCAAATGTTCCTATCCTGTTCTGCACAACCCTGTGCTTTTCATTTCCCTTCCTTCCAAGAAAATGAAAACAGTCAAACCCTCAACTACCTCTTTGATCACCTTTTTGTAAACCAAAACCTCCACCTTCTAATTGACAAGACTTGCCATAAACACAATTTCAGATTCATCAATTCAAACAATTTCAGATGTTTGCTGGTGGGTTGACCGGTTGGTTGATCGGCCGATCGACCGGTAAGGCAAAATATAATTATTTTTTTTTTTTTTTTTACTTGTTTGAACCTTTTTTTGACCAGTTTGAACCTACCTATTTCAAAGGAATTCGGTCGACCGGTTGGTCAACCGGCCGGGCAATCGGTTGGTTGACCGATTCCTCCTCCAACGGTCACAAATAGTGTTTTGATGAAATCAGTATTCTGTCCTCAGTTTGATGAATTGTTTGGTGAAATCTCATTTTAATATCAATTTGGTGCAACCGTTGGAGCACCAAACAGTAACTTTTTCATCGAATTTTAAATTTGATGTCAACTTTGGTGAACCGTTGGAGATGGTCTGACCCATACGTTGTGTTTAATTATAAATTTGGGTAAAGATTTGAAAAAAAAAAATTTTATGCGAAAAATGTAAATGCAATATAAGTTAGATTTTCTCATTTCTTTTGTTTCTTTTTAGATCTCTATTCAAATTTATAATCCAAATATAATTTTACTGAAATAAACAGACTTGCTATAGCAAGTTGGGCAGAATGAAATCACTTGCAGCTTTGCTGGCTGTTGTATGTGTTTTGTTATCTCCTTTTCCTTTTTCTTTTTTTCTGGTGAAGAAGAGTGTCTACTTAAGCAAGTTTAGCACGAAAATCATCTATGAGATTTGCCGGACCGAATTCTACCTGAGAGTGTAATTTATATCTAAATTTGGCCGAGCTAAGGAGGAGACTTCCTTGGAAATTGGGCCGCGTAATGGACCGAGGTAAGGATAGATTTACTTCGGTCCAAGAACTAAACGGATATGGGCCGTGGTAGAAAAGACTAGCAAGTGGGCCGCGGTCCAAGTGTTAGTTCGGTCCAAGTGTGGAAGGGACTTTTTCAAGTGTTACCTCGGTCCAAACGTGATTATAAGTTACCAATCGGAGTAGAGATAGTTATCTCGGCCATGGCACTTGGAACCGAGGTAATGGCTTCTCTTGGTGGGCTTCGTTCTGGGTAGCGCGGTAGAAGCTTACTCCGGTTAGCCCGGTCCAAGAGAGCCTTGAAGTTACTCCGGTCCGCAAGAGGTGTAAAGTTACTCCGGTCCCAGAAGTGCCTAATGTTATCTCGGTCCAGAAGAGTACTACGGTTAGTCCGGTTGCGGCATAGCATGACTAGCTCGATCGGACCTAGCTAGTGTTAGTCCGGTTTAGCCATGCCATGGGTTGCGCATGAGAAGCCGAAGTAAGTACAGTGGGAGGAAGAGCCGAACTAACGATAGTTCGGCCTATTCTGCGGCTAACTACAGTCATGTTTACTTCGGTCATATTGGAGTTCGGTCATGGTAAAACCATCTCACTTGGTTTAAGCAGTGAGGGGGGTGTTGAAGGATAAGCATTATCTTTCAGGAGTATGATTCCTAGGAGGACTCTGAATGGAGGAGTAAAAGTCCTATTCCTAGGAGGACTCTGAATGGAGGAGTAAAAGTCCTACTAGGATTGTGCCACGCGGAACCTATATAAGCTCACAACATCACCTATGGAGAGGTAACACAACTTTTGCTCCCTGATTACATTGAGCTTTTGCCTACTTGTCTTGCTTTCTGACTTAGGCATCGGAGAGGTTTCCGGCACACTCCCGCCGGCCAGCTCACGTTTGTGTTTTCAGGTGATAAAGCGACGTCGTACGGAGGAACGCAGACTTGATCAACAGGATTATACGAGAAGGTATATTTCTTTCCCGTACAATTGGCGCCGTCTGTGGGAACTCAGACAAGAACAACCTCTTGGTCAAGCTTTCTCTCGAAGATCAATGGCGAACAACGAAGAACTTCCTCACTCCACCATTGACGGACTAACCCCAGAAGGGGGTGCAAGGCGCGAAGGCCTACCCTTGGTCGCTCCCATGGCGAGTCTGGAACCACAAGGACAAAATTCCAGAAGGGATGCGAGGGGGCGAAGACGGAATAACAGCCCTCATCCCTCTCGCTCGCAAAGCCCAGAAAGACAAAGGCGCAGGATTGATCCTCAAACCCTAGAGGATCGCGTCAGGGAACAAGATGAATTAATTCGCAAGATGGCGGCAGACATGGAGTCACTCAAACGCCAGGTGAAAGGAAGAGAAGTGGCGACAGGAGAGGGGCGCAACAACAAGACACCCCCGCCACTCGGAAGGGCGTAGTAGGAATTCTACACCCTCCCATGCAGAGAATAGAAGCCTCAGGACAGGCAATACACTATCCGGATCTTCCAGAACTCGTCGTTCCAGGTCTGAGAGGACGAGATCCGAAAGGTCGAACACGGAAGGAAGCACATATTGGCCCTCGCATACGCACCAAACAAGGTCCAGACAGACGAAGTTGCCCAGATCGTCCGACCTACGAACCGTGTTCAAAGAGAAGGCACGATGGAAGGAGGACGCCAGGGCGCGCGATCCACACAGAGTTTCTGCATTACAGCGGTTGGCTCCTCGGACGCATGGAAGCGTCGAGGTTGGAATGCCACTACCGCGCCCTGCCTACGAACCGACGGACAAGGCATTAGCGAGGCTGCAGACCTCACCGTTCGTTCCGGCGATCGAAAACGCACCCCTACCATCAGGCTTCCTTCAGCCCAAATTCACTACATATGAGGGGAAGACGGACCCTTACTCACACTTGAGCCACTTTCGCCAAGTCATGGCTGTATACCGGCGAAACGAGGCTCTGATGTGCATCCTCTTCCCATCTAGCCTTGGCGACCTAGGCTTGACTTGGTTCGAAAAACTCCCAGAAGGCAGCATAGCCTCCTGGGCGCAATTGGCGGAGGCTTTCGTAACAAGGTTCAGAACAAACACTAAAACCCCGGTGGAGATCGACCAGTTACTCTCCATCAACATGGGTGACAAGGAGACCCTAAGATCCTACAATAGTCGCTACTGGGAGACCTTCAACCAGATTGGGGACTGTCCCACCAATCTCGCCATCGCACAGTACAATAGAGGTCTTCCAGTCGGAAACAGGTTGAGGGACTCAATTACCATGACGCCACCCCTCACGATAGAAGCCTTGATGGAAAGAGTACACCAACATATTCGCGTAGAGGAAGATAGCGCCCGCGCTAAAACAAAATCTGGCACAACCGCAATACCAGATAAAATGACCACGGCGAAGGTCAACACGGTAGAACGTCCAAGTAGAAACGGGCAAGGCAGGCGGGACAACGAAGAGGACCAAGGCAAAAGAAGGTTGAGAGTCCACACTGCCATGACCACGGTGTTCAAAAAACCAATCTACCGAATTCTCAGCGAGATACGCGATGAACCTTTCGTCCGATGGCCTGCTAAGCTGGGAGAAGCGCAAAAAGACTACGACGAGAAATCGCGGTGCACCTTCCATGATGAACAGGGGCACCGCACTGAAAATTGCACGCCATTAAAGCAGCATTTGGAAGAGTTAGTGGCAGCTGGGCACTTGGACCAATACATAAAAGAAGGAACACTTTGATATCCGGAGATGGCAAGTTAAGGCCCAATTGGGAAGGACCATACAAAGTGGTAGGATTAGCGGGAAAATGGGCATACCACTTGGAAGATGGAGATAGCAAGCCCCAGACCATGGAACACTGCCAGTCTCGAGTTATTTTTTCTCTAGGGTACTTGTAATTTTCATTCTCCTCAATAAAACAAGTCGTTCCCTCTTCAGCATAGAGTATTTTCTTCTGTAACGATTGTTTTAATGAGCTAGGAGCATTAAAAGCAGCGTTGGCTGGAAAAACCAACACTTACCACTCTTTTGCACCCTTTGGCCGAAGTAAGGACCTAGGCTAAAGGTGGTTGGCAGGTTTGACCAACAAAAAACTTTTTTGCACCCTTTAGCCGAGGTAAGGACCTATGTTAAAGGTGGTTGGCAGGTTTGACCAACAAAAAACTTTTTTGCACCCTTTAGCCGAGGTAAGGACCTAGGCTAAAGGTGGTTGGCAGGTTTGACCAACAAAAAACTTTTTTGCACCCTTTAGCCGAGGTAAGGACCTAGGCTAAAGGTGGTTGGCAGGATTGACCAACAAAAAACTTTTTTGCACCCTTTAGCCGAGGTAAGGACCTAGGCTAAAGGTGGTTGGCAGGTATGACCAACAAAACTTTTTTGCACCCTTTAAGCCGAGGTAAGGACCTAGGCTAAAGGAGGTTGGCAGGTATGACCAACAAAACTTTTTTGCACCCTTTAAACCCAGGTAAAGACCTAGGCTAAAGGTAGTTGGCAGGTTTGACCAACATTTTTTACTCTTCGGCCGAGATAAGGATTAAAAAGTGGTTGGCTGGAAAAACCAACACTTGGTACTCTTCAGCCGAGATAAGGATCAAGGCTGAAGAGTGGTTGGCAGGTATGACAAGATAGATTGCAAGGTTAAGACCGAGATGAGTTTATCGGCCAGAGAATGTCAAACTTCATTCAAAACATAGCGGAAAATAAATGCAAGCATGGAGCAAGCCGAACAAGCAGTTGAGAGAACTGAAGATTTCATTCCAAAAGTGCATTACAAAAGGAGGGGCCGTAGCCAGGTTACAAACTCCTTTGGTAAACAGAAGAAAAATCATGCATAGAGGTCATTTAAATCGACATCCGAATCAACCCTGGCTTCACCTAAAGATAGCTTGGTCATGACAAGCACACTTTGGTTGAGCTCGGTCGAAAGCACCGCATCACACAGCAGGCAAAGGTGGGATGGAGACCACAGGAGTTGGCGAGTTGGACTGGCGACCGAGCTGGGCGTTATTATCAGGCTTTTGGGATACATCCCCTTCCTCAGTTTTGGAGAATTTTTTGCTGAATGGCATTTGCATACTCCACCATGGAGTTCGGTATACAATATGGAGGAGGGTTTAGAAGACCTCGGTCTCTTGGCTATGACCGAGTTGCGCCACAGCTGCTTTCCACCACACATTTGAAGAAGAGGTCTTTGGCAGCCTCACATTGCAGGATATAGTATCTCGGTTAAGCGTGCAAAGGCGTGTCTGGCCAACCTAGTCAGTCTGCAAAGTAAAAAGGAAAAGTATTAAGTACAGATCGTTGGACCGTGCTAAAAGAAACAAAGGCGAAATAAATG
Organism: Camellia japonica; assembly: GCA_030407325.1. Lineage (NCBI taxonomy): Eukaryota > Viridiplantae > Streptophyta > Magnoliopsida > Ericales > Theaceae > Camellia > Camellia japonica. Next base: position 19,033,021 of record JAPPVO010000059.1, on the reverse strand, counting down.
GAGTCCTCGCTCGGCCAAGTAAAGTGAGGGATTCGCAGCCCGGTTGAAGTTTATGGTGCAGCATTCTTAGCTCGGCAGAGTGGGGCGTTCTTAGCTCGGCTGGAGGAAAAATAATCCCAATCATGCATGGCAGATGGAATTAAGGGGCAATTGAGAGTGTAATTTATATCTAAATTTGGCCGAGCTAAGGAGGAGACTTCCTTGGAAATTGGGCCGCGTAATGGACCGAGGTAAGGATAGATTTACTTCGGTCCAAGAACTAAACGGATATGGGCCGTGGTAGAAAAGACTAGCAAGTGGGCCGCGGTCCAAGTGTTAGTTCGGTCCAAGTGTGGAAGGGACTTTTTCAAGTGTTACCTCAGTCCAAACGTGATTATAAGTTACCAATCGGAGTAGAGATAGTTATCTCGGCCATGGCACTTGGAACCGAGGTAATGGCTTCTCTTGGTGGGCTTCGTTCTGGGTAGCGCGGTAGAAGCTTACTCCGGTTAGCCCGGTCCAAGAGAGCCTTGAAGTTACTCCGGTCCGCAAGAGGTGTAAAGTTACTCCGGTCCCAGAAGTGCCTAATGTTATCTCGGTCCAGAAGAGTACTACGGTTAGTCCGGTTGCGGCATAGCATGACTAGCTCGATCGGACCTAGCTAGTGTTAGTCCGGTTTAGCCATGCCATGGGTCGCGCATGAGAAGCCGAAGTAAGTACAGTGGGAGGAAGAGCCGAACTAACGATAGTTCGGCCTATTCTGCGGCTAACTACAGTCATGTTTACTTCGGTCATATTGGAGTTCGGTCATGGTAAAACCATCTCACTTGGTTTAAGCAGTGAGGGGGGTGTTGAAGGATAAGCATTATCTTTCAGGAGTATGATTCCTAGGAGGACTCTGAATGGAGGAGTAAAAGTCCTATTCCTAGGAGGACTCTGAATGGAGGAGTAAAAGTCCTACTAGGATTGTGCCACGCGGAACCTATATAAGCTCACAACATCACCTATGGAGAGGTAACACAACTTTTGCTCCCTGATTACATTGAGCTTTTGCCTACTTGTCTTGCTTTCTGACTTAGGCATCGGAGAGGTTTCCGGCACACTCCCGCCGGCCAGCTCACGTTTGTGTTTTCAGGTGATAAAGCGACGTCGTACGGAGGAACGCAGACTTGATCAACAGGATTATACGAGAAGGTATATTTCTTTCCCGTACACTACCATCTCGTATAAAATCAATCTGCCTATGTTTTATGAGGTACTTACGTGTAAGTCGTGATAAGTGGATTTATTGTCTAATATATCCTATGAAAAAAATTTGTCATTAAAAAAATCACTAATTGTAAGTTTTAGTGACAATTTATACAAATCATGATTAAAAAAAAGTCGCTAATTATCAATTTTTAGTGACATATATAAAAAATTGTTACAAAAAAATTATTTTTAGCGACAATTTTACCAATACTTATTTTCAATAGAACTTAATAAAAATTAAGTCCAACTATTAAGACTTATTAATAGTTTATCTTATTTTTTATAACATTCAATATTACGTCAGACTTATTTTTCTCTTCATATTATAACTCAAATATCACTAAAAAAATCAGCAACAAACTCACCAAACATGCCTGACCTGGCTGTATTAATTCAAATTCACCAAAACATATCAATTGGAAGCAATTTTAAGAAATCATTACAAGAGGCATCTTTTCAAAACAAATTAAGTAGTAGATAAATAATCACCAAACTCGAACTAGTAGAGCACATCAACACCTAACTGGAACACAAACAAGTCGATCCCCCAACACCAATTTCTATACAAAACAAATAGACAAAAGGGGTTGTCTGATACAACTTATTTAGCCTCCGTTTGGCAATGCAAATTGAGGCTAAAATAGTCACTGCAGGATAAAAGAGGCTAAAGTAGCCACATAAAGACAAAAGTCACTGCAATTAACTGGCAACAACCCACTTCAAGGTAAATTTACCAAACTACCCCCACATGAAAAACCACAAATAAAAACAAATTAATGTATACAAATAAAAATGACAAAAACGTAAATTAAAAAAAAAGAATCACAAAATACGCCTCATCCACAAAAAAATAAAAATAAAAACAGAAATTAGCATTTGCCATGTAATTTAAAAAAAAATAAAACACATGAAAACCCATTTTTGAAAAATAAAAATAAATTAATGTATACAAATAAAAAAAAATGACAAAAAAGTAAATGAAAAAAAAATAACCACAAAAATATGTCTCATCCAAAAATTAGCATTTTCCACGTCATTTAAAAAAAAAATCCTTTTCCAAAACAAAAAACAAATTAAAACAAAAAAAACCGAAATTATCATTTTTCAGGTCATTTGAAAAAAAAAAAAAACATAATAAAGCATTTTCCAACAAAAAAAAAACAAATAAAAACAAAAACAACAACAACAACAACAAAAAAACACATTAAAATGAAACTGAAATAAGCATTGTCAACGTCATTTAAAATTAAAAAACAAGAAAAAACCTTTTCAAAAAAAAAATTAAACAAAATAAAAAGTCAATAAAATGAAACCGAAATTAGCAGTTTCCACGTCATTTAAAAAAAAAAATGAAAAAGCCTTTTCCAAAAAAAAAAAAAACAAATTAATATATATATATATATGTATATATAAAGAAGAAGACAACAACATAACACCAAAATTTACATTTTCACAGTCATGTTAAAAAAAAACAAAACATAAAAAAGCTTTTTCCAAACCCCAAAAAAAAAAAAAAAGCAAATTGAAAACAATAAAAAAAAAATGACAAAAACGTAAATGAAAAAAAAAAATCACAAAAATACGCCTCATCCAACCAAAAAAAATAAATAAATAAATTTAAAAACAGAAATTAGCAGTTACCACTAGGGGTGGGCGCGGGTCGGTTGCGGTCACGGAACCTCCAATCCGCCATCTGTCCGCCAGATTGGCGGATTGGAGAAAATCAATCCGCATCCGTCCGCCAATCCGGCGGATGTGGATTGAGCGGATTGGTGGTTTGGCGGATGGATGCGAATCGGTTTGGCGGTTTAAAATTTTATAAATTTTCAACATAATTCAACTTGTGCACTTTCTCAAAAAAAAAAAAAAAAGTATTATAGTCAATGACTTAAAAAAGTATTAAAATCACTGTATGCCTTATCTAAAGAAAGAAAGTTTAAATTTTTAGAATATAACGATCACTGCATGCCTCATCCACATATTACAATCACAGTATGATTCATCCACATAAAGTATTACAATATGTGGTTCTTAAAATATAATAACAATTCAAACCACCAAAACCATGAACAGAGCAGTAGTAGAAATTGTATGTCTCTGTATTGTTACATCTATATATGTTTTTGAAAACAAAAACCAACAAGCATATATCATATTTTCTATTTATTATTTTTAGAGTTAGATTTAAAAATAAAAAAATATAGATAAATAATACGTTTATTTTTTTCAATTCAAAAAATATATTCAAGCTGAAAACTTTTTTTCAACAGAATATTCAAACTCCTTTTCAATTGAAAACACAAACATAATATTTAAACAACTTGAAAACACAAAATCTTATAAATTACTAGTGATGCTCACGGTTTGGCGGTTCGGTTGCGGCCAAAGAAATCTCAAATCCGCCATCCGTCCGCCAAATTGGCGGATTGGAAAAAATCAATCCGCAACCCTTCGCTCGTCATCACGCATCCGTCCAAAATGCGGCGGATCGGTTCGGTTCGGTCGGTTTTGGCGGATCGGTAAATCCGCTGCTCACCCCTAGTTGCCACGTAATTTTAAAATAAATAAAACACATGAAAAACCATTTTTGAAAAACAAAAAAAAATTAATGTATACAAATAAAATTAAAAATGCGAAAAACGTAAATTAACAAAAAAAAAAGAACATCAAAAATACGCCTCATCCAAAAAAAAAAATTAAAAACAGAAATTAGCATTTGCCCCATAATTTAAAAATAAATAAAACACATGAAAAACCATTTTTGAAAAATAAAAACAAATTAATGTATATAAATAAAAATAAAAATGAGAAAAACGTAAATTAAAAAAAAAGACCAGAAAAATACGCCTCATCCAAAAAAAATAAAAATAAAAATAAAAACAGAAATTACCATTTGCCACGTAATTTACAAATAAATAAAACACATGAAAACCCATTTTTGAAAAATAAAAACAAATTATTGTATACCAATAAAAATAAATAAGACAAAACGTAAATTAAAGAAAAAAACAAATTAATATATACAAAAAGAAAATGACAAAAACATAAATTTTAAAAAAAAAAAAAAACCATAAAAATACGCCTAATCCCACAAAAAAAAAAAAAAAAACCGCACCAATGACACTGACGTGGAGGATGTTGGCAAGGAGTAAAAATATAAAAAAATCACTACAATGGCAGTTTGGTCATTCACCGTGAAGACATCTCACCAAAAGCCAAAAAAGTCAAAAAAGTCAAAAAGTCCTTCCCAAACTAGGCTTTTTAACCTCAGGCTAAAATAGTCAAAAAAGTCAAAAAACCAACCCATTTTCCAAACGGGGGCTTAAGTTGTTTATATATATATATATATATATTAATTCTATGTGAGATTAATGATATCATTTCTGCTTATAATTTATTAAATAAAAATAATTAAATATTAAAATGTTATTATTTAAAAATTGAGAAAAAATACTTTTAATTCCTACTTTTATAATTATTAATTTTTAAATTACAATAAATTCTATGCTCAAAGTCAACACAGTATTAACCCACCTCCGAAAGGAACTAATTTTTCAAAGGTGATTTGGGCCTGTCCCACATTGACACATCAACATTGAAAAATGTTTGGGGGTTTTAATTTTTATGGCTCAAATGGTTTAAAATTGTCAAAACGACGTCGTTTTGACAATTTTGATGTTGTTTTGTACTTAAAACGACGTCGTTTTAACAAATTCAAGCCATTTAAGCCACAAAAATTAGGACCATCTACCATTGCTGCATCAACATTGATATGAGATCATCATAACTATGGCTTTTTTGGGATTTACATTTATAAAAGAAATTAATTTGTTTGGGTTTTTTTTTTCTTTTCCTTTTTTTTTTTTTTTCCCTCAAATGACCTTTTTGCATATTGAAGTAAGCTTTTTGATATGAAATGAGCTCGTCAAATGAATTAAGACTTTTTTTAATTAACAAATTGATTTTAAGCCATTGCAAAATGCAGCCTATATTAGAGCATCTTCAAATGGTCATTTTTTATGTTTGTAAAATTGAGTTGGCAATTGGCAATTGACATGTTTTCGGCAATACCAAATTGGTATAGTTAAAAGAAGATATCAAATTCTTTTATTTTTATTCTTTTATTATTTCAAAAAAGATAAAAGTAAAAATAATGAAATAATAAATTTGACATATATTTTGTTTTAAAATATCAAATTTACATATGTCAATTTGATACTTACACTTAAAAAAAAACAAAAAAAAAATATCAATTTTTAATAAAGGGAGTTACCAGCCAGTCCCTTGGACTAGAGTTAATACCCACAAACTCCTGGCCTAATATTTACTTTTTTGTATTCCTAGTTTACCCCTATTCTTGACCACCACATGCATAAACACAATTCCACAATCTCTCTTTCACAAACGTGTGAAGAAACCACGTGATTTGGAATGCGATTTCTCAAGCGACTTCTTAGCGGATTTTCTATAACAAAGAGATCTCTGGCGATTTGGAAACATCCGAAGAAATTTACTTTGTCCTAGATCTACATCAATCTAGTTGTTTCTATTGTGAAATCAATTTCAAATGACTACAAGCAACATTGATTCTCCAAATCTTGCCTCTCTCTCTCCCGTCCTCCCTCTCTCTTTATTTCTCTCAAACCAAATCTGTTGCAAACAAAGGTTTAATATATCAATGATAAATTTATCACTGATATATGTCTTTGAATCTTTTGTTAATTTGTTACGATGATGATGAGATTTTCTTTTTGTAATTTTTTAACAAACAATCAGTGAAAAATTTATCAATGAATGTGTCTTCGAATCTTTGTGTTTATTTGTGACGTTCTTTTTATAATTTTTTAACAAACAATCAGTGAGAAATTTATGTGAATGTGTCTATCAGTGATAAATTATCATTAAAAATGTCTTTGAATCTTTGTGTTGATTTGTAATGATGATGACGAGATTTTTTTTTATAATTTTTTAATAAACAGTCAGTGAGAAATTTATCAGTGATAAATTTAACATTAATATATCTTTGAATCTTGTGTTGATTTCTGACAATGATGACAAATTTTTCTTTTTGTAATTTTTTAACAAATAGTCAGTGATAAATTTATCACTGAATATGTCTTTGAATCTTGTGTTGATTTATGACAGTGATGAGTTGGTGTTGACACTTTGTGCAAGCATGCACATGATAAATTATCTATTTTGATATATTTTTTGGATAATGCTTGCAAATTTCATGTATAGTCTAATATATTTTCTAGACACATATGGTAATATCTCTCCTGGATGATCTATAATTTAGCGCATTTAGGCTGTAAATGCAGATATTGCCTTGTATATATATATATATATATATGTACATCAAGTCCATGAATATGACACAAAATTTGTATAGTGATGAATTTATCATTGATGAATTCCATGCTCCTACAATTATACATGAACAACTTTCATAATGACGAAATAATCATTATTCATCAATTCCATGCATGCTCAATTATTAGAAATGAAAAGTTCATACACTGGTAAGTTTACAGTGACAAATTGCAACAAAAACAGGGGAAAATAAAACAGGGATAAAATAGTACAAAAAATAGAACTCCAGGATTTATTGGTGCATAAAACCAATCTTCAAGACTAAGATAGGAATAACTATAAAAAGCAGGACCGACCAATAAAAATCCATTTTTAATATAATTATGGAGCACTGGGGCCCAAATCTTCTACGGTAAATTTCCAAATACAAATCAGCCCATTATGCTGAAAACTTCTTACAGGCCCAGCATTTGGTATTTATAATTAGTACATTTATGTATTTGTGTATCAATAATTATTTATTTATTATTTGTCATTATTGAATTACTGTATTAATTTAATAAGTCTTAGCATTGGCATTTGTTATTAATTCAACGGTAACTAACAAATAAATTTCTATTTATTATACGAAACATGATAATAAAAAAAATAAATCATTTTCTATGTTCATATATTTGAATGCATAGAGATTTTTAAGGATAATGCTCCACACACCCACATTGCCTAAAGACTTGCAAACTTTTTAATGTCGTTTTTTGAGGTTGGATTAGATAAATGGGAGAGAATTAGGCTTCTATTTTAAGTTAAACATGCTATCATTACTGAATTACTGTATTAATTTAATAAGTCTTATCATTGACATTTGTTATTAATTCAACGGTAACAATTTACATAATAAACAAAATGTGATTTGATATTCGTTAATTGTTGAAGGCAATGATGAACGTAGAAGGGAACAAGAGAAGGCGATTGCTACTGTTAATTATTTTTTAATTATACATATTTGCCCCCTTCTAAATTTTGAATATATTCATGATGTTTATAATTCATCGTAGACGTAAAACAAACTACTTTAGCTTTTGTTACGAATATAGAAATCAGACACAGAATACTTGTGAATAGATAAAATTTTATAAGGTTTGTTAGTAGAGTTAACTTTTAAATTTTTTTATTTATTTGCATATAGTTGTGTCCAATTTTATAACCAATTTCTATGTTTGAAATTTTTTATTTTGTATTTACCCATTTTGCTTTAAACACAAGTATTTTCATATGGACCAAAAATCTTATACACAAAATCGGGAAATCCAAGATGTTTTCATTCTTATTCTTACACCATTTCAATGTTAAAACCCAAGAATCTTTAAGCACAAATATGTTGGGAATTTTCATATTGAATACGTTTATTTTTTGGTTGTTTTTAAAAGGAACCTTTCATATAGAAAGCTTCTTTAAAGTTTTAAGACTTGTGTCACATTAAAAACTTCAGCAAAAGTGGAGCACTTAACAAACGAATCACATTAAATATTCTCTTTAAAAAAGTTATAAAAAAAAACTATGTTAGTCGCGCCACAAGGATAATGCAACATGATTGTGTGTCTAATCATATGGCACCCGATCGTCATCGGCTACATGCAATCAATAATAAACCCATTCAATGTGAGGACAGATCTACACCATAGAAGATTGATCCAACTGTCAAATATAAATCTCTAAGTGATCAGATGCAATCAAAAGATATAATCGATTTGATCTGGTAAATGAAAAAGCGTGCGATCCAGCCATTCATTCCAACCCAGAATTCAAAAATACTCAGTAATTCTATCCATCTCTTTCTTGTTCTGATTTTTCCCTAGTTCTACTTGGTCATATAGTTTCTGTCAGTATTCTACTCTATAAATAGATTATCAAACCCCTAATACTACTTAGTCATAAAATTTTTTGTTGGTATTTCGGTTTCTACTCGTCAGTGTAACTATAGTCTAAAACAGAATATATAAACCTTGGTTCTACTTGGTTATATAATTTTTTGTAGGTAGTCTACTCCGTACTCACCAATGTAGAAGCAAATAGATCAAGATTCGATTTATCCTCAAGGTAAGTTTGTTATAACTCTGTACACACTATTGAATATGAACAAATACTGTTTTAGAAAAGCCTAACACATCTCAAAGGATTTTTCTTAAGCTAATTTCACCAGAAGTTCATCCCTTACATCAAAATTCGGAGATTCTATTCTAACATGCAGCGAGAGAAACTTTAAAGATAAAGAATTTCACAACTGTAACAATTAACTAGGTCAAGGCATAAAAAGACAAACAAATCTGCAATCTGAAATATGAAATATTCACCTTCCTCAGTGCCACCATCGCAAAAACCATGCATTGCTTAAAAGAATTTTTTGTGAAACAAACTTTGTTGAGCATGTGGGCATGGGTGTTCAGAAGGGACATACCTCTCCCATTCCAAAAAAAAAAAAAAAAAAAAAATTGAAAAATAGAAAAATAGAAAAAAGCCATATCTCCTTTCCTAGGGTGGATGGAATGGACAGTTATGATAAGTTTCATGTGCTTATCTTGTTATTTAAATGTCACTGTTTTTTTTTTTTTTTTTTTTTTTTTAGCAAAAAGAAACTGTTAAGATCAAAACTTGAAAAAGAACTAGTTTCCAATGCTGTGATGACTCAGAAAAGAGACATTTCCATTGTTAGGATTAATGTGTATCTTAGACCATCTTTTTTCTTGGTCTTTGTAAATGTATGATTTGTTGATGATTGACACCTGTCTAAGCTCGTAGTTGGAGGAATAAAAAAACTACACTACTTTAGTGCAACCCTCCTTGATTTTAGGGTCTTCTTATTCCCAATTTAAAGGATTCTTAAATAGAATTAGTGGATTACTTCTATACATTTTTATCTAAGAGATTAGGAGATTATCAATTTTTATCAAATACAAAGATTAATAATTCTGAAACTCATTATGGGAACTCTTTGTCATATTGAGTTCATTTTTTTCTTACTGGGGACTATTTTTTTGTGCTTTCATTGTTAGGGTTGATTGTTGAACTTATAGATATGGATTGTTAGAATATGATTGTCTAATTTGATATCATCTAATTATTCTCATATTTATCAATAATATTTTACCAATTGACAAAAAAATGTAATATTGAGTCTAGCTGACAAGTGCCTTGGACATAAAAAAATGAAAAAATAAACAAAGAACCAAGGTTTTAAATTGTGGTATCGGGTAACGTAACGGTATCGATCGCGGAGTATCGATCGGTATGTATTGGGAATCGGGTGTCGCGGTGGTGAAATTTTAAAAATCATTTCACAGGTTTTTCAGCTTTTTCTTTCCCGTACCGGTCTGAACCGGTGAGTATCGGTCCGTCGCGGCTTGTGTAACGGTTACAGACCGATACGTACCGGAACTCGGCCGATACTTCTGCGATTTTCAATCTTAGCGGTATACCGACTTGTATTCGTCGCGGTACCCAATTTTTCCGATACGTAGCATATCAGCCAGTATTTAGATCTATGCAAAGAACATGCGAGATTTTTCACAAAATTAAAAATATTTTTAACTGATTTCAAAATACTTCTAACATTTTCACTTATTTTTAAAATATTTTTCAATTGAATATGGATACAAATTAATGCTCCATAGCACTAGCTAGCACTTTTGTGTTGAAAAATGTTATATAAATAGTAAATTTTATAAACTCATTTCATAAATAAAAGAAGCATACAACAAAAAGTTATATATACAAAACTTGTACATAGCAAAATACTTAAAATTTTATTATGTTTTAGATTTAACTCATGTATGGTAAAATTCACTAACAAAATCACTTAGAATTTGATTTTCTTAGTATATTTTTGCAAATTAATTTTGTATACCCAACATGATTAAACTTTACAATTTAACTGTTTACAGGTAAGAAGGATTCTCATTGGTTTATGAAATTGGGATCACGTGGGCTTTAGCCAATCCAAGGCCACTTTTAAAGACAAATCACCAAAATATATCATGATTGTCTGTGGATGGACCAGCCTTCAACCACCAAATACATGTCTTGAATATTAATTTAATGAAGTAAGGTCTTCTAAAGTTATGCCAAAACTCATAGTAATGCTTACTTTTATGGGAGTTTGTTTTTTCACTTTAGGCCAATGTAATTGAAAGAAATCACACACGAGCCTTGGGGGTAATTGTAGGCGTGCCAAGACCTCCCTCGATTGGCGGATGGGTGACTTTGAGTTTCTTCACATGCGTGTCTGCATATTGGATCTTGACACTTTCAGTTCAATACTATATTTGAGTGATAATAATGTTAAAAGAAAATAAGAATATAATTTTTATTTTCATGATTTTACTATTTAGATACAGTTTGCATAGGAATGTCATTCCTGATTTACTAATCTAGGTGGAATTAGTTTCCAAATTATATTCGCAATTTATCCCACTTAAATGGGATAATTTTTCCCCATAAATAGGATTTGATTTCTGAATTCTTCAAAAACACCAATAAAATTATCTACCTATCAAATTACTGGGAGAGATTCATACCCATTCGTAGTCTTTGATAAATGTACATTGTTAGCATTTTGATAGCGTGAGTTCTAATTATGAAAACAATCTTTCTAAAAATTGGATTAAGATGTCTCCGTAGTCGTTGTTTTGTCCAAGTCTTGTGCGTAATTTCTTTATTTTTTTCAAATGGGGTTCATAATTTGTTAAATTTGAACTTTTTTGGGGGGGACAGTTTTTTTTAAATATATTATAATCAAATTGAGCTAAATTAGTGATTTTTTCCTTTAAAAAATGATTAGAAATTGTTGTTGTAATTTATTTTTATGATGAAATTTATAGAGAACATGATCCATGTCTTATCCATTGATACAATGGGGGTGCTTGGCAAAAGCTATTTTTTGGTTTTTTGGGTTAAAATTTACAAAAAAATAAAATAAAATAGACTAAAATAGTTAATAAGACAAAATATCACATCAAACTCATAATCATTTTACTTTTTCTCTTACAAATATCACATTCAACTACAAAAAAATCCAACTATCTTCTCAAACATAAAAATTTTAACCTATTAAAATAGCCAAAAACTAAAATAACAACTTTCCAAACACCCACAACGAAGTAAAAGAAATGCGGGAGGGACATCAACATAGCACTCTCTCAAATGAAATCCTAATTCCCTCTCCGACTAAGCTAGCTCTAATTGTTGGTGGTCATTTATAAGTGATATGTACCTGATGTGGTATTTATCAAGATGAAGATGAGATTTTTTTTTTCTTTTTTTTTTTTTCTCTTTGGGGGAAGGCGCAAGAGCATTCTATATTTTGATCATTTAGATAGGATTAGTAATTGGTTTGGCAGGTTTAACTACTAAGTAGCAGGAGAGAAAGATGTGAATGGCCAATAGATTTTTGTATCCACCAGCTCACTTTTTATCTACTTGATTTGGAAACTTTGGAACAAAGAACACTACCCCCTCTCTTCTAAGGCCTCGTTTGGGAATAGGCTAATTTAGTAACTTTTTAGCTATTTGGCTAAAATATGAGCTAAAAAAAATTAGTATGTTTGGGATGATTTTTTAGCTTTTTACGAAAAGATGTGCAAAAAGTAGAGAGAAAAGAGAATCTTTTAACTTTTTGGTATGGGTTGTTGACTTTTTGGCTAATTTAGTAACTTTTTGGCTAAAAAATTCGGTTGCCAAACGAGTCCTAAATATGATTTTTCTTTTACTTTATGGCAGGTCTAACTACTAATCATCTATTGTTAAGAAGCAAAATAGAAAGTGAAAAACAATACATTAAAAATCGTGATAGGCTTGAATTTGTATGCATCCCATCCCATTAATATTTTTGCCTGGTGGGAAACTTTTAAGCATGTTTGAATAGAAAACAAATAATTATGTGGAATCCTTGCTAAACACCAAAAATAATTAAGGATAACAAAAAATTATCAAAAATAAAATAATTGAGTTTTTTTTAAATGTCAAAACTAGTTACACTAAAAACAAATAGTTTATCTCTTACATTAATTAAGTCATTGTAGCTCTAATTGCATCAACTTTAACTTTAAATTTTTCATATTATGTTAATTTAGTCTAATGAATAATGTCTTTTTAAAAATTAGACTAAAATCAAGTGACAAAATAGTCTAATTTTTTCTTAAAGTGATTGTAGAGTTGATATTCAAGTTGAAATTATCAACTCCCTTTTAAAACAACCATTGTGTTCTTTGATTTCTATTCAATTTCATAACAAATATTATCAATGAAACTAAATTAACACAATATAAACTAAAATAAATGATAAAAATATTAATTGAAATAAATTTATGACATTATTAAAAAAATATTATTTAATTTAATAATTTATTAATAAAAATAAGTTATTTGTTATGATATTAAAAATTTTAAGGGACGGAATGAAATTTTTAAAATTATAAAAAGCAAATCGTATTTTAAGTAAAAGTGTATTTGTAATTTAAAAAATTAAAAATAAGTATTTAAATAAAAATAATAAAAAAATAAAAGAAAGAGTATACTGTCTTGGAGTTGCAAAACAGTGGATGCTCATCACTTTTAAGCTACTTAAGCAGGAAGCCCTTTTGCCTTTTTAGAAGTATTTAAGGTAAACTCGTAACCCCACGTGTCAGTGTCAGATACGGTGACGGCGCCATCAAAAATATTACATAAATTACAAATACTCCTTCAAGGGTTTATTTAAAATATAAATTATCCCTTATAATTTAGAAAATTATAAATATTTCTCTGTCAGAATTTTTTATTTAACAGAATTAATTAAAAAAGTAAAATTTCTAATATTTACCTATACAATAATAATATTATCTGAATTATTAATTGAAACAAAATTTTAACATTATTAAAAACTGTTAATTAACTTGATGATTTATTAATAAAATGATATATTTATTATGAAATTAAAAATTTTTGAGGACATAATGTAATTTCTTAAACCACAAAAAATATTTTGTAATTTAAATAAATCTCAAACGATATATTTATAATTTACCAAAATATTACTACTCTCCGAAAAAAGCACACATTTATAAAAATATTATATATATATATATATGTGAAAAAATATGAAAGTGCTGATTCGCCCCTCCCCTCGAGCTCACCACTGTTGTTATTAAAAGTCCAATCTTTAAACTTTAAACAAAAATGATTTAGATTTCTAAAAAAAAGCACTAAATGAACATTAATTTGTCTTTTTCTTCTTCTTGTTTTGTCTTTTATTTATTTTTTAATTTTTTTTAAAAAAATGAGATGCCACCTGAGTAGAGGTGCTTTTAGGGCAGCTCTACTAGTACTCTGTAGCACCGCTGAACTTTAAAACCACTCTTTTTTCTTATTCTTTAGCTGTTTTCCATGTTTAAAACAGCTCATCTTGGTGGTTTCTTGTTTCCCTCAAAACCACTTTGTTTGCTTATAAAAAGCTCTCTTGACTTTGATATGAAATTATAAAATCCTTCACACACAAAAAAAGACCCAATTTCAGAGCTCAACTGCGTAAGCTTTCTGCTAACCTTTTCTTTTTTTCACTTTTATTCATAATAATAAAGACCCAATTAATGCTCTTTTTCTCTCTTTCTATATATATGTTATTATTGCAGAAACCCTAATCTAGGTTCTAGACCACGGTGGTGACGATGGGAAGAGGGAAGATTGTAATAAGGAGGATCGACAACACGACAAGCAGGCAAGTTACTTTTTCGAAGCGTAGGAGCGGGTTGTTGAAGAAGGCGAAGGAGTTAGCGATTCTATGTGATGCAGAAGTAGGATTGATCATCTTCTCCAGCACTGGCAAGCTATACGAATTCACGAGCACCAGGTTTGTTGTTTGACAAAGCTTTTCGCTGTGTCTTTAATATCATTAATTACCTTGTTTTAATTTGTTCTTTGTTTTGTTTATTTAGAAACGTTGTTCATCACAAACATCATGTAGGTAGTAGCCCTAGCCCTCTCCCATATAGTTTTTTTTTTAATAATCTTGAAGGTAGTTCATGTCTTTTCCTAGATGGTTGCATATAATATCTTATAAAATTTCCATATTCATTTAAATTTGAAAATGGCTTAAATACTTGATAATGTAATATATTGGTTTCTTAGCAATACGGATTGAAAATTTCTAAATTGTTATTAAAAATCAGACCTTTAGATACCATGTCTTCTCTTTATTGATGTTTTTGTCATATTTCGTACGTTTTATCAATAAAGATTTTTGCTTTGCCGTTCAAATAAAATGTCTACTTGGGGGGTGTAAAAATTGAATTCCGAACATGAAGAAAAACTTGTTAGGTTTTTAACACTCATTATTTTAGATTTGTGCTTGCATATGATTTCACTTTCTTTTTTTGTGCTAATCTAGTTGAGAGATTGGCACAGGATGGTATGCTATGATATAACGTTCACTTTCCCCCTCTTTATTAATATATATATATATATATATATTAGTGACTTGTAAAGCATTTTTAAATTTCAACAATAACATCTTTGTTTCGCAGAGATATATAGATACATGTGACTTGTAAGGCACTTTTAGATTTCAACAATAACATCTTTGTTCCGCAGAGATATATAGATATATGTGACTTGTAAGGTACTTTTAGATTTCAACAATAACATCTTTGTTTCGCAAATATATATATATATATATATATGTGACTTGTTAGGCACTTTTAGACTTCAACAATAATATTTTTGTTTCACAGATATATATATATATATATATATAAAAGAACAAGAAAAAGAAAAGAAGTTTTAGCACCCATTTGGTCAGTGAAGCCCTAGACTCAATAAAAGATTTGATGCTCTCAAATCATGAGCTGACATCACACTATTGTGGCACGAAAACAAAAATAATTCTAAGGTAAAAAATATACAAGAAAATCACATGAAGGCTTATATCTTTTGTGAATCTTATTAATTAGTCTTTACACATGAAGTTTCATTTCTTCGGAGTCATCGAAGATCTAAAGGAGGAAAAATATGCATCAGGAGATTTGAAGCATCTCTTTTTCACTCTTAGCATTAGCAAGCCATGAGTGCTTAGAGAAGTGCTATGAGCTTGACTTAAGGCTTGACAAATATACTTTTGTCAAGGGGGTAAGACTTTTTTTTTTTTTTTTTTTTTGAACAGCAAACAAAGAAATTTTATCAAAAGTAAAAAGATACAAAACTAGCTTAGAGAATATTTGCATCATTGTCAAAGTTAAGCATACTGACTAAGTTGACACTCAAAGTACTATTATGTGCGTCCCCAAAGTCACCACTAAGAGTTAGAGAGGTTCTAACTCAATACACCCCATTACAACCTTAAGAACAAAACAAAGATTACACCTTTCCAACTAAACAATATCTAATCTGCAAAATATTGAACAAAAAATCATCTATAGTAAACTAGTAATCTTTTTTTTTTTATCAGCAAAGAAAATTTCATTAACAGCATGAAATTAAAGGTACAGGAAGATGACATGCATCGAGAGAGATTCGGAAAGTACAAATTATCCCTACTACTACTACTCGCATCCATACAAACTAGTAAACTAGTAATCCTTTGATGCAGCTTTCAGCCAAATGGCTAATCTGATTATGATTACCTCTTGAAGCTTCCCCATATCTGGATAAATACAATTAAACACACAATCATTCATATGCTTCAAAATGGACCAAAGAGGAACCAAAGGAATTGCATCCCAAATCCTTATTTTAGCTTTCTTGAACCAATTTTTGTCCACCACTGCAGCAAAGACTCAACTGAACTAGGCACACCCATATCACTCCCCACCACTGCAACAAACCAGACCAAATTTTCCAAACCAGAGGACAAAAAATAAGCACATGTTCAACAGTCTCTTCCACTAATCTACAGAAAACACACAAAGTAGAGGCATTCGCATCAAAACATTTAACAACCTTTAAGACATCTTGTAGGTATATTGACTAATTAGCCATGGATTCTCTAGAGCTTTTAACTGCTTTTTCATTTTTTTTTTTTTTATCAGCTAGGGCCAATTGTTTGTCATTAGATTTGATTAGCTCCATTTGAAAGTCAGTTTTAACTTGTATTGTATGTTCTTTAACTCCTTATTGATCTCAAGTTCTTTGGTTTCTCACATATGTGTCTTTCATTGGTGTAAGACCTCGATGCTTACCATCTCACCAAAACTCATAGATAGTGATAAAGGTGTAACTTTATTTCCTTAAAAGGTACAGCGACACAAGTCGATTGTGACTCAACCTTATCCCAGGTCTTTGCCACGGTGATGCTGGTCCAAACCCAAGCCAACACTACCCTCTCCCCTCCCCCCCCCCCAGCACCTGCCTGCAAGCAGCATGCCCTTCAGGGAATCAAACTTAAGAACTTACTCTGCTACCAATTGTAAGACCTCAGCTTTTACCATCTCATCAAAACCCATAGATATTGATGAAGGCACAACTTTATTTCCTTACAGGGTATAACACCAAGCACCACAAATCAAGTGTGACTCAGCCTTACCTCGAGCCTCTGCCACAGCAAGGATGTTGGCCCAAATCCAGGCCAACAATTGGTGTGGGAATGACCCAAGAATCACCTACCCAAAGCAATGTTTAGTTATTTGTAGCTTGATAGTTACGGTTCAAATCCTTCTATTTAAAATAAAGACTTAAATCTCTTACAGGCTCTTTTTTTATTAAATTAAGATTAAAAAAACACATTAACCTCGCTAAAGTACCTATCACTTATGGTTCAATCCTAATTTCCATAGATATTATTATGACCCAAGAACTACCCAAAACTACCCAAATCAATGTTTAGTTATTTGTAGCTTGATTGGTGAGGTTCGAATAAAGACATAAAAACCTCTTACATACTCTCTTTCTATTAAATTAATACAAACCGTCTTGCACAAAGACACACAATCTCTCTCATTCAGTCTCTCCACGCCTAACCATGCTAAGGTACTTATCACTTATGGTTCAATCTTGATTTCCATAGATACTACTATGAAATGAAATAAATTTTCTACGTTGCATGACCCATCTAGATATCTTTACTCGCATAACTCTTTCTCCTCCTCTTTTCCCGTGGGTCAAATAGCAGAAGAGTCTCTAACCCCAACCCTCACCTAATCTTTCACCCATCCTGTGATTTGGGTGGTACCAAGATGCATGTCCCTCATAACCCAAGTTTTGTAACTCTCATCTTCTAAATTTAGTTGTCACTGGACTAATTGTTAGCTTAATATACAAAAGTCCAAAACTAACTGTTTGTATATTTCTGAGTACATTGTTAGACCTATTTCCTAGCAATCTAAGTTTTTGAAAATAGTTAATGACTTAATATGGTATCATAATTCAAGTTTTGAAGAGTTCTTATATTTAAGTCTCTATTTGCATTCTTTTTTTCTTTTATGCTTGGATATTTGCATTCCACGTGTAGGATGAGATTGCATGTGAGAGAGAGTGTAGTTATTTTTTGAAAATGTATGTTTTAAGTTGATGACACTGTTGTGTTGGATTGGAACAAGGACATCTTGCTTTTGAAACAAACAAAAGAGAGTAATGATATAATTTTTATACAGAATGATATGGCTTCTTGTATTCTATCTATTTCGAATTAGAACACTTAACATTGTCATTATAATTTTAAAACCATCATTGACACATCAATCTGACTATATTTTCTATGTAATTTTTCTATTTGTAAATTATTTTCCACAAAAAAAAAAAAAAAAAAAAAAAAAAGATATAAAAATTAGTTTTGCTAGTAAAATAGCTATGGCTGCATGAGTACAACAAAGTAGTCAAGAAAGATAACCAATTTAGGCAACATACCATTATTAGACCATGCTATAAATAAAAGCTACTAAATTTTTGCATTTAGGGTCACAAGATGGGGTAACCTTATATTCATCCATATTTTATACTTAAAAAGTTTTTCTCCACTTAGCCAAAGAGTAATCAAATAATAAAAATTAAATTACATTTCTCCTGTAATCTTACCTAGTATGTTGGGAAAGGCAGTTTAATTTGATTCCTTTCTTTTTTTTCTTTTTCTTTTTTATCGACGAAAATTAGTTATTAATTGTTAAATTAATTAGCACCTATAAGAGTTATCCTCTCTACCCTTGTAAAGTACCAAGTACTTACCTTCTAATTAAACTCCCCTGAGAGAGAGTTGAGCTCATGACCTCTCATTTGAAACTAAATCCTTAAGAGCATTGAAAAAATATATATATTTATTAGCACATGTGGTTGCATTGCACCATTTACTTTTAAATAATTAATTTCCAAACTTATAATCAAATAAATTTGTTTTACATTCTCCATGCGTTATCATGTGCTACCACGAAAAACAGTCTATATAACTTTGTTTCATCTGAAAATTTCTAGTAAGGTTAGGTGATATATCAAATAAATGAGAATCGAGTATGATCATTAAAACGAAGTGAACATTAATTTTATTTGCTTTTTTTGGCATTTGTTTTAAGGTCATGCTAGGTTTCATGAAAACTTTCATGAAAATCATCATGAAAATCATCTGCACCGTTGGATCATGAGACACATATCTGATCTAACGGTGCAGACAGTTTTCATGATGGTTTTCATGAAAATTCTTCATGAAACCTAGCATTTCCCTTTGTTTTAACTTATATCTAGGGGCCTTGTGGAAGAAAGCAATCAAAGCTTTCATAACTAAATGGGATGGCTGATGAAATGCTTCTAGGAAGTATAGTAGCCTTGTAGAAGGCTTTGAACAATCCAAAGTGAAATAGGTAAGAACTTAACCGACTTTGGAGAGAGATAGAGAGGGAGCCACAAATGATCCGAGAGCAAAAGTAATTGGACTCATATTAGTAAGTACATACAAAACATGCCTTTTATCCGGTCATACCAAAACAAAAACAAAAAAAATTAAGTAAAAAGTTTACTTACGTATAGCATTTTTGGAAAAATAATAAGACAAGCAACCATATTCGATTTGAGAACATTCAATATATCTGCATTAACCTAGTCAAGGACTTACTAAAGACCAAAAGATTGACTTTAATAAATGAGATTCTTTTATCAAGCATGAGTTTAAGTCTTACCATTTCGCTATGCAATTTCCTTGTTTCCTTCTAAAAATAAAAAATTTAAATTTAACACAAAAAAAAAATAAAATCCATTATTTTGGTTTAGTTTTAAGTAATTTTATTTCTTTTTCCTTTTTCCTCGAGTCCAGATCCAAACACAGCCTCATGGGTTGGTCCGCTGGGGATCTGCAATAGCCATATTCCAAACACATTCGACAGCCTGTTTGTACAAATTATTTTTTTGGACCAATCCATATATTCATCTATATTGACCTCATTTAAGCTGAAGCACCAAAAGGATCTGCAAATTTTAAACATCTCGAATTTTAGAAGTATCCACTGGATGTGCAAAACTATTAAGCATGCAGATTCTATTTTGAAATCCTTTTCATCTTCCTGTTTATGTGATTTAGAAATATTTTCTAAACCATGCATGATAGAACGAGGTGTGTGCATGATAGATTGTAGAAACAATAGAGAGGTGAATATGGGAAATGAGGGGATAATAAATAGTGAATGTTTTTGTCACTTAAGTACGATTACTTACAAGAATTGAGAGGTTGGATATGATGATCTATAGAACTCAAGTGGACTTCTAGCATATTATGTGATTCACGATTACCAACAAAATCAAAAGAAAATTTTGTAGAACTGTTACAGGCCAGTGATAGCTATTAAAAAACAACATATTCATGAAATAAGTGTAGGTGACATGAAGATACTTAGATGGATGTATGGTAAAACTAGGATAAACAAGGTTAGAAGTGCATGTATTCGTAAAATAATAAGAATAACACCAATTGAAGATAAATTGAGAAAAAATAATTTAAGATAATTTGGCTATATGCATCAAAGACCTATAGATTTTTTTTTGTTTTGTTTTTTTTTTTTGGATCAGCAAAGAAAATCATTATTAATGAAGAAACTATACATTACATATGAGAATACATCAATAAGAATGAGAAAGAAAAAAGGAAAAGAAAGGAAACCAAGCATAGTCTTGGTGGGAAACAAACACTAGCTCACAAGACCACTAGCACTTGATGCCACCACCCAAAAACTAGCTAACAAAAGCTTATAACTCATTGAATGCTCCAGCTATGCTAACTTGTTGCCGTCCACCATCCTCTTAAACCAAACCCTCCTATTTGGATCTCTCTTTGTCCTTTAACTCTAGCTTAATAATTTTGTTCAGCACATCATCTTATTTCCTATTGAAATTGATGCCAAGAGATTTACCTAATGGTATAGTCGCTTTAGCTTCATTGAGGAGAAGATTGTTCGGACTAGTAACACCCTTAGACAGATCTAAACGTGCTATCGCAACTGCTGCTGATCTGAAAATGACAGACTTAGAAGTGTGCTTGCTGACTGCTGCAGCTTTTTGCCCATGAAGTCTAGCAAAGCTGGTGAACCCCTTTAGCTGAACCTTCTTCTTTCTTTTTCTCTTCTCATTCCGCAAGAATTTTGGGACAAAAGTAGGCTGCCTAACTGAGCCTGAATGATTTAGGCTCAGAAGACCCTTCCTATTTAAATTCTTACTAAGAGCTTGTGCCAAATCCACTTCAAGATTGATATCAAACCCAATTCCATCTCGAGATCCACTGAAGCTTCTGATAAAACCAAGTGTAGAGACTTGCTCAACGTTAAAATTTGGGTTATGCACTGACTTCTTCAACATGTAGAAAAAGTGATATAATCACTTTAACTAGAAATGTTAGGGGGAGGCGAAAATCTAAATTGATATGAGACGTGATAGTAAAAAAATAATATGAATTTATTTAACTGTAGTCCTTGACAAAGTAGAATGGTGAAAAAGAATTTATGTAGCCCAATTCCACTTGATTAGAACACAAGACTTAGGCCTTGTTTGGGAAGTGGATTTTTGGTTTTTTTTTAGGCTAAAATTCACAAAAAGACAAAATAGGCTAAAATATCTAATAAGACAAAATGTCACATCAAATCCATAATCATTTTATTTTTTCACACAAATATCACGTCCAACTACAAAAAAAATCTAACTATTTTTCCAGACACAAATTTTAGCCTACTAAAATAACCAAAAACTAAAATAGTCTACTAGAATAGCTAATTTTTCAAACGAGGCCAGTTCAATTTGGTTTAGATATCGGTTGTTCAGACAAGGAGGAACCTAGCAAAGAGTTTTATAGACATGAAAATGACACCGGAGAAAGGAAAGTGGACGTATCTCAAAACTGAGTCAAAAAAGAAACTTTGTTTTGTTGGTTTCTCACCAATTTTGGGGTGCTAGCAAATGATAGGATGAGTTTTGTAGTGCTAACCTAGTTGGGATCATTTATCTCATTGTAATGCTTTTGCACTTCTCTTTCCTTTATTGATGTAATTTATCTTGTACCTTATACTTATTTATTCCATCAATAAAGTTTCTTTTTTGCAGATCAAAAAAAAAAAATCAACCAGCCAGCCAGAATTCATAAGTTCCGAAATTCTCTTTTAAAAATAAATTTAAAATATTGATTTCTACAATTTTGGTGAGAGATTTAATATTATTTTCTAAATTTAAGATAATGAAGTATGTAAAGAACCCAAAAGACGGTATAAATTAGGAAAAATTCTTCGCATGCCAAGAAACATAGATCACTTCATATAATTGAATTCATCATAAAATGCAAATATTTGCATGAAATACCAGAGAATTCAAGGTAAAAGAAATTAACATAGTTATTGAGATGTAGTGATTACTTTGTGAACCTGTACTTTTGATAATTCTTTATGCTTCTTCAAAGCTTCTCCTACTTGCTTCCTTCTGTCTTCAAAGCAATGCAAATGCCATGACAACACTTAGCTGCCAATTTTCAGATTTAAGGATGATAAATATTACTGTACAAGAATCTGATCTCTCTTTTGTTTACTCTTGTCAGCATGAAATCCGTAATTGAACGATACAATAAATCTAGAGAGGAAAATCATCAACTACATAATCAAGTGTCAGACGTCAAGGTACACTTCCTTTAATCACACTTCTCCCTCTGCAATGTCTCCAGAAGAATTAATGCTATTTTTTAGAGATTTTTATTGTATTTGGCCTTTAATGCATTAGTGCTGAAATTTTATTAAACAAATGCACGTGCCTACTACTGACATATACAAATTTGCACTACATTTATCGTTGTTATTATTCAAAGGATAAATTATATTTTGCCCTCTTTATATTTGGTCACTTTTTCACTATTTATTTTTATCATTTTGACTCTTCATGTTTCAAATTTTTTTCATGTTATTCTTAAAACTAATTTCTGTTCAAAATTAGACAAAAAATAATACATTGGCAGTCACATGGGATAAAAATATTTTATTATACATAATTCACACATCTAACATAAACTTAAATTCTAATATAATAATATATTTTTTATGTAATGTAACAATTGTGGGTTTTTTTTTTAATTTTAAACAAAAGTTAACTTTAGGAGTAAAGTGAAAAAATTTCAAAATATCAAGGGCCAAAGTGAAAAAATAAATAAATTCTTAAGGCCACAATGGGAAAGTGACCAAATATAATTTACCCTTACTCAAATGCACTTCTGCAACAAAAAAAATGAAGGTAGATCAATTTCAGATTTCAGGACATTTCAAGTTCAATAACAGAGTAACATAGACTGAACCATAATTTTTTTTGAGCACCACTGAACCATAATTTTTCACATCATAAAGATAATGCATAATTGAACTCACAAGCCTTCATGATATTATGGGGCATTTTGGCAATAGTAAAAAGTCAATTTTTTGGTTTTTTTATTTTTTTAGGTCACATCACCTCTTTATTTTTTTTACACAAAAAAATTAAAAAGTCAACTTTTTACCAACTTTCCAAAACATTACTATAACAACAAAATTTGTCTAGTGCAAGGGGGTCTTTCTCATAGTATTGGCATAGAACTCAGATACTAACTTAGAGCATTCGCATCAGTTTCAACAAATTTTGAACTAAATTATAACCAAAAATTCCTTTTTGTATTTTAGCTAGCCTCTTTTTTTTTTGTATACACTCCATGAAACTCTTTATTCTAAAATTCTATTTCATTAAAATATTATGAACAAGCAAGCATAAACAAGGCCCAAGACAGCAACAGATCAACACCAATCTATAATCATTTTATTTTGGAGTACTTACGTGTAGGTCCTAATAAGTAGACTCACTGTCTAATAGGTCCTATGAAAAAAATTTGTCGTAAAAAAAGTCATTAATTATAAATTTTAGCGATAATTTATAAAAATCATGACAAAAAAAGTCACTAATTATCAATTTTTAGCGACGTATGTAAAAAATTATCACAAAAAAATTATTTTTAGCGACAATTTTATCAAGACTTATTTTCAATAGGATTTTATGGGAATTAAGTCTAACTATTATGACTTACTGGTAATTTACCTTTTTATTTATTTTTTCTCTCACAAAAGTAAAAAAAGTCAAAAAATCTATCCCAAACGAAATTTTTTAAACCTAGACTAAAATAGTTAAAAAATCAAAAAAACTAAAAAGCCACCCTAAATTCCAAACAAAGGCTAAGTGGCTGAAAATCGTAAATGATACCAGTGGTCAACAAAACATTCTAGAATGCTGCTCGGCTAAGAGAAACGAACTATTTTTCAATGGAATTATGTCAACAAAAAGGTGCTCAGACATGAAAACATCTATGAGTGTTGAAGGAAGTTCTCAACACTGTTTTCATGTACTATTCTTTGCAAGACTTGCATTTTACTTTAAATTCAAGTGGAACATGGCAAAGCTAATATATTTCCTTGGCTAACAAAGCACAGCAGATGATTACGTAAGACTAGTAAAGAGTTGTTCTAGACAAAAGTTTTAAAAATAGAAGTTTTCCTTGTTAAAGCAGTAATTAACAATTACAAAATTGAAGTTGAAAATGAAATAATGACAAAATGGAGTGTAATGTAAGTGCTTCATATTGTGCAACTCAATATATTTCAAAAGTGCTATTAACGAATACTGGTGCCAAAGAACGAATGCATCATCAATCCTTTATTCAAAGAAAAAAACAAAAAAAAAAAAGATTATTTGTAGCAACTAAGGCCAGCTAATAAAAATAGATATTCCTGCAAAATGCAATTTTGTTTCAATAAAGTTGCAACAGGAGAGGACATCAGCAGTATTATGATAGTGATTTTTTTTTATCAGCAAAAAGAAAAACTTTATTGATGAAGATAACATACAAAATATGAAATTACATCAATAAAGATGAGACAAGGGTAAAAAGTATCAAAGTGAACTTTCCAAATCTCAACTAGGTTGGCAGTATTATGATAGTGATTGATCTCCAAAATAACTGATTAAGGAATGCACACGAAATATTTACGGAGTTACGTATAGAATAATGGAGTAAACCATTGTTGTCAAATCGTGAATCGTTTTGTTAAAATAGTAAATTTTGAATCATGAATCATAAGATTCACTTTATTTAACATAATATATAATTATATATATATCAAAATACACACATAGTGTTTCAAATAGTATCAATATAACTAAATTATATATATGTATGTACATACATATAAAATTGCGTATATCAATATAATTAATTGATCTTCTTTTTTTTTTTTTTTTTTTTTGCACAATCGACATTTTTTATACATTATGTAAATAGAGAACAGAATTGCAGTGAATCGTGGTGTATTGTAATGAATCGTAGAAAATTGCAATTAAATTGTACAATTCACTCAATTTAAGATCAACACAATCGAATCGTTTTGATTAAAACTCATATCAAATCATATCATGAATGGTAAGATTTAAATTACATGATTCCACTTTATGTAAGTTTAAATTCTTTCATATCATCACATTAGTGCGTTGTTTCTATCAGCCAAGGAAATAAGTTAGTGCCTAATTGTTTGCACTTGCAAAAGAATGACCATGAATAGATAAGCTGCACAGGTTATACTGAAAATGAGTCTCTGGACGATTCCAAAATGGTCAATATAATTCCATTATAAGATAGTTCGTTTGTCTTGACTGGATGACATTACTAGAATCCAATATATATATATATACACATCCAACTAAAATAGTACACGTTGCCAGATAATTTTCAAGATATACCAGCAACATGTGGAATTGTTGAACCTTGAAAGAGTTGAATGTTTTCTCATTGAAGGTATATATATACATGAATGCACGAATCATTGGTAGTATGACAATCAAGTTACATGTACTATGTGGGAAATTGAAACTCAGAAAGAGGAGGAATGATTTTGAAATTTCTACAAAGCTTGTAATTTAGTTGAACCAAGACAAACTATGCAGAAAAAGCACATTCAGTACAAGAATCATATCTAGGTGTAGTAAGTGACCAAGTATTTCCAACCTACTAAGACAGTTTTGTATATCATCCTATCATGTGAAGTTTTTTTTTTTTTGTGCCATCGTACATTCATGAAATAGCATTTTAAACAATCTGATCATGTTTAATGTTTATGTTGCAAAGTATCTTATACTTCCTTGTACACTTAACTGTGTCATTGTAATTGCTAGTTTTGGCAAAGGGAGGCAGCAATCTTGAGGCAACAATTACACAACTTGCAAGAAAATCATCGGTAAAATTCTTCTGCTTTAGCTTGGAAATACTTGATTTTAAATGAAACGTAATTATCTGGTAAATTGCATAAAAGTTCATACCAGTGGGCTGTGTAAACAGTATGCTTCAAATCATTTAAGATATTAGTCATGTTTGAGATGATTATCATCAAAAAAATAATGTGGGTGTTTGAGAAATTACTATTTTAGTAGACTATTTTGATTTTTGACTATTTTAATAGGTTAAAATTTTTGTGTTTTAGAAGATAGTTGAATTTTTTTGTAATTGGATGTGATGTTTGTAAGAAAAAAAATAAAATAATTATGGATTTGATGCGACATTTTGTCTGATTGACTATTTTAGCCTATTTTATCATTTTGTAAATTTTAGCCCAAAAAGCTAATGCTAGGTGCCGGTCAGTCAGTAGCATTTAATAAACTATTAAATGAAAAAAAACAACCAATTACTCATATACACGACTCGAAGGTTCTATTAGTGGTCAACACATTGATAGCTTCTGTTAGTTTCTGGAATTATTAGTATTGGACATGCCTATCACAAAAAAGTTTTAGACATGGTTAACTGATTAGGTTTACTTGTGTCCATTTTAGCTTATGTAACAGTAAAAATGTTGAAAATCTGCAATGCATAGAGCTTACCTAGGAATTGTTAAAATGGATATTGAGTAGTTGTTTGACATCTGATAAAATAGCACATCATCTTATTTGAGTCACAATCATCTTATTTGAATCACATCACTTCTTATTTAAATCACATCACCTCTCTACAATATGAAGCATACTAGCATTTGTTTCAAATCTCTTAAAAATGAGCTTGAAGATGCCAGCTGAATGAGTATAGCGTACTAGCATTTGTTTCAAATCTCTTAAAAATGAGCTTGAATTAAACTTCACTGGTAAAGATCTAAACCGTAGCTCACAAACTGGAGACGCAAAAAAAAAAAAAGGCAGCGAAATCCTCTTACGTTCCAATACAAGGATTTGGAGCAACAAAATGCAAGAACAACAATGCAGGAAACAAATAAGGAAAAACAGCTTAAAATTTCAATATTTCAGGAGTCCCCAAGTCAGACAACTTATGATTAGATTACATTCATAAGAAGCACAATATGTTAAAAGTCAATGAATCATGAAACAAGGTCAACAATTAACTTTTTTTTTCAAAGAATTAATCTAATTTTTACTCTCATCTTTAACCAGAAGAAACTATTAATACTATTTTTCTCGTTGAGGAAATATAATCCTATTCACTCTCTGTTCAACCATGCCAACTATAGATTACTAAACACCTACTAAACCTAGTCTAGCTTATTTAAAGCTGCCATTTGGCCAAGCAATGTAAAGAATAAAAAGTACCCCAGTTAGACAACAAGGTAACAATATAGATTGGTCCAAGGATTCGTGCCTTGTCTGGACAACCTTTGATGACAAAATAACCTTGCACTGCCATGCAACTTCTTGTATACTTAAATACTGCACCAGAAAAACAAACTCTGTTAAGCTTGGCTTTCCTGGTCAATTGACAGGAGGGCAAAAAATAAAAAAATAAAAAATAAAAAAGCGGCCATTACTCATAATAGAGGAACTAAAAACCAAAGATACAAGTTTTGATGTGACTCTAGATTAGACAATTATTTCACGATAACAGCAAAAGCCACCATCCATACAAACTTCAGTAATTCATATGATAATATCCAACAAATTTAACATCTACTCATCTAAACATATTCAGAATTTACCAATGAAATAATTTATAAATGTTACCATATCAAACACCAATTTGTTTATCATCTCCAAAACTATATTAATGGAAAAGAAGCCAATATCTCATATATTATGATGCTGATAAATTTTAGCAATATGCGTAGCCTACTTTCTGCTATGGACATTTACTTTCATGCACATATATACCATTCTTGATTCTACCTAGTTACACTCGTTTTGCTAATGTTTATTGACCCCATATTACGTAAGTATTGTTAATGGTTAGTACTGCCTGTATGATGTTGAGGGTGCCCACAACCTCAAGGCATTCACATGACTTTAGATAACTTCATATGCCTAGCTCATGAGAGCGCAAGTAAGGTGACTAAAGTATGAGATCAAAAAAACCCTAGATCAAAATCAATTTTAAGGGTTATACCATATTTTACATACGTGCTACTAATGAATATTCTCTTTTCCATAAAACTCTTTATTTAAACCAGTTAAGGGTTTAGAGAATAGTCTGGAAACAAGGGCTAAATGCTCCGGTTTTCATTATTCTTATCCTCCTTCCCATTCTTTCTTTTCCTTTCTTTCCCATCTTGTTTCTAATTCTTATATTCTTGTTGCAGGAACATGTTGGATATCACAATTTTCCTACTACAGAATCATTATACCATTCTTTTAAAATGCTGTGTTGCCCTACCTCTTTTTGATTTCCTTTTCTTTCTCTTTTTCTTCAGTTTCATCAAGTTTTCGTTTACACTTCCTCTTTTTTCTTTTTCTTTTTTTGAAAAGCAACGAAGAATTATAAGCATGAAAAGGGAGAGAGGACAAGGAGTCCTCAAACAACAAAGAAGTCCAAAACAAAACCGAAAAAAAACAAAAAAACAATCACTAAGAATGGCAAACAACAACCCAATCACTTTCTTGTTATGCCATACATAATTGACTTTTTTTCTTATAATTCACTCAGTATTTCAGCCACCTTTTCTGGTAAGATATATTTGCATTATTTTGACCTAAACACTACCTTCCTTGTGGAACTTTCAGTTTATACTTTCATGTTCAGACTGCATGTCTTCTAGTACATATCTTGCTTGCTTAACCATTTACGTCATATTTTAGTTTCTTGTTTTTTATAATGTAGAACCTTTGCTTATTGAATGGTTTCTTCTTAAACTGGAGATCAAAGACACAATGAGCAATCAGTAAGATTCTTCAAAAAGGATTATAAAAAAAACCTAAAGTATCCCTGGATTTCACTAGAAGAATGATGGAAAATTGCTCTCCTTATCTCTTCAAGATATGCAAGACTTTCATATATTGAAAATTTTAAATGTCTGTTTTGATGAAACAGGCAATTGATGGGAGAAGAACTTTACGGTTTGAGTGTCAAAGACCTACAAAATCTAGAGAACCAACTGGAAATGAGTTTGCAAGGTGTCCGCATGAAAAAGGTCCGAAACCCTTGGTCTTCCTGCAACGCTCAAGAGTTGAGCTCATTGTGGTCTTGTATGAAGAAAATCCATCATTACTTAACATGATTTTTCTACTTACATCAGATTTTTTTTTTTTAAAAAAAAAAAAAAAAAAACTTCTACAGGAGCAGATTCTAACTGATGAAATACGAGAGCTAAACCAAAAGGTCTCTCCAAATGATAGATGTCATTAAATCAATTTCTTTGTCAAGAATAATTTCAGCTACAAAAACTAAACTTCGTTGGATTCATTACAGGGGAACCTTATACATCAAGAAAATGTAGAACTCTACAAGAAGGTGAACCTCATTCATCAGGAAAACATGGAATTGTATAAAAAGGTTTATAGTTGGACTACAAACTTAATCATCTGACTTCCCTGAATAAACTCATATATTACCATGCTTGCATGCATAACATGTGAAATTAATTTCCTAACTAGGATTAAGGGTTCTTGCTTCAGGTTTATGGCACAAGGGATGTGATAGCAGTGACTGAAAACACACAAAATCTGTATGGTTTCAGCATTGGAGACGACTCATGTGTGCCTATTCATCTCCAATTAAGCCAGCCTGAGCATCAAATTCATGAGATACCAACAAGGGAAACAAGATCAAGGTGAAGCACTCTCCACACCCACAAAAAGTAATCTTATAATACAAAGTGTTCCATGCAATCTTTGATCCCAATGCTATTTCATCAACTGCTACAGATCACAATTGCATATCTTAATAGATGTATAGTAGGGAAATGAGTAGTTTTCAACAGAATATGTTTCAGATAGGTGGCTTTATAGTATTTTTAGATTGCAACACAAGCTCACGCCAATATTTTGGTAACCCATAGTTGGTCAGCATACTGAACTTTTCACTGAAGGATTGAACCAATAATTACCATGAATATTGTCCCTTAATTTTATCATTCAATTCAAAAGTATCATAACACTTGCCTTCCTCACAGGTGAACATGCTAGGTTGCGAAAAAAGTCTCCCTTCTCCAACATTGTCAGTTTCAAAGTTGGCAACATCTCAAGAAATGTAAACACATGTTCTATGAAGAGGTTTCTAAGATTTTCATGCAATTGATATGTATTTCTGTATCAAACTTGAGCAAATAACTACATTATACATGTGGCCATAACTTACCGATGCTACGAACACATATTGCATGGAGTATATTGCAGATGACAAACAGCCACTTTGCATATATAATGCGAAGGTTAGGTCTCTCTATCCCCCCAATTAACAGGGACCAACAATGTCCTTATGTTGCATATAACAACTGAGAAGCAATTTACAGAAATCTATTGGTCATACATGAGTCAAGAAAGCGAATTGTTCATATCATAGATGAGCTCCATGCAAAATTACCATGACATAGCTTTGAAATAAAACTAAAAATTTAAGTCCAAAATTTCTTTATGAGTGCTTCTATTAGCATCTACCTAATTTCTTTGGACCCCTTAATTTTCACTCTTTTTTTATTACAATTATACCCTAAAGTAAAATTACATTAAAGGACAACTTTTAATAGAACACCCACCCACCAAATGAAGACAATTAAAATGACACTCTACAATTTTGTACACCCACCTCAATCCCCATCTAAACATATTCCTCATCAACTTAAACCCCGCATTCCTCTTCATCATCATCCTAAACCCTAAACGTATTTATCTTCATCACCATCATAGTCCGGTCCAAATCAATTAACGTTTCAATCCTATTACACTGAATTTCTCCAATCAAATTTCTGTATACGTTTGTGGTCGTTTTCACCATTCGTTGATACTTATAGAGTAATGGAGAACGATGACAACAACTTCGATGAGATTGGCATTATTTATCATGCATTAACGATCCTTAGTCGTTTTCAATGGTTACTATTTTGTTTGAGCTTATTTGGTACAGGTTTGCTAACTATTAATGTTTTGTTCAGTAACGCGATACTGAACAGAAACATTTAGTTCGGTACATGGGTTCCAAACAAAACCTTTATTTTCGGCACTATTCAACCAAACATAATTTCAGACAAAACGAAGAGATTTTCTTCAGTCACTGATCTCGACTGAGAGATTTCTGATGGGTCAACGAGAAGACGATGAGGGTAGTCTAGACGCAACAAACACAACAGCAGCTCCGCCATTGCGGTCGTGGCGAGAGGGGTGAGGACGGTAGGCTAGCGTTGTAAAGTTGGGCCTTGGTTGCCGGAAAAGTGAGAGACAAAGAGAGACATACCAGATCTGGAAGAAGAAGGAGAGAGAGAGAGAGAGAGAGAGAGAGAGTGCGTGTGTGTGTGTGCAAAATTAGGTAGATGTGCACTTGGGTGTGATGATATTATAAATAGGGGTAAAATTGGTATTAAGTGGGGTGTTCAAAGAAATCTTATTAAAATTTAGGATTTAGGGTGAGGGTTCAAAGAATTAAGGTAGGTAGGTGCTAATAGCAGCACTCTTCTTTATAGTTATCCTTCTCTTTTATGGATCCTTATACTAAATTGGGCAAGTAGGACCAGGAACAGCAAGCATTGTCAGAATATTCCAAGGCAAATCAACCTGTTTATCTTGTTTCCCCCAAGCAAAAAAAGAAAGACTATTACCTGAAAGGGTGGGAACTGAAGTACTAGCATTTAGTTAACTTCTTTTTTTTCAATTTCATCTTAGCATCTTGCAAGGAGCCTTTTGCAGTTTATATGCAGGAAGAAAGTAGCTCAAAAACAATGTCATGACACAACCATCCTAAAACAAAGGCTAAATATGTTCAATTTCGGTGCGTTTTCTTAACCTCAAATCATAATACCTATTCTAATAGGACAACCACCAAATGTTCAGGAGCAAAATAGAAATTTTATATGCAGTAAAGAAAGGAGCATCAAATAGGATTTGAAACTAAATTTAAAACAATGACATGGGTCACAAGTCTTGGTGGCACAAGGAACACTCTAGCAAAATGGGCGGGTATTCTTTTTTTCTTCTTCTTCTTTTTTTTTTTTTGGGGGGGGGGGGGGGGGGGGGGACCAAATAAAAGGGAAAGGAAAGAGCAGCATAACATAGCACCAAGGAACCAAAACCAAAAAACAGCCAAAAAGAGGGACAACTGACTTCACCAAGGGTCTTCACCCCTCCTGATCTATCCATCTCCACAGCATTCTTCACCCACAGAGGGACCTCACTGGCTCAGAGGGAACCACTAAATTTATTTCTAAATGCCCATGTTGCCATCACATGAGCAGAGGAATTGGCCAATGTCAGTAAATAAGCAATCACCCAAATAAGAAGCAGCTTCAAAACCTTTTTAATATCCCAAATAAGAGTTCATATGGACCAATGGAGCTAACACCCATGCTCTCATTAATCTTCATCAATCACTTTTATATAAATTCACCTCAAAGTATTAGATGTGTGTAGAGTCTAGATGGTAAATAAATGTCTTAATGTGTGCATTGTTCCTTTCCAAAATAAAATTTAAAAAAAAAAACAAAAAACAAAAAACAAAAACAAGAATTTTCATTCTCCCGTATAACCAAGATTCATATTCTAACCCTTCAGTTTTACTTTACATGTAAACCACTTCAACATCATATTTTCCCCCTCAACTTAACACAAATATAAAAGGGTTATATATAGATAACATTTACTGAAAATTCCTTTACAAAAATTCTTAAATCCATACTATTTTTCCATCAAAGAGAAGCTACGAATGCAATATTTTAACCACCAATCCTGTTTTCGTTTTCGTGTAATTGGAAATTCTTATGATGTGGATGTGGTGAAGAAGCATGGGGTCACCCAAATTAGATATATGTCAAACTACATAGCTTAAGCTAGTACTATTCACCATCTAATGACCCTAACCAAAACTCAAAAGGAGAAACACTAACCCTAACAGCAAGTGTCAAGTATTTGATTTGTATGCTTCTCTTTTCTTCTAAGTACTCTACAAAGTTCTGCACTGCCAAGATAAATTTGGCAAAATCAAACTAAAAAAATCCCTTTATACTAATTTTATGCATACTTAGGCCTCGTTTGGGAACAGGCTTTTTTAGTAACTTTTTGGCTTTTGGCTAAAATGTGATGTAAAAAAAACTAGTATGTTTGGGATGACTTTTTGGCTTTTTACAAAAAGATGTGCAAAAAGTTGAGAGAAAAGAGAATCTTTGACTTTTTGATATGGGTTGTTGGCTTTTTGATTTTTTTAGTAACTTTTTGACTTTTTGGCTAAAAAAGCCACTTGCCAAACGAGGCCTTAATTTCTTAAACAAGGGTTATCAACACCCTGTGGTTCTTCGAGGAGCAATCAGAATCTTACACAAGTAAAATGAAGTCTTAAAGCCATTTAGAACTCATATTATATAATATATGCTGCAGGGGTTAGATGGTAATTTCTGTTTTATTAACAAAAATTAAATTGAGAGGAGCAATACCAGTCTTGGCGTGCTTTTCTACTCTCATCAAGCAGTAAATGCACTTAAAAAACCACTCAGACATATGAACTCAAATACACATGCACAACTATTGATGAGAGTTTCACAGATATCAACTAATTGGAGATTTAAAAATCCCTTAAAAACACTAGGCACACGAACTCAAATACATACACAAGCTTTAATCCAAAAAATGCTAAAAGTAATCTGATAAAATTGAGCTCATTGCCAAGCAACAGAAATTCGTAAAGCATTACATATTACAATGAACCCCAAACTGTGTGATATTTAATGTGTTCAGCTGGCTGTCTAAGTAGGCAAGTCGCAAATTCAAGAAAAATTTTAGGAGCCCAAGGAAGGGAGAGAGAGAGAGAAAAGAAGAACTACATTAAAATATCATGCTGCTTAAGGAAGGGCATATATAGTGAGCAATAAAAGGACATCCGGTCAATAGTATGGCTCAAATCACATTCCGTGAAGGGGGGGGGGGGGGGGGGGGACTTTGGAAATGCATGCACATATTAAATATCTAATGTATTGAAAAGTATGGATTACCCTGAAACATAAGGGACCTACAAATAGCAATGGATCCAAGTGGTGGGCATAGACTGCACCCCCAAAACCCTGTATTATAGTTAGCAAATAGTAAGATAATCCCAAAATTATAAGGGTTCTACCCACCAAAAAAATGTACAGATATTCATAACCCCAAATTAGTTACATGACAAAACTTTTAAATTAGTTTTGTAGTTCAGTTTAAAAAATATTGCCCAAACTTTATGTCAAGCTAGTTACTATATATAAAAGATCAATTTTTGGGTCATGTGTAATGGATTTTCTTCATTGTTTTTGTTTTCACTTGTATTGAAGTTGTTGACAGTTGCTGTCTTGTTGGGGTATAGCCTTGTCTTTACTATGTATGCAACTAGTGTTTTATATATATATATATATATATTGTTCTAGATTGCTTCTATTGTTGTACTTATCCTTGTTTCTTATCATTCTTGTTTGTGTCCTATGTATGCTGTGTTATTTGTATGTTTTCTATACATCACACTTCAATTTGTTGATGCCCCTTGCTTTGTTATCCATTTTTATTTGTTCATTCTATGACAATGAGAAAATTGATTATGTTTGACATAATATTATTGAAAATGAGTTCACAATATTTGATAGTGCTTATTGAAATGTGTTATCCTCTTATTGA
This sequence comes from Camellia japonica, assembly GCA_030407325.1. Taxonomy (NCBI): domain Eukaryota; kingdom Viridiplantae; phylum Streptophyta; class Magnoliopsida; order Ericales; family Theaceae; genus Camellia; species Camellia japonica. The sequence goes on along the minus strand of JAPPVO010000059.1, from coordinate 18,997,957 downwards.
TAGATTGATTCGTCTTGTGTTAACTTTGCCTACTTCAATTGCACATTGAACGTGAATTTTCAACAACAAAATTTGTCAAGACCAACCTACAAACAATCTGGATGGAAGATTATTTTCTAGCTAGTTACCAGATAGATCGCATGTATTGAAAAAAAACGTTGTCTAATATTGTGATGATTTTCCTCAATTGTATAATCATTTTTTTGTACCCCTATGTTGACAAAAAATGTCAAGTGAAATTAATATTATTCATTTTTATCCATTGGTAGAAATTCATATTGTACTTTTCTATCTTTTTCAGCAAACTTTCTCGATTAGGATTTACATGTGCATTAATACCCAAAGCCAGAATCTTGAATCTGTCCCTTTTTTACCGATAATTGGCTTGAACATAACAATCACCAGTAACACAAAACATATTACAACATTACACGCAACGGTCACAGATAAAAGCAAATAACTCGAAATGACAATCACCAATAAGTTAGGCCCTGTTTTTTTTTTTTTTTTTTTTTTGGGGGGGGGGGTGAATTGGCTAAAATAGCCAACAAAAAACCAAAGTATGATATATTACCCATCAATCAATCAATTTTTTCTCCACAACCATCTACTCAACTAAAAAAACTATCCCAAACACACTAACCTTTGTTCATCTCATAAAAAAGCAAAAAAACCACTAAAAAGGCCAAGTTCCCAAACGGGCTCTCCAATGATTCTCTTCATTCCTTCCAACCCCAAATAACCTTATTTTCTAAGCAAAAAACATAACTAAATCTCGCAAATTCTTTTTCTTCCTTTTTTTTTTTTTTTAAAAAAAATCAAATTTTCCCAATTCTACAAAAGTTGCTTCAATTTTAACATTAAAGTTTTGCGACAATGGCGGGAACCAAATCAGCAAGAGCACCAAACAAACAATTCAACATTGAACATAGACAAAGCAATAAATTAATGAAGGGGGTACACAAATAAGAGAGTTTTGATGATAAATAGGGCATAATTGCAGCAAAATTGAGATCTTTGGATTCTCACCTGCACAGAGAAAGATGCGTGGGTGACTCAGCTTCACAGAAACAGAGGGAGACCAGAGACACTAGGAAGAAGAAGAAGATGAAGAAGAAGATTTGAGTGTGTTGTCTGTGTTGTGATATGAATGTCCAGATTAAAATTCGATTCTGTGAATACGTAAACCCTTGATCAGTTAAAGTTTTTTTGGTATATATAGGTAATCATTTTAATTAGGCGGTAATTCATGACTTCTGAGACAATGCCTATTTAAAATTAGAGTAAATTACAAATAAATCTTAACATTTGTTTAAAATACCATTTGTCCTCCGTAATTTCTAATTTTCACTATAAATTATCCCTTTTATTAATAAAATTATCAACTCAATTAACAGTTTTTAATTATATCAAAAATTTATTTTAATTAATAATCTTGATAATTTTATTATTATATAGAATAATAGTTAGAAATTTTATTTTTTTATTAATTATATTAAATAAAAAATTTAACAAAAAAATGGTTGTAATTTTTAACTATAACTAATTTATATTTTAAGAAAATCTGAAAAGATATATCTTATCATTTACCCATAAAAATGTATTAGAATAAATAAATCTTGATCGTTGTGTACATTTTTCGTAAATTGAACGCACGGATCCTGCCCCTATCCCATGAACTTTCATCTTATTTTTCAGATTAATTACATTTTTTTAACTCTTATAATTTTTATTTAAATTTTATTTTAATCCTTATAATTTTAAACTCAACAGTTTAATACCTACAACTTGCTCCTTGCTTCCTTGTTATATCTTTTCCTCATGTGGATCAATATGATTCAAACTGATATTTGTCTATGCTTCCCAAGAAGCATAGATCTTCTAAAGTAATTTTTTCCAAGTGCTATGTTATACGATCAAAACTTACTATTCGGGTACAATAAATTGTTTTAAAATTTTTAGTATTAAATCTCAGTCATACCATGCATTATTCTAGAATTAGAAAAAATTACTCTATGAATTCGATACTCTTATCGAGGATTCTTGTTAAGAAGATTAAAATTTATCTACACGTCTCATAGAGCTGAACATGCAACAAACACCCTTCTGAAAAAATGAAAATCACTCCTATATCATTCTGAATGATGTTTTGGTGCAAAAATTATGTTCGTAATTTTATTTTTTTTTTTTTTTTTTTTTTTGGCACCTTGAGAAACTTAATAATTCATAAACTGATTGAAGATGAAGTAATACCAATTTTCAAATAATCTCTTGGGAATAAGTTTGTCAAGTTCTGCCTCACCAATGTCTGGTGATCTACTTCGAGTTCCAAAAATGGGTGATCGAGCTAGCACCAATGTTATAAATAGTGATTGTATCTTATCACGAATTAAGTCATAGGATAGTTTTTTTTTTTTTTAATAATGATATATACATCAATTGATATATCAATTAGTGTACTAATAAATAATATGACATAATTTTAGAAGTTTTGAGTTTCTGTTAGTTTGTATAATGGGTGAGGTATAATTTTGAAGTGATAATTGTATAGAATATGTTGGTACACTGGGGAACTTGAAACTTGGGTTTTTTTTGATTTTTTTACAAAAAGACAAACTTTTTGCAAAATCAAAAAAAACACATTCAAACAAAATATCACATCCAACCTCATAATCATTTCACTTTTTCTCTCACAAACATCACATTCAACCACAAAAAAACCCAACTATCTTCCCAAACACAAAAAAAAAATTCTCCAATAATATCCTACAACTAAAAAAACTTACATAAAAATCCACTTCCCAAACACCCACAATGTATCAATTAGTGTGTGTAATACTACCAAATTTTTTTAAAATTATCAGCTACAAACTAAAGATTTAAGAATGTTATTTTAGTAATATTTTAATTTTTTAGATAAAATATAAGATAAAAAAATTAATATTTTTTTAACTTTTTATAAAAAAAAAAAAAGGTGCAAAATATAAATAAAAAAATGAAATCTTTTGACTTTTATATAAATTTTAAATTTTTTTAGTAAATTTTAAATTTTTTGACTTTTTTAATTGATTGTTAAACCAACCCTTATTATCTGTATCAATTATAAACTAAGGCCTCATTTGAAAATAGATTATTTTAGTAATTTTTTAACTTTTTAGAAAAAGATGTGTAAAAAATAGAGAGTAATGTGACAATTTATAGTAATTTTTTTGACTTTTTAACTAAAATATATAATTAACAAACAAGGCCTAATATATATATTAAAAATCAACTAATACATATAGAATTCACATTTTTAACCATCTATTATCTATCTATCTACTATCTACTACTATTATAAAAGTGTGAAGAGCCTACCATGTTGGGTGACTCTATTTACACACTACATTTGGTCTTAAGGCACACCATTATTTAGTTCACACTTTTAATAATTTGAAAAAACATACAGCTTGTTTGGCTTTGATTTCATAAAACAGTTTTTCAGAAAATTTTACCCTTTTATTTCCGTATTTTATATTTTCAATGAACTTTTTTAATGTTTTAAACAATTTTTTTTAAATTTTTAGACACACCTAATATAAATATACTTAAAAAGTATAATATTTATGAAAAAAATATTTAAAAAATACACTAAATACCAAAAATACAAAAAAAAAAATTCAATACAATTTTCGTATTTTTGTATATTTTTTAATTTTAAAAATATTTTTCACAAATATTATACTTTTTAAGTGTATTTATGTTAGGTGTCTCTAAAAATTAAAAAAAAAATTTGCTAAAACATTAAAAAAAATTCATTGAAAACATTACGAAAAATAAAAAAATAGAATTTTCTGAAAATCAGAACCAAACAAGCTATATGTTTTTCAAATTATTAAAGATGTAAACTGAGCAGTGGTGTGCTTGAGACCAGATGTGGTGTGTAAAATAGAGGCACCCTACCATGTTTTCTACTTTTTCTAAATCTCAATTTTACCCTCTCAAATCTATTATATTTTCTAAAAGTCATGAGGAATCCTATATAAACAAACTATTCCCTTCTTATTTTCCTGTGTCTGCTTCTATATTGATATACATAATATTTACAATATAATATTTATAATACAAATCACTGTGAATAATTTTGCCTGAATTTTAAAATTGTAAGAATTCATTCGAATCTAGACAGAGAAAAGTGCATACGTTTTTAAAATATATATTTGTGTTGCATTTAAAAAATCGCAGGTTATTTTGATACAATTTCTTCTTCTTTTTTCCTTAAAATTAACATTAACATTTATTTATTTATTTAACAATTAAAAATGATCAATTTTCTATTTTTCTCCTTCCAAAAGTCATATAACACAAATCTGTCTCCTTATTTTTTGAATTAATAATTGAATTATAAAATCTTTCTTATTTCCTCTATCTATTTCTTTATTGTTGTACATATAATATCTAATAATTTAAATAGAATTAAAAAGTAAAATATTAGTAAAAAATTTATAAATTCAAATATGTACTGATTTTTTATTATTATATTTTTTTTTGTTATTATTATTTAATATTAATAATTTTTTTTCTAAAAAAAATACACAACAAATTATTTTATAAGTGTATTTAGATTAAGTGAACCAAAATTTAAGTGAATTTAAAATGATAATAAAATGGTTATTAAAAAAAATGTCAAAGACAAAAAATATGAAAATAAAAAAAAATTCAAAACAAAAGTTCGAAAAAACAAATCAAACCAAACACTATAAACTTCTTTTTTTTTTAAATTTTTCTTCACTAATCTCTAATTTTACACAAATTATTCACAAATTCCTTTCAAATTTTATGTGAATTTAATATTAAAAAATAATGCATACACACAAAAATATAACACTAAACATTTACATTATGACCAACTATTTAATTATAAATAATTAATTTCTCATTGTTACCTATATTATATTGTTGTAAGATTACACATTATTTTGTAATATCTTTTATATATATATATATATATATCAATGTCTACATATATAAATATAAAAATATATATATATATATGTAAATTTATATATGTTACTGTATTCATACATTGTCAATCTGTAATACTATATTACCATCAGATACTTTAATTTTATAACATGTATCGCTTTAGTAATATAATTATATTTGCTAGAAAAAAATACAAAATTGTATGTTGTTCTCCTATCAACTTATGTTCAATATAATATATATATATATATATATATAACATGTCATACAAACAAGTGTTCACAATAAACACTTTCAATAACAAACTTTGCAAAACAACTCTATCACCACAATAATTATACATTTTTTTTCCCCTCATAGAAAAAATCACATTATTGAGGAAAATGGATTTTGAAATTCATAATAATATGATACTGCTTCAAACTCTTACTCATCAAAATATTTTTATTACAATGAGTTATAATGGTGAGTAAGAAGAAAAACAAGAAGATGGTGAAATAAAAACTGCAAAAGATCTATTGCAACATACTCTCTAAGCAAAGCTAGACGAGCTGAAACATGAATTATCCTATTTATTGTGAAATTTAAGAAAAATAATGTACATCATGCACACATTTTAGTTAAATTATAAGGAAAAAAAAATCAAATAATGCCCAAACAATATCGCAACAACTCAATTATTAGAAAATGAATACACCAAATAAAAAATTTTGATTAATTTTTGTCATATGCAGATTACTTACAGATGACAAAATAAATTATGTAACTTGACAGTTTTATGAAAATGACCCTACAAACATTTATAAGTATGGATCTATAAATATCGTAAAAACAATTATGAAATTCATATATCGATCGAAATATTAAGCTACAATATCATTCAATTTTTTAAAAAAAATTATTTCACATTTTTTACATAAATAAAAATATACTAATGACTAATGTTATATTTTTCATCATGCAAGATATTCGTGACACAGGAAACGAGACTCAACAACTCTTGATATATAAAAATATATTTCATATTGATATTAATGTATTCTTACACCAATAATATGCAAATAATATGTAATAGGGGGTTCAATTAATTTGTATTATGAGACAAAATATTTAACAAAATTGTGTAATTGTGCAATTAATTTCATACATTTAATTATATTACAGGTTTGAATTACAAAAAATTGAAGTGAAAAGTTGATAAAAAAATATTTGTGTAATACTATATATTTAAAAGACATATTTATTGTTTATTATTTAAGATAAAATTGTGATCTCAACAATATAACTATACATTAATATTTATGTTTATAAAAAATTTCACTTATCATTTATATTCTTTAGCCAAGTATATATTCATTTTTTACTTAGTTGTATTTTGAATATAAATTAATTTATCTATACAAATCTCCATATTTTATATATATATCACCATACTTTATAAACATATCACATACCAATTTAAAAAAATACATAATTATAATATTAACAAATAATAAAAAATCATATATCCCGTGTAACGTACAGACCCATTCACTAATAAATCAAAATGTATCAATATTGAAAGCAAAGAGGGCAGGCTTATCGAGATGGCTTCGTGCTGGGGCCACGAAGCAAATATTCATTCAAGCCCGATAGAGTATTAAGTGGTATTACTCTTTCATTAATCATAAATAATATATATATATTTAGTATTTTTTAAACACTCAATAATATGACTTTTATTTCATTACTTTTCACCCATCAATCGAAAAGTATCACATAGGTATATCACAGACAAAATTCACTCGGGTCAAAGACAAGATCTTTAATAGATCTACCAATTATAATAATCACCTCACATTTCAACAAAAATGTGCAGATCAATCTCATCCACAAAAAGAAAAATAGGATCTTCAAAATACTCAATACATGTTCTAAAAGTTCAAAAACAATTACCTAAACTTACATTAAAATAAATAACAATAATTATAAATAAAAAAAAAAACAGAAAGAAAGAAAGAAAAAAACACAAGATAATAATCATTTACGTACATATAATCTAATTTCTCTAATCCCCTGAGGACAACGATTTAACTCTTCCTTATGACTCCCTTCATCGAAATTCTGGGAGTAGCTAATAGCATCGTACTGAAACGTGGGAGGTTTGTTAGATCCGTAAATGTTTTTACTTTCTTTCACCAACTTCTTGATGATCTTTCGCCATCTCCGGTTCCGGTGGTTGTCGTCGCCGCCGATGGGAGGGAGACGAATGCGGGAAAATTCTTCGTGTACCGGAACACACGACGGCGACATGCAGCCGGAAAAGTACGAGGATCGCCGGTGGCAGCCGGCAGCCGTCAGATCACCCATGTGGTGTGGTGGCGGTGGTGGTGGTGGTGTTCTTCTACCAACTTCAGATGCTGGGTTGTGATGACAAATGTTGAAGAGAGAGTTTCCTCAATAATAATGATATGAGGAATGAGAGGATGATGATGTTATGTTGCACTCTTCCTTTTATATTGTAGCCCTTGGTGTATTATTATCAATCATGTTGGAAATTTTTTTATGGGGAATTATAAATTGAGGACTGCAATATACTGTTTTTTTTTAATTTTATTGTTTTATATTGCTAGGTTATATAGCAAGATATTATTTGTTAGGGAATGGATTCTCTTTACGAAAATTCTCTGGGTGTGTTTGATTGGACGGACTGGAAAAGGGGGATTAGAATCCATCGGACTTGAGTCTTGGGATTGGAATCCCCCGGACTATTTGGTTGGATTGGATATGTATCCTGTGTTTGTTTTTTCATGGGATTAGATGTCCGGACTGTGAATCTCCCGGACTATTTTTAGTGAATCCAACGTTGGTTGGACGGACTGGATAGAATAAATGAACAAATGACTATTTTACCCTTTTTTAATTGTTTACTAAGTAATAGCAATATTAAACATATCTTTAATATTTTAATTATTTTTAGTTAGATTAAATAAAAAATTATTTTATTTTATTTTTTACACAATTAAATAAATTTATTTTTAAAAAAATAAATAAATAAATAAATAAAATATCAATAAAATATATATTATTTTTTTAATTAAGATTTTAAATAAATTTGTTTTAAAAAAAAATAATAATCAAAAAATGAAATTAAATAAAACATCTATTAAATTTAAATAATGAAATTAAATAAAACATAAACAAAATTTTAAAATAAAACATCAATAAAATATCCATAAAAAATTATTTCAAAAAATTAAATAAATAAAACATCAATAAAAAATTAAATAAAATTATTTTATTTTTAAATTGAGACATTTAAATTTATTGAATTTTATTAAATATAATACATAATTAAATAGTAGAGGGTCAAAATGGTCATTTCATCATCTAATCCAAACAGTGATTAGTCCCCCACTTTCTGTCCCACACCCCCCCAGGACAGGATAGTTCCCCATATGGGGGACATGGAGTCCGGCCGGACTCCATGTCCGGCGGACTAAAAAAAAAAACAAACGACGGATTAGTAGCACTATTTGGACTCAAGTCCAAATAGTGGATAGTCCCCCCCCCAATCCCCCCAATCAAACACACCCTGAGTGTATTATATGCATTTTTTGTTACGATTTTTGTGGATCACCTATTGTGGTATTAGTTATGATTGGATGTTGATTATCATATTATTTTAGTTATAATCCAAAAATTGTTTAGATTATATCTTAAATGTTATTTGGTTATAATTCATTTTTTTTAAAGTTATGTGGCAATTAAGTCCACAAATGTCATAATTTGTATATGGTACACCTTTTGAGAGTATACTATATCATTATCCTTCTCTGTATTATTGTTGGGGCTCGTGCGGCCTACCATGGATTTAATTTTTATAATTTAAATTGTTCGTGTTATAGAATTTTATATGCAAATTGTTCATCAAAAAGTTCAAATTGATTTGATATTCATGATTTTATATGTATATTCAAAAATTGGATAACACATTATTTTAAAAGGAAAATGATTTGTCCCCCCTAAAAAAGCCCCCTCTAATCTCTTTAATGCCCAAAATGACGTCGTTTTGGGCACTCTTTTTTTTTTTTTTTTTTTTTGCCTTGGTTTGAAATTTAGGGGGATTAGGGGGCCAAAAATTAGGGGTACAGCCCATTTTAAAAATAGATAAAAAAATTTAAAACAAATATAATAAAATTATAAATTTATGAATATCAAATCAGTCATATTTTTCATGGATGATTTACACACAATATTTGACAAAATAAACTATTCAAATTATCGAAATATGACTTTATATTAGGCTTCACAGGCCCAACAATATCCCTCCAGTTCAACAGTAGATTTGAAGAAAACTCCTTCCCATTTGTTATCATTAATTCCTTAATAATTATTTTCAAATTTAAAAATAAAAATAATAATAATAAAAAAAACAACAACAACAACAACAACAACAAGAGGTATCTATGTAGATGATTGATATGACAAAAAATAGTAATATATAGAGTAGAATTTTTCTTATAAATTAGTGGGAAATGAGACAAATATTTTATAAAATGATGAAATTGCAATGAATTTGTAATCTGATGCAAACAAAAGTTGTGTCGCTATACTTGAGTCACACTCACCTTTATAATTTTACAGATGTTTACCATATTTTCACTGATTTGCAATTGTCTCGAGTGCTGTTTAAAAACAAGAACAAAAAGACTTGTACTCCAAGTGGGCCTGCCTTTTTAATTCATTGTATGTTCGTTGTCAAAATTGCTGTCTTTAGTACTTATTTGTATTATACGTAAAGAGGTATATATAATATTCCTCACAAGTTGCATGGTTAAAAATAAATGATTACCTAAGGTTTTGGTAAATTATTTAATTTAGGGATTGTTTGGAAATGATCTAAATAAATGTACTTTTTATTTTTTTATAAAAAATATATAAAAAATAATATAATAAAAAAAATAATAATAAAAAGATGAATTATTTGGAGACGTCAAACCAACCGTTAATCTCCTAATCTTAATGTTAAGAAACTCAAGTCCTCTATGTAGCAAATTTCGAGATTGATGATACGTGGACACCAGCGACTTGACACTAACATATGACACATGGACACCAGAGACTTGACAATGGTATAGTGCCGACTAAGATTCTTTTGAATTTTGATATCCAAATTTATTGCTTGAAATTATATATCTTTATATATATATACATATATATGAATTTTTTAAAGCTCCTTCGTGAGAACAATCAGTGTATTTGATTTTAATTTTTTAAATTCAGTTTTTTGAAAATTAAATTTTTTTATTTTTTGTATTTTTTTATTTTTAGTAAATATTTTTTAAATTTTAAGTAATTTATTTTTTATTTTTTTAGAAGTATCTTACTTAGATGTATCTAAATACTAAATTTTTCGTGAAAAAATATTTTAAAAAATTAATAAATACACAAAAATAAGAAAAATGTACTGAATTTTTATTTTTATGTATTTTTTGGTATTTAGTGTATTTTTTAAAGATTTTTTTCACAAATATTATACTTTTTAAGTGTATTTATGTTAGGTATGTCTTAAAAAAAATTTAAAAAAATTGCTTAAAATATTAAAAAAATCATTGAAACTATTAAAATACGAAAAATAAAAAAGTAAAATTTTCTGAAAATCAGAATCAAACAAAGTGTGAATTCCATTAGTTAGGCGATATAATTCTTTAATTTTAGTATTTTGCCATTCTTGTAGCTTATGGTTGAGGAGGAGAGATTTTTTGCATGATTTTAAAAGAGGATTGTCGTATTGGCTAAGTTAGCATGTTGGTTAACAATTTCTATACTCGATCTAATTAAGCTCTAGATCATTAATTATACAGATTTAAATGGAGTATAAATTTGAAATAGGGTTACAAAAGATTGTGCAATATATCAATATTGTGTTTTAATGGACCAAAATTAGTTGCTGCATGCTATCATTTTTTTAAATCAGTAACAAAGTAATTATAAATATGAAAAGTATTACATCAAGGATAATAAAATCTGACAAGTAGTCACTAAGTCCAAATTTGACAAGAAATAAACATGGTATTACAAATATAAAGATAATTAAATTCTAACAAAAAGTAACTAACTAAATCTAAACTTGAGAAGAAATAAACAATTACATTATAAATATGAAAAGCATTACATCAATGATAATTAAATCTAACTACTAGTAAACAAAAGATTTCAAACTGATCTTCAAAAAAGTGAAACTCGCAATATCACACTACAAAAAATACTACACAACCGTTAGGCTAGAGACTACGATTTGTTGCATACCTTCTAACCAAATTAAAATAGTATTAGGGATTCTGATTACTCATCACACTTGGATGATATCTTACTAAAAACAGTAATGATATCCTCTACTCTATCCTTTTCTATTTTTGTGATTTTTATAATGATAAGATAAGAATACTGACTTGGTTTAAACCCAAAAGCCTAAACTTTTGGCAATAATGTTGTTGAATGATAAAGTTTGGTTGTTGGAGAAAAATAATGGTAGTAGTTGAATAAAAAGTGATGAACTAACAACATTGTTCACAAAGTGGAAATGAATTGGTCCGCGATTTGTCATGATAAAATAAAATAAAAAGAAAATAGAATTAATTATATTGCATAATCATTTTTATGCAATAATTTTAGGATTTTATATAGAAAAATAAATGGATCTGTATCACTTGATTTTTCTGAATAAAATTCTAGGTATCTAGAATTGTTGTTTTTATAAATAAAATTTTCTTTTCATGGAAAAAGGATTAACTACATTGATTATCCCTAAGATTTAAAACAATACAATAATAAGCTCAAAAGTTTAGCATAATAACCTCAAACTTCTTTTTTGATAAAGGCTAAATGTTCAAAATTAATATCAATTGTGTGAAGACACAAAAATCAACAAAATAAAATGCATATTTCAATGCAAAAAATATGACAATGTCATGTCTCTATCCATACAAGAATAACTCATGCTTAAAGGCACTCCCCACTACAATCTAATCCAATTTAAACTAACTATCAAAATTTCAAAATTTGAAATAGAAAGGCACTAAATCTTAATCGTATGATTTCACAAATAACTGTTGGATCTTCTCATTAGAACTAATCTCAGCCATCCAAATGTCTATAACACATTTTTAAAATAGTCATACTTTGTTATATTTTAGATTAATACTGATGAAAATGAGCAGAAATCTTAATTGAATTAACACCGTAATGAAATCATTTAATTATGCCAAATTTGTAAAATTCAATATATTTTCTTCAAACTTAAGAAGAAATTAAAAAATAAGAAAAAAATAGCTTCTACTTCGTTTTTATTATTTATTTATTTTCTTTTTTCTTTCTCAAACTCAAATTTCAAATGTAATCCTAAAATAATGAAATCTTTTTGATGAGAGAATGACAAGTAGTGAGCAATTCGTTGGAGTCATATCGTAGTGCTTGTAAGCTTGAATCCAAGTTTGAAAATGACATGAACAATCCTTTGAAGGTTGGGAATGAGGCAATAGCAAATGGCAAACTAGAGATAAGCTTCTTCCATCCTATAATTATGGAATAGAATCCAAACAACAAATAATTAACTTTATTGGAAAAGGCTTGAAATTTTTAAAATGTAATGATATCAACTACTTCAGGTTAATTATTGATTAGTTTAAAAATTAATTATACAATTTTTTTGGAGAAACATCACATCAACAGTTTTGAAAAAATAATTATAAATAGTGAGAAATTTTATAAATATTAATAATTATAATTATAAATTATAATTTTTTTTCATGAATATATATATATATATATATATTTTACTTCCACTGAGGTGTAATTACCCCATTTTTTTGTCATCATATCAATAAAAGTGAATTTAAGTATTATGTTTAAGAGATCTTTAGTATTTCAAAATTAAAAAATATGTTATGCTATTATAAAAGGGTAAATTGCATTGGTTTAAGGTTTAGAAAAAAAATATAGATAGCCCCATACTTTTGACATAATTACAATGATTCTTTTTAGGTAAGGTTAATCAACTCAAATTAATGCAGATGATGGATAAATGGAGGTCAATGTAATTATATATAAAATATGAGGCTAATTGTATTTTTTTGCCAACTTTTAGAGAGATGAGTGTAATTTACCCTATTATAAAGGCTTTTATTCAATTAATTAAAATTAAAGTCACCAATTATTGGTTACTCATTTTAAAAACTGAATTTTTTTTCTCAAATCTGGGTTAGAAAGTGGTGTTCGAAAACTCATCGTGACACGATGGCACTTTTTCTTAATCAAATGTTTACATTTTATCTACTCATTAACCTATTAAACATTGGGTTAAATTTTTTATTTGGATCTAATATTGGTTTGTAAGCAAGTAGATAAAATCTATTAACCATTAATTTACAAAAAAAAAATATCAACATGTTGGCGTCGAGCATCAAGTGCTCAGACTAGTCATCCTATTTAAATGTCAAATTAGAGAGAAGTTCATCCCTTCAATAAAATAGTCACATCGCTTATTTTTCTTTTATATTTTATCTCTTTCTCTCAACTACGTATAACTTGTATCAGAAATGATAGAGAGCTTTAGAATTGAGACTCTAAACCCAACTCCAGTGATGTGGAAATTCAAAAAAAAAGAAGACCAAAACATCACATCATATATGACTCACTACAAATTAGAGCCCTCTACAGCTCATAAATTAGATTTTTTCTAACTTATTTAAAGCTAACGAGTATTATTCCTCTAATCCTTATAAATTATCAAGATAATTGATTGTGCCAAAACTTAAAATTTTATTTGGTTTTGAGTTTTTAAAATCAAATTTTGAGTTTTTAATTCATATTTTTTGTATACAAAAATATACTACTTTTTTTTTGTATTTTTAAAATTTTATAGTATTTAGTGGATTTTTTAGATATTTTTTCATAAATTTTAAAGTGAATTTAGATTAAGTATATCTGAAAAATTAAAAACATTAATTAAAATATTTTAAAAATTTACTAAAAATAAAAAAAAATATGAATTAAAAATTTAAAAACTATTTTTAAATGCTAGATAGCCAAACTAAAATGCATATTATATTGCAGAGATTATTATCAATTGAATTAATCTAAGTTAATGAAATTATGAAGGTAATTTTACTTATTTGTCATTAAGCTATATGCATACATGGATTTAAATGAGAATAATATTAGATATTCCAAAAAGTTTTATTAAATTTTCTATTAAATGATAGTGAGACTTAAGAAAATTAAAAAATGAAAAAAAATAATTATAATGAGAGAGAGAAAGCATGTGATTTTGGTACAAGGAAACCCCGCTGACAGCCTAACCCACCTAAACTTCTTGTGGGGGACATTGGGGTTCTTTGTCTTCTTCTCCGATTGATTGCAAATGTAGTATTCCACGCCGCATAGAAACGTTTACAAATTCAAAAAATTATATAATAATCTTGAAATATTATGTAATTATATTTTTTATTAATTATTAATTATAATATTTTATTTTTATATTTTTCAATTACTTAATATAATATATTATTATTTTTTTTTTTTTTATCAATCACAACATATTTCTGAGACTACTCCATAATTAAGCAGGATTTGTGTGTCCCTACTACTACTACTCTTATTATCTTCTCCTTACTAGTCTACTGTGCGTTGTGGACCTCTTTGGATTCCTTTCATTTTGTCCTCTGCTTCCTTACAAAATTATCGCTCACTTGAGAATGTTATTATAGATTGTGTGGTAAAATTCGGAAAAAAGTAGTATATTTGAGAATGAGTATGAGTAATATTAATAAAAAATAAGTTGAGAGATAATAAATTGAAATAGTTTGGTCATAATAAAGACTCACTGAGACAGTAGTGAAAAAATGTAATACAATAACAGTAGATGATAGTATTAAGAGAAGGGATAGACCTAGATTAAAGTGAACTAATATAGTAAATAAAGATATGAATCTTCTTGATTTGACTAATGAAATAATCTTGAATAGAGTCGAGTATTGAATTAGGATTCATACAGTCCATTCCATTTAATAGAACTTAAAGTTTAATTTGATTTGATTTGTTGATTTGTTTATTTGATTTGTTTATGCCTGAATGGACCCACCACGAACTTTCCCGCTATACAAGTTACTTTTCATAGTCTTAGGGCATGGTTATTGTGATTAGTAGATTGACACAGGACATCAAATATTAGTAGATTGACACAGGACATGAGAGCATCTCCAACTATATCCTCTTCTCAAGTGGATGAAAATAATATTTTTTATTCAAAAATAAATATAAATAAGGTTATTATTCATTCAAATTGTAACTATAAATCTTCATTTCTTTCATTCAAATTTTAATTAAAAAGTAATATTTGTTCATTAATAAATATTTAATTTTAAAATTTTTGTAAAATATATTTAATATTATACTTATTTTAACAGTATGATTTTATACTTTTTATTGATGTCGATTTTATAAAAATTAAATTTACACATTAAAAGTTATTTTGAATATAATAAGAAATGTATAGTGAATAGTGTTTTAGAGGCTCCTTCATTTTGTTCATCCTCCCTTCATATTTGAAGGATCAATCCATCTTCCTTCATTTGGGAGGAAGAAATGAAGGATGGGTTGGAGCTCAAAATTAGAAAGGATCCTTCATATTTGAAGTTTTGAAGGATGGGTTGGAGATGCTCTGATACTTGATGATTCGTGAAAGTAATATTATGTGAGGTCGTATTACTATCTAATAATCTGTGCAAGTAAAAAATCATCATTAATATAGTGCCATTGTGGGAAGACACCAAAAACGTCACGTTTTTGGCTTGTGAAGAAAAACGCCAGCAGCCGAAAACGCCGAGACTTGCATTTGGGAAGTGACAAAAAAGCTGTGTTGTGAAATTACCTAAATACCCTCCATGTTAACAAATTACTTAAAATTCCAAAGTTTGGCGAGGGTATGTTGATCATTTTATTTTGATTTGATGCCATAAATAACTATTAAACCAAAAATAAAAAAATTCAGTTTTTTACTAATTTTCCAAATCACCTCTAAAAAAGTCAAAAAACTTGATAAAAAGTCAAAAGTCAACTTTTTACCAATTTCATTTTGAGGTATTTTGAAAAGTTGTCAAAAAAGTCAACTTTTTGACTTTTAACTTTTTTAATCAAAAAAGTTAGTTTTTTTTTTTTATCTAAAATAATCCAGTTTTTTTGTCAAAAAAGCTACTAAAAAAGCTAAAAAGTTAAAAAGTGAGTTTTTTTACCAACTTTCCAAAACATCACTTTGAAAGTTAGTAAAAAATTGACTTTTTGACTTTTTTTGATGACTTTTTTGACAAAAATCTGCCTTTTTTGATTAAAAAAACTGACATTTTTAACTAAAAAAAATTAAAAAATTAAAAAATTAACTTTTTTAGCTTCTTCCCACAGTATTATGACAAGTTATTTCCAGGTAATCAATATGGCCATCTTATAATGAGAGGACACTAAAAGATAAAAGAGAAACCAATTACATGACTCGATAGGACAGACCACAGAGAATATGGCCTGATTTGGTTTGCCTTTTGAAATATTATTTCAAAAATAATTTTTTAAAAAGAATTTAAAAATTTTAAAAATTTATTTGGTTATATATTTTGAAAATAATTTTAGAGTTTGAGATGATTTTATAATTTTTTTATAGTTGAATAAATGGATATGAGAGAAAAAGTGATTGAGAATGAGAGAGCAGAGAGAAAAAATGATTAATTAATATGTAGTAGAGAGAAAAGTGATTTTAAAATTTTTTTAAAACAAATTTTCAACCAAACATGTTTTTAGATTTTTTTTTTCCAAAAACATATTTTGATAAACAAACCAAACATGCCCTGT
This sequence comes from Camellia japonica, assembly GCA_030407325.1. Lineage (NCBI taxonomy): Eukaryota > Viridiplantae > Streptophyta > Magnoliopsida > Ericales > Theaceae > Camellia > Camellia japonica. The sequence continues at coordinate 18,981,112 of JAPPVO010000059.1, read as the reverse complement.
ATGTTTGTAGTATTATCAACTAATAGTAAATTTATATCCCTTTATATTTGGGTTATTTTTTTACTTTTTCCCTCAATTCTTTTTTTTTTCACTCTTATCTTTCTTGTTTCAAATTTTTCTCAATTTATTTTTAAAATTAATTTTTGTTTAAAATTAAACAAAAAATATCATATTAACATCTACACGATATAAAAAATATATTATTATATTAGAATTTGAATTTGTATTAAAGGTGTAAGTTATATACAAATATTTTTATATCACGTGTCTATCAATATATCATTTTTAATCTAATTTTAAGTATAAGTTAATTTTTAGAATAAATTGAAAAAATATTTACAGTAGTTTTTTAAATAATAAATTAGCTTTTTAACCACGGCTAAACAAAGTCTTTTATAAACGAATAAATAAGTCATCATGTTTGCCATACCTTTTTTTTCTTAATTTTTTTTTATTAAGTCATCTTCATGTTATTAGCCCTGTTAGTTTTTTTTTTTTTTTGGGGGAACAAAATAGCCCTGTTAGATTTCGTTTGGCATTAGTTTTTTAAGCTGGTTTTTTGTGTTGGAATTTTTTTAATATGGCTTTTTTAGTTTCGTTTGATTTAATTTTTTTGACTTTTTAAATTTTTGTGAAAAAAAAAAGTGTAATGATTATGATTTGGATGTGATATTTTGTCTTATTAACTTATTTAGGTGTCGTTTGGGAAGTGGGTTGGCTTTTTAACTTTTTGGCTTTTTTGGATATTTTAGCCTGAGGCTAAAAAGTCTGGTTTATGAAGGACTTTTTGACTTTTGGACTTTTTGGTGAGGTGTCCACATGTTAAATGACAGAACTGCCCTTGGTAATACCTTTTCCACTCCAAGCCGGCTCCTTCTTCCACGTCAGCGTCATTGTACTTTTTTTATTTTATTTTATTTTATTTTTGGATGAGGCATATTAAATTGGAATTCTTTTTTTTTTAATTTATGTTTTTGTCATTTTTATTTTTTTTGTACACATTAATTTGTTTTTATTTTTCAAAATGGTTTTTCATGTATTTTATTTATTTTTAAATTACGTGACAAATGCTAATTTCTGTTTTTAAATTTTTTTTTTTGGTTGAGATGAGGCGTATTTTTGTGGTTCTTTTTTTTTAATTTACGTTTTTGTCATTTTTTATTTTTATTTTTATTTGTATACATCAATTTGTTTTTATTTTTCAAAAGTCGTTTTTCATGTGTTTTATTTATTTTTAAATTACATGGCAAATGTCAATTTCTTTTTTTATTTATTTTTTTTTTTTTGGATGAGGCGTATTTTTGTGGTTCTTTTTTTTTAATTTACGTTTTTGTCATTTTTATTTTTATTTGTATACATTAATTTGTTTTTATTTTTCAAAAATGGTTTTTCATGTGTTTTATTTATTTTTAAATTACGTAGCAAATGTCAATTTCTGTTTTTATTTTTATTTTATTTTTTTTGGATGAAGTGTATTTTTGTGGTTATTTTTTTTAAATTTACGTTTTTTTCATTTTTATTTTTATTTGTATACATTAATTTTATTTTATTTTTCAAAAATGATTTTTCATGTGTTTTATTTATTTTTAAATTACGTGGCAAATGCCAAATTTTTTTTTTTTTGGATGAGGCGGATTTTTGTGGTTCTTTTTTTAAAATTTACGTTTTTGTCATTTTTATTTTTATTTGTATACATTAATTTGTTTTTATTTTTCAAAAATGGTTTTTCATGTGTTTTATTTATTTTTAAATTACGTGGCAAATGCTAATTTATGTTCTTAATTTTATTTTATTTTGTTTTTGGATGAGGCGTATTTTTGTGGTTCTTTTTTTTTTAATTTACGTTTTTGTCATTTTTATTTTTATTTGTATACATTAATTTGTTTTTATTTTTCAAAAATAATTTTTCGTGTGTTTTATTTATTTTAAAATTACGTGGCAACTGTTAATTTCTGTTTTTAATTTTTAATTTTTTTTTTACTTTCTTTGTTTTTTTTTGGGAAAAGGTTTTTTTTTTACTTTGTGTGTGGTGAGGTGATGCCCCTTTCAATCAGGTTCATGTGGGGGTAGTTTTGTCAATTTACCGTGGCATGAGTTGTTGCCGAGCACGTGATAAGCTTTTGTCTACATTTGGCTAATTTAACTTTTTTTGTCCGATAGTGGCTAAAATAACCCAAATTTCTCTTGCCATACGGAGGCTTAGCCTATTTTGTCCAAAAATAATAACCGAATGAAGCTAGTTTGTTTAACACTTTTTTGCGAGTGTGTGATTAAAATAAGCTAGATTTTTTTACTTTCTGTTTTTGGCTTATTTTTATATCTTACATTATATTACTAGTAATATATTGGCAAATTGGCAATACATCAAATAGTACAGTCCCTCGTATTATTGATAACTTTTTGTCCATCCCTGATAAGTCCAGTAAGGTAAGGCCTCCAACCTTTTAAATAAGTCCCACAGAGTAAGGGGTACCCAAATAGTAATTTAGTATGCACACTTAAAATTTTAGTTCTTATTATATTTTAATGTAATTTTATTAATAAAGATAATGCACATTAAATTTTAAAATAAAATATAATTTTTTTATCATGGTACACCCTAAACCTTAATAATTTATACATATTTTTCATATTCAAGTTTCTTCATCTTCTTTTTCAAATTTTAATTATTTTATCTTCATCCTCTTCTTTATTCCAAAATTCCAATTTACCCCACCAGAATTTACTATTATCATCAACTTGTTCATATACAAGTATAGCTTCTTCAAGATCTTGGTATTTCCAATCTCAACAGGAATTTTATCAATAAGGTTGTTCTGATACAAAGCAAGTCTCCATATTCTGATTATTGTTCAAATAAAGACTTTTTAACCTCGAGTAATTTTCAATCTCCTTGGGAATATTTCTTGTGAACCCATTGTAAGAAACATCAAGATTGTTAAGATTAACCAAGCTGCAAATACTAGGACTTAGAATCCTAGAAAGGTTCATCGAATTCAAATCAACAGACACCACCATTGGATTATTATAATCCAATGTGCAATTCACAACCTTCCAAGCATATGGTGTTTGGTAATTGGAATTACAATTTCCCAAATGATTAAATTCATCTTGGATGCTTTTCTTGAACTCCAAAAGGTACAACCCCTCCGAATTCAACCCTTACAAACCAATAGAGTTGGGTGTACTACAAATTATGAATTTATCTTGTGAAAAAATATAGAATGTATTGAAAATAAATTATAACCTTAAATAATTTAATAGAGAGTACTAAGAAAAACAAGCCTATGTTCTAATGAGCCCATTTTAAAGGCCCAAGGTCGGCCCATTTTTGAGTAATCTGTAACCAAAGAATGGACCTAAAGCCCTGAGCCCAATATTACTTTCTATTAATAATTCGTGAAAGTGACACAAAAGAAAAACCAGGAGCTGAAATAGAAACAGTTCATTCAAACTTATGGCCTAGGTGGCCAACTTTCCATCTCAAACAAGTCATGGCCCTATCAAGCATATCTCTCTGATAGACACTCACTTTGTGGCTGAGAAATGTACGCTTAAGATAGGGCTTCCATGGTTGGTTTTTGGTAGGTGTGCAACTATCCAGGTTTTTTAAGGGCGCAATTCAAACCGATTCGATTGAGATGAATTTTTTTTTAAATTAGTTTGAGTTTAACTTGTAATCTAAATTTAGCTTCAACATAATAAATTGAACTCAGCAAATTGCCCACGAAGTCTAGTTTTTTTTTTTTTATAAAGATTTTAACTAGGCTAATTAATCTTTTTAAAGTTAGACCCAATTGACATTTTTTCTTTATAAAATCATTAATTTTATCAAAATAAATAATTTTAAAAAAATGAGAAATCAATATTTTACCCATTTTTTAATGAGAAAAAAAAAAGGATAAGATTTTTATGTTTTATTACTTGTGTATATCATATATAATTAATATAATCTAAAAGTTCACATAATTTTAACATTATTCAATTGAAATATTAATTTATATGTATATTTATATATAGTTTAGATTTTAGATTATTTGAATTGCTCAGTGGCACTGCCCAAATCAAACTTGAATTCAAACTTTTAAATTTCTTGCCAGCCTAATTATTGATTTTATTATTTAAGTTGAAAGCTATCAAACTATAATCAATTGATTAAAAAAATTAAAAAATCAACACATTATATATTTTTATTAACATCCTCTTGTTAAAAAATAAAAAATATATGTTAAAAAAGTGAATGTGTTGGGACACATTGAATTGAGATCTTATCGGAGTGGGATAACAAATCGGAAAAAGATAAACCTTTCGTTAGTTAACGACAAAACCAGAAATTAAAAATAAATAAAATTCTCCACCCACCAAAAGCTCAGCCAAAGCGAACGAAACAGAGCACAAAAAGAGAGACTGAAGAAGATAGAGAAACAGAGAGAGAGAGAGAGATGGCAATGGCATTGGCGCTTCGCAGACTCTCATCTTCAGCGGAGAAGCCAATTCAGCGCCTCATCAATGGCGGATCCCTCTATTACATGGTTTTTTTTTGTTTTTTTGTTTTGTTTTCTAAAAACAGAGAAAACATTTTTCGATTTTGTATTAACGAATTGGAGTTTTTTTTTTTTTTTTTGTAGTCGTCTTTGCCGAACGAAGCTGTGTATGAGAAGGAGAAATGTCGGGTCTCAGTTAAGCACGTGAACTATTTGATTTATTGTTTCGGCTTCTTTATGTGATTCTTAATATGGATTTGATCTCATTTGATATGAATATGTCAATGATTTAAATCGAAAATCACATTACAGTGGCCAAAGCAATTGAATTCTCCGCTTGAAGTTGTCGATCCTGAGATTGCTAATATTATCGAGCTTGAAAAAGCTAGACAATGGAAGGTATATACTCTCTCTCTCTCTCCCCCTATCTATATATACTCATTTTTACCAGAGTTTGGTAGATAGGAAAATTAAGAGTGCAAAATTTTGAATCTTAGTTTTTATTGTTTTGGTTAATTTGTCTAGAAGATTAGAATTATGTTTGTTTTGACAGGAAACAGTTTCAATGAAAAAGATTGTTTTCTTATATTTGACTCTGCCCTTTAAAGTGGTTGTATTGGTGGTGGTGTTGGTTGTGAGGTGGAGATGGTGGTGGCGGTGATGGTGGTGGAGGTTGAGCTGCTAGTGGTAGTGTGGTGGTAAAGATAAAATGTTAGTCTGAAAAACTTGTTTCATTTTTCAAAAGTGAAAAATATTTTTTGCCGAAATAAACTTGTTTTTCACTAAAAACGTTTTCCATTTGACTTTCATTTTCCGTCGTACCAAAAGCCAAAAAATGAAAAATGTTTTCTGCTGAAACAAATAGAGCATAATAGAGCATGAGTGAAATAGTTTTGCTAAGGTCAGTTGACTAAAGGTGTTATTTTCTTGGGTGCCAAATGAAAGATAATCTAAGGTTCAAAATTTTGGTTACTTTGTCCTGCATTTTCTGAGCAAACAAATACACTGTCACATAGAAAACCTTCATAATGTGGTTACAAGATACAATTTCATTATGAATTTGATATCTCATGGAATTGAATTTATGTTTGTGAAGGGACTTGAACTGATACCCTCGGAGAATTTCACTTCTGTCTCTGTGATGCAAGCAGTTGGGTCGGTAATGACCAACAAATATAGTGAAGGATACCCGGGTGCTAGATACTATGGAGGAAATGAGTACGGGGATTGCTTCATCTATTTTTATTATTTTTTGTTTCTTATGTTTCTCGTGATATCTGTAAATATCTAATGGCTGCCGATATCAATTAGCATAAGTCCATATGCGTAGTTGACTCATTTCTTGTAGTCTTTAACTTACTGGTTAACAATAATTCTGATAGTATGAGAATTTTTTCTTTCAGGTATATTGATATGGCCGAATCCTTATGCCAGAAGCGTGCTCTAGAAGCATTTCGGTTGGACCCTTCAAAATGGGGAGGTGTGTAATCTATGCACAGCAAAAACGTAGACTTGTTTGGGATGTAAACAATGTACACTCATGTGCTTTTTATTGCCTTTTGAGATTTTACTAAAAGACAAGACCATAATTCCATACATGTTTATGAAAAAAAAAAGAAGAAGAAGAAGAAGAAGAAGAAGAATTCTAATGACCTGTTATGATGCAGTGAATGTGCAGTCTTTGTCTGGGTCTCCAGCTAATTTTCAAGTTTACACCGCATTACTAAAACCTCACGAAAGAATCATGGCTCTTGATCTTCCTCATGGTGGACATCTTTCGCATGGCTATCAGGTGATTACAACTTCCATTATTTATTTATTTTCTGCTAAATAACTAGTTCCTGTTTTTAGGTTGTCGTAGTCTGTGATAAATTAAATGTAAGTCTGTTTTAAACCTTTTTCACCTTAAAAGATTGTAGAAAGGATTATTTTGTTCTATTCTTAATTAGTTCAATTGAAATTACACGATTATCAGTGCATGATAATTCATCTGCACTTGTGAAATGTGTTATGTCTGTTTTTATCTTCATTGGTGGTTTAAACTGTCAATTGCATGCATTTTTATGCCCCAGCCCCAATGTTCTTGTTGGAAACTGGAAACTGACATATTGGGCGGACTAAATAAATTCTGTCAAGGAAATGTTTTTACTACTTGTTTGTCTGTTATAGGTTCACTGGTTTTTTGAATTATCAATTTAAGCACTCTTCACTGGTTTTTTGAATTATCAATCATCTGAAACAACTGCTGTTACTTATCAAAAAATAAAAATAAAACTAAATAATCAGAAACCACTGCAAGCTGAAACTTATATTCTAACACCAACTTCTGTGTGGAAGGTATAAACAGGAAAAAAAAAAAAACTGCCTGTGGAAAATCTGGGATTTTATAGAACGTCTGGGCCATGAAGAACACACTTATTGAAAAGCTTGTACTTCCACGACTCATAACAAGAAAGATTACTTTTTGATGATTCTCTGCATACATATTTGTAAATTTAGAAAAGTTTTTTCTCTGGGCTTGCTGGGAGTAACTTACTAAAGCCAAACAGAATTGACTTAATTGAATCTGGATAATAGTTCTTAGGAACTTCATTGTACATTACATCGTTTTTATCTCCTGATTATGATCTTGTCATTTTGGTAAATATAAGAATTTCCATTGGTTACATAATATGGAAGTAATCTAATTTTCTCCCTTTTCGTATTGAGCAGACTGACACAAAGAAGATATCTGCAGTTTCAATATTTTTTGAGACAATGCCATACAGATTAAATGAGAGCACTGGCTATATCGACTACGATCAGGTAGCCTTCTTCTTCACTTATTATTGTGAATCTTTCCTTGCTACTTCATCCCATATTTTTTTCAGCTTCATCATTGCCAGTGTAAATTGTGTAGCTCTACCTGGTTATTAGAATTAGGCTCATGAGACTTTGAAACTGTTAAATGGCAGATGGAGAAAAGTGCCACACTCTTCAGGCCAAAACTGATAGTTGCTGGTGCTAGTGCTTATGCACGCCTATATGATTATGCACGAATTCGCAAGGTAAATCCACTTGATTGATTTACTTTATTTCAGTTAATATAATCAGACATCAGAATTTAACTTATTTCATTTGAATTCTCTATAGCTTCAAGTTCATATTTTCCATGTATTCCACAGGTCTGTGACAAGCAGAAAGCTATTCTGTTGGCAGATATGGCACACATCAGTGGTTTGGTTGCAGCCGGTGTCATCCCATCACCATTTGACTATGCTGATGTTGTGACCACCACAACCCACAAGTCCCTTCGTGGTCCACGTGGTGCAATGATTTTCTTCAGGAAGGGGGTAAAGGAGATTAATAAACAAGGAAAAGAGGTGAGTTGTTTAAAGCAAAGCATTTTAACTGTTTCATTTTTTGCATTCTGTAGCCCTCTAGTTATAATTAATAAAATTTCAATTGCATGGTTTGAAATAAAAAAAGAACAGAAAAAATAAGTACATATATTAATACTTTGAGCTCTTCTTGAAGGTGTTGTATGACTATGAAGACAAAATCAATCAAGCTGTCTTTCCAGGACTTCAAGGTGGTCCACATAACCACACAATTACTGGCTTAGCGGTTGCATTGAAACAGGTTAGTTTCTAACAGGATAATATTCATTGAGACTTCCCAGAACTTATATGCAACCTGGTGTGAATATATGACCATTGAATGCAACCATGTATGATAAAGAAAAAGAAAAAAAAAAGATTCTTGCCATTGGCCCAATGGTTGTCAGCATGAGGCTTTCTCTAGATTGCAAACCATTCAGATCCATAATGCCATAATGGTCTTAAAAATACAAAAATAAGTAATTCTGTAGTTGTAGTTTTTGATCTATACGATGCTGTTCAATGGACATGCTGTTTAATAGTATGCGACATGCTTTTCGATGGATCATTTTGCATATATGTTTTTATATGTATCACACTACAGTGATATCATGTAAACGTATTCAAATAGTCTAAACAAAAAAGTATGAATAGTAGGTTCTAAGTGTGCAGTTGGATAAAACTCGAAGGCTGCCAAAAAAAACTGTTGGCCCATAGAGGATTACCAAGCATAGCATGCTAATTTGTTTTGGGACTCAGAACCTATAGACACAAAGATGAATTGTTCGAACCTCTATATTTGTGTTCTCATATTCTTGTAAATCCAGGCTATGACTCCAGAATACAAAGCCTATCAAGAGCAAGTTCTCAGCAATTGCTCAAAATTTGCACAGGTATGGCCCAATGACATGTCAGAACTAGTTACAGCAAGTTCTCATTGTTACACCTGTCTTGTTCTCCTTATACTTAATAAGTTTTAACCAATATGGTGCTCCGTTGGTGTAGAAAATGCCTAACTGATCTTTCAAATTTGCAGACTTTAACTGAGAATGGCTATGAACTTGTTTCTGGTGGGACTGAGAACCACTTAGTTTTGGTGAATTTAAAAAATATGGTAAAGGAGAAAACGGATTCAATCTTTCACTAGTTAGGAGATTTTTTTTTTTTTTTAAATTCTGTTTAGAAATTATCCAATTCTGTTTAGCTATAGCTATTATGTGTTTCCTTTGCATTTGATTTCTTTCCAACAGGGTATTGATGGTTCCAGAGTTGAGAAGGTGTTGGAATCTGTTCACATTGCAGCCAACAAAAACACTGTTCCCGGCGATGTATCTGCTATGGTTCCCGGTGGCATCAGGATGGGTATAGGCCTCTTAATCATATTGTACCTCAGTTATCTTATTTAAATTACAGAAAGTTGATGAATTCTTGTGCTTTCAGGAACCCCTGCTCTCACTTCCAGGGGATTTGTTGAGGAGGATTTTGCCAAAGTTGCTGACTTCTTTGACGCTGCTGTAAAGGTGGCTGTGAAGATAAAGGCTGAAACTAAAGGTTCCTAAACTGATTATATCTCAATTCTTAAATATTATCGTCAATAGTGTCCATTTGCGTGTAGAAGTAGAGTGATCACCACTTTATTCATATATGCTCGTGATGTGTGACATGTACGCGTATTTATGGTTAGTTGCAATCGTACCCTTGTCCTAGAGTGTGCTAACAAGGGGATTGTATCGTATGCTGTTTTTTATGGTGCAGGGACGAAGTTGAAAGACTTTTTGGCGACAATGCAGTCCAGTGCTCCGATTCAATCTGAGATTGCAAAGCTCCGACATGAGGTTGAGGAATATGCAAAACAATTCCCAACAGTTGGATTTGAGAAAGAAACCATGAAATTCAAAAACTGAGAAAGGAATCCTGGTGCATCAGGTAAATGGCTTCCTTTGGATTATTGTCTCAATTTTCGTACGTGGTAATTTTTTGCTTAACTTCAAAACAACTTTTTATTCAAAGATCATCGCTATAGACCATTTGACCACCGATGTTTAGAAAATGCCTGGCTACCCCCTGGAATTAAAACAGTGTTTAAACAGATTTTTATCTATGATAGTCAACTGAAAATGTGTGTTTCATCATACAGAAATACTACGTATCCAAGAAATATATATATATATATATATCAGAAAGGCACCCATAATTTAAAATCTATGGCCAAGATTCACTCAAGGTGTTGCCGCACAACAAGAACTTCAAATGCACAACAAGAACTTCAAATGTACACCATAGATCTAAAATTCTTGATTTTTGTGGTAAGTTTTCTGGTTCTGTAGACTTTTCCTTCATCATATTGTGGACACAAGACAAGCCCTCAGGCACCAGGGCATCATAAATAATGAAATAATGACGGACGTGAATCCTTCATATTTGGCTCCGCAAAAATTAAAGAAAGAAAAATTCATAATATGTCTGAGGCATATCTAGATGCGAGTGAAGAGTAGAAAATGCATGCACACTATATTTTTGATGACTTGGATTGACCATTTAGAAGAATTAGTATGAAATTTTGTGTCTTTTCTTTTTAGCAGTTGGCCAATTTATTTATTTTTTTGTTGGTTTTCCAGATATTCTGTTCTATTCTGGTGTGCTAAATCCATGTGTTCTGAATATTTATTCACCATTTATTTTTTAATTGGTTGTTATAATTTTCTGGTGATGCAGGCACCAAACCAGAAAAATAGATGATTTTACTGGTTGTTGGAGGGAGATGATAAAAGTTCCATGCAGTCAATACTGTCAAGGATGTGACAGTAGAGCTTTTATCTATAGAATCTTGTGTTCCATCTCCATGGAAATGTATATGTATATGAATTGAGGCCTTGCAAAGCAATACATTTGGCCTTGATTTTATAAAAAGAGCTTCTTTATTTTCTCCTCTATTGTGATTGACATGATTGGATTCACAATTTGGAAACACTTCCATAAAAGTTCCTTCCCTGATTAATTGCTTTCAGCATAGTAGGAGGATGCAACATTGAGGCTTCGTTTGCCATCCAGCTAAAAAATTCAATTTTTTCCCTGATTTTTTTTGTGTTTATTATTTTTTTACTTTTCTAGTCTATCTAGTGTAGAAGAATATAGAAAGTAGAAACAAATTCAAAAATTGATAACTAAAAAGCAAACAAATAAAAAAAAAAAAAAAAAAACTTTTAAAAGCCAAAAAAACAACAATTTTTTACTCTTTTTCCAATTTTTTATTTTTTTATTTTTTTACTTTTATGGTTCGTCTGGACGAGTAGATTATAAAAAATGCATTATATTTTTTGAATTTTTTTTAGAAAGTTTACTAAAAAAAAAAATTAAAAAAAGCCAATCTCAAACAACCCCTCAATCGATATGACCTGGGTTGACAGATGTGTTGATAGTTGAAAGGGAGAATAGTTAATCAATAAGAACAAATGAAAAAAATTACAAAAATATAATGCATACTAGTAGATATGTGTGGTGAAAATGAAAATCGCATAGGTGAAAGAAATTGATTGGTTGAATTATTTTTCTCCTCGGAGCATATTCAATTCTTAACTTTTTTTTTTCATCAAATTTACAAAAAAAATGTTCATAAATAATTTCCAATCCTTTCATCAAATATTTATCAAATCAAAGAATAAATATTCAACTTGTTTGGTTTGGATTTTTAAAATTCACTTTTTAAAAAATTGAATTTTTTTGTTTTCCGTTTTTTAAATTTTTACTGAATTTTTTAAATATTCTAAGCAACTTTTTTTTAAAGGGTGAAGTACTAATAAATCCCAAAATGTAATCTTGTGAATAGTTTAGTTCTTTATTTTTTCTTATGAACTCAAACATCCCATTAAAGTGAAAATTACACAAAAGGGTAGTCACTTACATATTTGGATTTAATTTGTTAGGTATAAAAGTAGGTTTCTTCAAATATAAAATTACACATTTGGGCAATCCGCACTATAGATGTTTTAGGTTTTCCCACTTTCTAGAACAAAATCCGCATTACGAATAAAGAACGTAACACTCTAATATAATACTCTAATAACGTAACACTTCAATGTAACATACTAAAAAACTCCTTACTGTACTTTTTCTAAATGTAACAGCGTAACACTTCAAATTTTTTTTAAACGTAACACTCCAATATAACACGCAAAAAAAAAAAAAAAATTTCTTAATGTACTCTTTCCAAATGTAACACTTTAATTAACGTAATCTCAAACGTAACACTCTAATGTAACACATATAAAAACACTAAAAAACAACATAGTGTACTTTTTCCAAATGTAATACTCTCAGTTTGAAATTATACATTTATCCAAAACTTACTAAGAAAATTTTGTACTCATTTTAGAGTGGTTTGAAGAATCCCGTACCCTTTTAGAATGGTTTGAAGAATCCAACATTCTCTTTTTTGAGTATTACATTGAAATATTACGTTTAGAGAAAGTACCCTAAAGGAATTTTTGTGTGTGTTACATTAGAGTTTTACACTAAAGAGTTTTTTTTTTTAGTATTACATTAGAATGTTACATCTGCAATAAGGAGTTTTTTTGGAGTGCTATATTAAAGTGTTACGTTTGAGTGTTACATTGGAGTATTATAAATTGAAATTATATATTTGTTCAAAACTTTACTAAGAAGTTTCTATACTCCTTTTGAAATATTTGAACAATTCCATGTCTTTTTAGAATGTTTGAAGAATTCCATATCTTAAATCATTCCAAATAAAAAAGATTCTCATATAAAAACTCATTCCAAATTTAATTATCATAGGTTGTGTATCTTACATTTCTAACACAAAAGAAGAAGAAAACATAATAGAAATAGGGGTATAACTGTAAATCTAATTTTTAAATAATATATTAAATCTACCTTTTCAAAATCAATGAGACTAATTAATCTATAAGAAAGTTCTTGAGGCTAATCGGATCACCATTCCTCAAGATCGGATTTATAGGTAAATTTTATTTTATTTTTTTAATTTTAAAATAAACCTAATATAAATACACTTAAAAAGTATAATATTTGCCAAAAAAATCTTTAAAAAATTCACTAAATATAAAAAAATATAAAAAAATACAAAATTTTAGTACATTTTTCGTATTCTTATATATTTATTAAAATTTTAAATTTTTTTTTTATAAATATTTTACTTTTTAGATATATCTAAAAAGGTAAAAAAAAAATGCTTATAATTTTTAAAATATTTACTAAAAATAAAAAACAATACGAAAAATAAAAAATTAATTTTCAGAAAATTGAAATCAACCTCACTGATTAATAAAAAAATAAAAAATAAAGCACCAGATATATTTTTTTCATCAAATTTGATATTAAAAAAATAAAAGAAAAGATAAATTAAGGATAAAAAGAAAAATTGTAAAGATATTTTAATGAAAAGGTTAGCAACATTCATATATTACTTAAATTTAAAAATAAAAAAATAAAAAGTAACGACGGATTGGATTGGGGTATCAAGGTAAGTTAGTTAACCTTCGCGTAACTCGATTCTCACGCCAAGTATGCCGTGTACGAAGGAATAAGGTTCACACCAACGCCTAAATTGATTCTCACGGCAAATGTGACGTGTGTGAAGTTTTTTTTGTTTTTTTTTTTTAGAAAAATCCTTGGTGCTCGAATTGAATTGTCCCGAATGGTTTGAATTTGTATTTATTAGTCGATCGGTCAAACGATCGGGTGAAGTAATTATTTACTACAGTTGTCACCTTGTCAACCGCGGCTATCAATTTTTTTACCGGGTGACTGGTCGAATGGTTGAATGACTGGCAAAACAAAATTCGAGCCATTTGAAATAAGATCAAATTCAAAATACGTAAAACTGTTTTTTTTTTTTTTAAATATGAAAAGAAATATAATAAGATAATCAAACATTATTATCTTATTTATAATTTTTAAATAAAATAATGTTAAAGATATTAAAATTATTATAAAGTATTTTTTAAAATATCTTATATAAGTGTGATTGCGAAATTTTTAATCAAATATTTAATAAATTTTTTTAAAGCCGTTGCATTTTCTTTTCAAATAATAAAATAAGATGACATTTGCTACCACATTCTTCATAATGCCACATTCTTTTTCTCTTGCACGTTGCACCGATGAGATATATTCACAAAGGAAAAGTATATCTTTTTCTTTTATTAATTGTATTTTGACCCTAAATAATTACAATAATTATGCTATAAAATTACAAAATAAATTGTATATTAACCAATTATGACTAAATAATATTAATAAACAAAAAGATAAACAAAAAGAAAAAATGGCAAAAATGTCATTTAATATTTTAATTTTGTCACACACTCTACGTGCATAATACACAGGCCGACCCTGAGATTTAGAAGGCCTAAGGCAAATTTCGAAAATGAGGTCCCTCTTACATTGAAAAAAAAAAAGTTTATGGATAAAACGATAAGTTACAACTTTTTTATTTGTTTGTAATCACAAAAAAAATTTTACTTGCACATATAATTATTAAAATTATAAACAAAACAATTTAATGAAACAAAATTATGACAAAAAAATTAGGAAAAAATTATTCAATTAAAACTGATAAAGACCTAGGTAAAAAAATTAGGACAAAATTATTTATTCTACTAAAATCTAATAAATAAATAATGTAAAAATAAAATGAAAATAGGGCTCATATATTGTGGGCTATTTTGGGAAGATAGTTAAGAACTGTTTTTTGGTTAAAAGCTGCTTTTTGTGAGAGAGGGAAGTGAGTTATAATCTGGAAAGTAGATTATAACCCACTTCCCAAAAGACCCCACAATTGTTCTTCTTGGGCCCAAATACATTTTTTTTAATATATATTTTCATTTTAATAAATATGGGCCAAATTACACTTATAAATAAATATAGGCTAAACTATACAAGGACCAATAAAATATTTTGGGACTTTTTAAATTGATCCTAAAAAAATATAATTTTGGATCCATAACATTTTACTAAATTTGGGGGCCTTATTTTTGGGCCAAAATTTTGGAGTCTAAGGCATAGGCCTTACTAACCTTAGGCCAGGGCCGGCCTTAATAATACACCGTGTTAATTTTAACAGAATCTATTAATTTTGCATCTTACTCCAAACCACAAGAGATTTATATGTACATTTTTAAATAGGATAAATTACAAATACATTCCTTGAAGTTTGCTTAAAATACGAATTATCCTCTACGGTTTAAAAAATTACAAATACCTCACTGTCAAAATTTTTTATTTAAGAGAATTAATTGAAAAAGTGAAATTTCTAACTGTTCACCTATACAATCATAAAATTATCTGAATTATTAATTGAGATAAAATTGTAAAATTATTAAAAACTGTTAATTAACTTGATGATTTATTAATAAAATAATCTATTTATTATGAAATTAAAAATTTTAAGAGATATAATGTAATTTCTAAAACTACAAGAATAATTTATAATTTATTAAATTAATGGGAGACTTATTTATAAGTCATATTTCGAACATTTATGCTATGTTAAGTGCTTTGTAATTTCTTATAGAGTTTCAACTCCTATTTAGATAGGAATGTATTCCACAAGATCCCATGAGTTGTAAATAAATAGTATTAATATACTATTATACACTATAATGGCAAAATCATATATAAGAAATTGAATGTTACCATAGATCATGTCTATATAAATGTGAATTTCAAAATACACGAACAAGTAACATTTTCACATTCAATTTAAAAAATCAAAAACCTAGTAAGTTTGCAAAACGTAACGTGACACGTTACGTTACGTTTATGTAGGTGTCACGTTACGTTACGTTTATGTAATTCAATTTAAAAAATCAAAAACCTAGTAAGTTTGCGAAACGTAACGTGACACGTTACGTTATGTTTATATAGGTGTCACGTTATGTTACGTTTATGTAGGTGTCACGTTATGTTACATTTATGTAGGTGTCACGTTTCGTTACGTTTATCTAAGTGTTACGTTACGTTTCGCAAACTTAATCTATGGTAACATTTTTAATTTCCTATATATGGTTTTACCATTATTTATGATATTAATAACTAATATTGAGGGTAAATGTGTCAACAAACTTCACACAAGACTTATGTGAATATAAATTTTTTAATAAGATCATATGTAATATAAGTTTTCCTAATAAGACTTATAAATAATTTTTCATAAATTATAATTAACCCTTTATTTTTTTACGTATATTTTCAAAAAAATATACTGTA
Organism: Camellia japonica; assembly: GCA_030407325.1. Classification (NCBI taxonomy): domain Eukaryota; kingdom Viridiplantae; phylum Streptophyta; class Magnoliopsida; order Ericales; family Theaceae; genus Camellia; species Camellia japonica. Next base: position 18,965,022 of record JAPPVO010000059.1, on the reverse strand, counting down.
TTAATAAGAGTTGTGATTCGGAGCTCGAAATTGGGAGCCCCGAATGCCCCGAATTTCTTTTTTTTTTTTTACAGCGGAAGAAGCAAGAAGAAGACGAAGAAGAGAAGGAAGAGGGGGAAGAAGGACTGGAGGGGGCCTCAAAAATGGGCTCGAGGCGGAGGCGGGGGGCGCGGCGATGAAGACGCCTCTGCGACGATCGCGCAGAGGCGACGGCGGGCGGAGGCGACGCGACGAGCTCGACTGGGCCGACGACCGGCGAGCAGACGAGCTCGGCTGGGTGACGAGCTCTTTCTCTCCCTCTTCCTCTGCTCTGCGTCGAAAATGGTAAAAAAAAAAAAATACCTAATACCCAAAATGACATCGTATTAGGCATTAGAAATATTCGGGACGAAAAATTTCGAGACACAAATAATTTTTCGAATTAATAACTACACGACACTATCAAAAAGGACAACCGCTTCAAATTGAAGTTTACACTTCAAGGCAGACTCTCTCTCGATCTCTGTTCTTCTTCTTCTTCTTCAAACCCTCGTCAAGTCAATCAACCTCTCTTCCTCCGATCACCGCAGCAAAAATGTCGTCGACCACCGCCGAAGACAATCTCCAAGAGAATCCTCTCTTAAAAGACTTCTATTTCCCACCCTTCGATGTCATCGAGGCCAAGCACGTTCGCCCCGGGATTCGCGCCTTGCTCAAGAAACTCGTATGTATATATCTCTATGTGTATCGATTCGGTGTGTTTTGGTGATTAATTTTTGTTTTGGTAGGAGAGTGAATTGATTGAATTGGAGAAGACTGTGGAACCGACATGGCCGAAACTGGTTGATCCGCTGGAGAAGATTATTGATCGATTGACTGTGGTTTGGGGGGCTGTTAATCATCTCAAGTCGGTTAAAGATACTTCTGAACTCCGTTCTGCCATTGAAGAAGTTCAGGTACTGTTCTTCGTTTGGGAAGTTAGTTTATTTTAGTAGGTAGTTTTAGTTTTTAACTATTTTAGTAGGTTAAAATAATCGTTTTTAGGGAGAGGTTGGATTTTTTTAAGTTGAATATATGTTTGTAAAAAAAAAAATTATGAATTTGAAATGATATTTTGTCTTCATGATTATTTTAGTTTATTTTGTCTTTTAATGCTATTTTAGCCAAAAAGTTCAGAAAGCTTCTTCCCAAACACCCCTTAAATATTGAAGTAAACAATGATCTTTTTAGGTTTACATTTTAGGTGTTTTGGGAACTTGGCAGAAAGCTAGTTTTCGACTTTTTAACCTATTTTGAGTCATATAACCTCTTTATTTTTTTATACTTTTTGCAAAAAAATTAAAAAGCTAATTTTTAACCAACTTCTCCAAACCTTTGTTGTTTCAATTAAAAGCTGATTTTTTTTGGAAATTATTATGGTGCCTTATAATATTTTGATTTGCAGCCGGAGAAAGTTGAGTTTGAACTTAAATTGGGGCAGAGTAAACCACTTTATAATGCATTTAAAGCAATAAGAGAATCTTCTGACTGGGAAGCACTGAGTGATGCTCGTAAACGTATAGTTGAATGTAAGTATCAAATTCTGTACTTGTTTGTTATTATTATTATTACTAGAAGGTGTGCACACCCATTTGGGGGTGTGCGTGTGCTTGAAATCTACAGTTACTGATTGACAGTTACAAATAACTACAAATAACCCATGAGTGTGTTTGATTAAGTTTTAACTTTTTTTTAATTTAATTTTCTGAATTATTAGTTTGATGAATTACTATAGATATGTGTCTAAATTCAGCACTTACAGAAGAAGGGTAATTTAGGAATAAGAAAATCTGTGACAAAAGGGTTCATACCAAGAACCTTGTACGCTTCATATAATAGTATAGAATAGATAGTATAGATTATGCTTTTCCCTTTATTTTTATGTACATCTTTAATTTTCGAACTTTCTGCGTCATTACACATGGGATATAGTCAATACTTTTGATGTATCTGAATCTTTTCTTTGTCCTAGTTTGTATTGTGTTTGGTTTGGCATTAAACCATCAGCTCTTACATTGTTTGGTTAGGGAATTTGGGAAGGGATTGAGAAAGAGAAAGGGAAAAGATAGGTGAAATGTGAATAAAATGTACCTACATTTTATCTAGTTTCACACACCTATCATTTTTTCTTTCCAAATTCCTCAACCAAACTCACTCTTTTTTACAAGGAAAAACCAATTCTCTGGTTTGAGTGCTGGATTTTTAGCAAGTCCCATAGGAATCACATGTAAATCACTGGGATGGGGGACACAAAAGAAAGGTGAGGAGAAGAAAAGAACTATAAGTTAAAATTCAAGAGATAATTGATTTTTTCGTTTTTATCCTTCTTATTGGTCCATGCCAGATCAAGTAATAATTTGTGATTAGCATGGTCATGATAAATGTTTTAAAAACCTTGTTTAGCATGTTTCACAAAGCCATGATACATTTCTGTTTTCTGATTTTATCATAAGCTTCATTGCTGCCATTGGCCACAATTTGAAGGGTCCTGCTTATGCAGATCACCTGTGTACCAGTTGCCAAGTTCCTCTAAATAAAATGTTATAGTAACCCATCTTATGGATAATGATGTGGTAGAATGACCACCTTGCGTCTCTTTCTGCCTCAATATGCTAATGCAATTGCAGGCCTGAAAAGAATGGTTTGAATGGTTGTGGATTTTTCCACAATATGTTTTGTTTTGTGAATCAATTGATAAATATTTCGTAGAGACTGGTTTCTTGCTCATAAAGGGTGCAACTTTTGAAGATCTGTAGAGGCACAACAATTTAGCCTGTATGGTTTTTCTGGATCCTGTATATTTTATGTTCATGAATGCGCTTGATATGTTGGTTGATAATGCAATTAATAGCCATGTAAAGCTTCTGTGTGGATGTAGCTCAAGAAAGTACTTAGTTGCAGGATTCGTGCAACTAGGTGGCGATTCTGAGTAAGAATCGCGATTCCGCGATTCCTAGAAAGAAACGTGTAAGAATCACGTTTCTGTGGAGAGAGAAACGCGATTCAGGCCAAGATGGGATCGTAAAGGGGGGGAGAGAGAGAGAGAGAGAGAGAGAGAGAAACCCTAGCCTTCGATGTTGACATGAGAGGAGAAAGAAGAAGGGTTGTTGAGAGAACTTACAGTGGACTAGTGTTGAGATTAGGGCTTTGATTGCCTTCGTCACTCTCTTCTCTCACTATCGATCACGATCGCCTTCGTCTCTGAGGGCTTCGATCATCTTCGTCACTCTCTCGATCGTCTTCATCTCTCTCTCTTTGTCTCTGCTTCTCTCCCTCTTCATCTTTGTTCGTTGTTCTCTTCACTCTCTCTCTTTATCTCTATGTTTAATTGATCATATATAATATATAATATATATAATTTATCATATATAATATATGTATTAAATATAATTTATCATATATTATATATGTAATAAAATTTATAAATTATAATTTTTACCATATATAATAAAATATTTAATTATTATTTCTTAACTTTTTAACATATAATAAATAAAATAAATCATCCAATTATTTAAAAGAAATCTAATTAAATCATATATAATAAAAAAAATTATAAAATAAAATATCTAATTTTTCTTTTTATTTATTTTGACATAATTTATTATTCTTTATTTATTATAATTTTTTATTTATAATATATATCAATTAAAAATAAAAAAATAAATTAACAATAATACATTATTTTGAAAATATAATAAATAAATAAAATAATTAATGTATATTAAAATAAAAATATTTATAAAAAAACTTCTAATGTGCATTAAAATATATATATATATATATATATATTACCGCTCCCCGAGACGCTCCTAACCTAAGAAACTTCTATTGGCTCACGATTCCTGGCTCCCGCCCCCGCTCCCGCTTCATGCAACTAAGAGAAAGTATGACAAACCCATGAACTTCATTCATCAATTTAACATTTTATATTTTTTTTAAAAAAAGTTCTATATCAGATCATCTATAACACACGAGAGAGAGAGAGAGAGAGAGAGAGAGAGAGAGAGAGATATGCTGTAATAAAAGATTTTGGCTGCTTCTTGACTTATGGTAGAAACCTCATTATATTATGTATTCTGTAAGTATAATACAGTAGGAGGGAGGGAGGGAAGGGACCTCATTTAATGCTTTTAATTGTAACTTATATTTATTTATTTTTGGAATAGAAACTTCTGCACATGCATCAATGGAAAGAGCTTTTCCTTGTACATTTTTTGGTGTGTTGGTAGCAACCCTCCTAGCTTTACTTCTAAAGTTTTCATTGAAGTATAAGGAAATGACTTCCTATTGCAATTAAACTCCCTTGAGCTATTTCTTGTAGTAAGGAGTTGCACCTTTTGCAAGATACATCCTGTTATTCCTGTGCATTGTGTGATTATATTTTAAACTAATGTTGCGTGAAATTTTTAGTTGATATTTGGGTTTGATATCCCAATTCCCAAGTACTTGTGTCTGAACTGTTTGTTGAATACTTGAGTTTGACAACCTATGGACTTGTGCACCTGTGCAGCTCAATTGAAAGAGGCGATTCTTAATGGTGTCTCTCTCGAAGATGATAAAAAAGTCCAATTTAACAAATTTAAACAGGTATGCTTTCATGTTGCTCAGCAATATGATTGAGGAAGCATTGCATGTTCTAATTTGAACATTCTTTATGTCTATCATACTTTCAGAATAAATTCCCCATAGCATTACTTATTTCCTGTGATGTTAGGTTTTTCCTTTTTTACATTTTCTATGACATATTCACATAATTGAAGTTGTTGCTCATGCAATCCATCACAAAACACATTGGCAACTTGGCAAGTGTGTGGGGTGTTTACTATTAATTGGAAAAAGAAAGGGAATTAGGGATTAAGCAAAGAAATCCTCATTTTTATTAGCTTATTGATGGATGGGATACTCTAGCACATGGATGTCTATGGTGACACGTGTCGTATTTCAAAGTAATTTGTCAGTCAAATCATAGAGGCCTTCAGTTCAACTCTTTGCAAAATTATGCAATCTTCTATATAATGTTTGGAAACCCCATTAAGAGAAGGGAGGTCAGATGGGTGTGGGTTAAACATGATTATTAATTTGCAATCCAGACCTGCATCTCTCTTTCTCTTGTTCTTCCTCTTTCAAGGAAAATGATATCTATTGTTTTTTGGATAAGCTCTTATGATTTCAAATAATTACTTTGATAAAATAAAAGTTGTTGGCAATACGATCTTGTCTTCTGCCTAGTTCTTGGCTGCATGTTTACTTGCCTTTTTACCATGAGCTAATTTGCAGGAGTTGGCTAGACTATCTCAAAAATTTGAGGAGAATGTTTTGGATGCCACAAAGAAGTTTGAAAAATTAATGACAGATAAGAAGGAGATCGAAGGTATGCCAGCTTCTGCTCTAGGATTGGCTGCACAAACAGCTGTATCGAAGGTATTGGATATTGATATGTAACAACATGTTTCTTGTTACTGCTCTGGTTCATTTGGTTTTCTGTCCTGTCTATGATTTCTTCACGTGTCTCTATCAACTACTCTAGGGACATGAAAATGCTACAGCTGAAAATGGGCCATGGGTGATTACTTTGGATGCTCCAAGTTTCATGGCTGTGATGCAACATGCTCGAAACCGAGCTTTGCGTGAGGAAGTCTATCGTGCTTATGTATCCCGTGCTTCTAGTGGAGATCTAGACAATACTGCAATTATTGACCAAACTTTGAAGCTTAGGTTGGAAAAAGCTAAGCTTCTTGGCTACAATAATTATGCTGAGGTATGACTCATTATTGTCAAATACATGCTTCTTTTTCATAGGCTTATTGTGGTATTATCAGGTAAGCATGGCTACCAAAATGGCAACTGTTGATAAAGCAGAAGAGCTCCTAGAAAAGCTTCGAAGTGCTTCTTGGAATTCTGGAGTCCAAGGTATGTTGTTCGGTAGAATTTCATGATGAATTACTTAGTACATCCTGTAGACACAAATTTTAAAATATGAAGTGTTTCAACACATTTCAAAATTTTATGTTACAAATGTCCACTGTTTAGTTTTTGGATTAAACAGTGTTGATTATTTGAATTGCAGGTTCCTATTTTCGATCTGTATTCCAGATCGTTAATTACACATTTTATATAAATGAAACCTCCGATTAATGAAGAACAAAATAAATAACAAAAGACAATTTAAGAAAAATAAATATTTCTATTGAAATTGTTATGGGTTTTGAACTCTCAAATACAAAGTACAATTCTTGGGTTTGGAACACTTTACCTATTCATCGCCATTCTGCGTTTGTAGCGTAGTTTCTTGAGTTCTCTAGGCTTCTAGCTCTTGATTTCTCTCTCTCTCTTTGATATTCTCACTTTTGATTTTTTCTGATCCCCGATTTGAGTGATGGTCCTCGTATTTATAGAGGGCCATCCAGGTGATCAGAATGCCTCATCCTCAATTTGAATTTCAAACTGAACGATAGCGCCATTTGAATTTTGAATAATAGCGCTATCTGATTAATCGTATATCTGATTAACCGGATTGATTTTTGGAGTTTCATTCTGTGTGGTGTCATTGCTGTAGGCTCTACAAGTGTCATTTTTCATAGGCTCCACGTGTCACTTGAGCATTTTGAATAACGTCGTTGAGATACAACGTCGTTTTATTTATGCACTTCAACGGATCATATTGATCTTTTTAGGAAGTGATTACCTACAACCTTCCTATCATAGGCTCCATACGTGTTATAAATTTAGTTGAAATTTATGTGCCAACAAATGCCCCTCGTGACTTGCACAAGTGAATTTTCTTAACTGTGCGAGTCACGACAATTTGGCACTTTTATCTGGATGATTTTTATGTCTTGGATGGGATTATTTCTTTGCTTTGGTCCCTGGCCTTTTTTTTTTGTGGGTTGACTGCTCCTTATAGTCCATGGGCTCTTTTTTTTTTTCATGGGCCATTTTACTTTTGTTCCATGGGTCCTTTTTGTGGACTTGATCCTTTTTTATTTTTTTATTTTTAAAATAAAGGGTTAATTGCCCTTTATAGTCCATGGGCCTTTTACTTTTGTTGCATGGGTCCTTTTTGTGGACTTGATTTTTTTTCCGTAAGGGTCATGAGTAAGGTCCAAGATTTAATTGAATCTTTCCTTTTGTGGGCCTCTTACTTGCCGCTTTTTCTCTTTTTTTTTTTTTAAATTTTTTTTTAAGGATCAAATTTTTTTACAGCAGATATATATATATATATTTTAGGAGTTTGTTTAAATGGAATAGGATGGATTGGCATTGGTAGGATTTCTAATCCTACACAAACTCTTACTGCTATGGAGTATTTCAAATCCTACCTAAACTCTTGCTTCTTTGAAGTATTTTAGGAGACCACTACCTCCTCTCTTAAGCAATAATTTTTTGCTTATATAACACCTATCTATGCATGTGGAAAATAGATATTTTTTCCTCCTGCAACTTTGTTCTCCTAGCAGAATTTTTTTTGTTTCCAGCAATTTTCCAGCAGCCTCTTTTTTTCCCTTCTGCAAATTTTGTAGTGCATATTAGGTCTTCATCCTTCAGAAGTTGTCTGGCCATTGTCTTTCTTCTTTTCCCAGCAGAAGCTGTTCTTCTTACACTTTAAAGAAGGCACAAAAGAATTCCTTCAAATTCCTTTTAATCAGGTATACTTTCATCATAATATTTGTTGCTTTCTTTTCACCCTTTTTTACTGCTGCCAGTTTTTTTTGCTGCTGGCAGAAGAAAGTTTGAACACCCATACCAACTTCATGGATGTCATGCTCATAAATTTTGCATGCAATGGCATCCCTTGGCCTAACAAGATTTCTATTTCTGCATTTTTTAAGGCGTAAGATTTCTTTTCTTCAAGAAAGAACAAGTTCTTTTGTGAACCTATGCAATATGCCTTTTATCCATAGCATTTTTTTTTCTTCTCTGCTACTGTTACCATATTTTTTTTTTGAAGCAGCAATCTGTTTGGTTTTGTTTTACTCACTTTAGCAGGATTTTAAGCAGCAACTTTTTTTTTTTTTTTTTTAAAGCCTGCTGCCTTTTATTTTATTTGTATTTTGCATGCAGTGGCATCCCTTGGCCTAACAAGACTTCTATTTCTGCATTTTTTAAGGCGTAAGATTTTTTTCTTCAAGAAAGAACAAGTTCTTTTGTGAACCTATGCAATATGCCTTTTATCCATAGCATTTTTTTTTCTTCTCTGCTACTGCTACCATATATTTTTTTTTAAAGCAGCAATCTGTTTGGTTTTGTTTTACTCACTTTAGCAGGATTTTAAGCAGCAACTTTTTTTTTTTAAAGCCTGCTTCCTTTTATTTTATTTTGTATTAGTAGCAGCCCCTTGTACAACTGGCCTAATTGAACAAATTTTTTTTTGTACAACTGGCCCAATTGAACATAGCTTTTTCCAGAGACTATGTCTATCAGTGACTGTACAGGAACTTCCCAACCAACAGTATCGACCAAAACCCCAATGGACCAATTTCGAACATACTTGTACTCTTTTCTTGAAGATAAAGATGAGAATATGATTCAAGAACTCTTTGAGGGAGATGGGTATGAATTAACTGCCTTGGGTTGTATTCGCATTAAGAGTGTTGAAATTCCTTCTCCCACCAAATTTTTTATCGTTCTCTCAATGGGAGTAGCGAGACTGAAGATGAGTTTTATTAAATTGCCCCCAGCAAATGTAGGTTTTTCTTCTCCTTCTTCAAACAAGCCATCCAAGCTATTAGAGAAATGTATAATTCCTCTCTTTTTTTTTTTTTTGAAAATCGAATCAGCGTGAATTTTAATTGTACGAATCACGATGACTAATTATTTCATGTCTTTTTATCACTTCTACGGGCAACACGCGAGGCGTCAGAGTTTGTTTGCAGATATCATTGCCCTTTCCAACCCAATGGCAATGAGTAGCTTGAATCCTTGGCATTGATTGTGTCCTTTCACCCTAATGGCGTGATTCCTTGGCAGTGAATGTGTCCTTCACCCCAATGGCTTGATTTCTTGGCAGTGATTGTGTCCTTCATCCCAACGGCTTGATTCCTTGGCAGTGATTGTGTCCGTCACCCCAACGGCTTGATTTTTTGGCAGTGATTGTGTCCGTCACCCTAACGACTTGATTCCTTGGCAGTGATTGTGTCCGTCACCCCAACGGATTGATTCTTTGGTAGTGATTGTGTCCGTCACCCCAACGGCTTGATTCCTTGGCAAGGGGCTTTCGTTAATTTCTTTATATTATGACATTTTGCCTTCGCTGGCCTTTTTTTTTTTTTTCGTTTGGCTGTACACAGTTTATACTCTTGCAGGGCAGGAGTATCCAATGTTTTACCATCTTAGATTTTGGTGGGGTATTTTAGCAGTTTGACCACATACAATACCGTTGGTGGTCTTTGACTTATGTGGCCGTACACAGTATTTTAGCGAGTTTGTTTAACCATATACAATATCGTTGGTGGTCTTTGACTTATGTTTAGTCGTACACAGTTTATACTTTTGCAGGCCAGAAGTATACAATGTTTTACCACTTTAGATTTCGGTGGGGTAGTTTAGCAGTTTAACCACATACAATATCGTTGGTGGTTTTTTTTTTTTTTTTGTCGCCCTAACTTTTGCCTATGCCGCCCTTTCGGGTTTTCAACATAGCAGGCTTTCTTAAGGGTAATATCTCTTCAAGAATCTTGCATTGGTTGGGGGAATGATTCTGTCACCATCCATCGTTATCAACAAATAGGCCCCATTAGAATAAACCTTCCCAATCACATAAGGTCCTTCCCATTTGGGCTCTAGCTTTCCTTTGGTTCTTCGTGAGACCACTACGGGTGTTCTAACCATTAGTACCAAGTCTCCTTTTTTAAAGGAGTGAAGCCTCATTCTTTTATAGAATGCATTTGCCATCCTTTGTTGGTATATCTCCAAGTTTTGTTGAGCATACAACTTTCTTTCATCTAGGGTCTCGAGCTCAGCCAACCTCACTCTTGCACTTTCATCTTCTGTTAAGGACTGTTGTATTGCCACTCGCAATGATGGTATTTGAACCTTAAGTGGTAACACTGCTTCTCCTCCAAAAACCAATGAATAAGGGGTTGCTTGAGTAGGAGTTCTGTGCGAAGTTCGATAAGCCCACAAAGCTTCTTGTAACTTTTCGTGCCAAACTCTTTTGTTCTTATCCACCATCTTCTTGAAAATTTTGCACAATGCCTTGTTGAAAGCTTCTGCCAAACCATTGGCAAGTGCATGATATCTTGATGAATGGTTGTTTTTGATTTTGCACTTGGCAAATAACTTGTTCAAAGCATCACTCTTGAATGATTGTCTATTATCCATGATGATACTTTCTGGAATCCCGAACTTGTAAATGATATGGGTTCGGATGAACTCAGAGACAACTGTGCTTTTTATATCCTTTAAAGTCACGGCCTCTGCCCGTTTTGAGAAATAGTCAGTTGTAGCTAGGATGTATCGATATCCTGTTGAAGATGGAGGTACTAAAGGACCAATAATATCCATACCCCATGCTGCAAATGGCCAAGAACAAGTTGTTAAATGTAAAGGCTCTGGTGGTTGTTGGAGAAAGTTCCCATGGAATTGGCAGATTTGGCATCTTCGAGCATAATCTATGCAATCTGCAATCATAGTCGGCCAATAGTATCCCAACCATTTTAGTTGCATATGTAATTTAGGACCATTTTGGTGTGCCCTACATACACCTGCGTGTATTTCTGCCATTACCTCTTGAATACGCTCCTTGGCTATACACCGCATGTACATTCCATCCAAAGACCTTTTGTATAACCCATCTTTCCACAGGACAAATTTGGTAGCCCTACGTCTCACTTCAATTCTTTTTACTTTATCTTCAGGTAGCCTACCATGTTGAAGGTAAGCTATGAATGGTTCCCGCCAATCCTCGCTTTCTCCCTTCGTGGTGATGACCAAGATTGGAACCAAGTCAGAAGCTTCTTTTAAAGGTTGTAACACCCTTCTTTCACCTACCGTGATAGTAATTGTTTTGCTATCTGGTACGGTCAATGATGCAACCAAACTTGCAAGTGAAAGTGAATCAGCTCGAGCATTTGTTCTTCTCTTCACGTGGAAAATATGTGTTTTCCTGAATTGCGAAAGCAATTGATCAGCCCTTTCATGATACGGGATGAGACTTGTTTTCTTAACAATGTATTCTCCACGGAGTTGCTTTACCACCAGTTCTGAATCTCCATAAATTGAGAGTTCTTCAATAGGAATTTGTAATGCCAATTCTAATCTAGCAATTACAGCTTCATATTCTGCCTCATTATTGGAGCATCCTTCACTTAAGGCGAAAGAATGGGTGATTATAGCATTGTCTGGAGTTACAAACACAATTCCAATTCCGACTTTATTGTTTTTAGGATTTTCTTGCTTCTTGCCATCTGGACTCCTTGAAGCTCCATCAAAATACATCTCCCATTCTTTCTGGATTTTTACTTGCATAACCTCTTCATCTGGTAAATTAGTTACTAGAGGTGAGTCATTAGGTATAGGATGTGCTGCCAAAAAATCTGCTAGAGCCTGCCCCTTTATAGCTCCTTGGGGAACATATTCAATTGCAAATTGTTGGAGAATTAAAGCCCACTTTGCAATTTTCCCTGAAAGTATGGGCCGTGAAAGTATATATTTCAAGGGGTCTGCTCTTGATATCAACTTGACTTCGTGTTCCAGGACATAGTGCTTTAGTTTTTGCAAGGCGAACACCAATGCAAGACATGTCTTTTCGATAGGAGAATAATTGACTTCTGTCCTAACCAGAGTACGACTCAAGTAATACAAGGCATTTTCTTTCCCATGCTCATTGTGTTGTGCCAATAGTGCCCCTAACGAACCATCCAGGGCTATGATGTACAACAGGAGTGGTTTCCTTTTTATTGGGCTCATGAGTACTGGAGGCTTTAAAAGATACTCCTTAATACTATTAAAAGCATTTTGGCACTGCTGATCCCATTCAAATGGAACACCCTTTTTCATCAATCTTGAGAATGCCAAGCATCGACCAGCCAAGTTAGAAATGAATCTTCTGATATAGACCAATCTCCCTTATAGCCCCTTCAATTCCCTTAAATTTCGCAGAGGAGGCATTTCAGCAATGGCTTTAATCTTAGTAGGGTCAATTTCAATCCCTTTGTTTCGAACCACAAACCCTAGAAATTTTCCTGAGGAAACTCCAAATGCACATTTTAGTGGATTCATCTTGAGTTAGTATCTCCTCAAACGTTCGAAGATTCTTCTCAAATCTTCCACATGGTTTTCCTTCTCCTTTGTCTTGACGATAAGATCATCAACATAGCATTCAATGGTGTCATGGAGCATATCACCGAAAATTACAGTCATCGCCCTTTGATACGTGGCCCCAGTATTTTTCAGGCCAAAAGGCATTACGTTATAGCAAAAGACTCCTCTCGGAGTCCTGAATGCAGTCATTTCTTCATCTTTAGGTGCCATTCGGATTTGATTGTATCCTGAGTATCCATCCATAAAAGACAAGGTTTCATACCCAGTAGTTGCATCTACAAGAAGTTCAGTGATGGGCAAGGGAAAGTCATCTTTAGGACAAGCCTCATTGAGATCACGGAAATCAATACAAACCCTGATTTGACCATTCTTTTTCTTGACCGGCACTATGTTTGCTAGCTAGGTTGGATATTTGACTTCCCTGATGAATCCTGCATTGATAAGCTTGTCGACTTCAGCTTCAATTTAGGCTGTAAGCTCTGGTCGAGTTCGCCTCTGAGGCTGTTTAACTGGCCGTTTCTCATGGTGAATTGCAAGCTTATGGATTGCAATCTCTGGATTAAGACCAGGCATCTCACTGTAGTTCCATGCGAATATGTCACGATACTCCCTTAAGAAGGAAATATATTGCCGAGCTTCTTCTTCCTTTAAATTTTCACTAATGAAGGTTGGTTTGTTTTCTCCTTCATCACCCAGATTTACTTCACGAAGGTCATCCACGGTGGCTTGGCCTCCTGCTTCAAATTCTGTTGGTGCAGGTTGAGCTTCATCTTGGTCAACATCTTCCAACACATCTTGAGTGATAGTCATGTTTACTGGAAATTTTTCCTTATCCCCCTTGCTGGATAGCCTGCCTCTGCGAAGGTGTTAATGCAAAGTCAAAGGGTGTCATTGTTCCTGGTATTTTTTCAGAATCTAAACCAACTTTTACCAACATCTGTGTAATTTCTGCACTGAAGGTAGGCTTCTCAAAACTCGAGATGTTTTCTTCTGGCACTTGTTCAACTTTCACTTTCTGTTCAACATCTCCAAGTGAGTGGAATATGATGGGTTTCGACCATTTTCCTTTAGAAGGGACAACAATCTTATTATATTTCTTCACATAGGTGCATTCTGTCCTCCTTAATGGCAACGTGAACTCACCCTTGAGATCCAAAATTGGATTTATTGAGGCTAGAGCCTTTGCCCCCAGTTTCCTTTCGGACTTTGGCACATATCGAAAAGTTCTTTTTGTTGAAACTGGAGTAGACTCTAGAGCGTCTTTGACATTCGGAGTATCTTCAGACTTTTTCACATCTTTTCCCTTTCTTTGTGAAGTCTTTGTATAGAAGTGAGCATCAGCATAATAGGCCTCTACTTCTCCAAATGGATCATTGTCAGCCACAATTGTCCCCTCTTTTTTGGGTGAAGGCAACGGGTACTTGATACATTGGTGATAAGTTGATGGTAGTGCATGATGATTATGCATCCATGGTCTCCCAAGCAAAGCATTGTAAGAGGTGTCTACATCAATGACCAACTTCCATATCCCCAAACTTGGTCCGCAATTCAATCTTCCCATTGGGCGTTGTTCATTATGATTAAATCCTTGAATGACCAAACGACTTGGGCGAAGTTGTGAAATTCGAACCCCTAATAAGTTTAAGGCCCTCCGAGGCAAGAGGTTTACCGCAGATCCTCCATCAACTAGAATTCGAGAAATTTTCACATCATGGATAAGTCCAGTGATAAACAAAGGTTGATTATGGTTTGTCATTTCAGCACACATGTCTTTGTCACCAAAGGTTACCATGACCATGCATGTAGTTGCCTTCTCTTGATTTCTACCCTCGATTTCTTTGTGGAACTCCTCTGGCTTGGACAGGGCATATATTAAAGACTTTCGAATCTCTGGAGACATTTTCAGTGCATCATATATGCTCAACAATGCTGGAATTTTCTTTAAATGAGCTAGTACATCATATTTCACTTGCTCTTCCTCCAGCAAAACCTGTGGAACTTCTGACGTTTGAGGGTCCTGAGGATTTCGTAACTTCCTCCAATAGGTCAAGTAAGTCTGGCATACTTCAGCAACCGCCTTTTCGTTGACCTCAACTTCTTTTGTTCCCTCACCTATTTGGACCATGTTAACTGGTCCAGCTACAGGGTGATCATCATCATCAGTCACTTCTCCATCTTCCTGGAGCTACATTCTTCTCTTATTTCTTAGGTACCGGGAGTCAAGCCTATAAAAGCATTGGGATTCTACAAAACCGTTCTTCATGGCCTTCCAACTAGGCACCACCACCCCTTCGATGGAGCAATACCAGTCAAAGGCGATCCCCTCCAAAGAAAGGGAGAATTGTTTTAGGCAAAGTGCTTGATTTTGAGCTGTTTCCCCACACTGTTTCAAAAAAACACCTAATATGTTTTTGAGGATCTCCATACCCCTCATATAGGACAAAATTCGGAAGTTCGTATCCTTTAGGAAATGGTGTTTGAACAAATCCCTTGGGTGATAAGTGCCCATCTCTCGAAGATCAAGGGCAGTTTCAATCTTCTCCTCAATTGTGCCTTCTATGAAATCATATGTTTGAGAAGATGTACCTTCATCATCCAAATGTTCTGACATCTCAATTTCTATTGGCCATGTAGAATCGATCAGCCATAGTGTCCCAATCTGGGATTGAATTAGGTGGCAGGTTGAAGTACCAATCTGCTGCCCATCCTTCCAAAGAAAGAACGAATTACCGTAGAAGTAACGCCTGACTTTTTACTGTGTTTCCACATTGTGCAAGGAAACGAACCAAATGGCGCCTTGGACAACCTGTCCCATTATATAAAGGAAAACGAGGTACTGCATATCCTCATGGGAACTGAACCCATTCGACCCAATTAGGGAAAGGGTGTCCAGAAATTTGATTTCTTTCAATAATCAAATTTTGATGGGCTTCAAAACTCTCATGTTTCAAAGAGACTGTTACTTTTGCCTGATGTTCCACTTCCCTTCTAGCTTCAATTTTTGCTTTCTCATCATCACCTGGATTGCGAATGATATGTATTTCTCGCTCTTCAAAATTTACATCCACAGTGATGACATTACAAGGAAAGTCAAAGTGGTCACTTGATACACTTTTTCCATCGTACGTCCTAGCTGGGGATATGTATGGTGAACCATCAGGAGAAAAGTCAAGTTCCCAATCTTCATTAGGATCCTCAACTTGAGATGACTTTGCTTGTTTACTTGAATGCTTCCATACTTCATCATCCGACTTACATCTGCCATTTACCTCATCATCCTTGAAGTGTAGTCGTTTTTTCGCCTTTTTCACAAGCTTAGAGTCGGACCTACACCCAGTGTCTCCTTGTTCTGTTCCCTTTACATATTCTGGAGTGCTTTGATAGTACATTGGTGGTACTGGCAAATATTCTGGAGAAAAGGCTTTTGGTGTGTACTCCGGAGAAGCTGGTGTATACTCTGGTGAGGCTGGTGTGTATTTTGGAGAAGTTGGTGTATACTCTTGTGAGTCAGGTATGCAGATAGGAGATGTAATGCAATCTCCTTCCCTAACTTTTAAACCAACTTTACCCTCATTTTCCTCGTCATCACTCAAAACAATGATGGTTAGGCAAGGGGCTAAAGTAAACTTTTCCTCCCTCCTTCTATCAAAATATGTTTGTAACTCCACAGATTGAAATTTTGAAGGCAGAAATTCCTCCAATGTGATTGGGACAAGGGGACATTGCTCTAATTGCTCATCAGGGACCAATTTCTCCCCTTTTTCCTTGTTTGGGTTCTTCTTTCCTTTTCTCTTACTTACTTTGGCTTTTTTCTGTTTTCTGGAAACTTTTGGTTTTTACTTTTTGAAAACTTTTGGCCCTTGTGTTGTTGAAGCAACCACATTTCTAGCTTTCACTGTGGCATTTTGTTTTTTCTTCATGCTTTTTGACTGATAAACAACCCATTCACCTTCATTATCATTGTCAATAGTGATTGGGTTAGCAGATGCTTTCTCTTGAAGAGGGAGCTCGATAATCTTAGAGTCCAAAAGTTCTTGAATTTTATCTTTCAGAACAAAGCACTCTTTTATCGGATGGCTAATCAAACGATGGTAGAGGCAATACTTTGGATCGTTGGTCTTTCCTACCTCATGTGGTCTTTTCACCTCATCAGGGAGAGCAATCAACTTTTGCTCCAACAGATCTTCAAATAGGTCTTCGACTAGATCATTCGTGAAAGAATATTTCTTCTCCAACCTTTCTTTCATAGTTACCTTTTTAAATTCCTTGGGCCTTTTAGCCCCTACTACAATGGGACCCTTCTTTCTGGTTTCAATTGTAGCTGCAGTCGAGGACTCAACCGTTGCAACGGCCTTAGGCCTCCTTCGTTTAGCTAGATACAACTCCATATCTTGAGCTTTAGTGCATAGATTGTTGAATCCTTCAAAAGTTTGAGCCATAAGAGCCGTAGAGCTCTCATGTCGGAAGTTGTTAAGGCCCATCCGAATTAACTCTAATTGCATAAACTTTTGAGGACAGGCAAATGTCAAAGCTCGCCATCTTGCAATGAAATCTGTAACAGACTCATTGTCACGTTGCTTGGTCTCAATCAATTTTGGTACTCCAACTCGCCTTTGTGTGTTGCAGAACTGTTTAAGAAACTCCATCATGGAATCCCAATTTAGGATTGATCCCTCAAGAAGGTTGGCATACCAAGTAAATGCAGAACTTTCAAGTGATTGAACAAATAGCTGCAGGCACAGAGTCTCATTCTGGGCTATTGGCCCGCATCTTGAAAGAAAATGAGCCACATGTTGTCTTGGATCTCCTATTCCATCAAACATTTTGAAATCTGGTTGGGAAAAACTAGAAGGAAATGGAACAGCATCTACCCATGCTGGGTAAGGTTTTGTAATTATTCATCATCTTTTTCCTTGACTTTCTTTACTTGTCTCCTCACCATATCATCAATCATGGCCATGAGCATTGGATTCATACCACCATTGGTTAGATCAGAGTAATAAGGACCATTGCCCCTTGGGGCTAGTGTGCTTTGTATGCTTACGGATGTCCCCACAACAGGTTGTGCCATTTGTTTGGGTGCACTTCCTGTTCTTGTCATTTGGGTCTGCAATTGTTGCATTTGCTCCAACATAGTAGCCATTTCCCGTTCTCTTCTCTCAAGTTGTTCTTGTAGGGCTACCACTTTTTCCTTAAGACCTTGTTCTTGTTGGACCTACGAATTTTCACCTTCTTTCTCAACCTCGGTCATCATAACTGCGACTTTGTTGATATCTCTCAATTCATTGTTTCCAATATTCGTTGAAACAAACAAGATAGAATCATCTTGTTCGTACAAAGAATTATCAACCCCCACAACATTACTCATATTTGAAGCATCTGATTGCGATACTTTGTTTTGAGCCTCACGGGTTATGGACCTTGTTACAGGCCCTTTTCTTATTTCCTCCATAGATAGTTTAATCAAAGTAGAAATATTTCCCAAGGGTTGCTTATCCTCCTCCACCTTTGACTTTCCAACAAAAACAGGACTTTCAATTTGTTTTTGGCGTTCATCTTTCGAGAGAGCCCTTTCAATAGCTCCTATAACATTTGTTGCCACTATTCCTAGTTGCAGTTTCTTTAAGGCCTTATTTCTTCTTCTTTGTCTTTTCGAAACTAGACCTGATGACATATCAAGTCGAGCCCCTAGGGGCATAGAAGGAACCGTTTGCGTTTTTGCAAATTCCTCATGAATTTTTAAAACAGTCCCTACATTTTTAGAGCGGACCAATTGATGTTGATTCAAATCTCGTTGGGCCAACAGGTGTTCCTTATTCGAACCTTGTCGGGCCAATGGGTGTTCCTTATTTGAACCCTGTCGGGCCAACAGGTGTTCCTTATTCGAACCCTATCGAGCCAACGAGTGTTCCTTTGGCTCCTGAGATTTGGTTTGACCGATTTTGTGCTTTGAACAGAACTGTCGGTTCGTAGGCCACAATTGTTTTTTCAATAATAGGGGCCTTTTTTCCATCAACAGGAGTTTGGGTCATTACCCTCTTCCCAATGGCCCTAATGATGGCCATGTTTTTAGCAGAGGCTTTCTTCTGGGCCGACTCTGCCACTTTAATGAAATCTTCTACCCTTGTGAGTAGCTGGGCCACAACAATTTTTGTGGCGCCTGCTGAAGCTGCAACAAAGGCCATAGTTGCAACCTGATTAGCCTCTTTTGCCTGCATTAGAAAGCTCTTCGTTCGGGCTGTAGCCCTCACAGTTGCATACTGCTTCGACGCTTTCACATAATCTTCAGTAATCTTTCTCAAACTTTCAGCTTTCTGGAGAAGTGTGACTTTCTTCGTCACACAAGTTACCTTCGGGACAGCCAAGAGCTTTCGCTCCGGAGCCCCTTGGGCAATAGGGGAAAGAAGTGCATCTTTCCAGGATTTCGCTGGTTCTACCTTTGGACAGCCAAGAGCATTCGCTTCGGAGCCCCTTGGGTGATGGGTGCTATCTCCACCCTTGGTGATTTCAGAACCACTGGAGTGTAGGTTTGTCTCTTGACAATTGCTTCAGCATTCCTAAAAAGAATACGTCAGTAAGTTTCAACTATATATATAAATATATATTTTGTTCTTCAAAAGATGGGAGGAGAAATAAGTCCCACTGAGCGTGCCAAAATTTATAGACACAAATTTTAAAACATGAAGTGTTTCAACACATTTCAAAATTTTATGTTACAAATGTCCACTGTTTAGTTTTTGGACTAAACAGTGTTGATTATTTGAATTGCATGTTCCTATTTTCGATCTGTATTCCAAATCGTTAATTACACATTTTATATAAATGAAACCTCCGATTAATGAAGAACAAAATAAATAACAAAAGACAATTTAAGAAAAATAAATATTTTATTGAAATTGTTATGGGTTTTGAACCCTCAAATGCAAAGTACAATTCTTGGGTTTGGAACCCTTTACCTATTCATCGCCATTTTGCGTTTGTAGCGTAATTTCTTGAGTTCTCTAGGCTTCTTTTCTTCTAACTCTTGATTTCTTTCTCTCTCTCTCTGATATTCTCACTTTTGATTTTTTCTGATCCTCGATCTTGTGTGATGGTCCTCGTATTTATAGAGGGCCATCCAGGTGATAAGAATGCCTCATCCTCAATTTGAATTTCAAACTGAACGATAGCGCCATTTGAATTTTGAATAATAGCGCTATCTGATTAATCGTATATCTGATTAACCGGATTGATCTTTTTGGGGTTTCATCCTCTGTGTGTGGTGTCCTTGCTGTAGGCTCTACAGGTGTCATCTTTCGTAGGCTCCATGTGTCACTTGAGCATCTTGAATAACGTTGTTGAGATACAACGTCGTTTTATTTATGCACTTCAACGGATCATATTGATCTTTTTAGAAAGTGATTACCTACAACCTTCCTATCATAGGCTCCATACGTGTCATAAATTTAGTTGAAATTTATGTGCCAACACATCCTCCTAAATAAACCTAATAAGTGGCCAAAGAAAAAAAGAGAGTTGAATGTGATGTTTGAAGCTTTAAAATGTGTTTTCTAGTAGGATTTCATTTCCTCCAGTGACTAATATTTTGATTTTTTTTTAGAATATACTTCAATATTTTAACATTTAAGAACAACACAAACTTCCCCGAATTATTAAATGAGTCAAATATTCAAATATGTGATGAAACCTAATTTACTCGACATTCTTTAAGTTCACTGCTAGTTTATGCATAATTGTGTTGCATTTCTTGTTATTGCAAACTGTAGAATAGGGTTTACACTGTAATCATTTAGTCACAGTGCTTGTGGGAGTACAAACATGGAAACAGAGCTTGTCTTAGTTTATCCCTGCTATGTTTACTATTGTTCTGGAGTGGACTCAAAGTTTCCTTACTGTAATTTATCTGAAGCGTTTTATTTTTTATTTTTTGAACATAGGTGGTAATTCTTCTTTTCTGATACAATTGTTTTTAAGCATTATTTCATTAAGTTGGGTTGACACTTTTGGAGCCTGATCTTTTGCTATATGTTTTTGTAGATATGGAAGACCTCAAACACTTCTGCCAAACTCAAGGTGCCCCTGAATCTAATGATTTGAACCATTGGGACATCAACTTTTGGAGTGAGAGGCTTCGTGAATCAAAGTTTGAAATAAATGAGGTTGGGTCTCTCTATCTCTTAGATTCTATATTATTTTGAAATTTGAGCCACAATTTTGATGTGTGACACATGCTCTAGTTTGATGTGTTATTATAATTCATTTATGTTTTCCTTTTAATACAACCATTAAAGGAGAACAGAAATCTTTGTATTTTTTGGTCCAACACGTGTTCTTTGATGAAATCCTCATAAACTGTGAAGACCATGCTATATCACTATGCCAGCATGTTGGTCTTCTGTGCGTGACTTCCATTTTGTTCCTTAGTTCCTTTTGAAGATGCGGTTTCTCTTATGTTCCGTTTTGGTAGCAGTTTTCATTTTGAATCTCAACTTTGTGTACTACTTTTATTTGTGGGTTTTAACTTGTAACTTTTTGCTATGTTCGACCTTTGTGTCACGGCAGCTATTTGATGGCCTTGTTATAATTTGTTACTGGATTTGAAATTTTAGCTTTATTTGCGTAAATGTTGTGTATGTTTTTCCTCCTCCTTGCATCTATAAGAGCTCTGAGTGCAACTTATGATTTTCTGGTTAAATTATACAGGAAGAATTACGCCCGTATTTCTCATTGCCAAAAGTTATGGATGGCCTTTTCATCCTCGCAAAGATGCTTTTTGGGATTGTTGTCGAACCAGCTGATGGGTTAGCTCCGGTAATTTGTTTCAGTTTCTTTCTTTATCTTTGTTGGTGCTTATAATATAGGAGATGGTTTCGTGTTCTGATTTTATAATTGTATTACCTTCTAGGTTTGGAACAAGGATGTGAGATTCTACTGTGTGAAAGATTCTTCAAGCAGTCCGATCGCATACTTCTATTTTGATCCATTTTCTCGTCCATCTGAAAAACGTGGAGGTGCTTGGATGGATGAGGTTGTTGGTCGAAGTCGTGTATTTTCACTAGATGGTACCTCTCCTAGGTTGCCTGTTGCTCACATGGTGTGCAATCAAATGCCACCAGTAGGAAACAAACCAAGCCTAATGACATTCCGTGAGGTAAGCATGTTAGCTCTGAAATTTTGTTTTTGTTTTTTAAACTGACTAGTGTGGAAACGATTTGGAGTAGCAAGCAACAGCTTGAACTGTTTTGCACAAGGCTTCTCCAGGGCCCTAATTTTGGGGTTGTTTAAGAGTGGACAAAATTATTACATTTAATTTAATTTGTGACTTGAATCTGAAGTTTCTAACTCCTGATCATAGTTCTAAATATTGGCCGGTACGGTACGTACCGGCCGATTCGTAACCCGGAAAATCGAAGCACCGATTCGGATATAGACTGATATAGTGGTGAGAATGAAATTCGCAGCCGTAACGTCTGAGTCCCGGTACGTGGCGGCCTGAATCCGATAAATACGGTGATACAGTCCAATACACGTTGGTTGTCGCCGATACGGATGAAAATTCGCGCAGAAAACCTGCAAGATCTAAGCTTCTTTGGGCTATGGAGTTCACTTCGATCTTCAAGCTTCTTCAAAGAAGATTTGTCCCTGAGTTGCAAGTTATAATTTGTGCTTATGCTTATGCTCTGTTTTTGGTCAACCTGAAGCTACTATGCTTTGTTTAGTTGCTGTGCTAATGTTTACATTTTTTTTTTTTTTCCTGTTTATTTGTTTATACACCTACACTACACCACTGTTTATGTTAATATATATATATATATCTCTATTTGGATTAGTGGAAAGGTTTTTTTATTTTTTTATTTTTGTGCTATGTTTTTGTACTATGTTTTTTTTTTAATTTTTTTTTTTTATTTGTGTCTTGGTTTGGTGTAAATGCTTAAAATTTAGATTTTTTATTTATTTATTATTTTTTAAAGAGGTTTATTCTAATCAGTTTTTTATTTTTATTTTTATTTTAAATGTATTATTGTTACTAACTAAATTAGAATTATAATATTTGTCAATTGAAAACTGTTATTGTAAATAATTGAAAGTTATAATTGAGACTAAAATAAATACATATCGTTTAATTGAAAATGAGTCAAAAGTGCACCTACATATCAAAATTTTGATTAAAATGTGACAAATTAAGGCTAAAAGAGTAAAAAAAAATGCATAAAATTGAGTTTTAGAGGGATTGTTAATGATTTTTAAAATTTCACGGCTGCGACACCCGATTCCCGATATGTACCGGCCGATTCTACCGATACCGATACTCCACGATCGATACCGTTACGTTACCGGATACCGCGATTTAGAACTATGCTCCTGATTTTCTCAATATTGTTTGATTGGCCAAAAGCAGTTTCAATATAGCAAGGCAGTATTTATTTACAATCATAGTTTGGTCATTAGAACAAGCAAGAAGTGGTAGGATCTGATCGCTTGGCCACCTTGTTGAAGAAAATAGGTCTGGGGCTAACCGATTTTGTAAATTGAACATACTCCAGTCATGCGATTAAGCCTGGATTAAAAAAGGTTCCGTTTCCCTTAGACTTTCAAACCTAACCCAACCGAATTGAGCTAAAAGTGGTTATCATTTTCTAAATATTAGTGCCGTTAATATTTTATTGTATCACCCTAAAATATTGCAGTCATGTCCGTTTTTGAATACTGCATCCTGGAAAATGCCTTCTACCAATATCAGTTGTTCACCATTGTATTCACCAATGTGCTATGTCAGCACCTGCGTAGTTTGAAATGAAACCCATTTCAACTCCAGACTAGATGACCCTAAAAATTTAAAAAATTGAACAAAATTTGAAAAAAAAAAAAAAAAGTTTAGAAAGACAATAAAAATTAATTTTCTTGGCCTTTTGACTTCCCCTCTGCCTCCCTCTTTGGTAAACTTATTTCAAATTTGGTCCATTTTTTTTTCTTTGAATTTTTAGGGCCTTCTAGTCTAGAAGGACATAAAAAGTTTAAAAAAGTTTTGATGTTTTTTTAGGAGTACACTGAAAACAAAAAGGTGGCTAAAAAAGCTTTTGCCAAACTGAGTTGTATATATATACCCCAAAAGGTGAATGGACTTGCTGGAGTTCAATGAGGAAGCTCCTTTATGCAATGTTTCACTGATTATTGAACAAATAAGATATTTTAAAATGAAACCAGAATCTCTCTGCTACGCTTCTTGGAAGGACACCATTGCACTTTTTTAACCTGAATAGAATCTTGAAAACTTCTGCCTTTTTTTACAATATTGCTTTAATGTTTTATTTTTTAAATTGCTGATGTTATTTGCAGGTTGAGACAGTCTTCCATGAGTTTGGTCATGCACTACAGCATATGCTGACGAAGCAGGATGAGGGTCTGGTTGCTGGTATTCGAGGCATAGAGTGGGATGCTGTTGAATTACCCTCTCAATTCATGGAAAATTGGTGTTATCATAGGTAACGCTCCTTCACTGCAATGTTAAATAATTTTTTTAGATGTCTTTTTCTGTTATTTCTTGTATTGAAATTTAGTTACAGTGCTTAGACAAAAATGTAAATGCTAACCTTCATGAAACTTACAGAATCATTTACTAATTCTAAATTGACAAACTTCAAACTAGTGTGTTGGTGGTGGTTTACTTTCAACCGCCTTCTCTTTCAGTAAGACCTGTTTGTAAAACTTGCAAGTGATAATAGCAATACTTTCAAAGTATGAAAAAGCTGTGCGTTTGAAGCCCACATTTTATGTTTTCTGGGAATCTCCTCTCTCTCTCTCTCTCTCTCTCTCTCTCTATAGGATGGACAGACAAATTCATCCTTAAAATCTTTTATCAAGTTTGTTATAAAAATAATGTATAATAAGTTGATGTCAATTCCTGAAGATGTAGGAATGTGTGTTCTCTTACTCTTGTTTTTCAAATACAGTGCCTCAAATGTATGATATATTATTTAGTAATATTATTAAATTTTCCTACCAACTGCTGCAGGGATACTTTGATGAGCATAGCAAAGCACTATGAAACTGGGGAGTGTCTTCCTGAAGACATATATAGGAAGATCCTTGCAGCTCGAACTTTTCGTGCAGGCTCCCTAAGTCTTCGTCAGGTCAGTGCAACATGTTGCTCTAGTATTTTTCCTTTTTCTCTCTATATTGCAAATCTGTTGTATTATCTTTGAATCACTAATATGATTTCAATATTGAGTTTGAATTTTATGTAGGCATGAGTTTTATTTTACCTGTCTCCATGTGATGATGATATACAAAGGTTACACAAGTTTACAGAAAGGAGTTATTCTGCTAAATAAAGTTTATTTGTCTGCTATTTCTTTGTTCTAATGAAGTGTTTCTATTGAATTGGTTGTGTCTGTGGAGGCACGGTATTTGGTTACATGGTAGAAATTATATTTCTTTGTCATCCTATTGTTTTTTTGTAGTTGAGATTTGCATGTGTTGATCTGGAGCTGCATAGCAAGTATGTTCCTGGTGAATCAGAATCAATCTATGATATTGATCAGAGGGTTAGTAAAAGAACACAAGTGATCCCTCCAATACCAGAGGACAAGTTTCTTTGCAGTTTTAGCCATATATTTGCAGGTTTGCTCTTCCTTCTAATTTAATTTTGTGCCTGTCAGCAATATATCTAATTCTTTTGCTGCTAGCTGCTTATGATATTTCACTGTTCATTTTATTTTTGTGACTTATTGCTCCTCTGTGGTGTGGGTGTTCTTTGTTATCAGGTGGATACGCTGCAGGATACTATAGTTACAAGGTATTTGTTTCTGAATTGTCTTATATCTAACTTTGTTTTTTTCTTGGGTTGCTTTTTTCTTGGCCATATATTTTTGTTTACTTAGTTATTGTTTACCCTCTCTTCTCTCTTAATTATTTTCACTTTGCACGGTCACTCTTTCAATGCTGTTTATATTTATTGTTTGTTAAGAAACGTTTACTAAAACCTGGTTTGTGCTTGCTTATTGAGATAGAAATTGTTTTACCATGTGACCTCTCTTTGACTAAGATATACGGTGAGTTGAGGTTTTATTTTGTTTATATTATATTTTTGTAGCTAATATTCAAATTTTGCAGTGGGCAGAGGTATTGTCTGCAGATGCTTTCTCTGCATTTGAGGATGCTGGACTAAATGATGATAAGGTATGATGATGGGTGAGGCTGTTCAAAGTATTGCATTACATTTTAACTTTTTTTTTTTCTTTTTTTTTCTTTTTTCTCTCTCTCAAATAAATCCCTTTTCATTTCTATCTGAATTCCTGTGGTATGAAAGCATATTTCTTAAGATTTTGTTAACTGGTGAGCACTTCTTAAGCAGCTTGAAATGGTTGTACATTTTTTTAAAAATTATTTTATATTATAGAAGTATGTATTATAAAATATGTACAATCATTTTAAGCTTTGTTAACTAATTTCCTTGGGGCACTTGTAACAATATCCTATTTCATATATGATTTATTGAGGGCACATTCCGTATCTTGCAACAGGCTGTCAAAGAAACTGGGCACAGGTTCCGGGAGACTATACTTGCTCTTGGAGGTGGAAAAGCACCACTGGAGGTTTGATATGAAGATTTCACATTTTTCTTTATAAACTTCTTCTATATTTTCTTTATGAAGTTCTTAACTGGTGTTGCTCCGAGTAAAAGCACAGCGTAATTCCAGATCCAAACACAGTCTTAATTTACTAATTGCCACCAAACTCCCTTGTTTCCCAGCTTTTAATACTTTATTTCCTAAATTATATTTCCAGGTTTTTGTGGAATTCCGAGGGCGTGAACCTTCTCCAGAGGCACTGCTGAGGCACAATGGGCTATTGCCAGTTTCAGCCTCTGCTTGAAATGTGAATGATGAATTTCTAGAAGTTTAAGAGGGGCCCTGAAAGAAGATGATGATTTCAACCTCTTGAGTAATATTTATGTCATGGTTCACTTCATATAAGACTGTATTAGAATCCAAATGCCTTCATCCATGAGTAAGGGATGTTTTGTGCAATTAGTGGACAAAATAAACTTTCTTTCTGACTTGTTTCATTTTTTAATAATTTGTAGTATGCCTACTGTAAATTGTTCAAAGCATTGGCATCACATTAGCCAACAAGAGTTTCAATATTTACTTTTCAAGGCGAAGTTATGATTATCTCATCTACATCTTGGATTTAGGGATGGAAATTGAAACAAATTTTTGTTGCGTCTTGGTGACACTGTCGTTTTGTCATTATGCACTCTCTAACACCTTCTTCATCTAGTTATCATTTAGATGTTGATTCAAAAACTACAATTAAGCGGTGTTTTGGGAAGTTGATAAAAAGTTAGTTTTTTAATTTTTTTTAATCTATTTTATTTTTTGTGGGTAAAAAATATGAGAGGTGATGTGATCCAAAATAGATAAAAAGTTAAAAGTTAACTTTTTTTTGGCTTCTCAAAAGACGTCTAAATAGTTAGTCATTATTATTAATTGTGACTTTTGAATCAACTAGTGGATGAATAAAGTATCGGGGAAGATTCTCTTTCTATATATCTATATATGTATCAGTATGGTAAGTGCATTCAGAGGTCTTTTGGGAAGTAAAAAAAAAAAAGGTCAGCTATTAGTTTTTTATGGGTGTCTCTATTTACACACCACATTTTGTCTCAAGACATACCATTAATTGGTTATTTTTTATTACAATAATGACCTTACATAAAATGATCAAAATAACTACAAAAGAATGTCAATATACCCTTTACACACAACCACTCTCCACTGCTTGATTTTACCTCCAGCCACCATCATCGAAATCCAGCCACCATCGCAACCCCCATAACCTCTCTACCTCGCTGACGACCCTTTTCCCCTATGCAAACCCTTCTCCCTCCAGAGAGAGAGAGAGAGAGAGATTGCGTTTGGTAGAGTTTTCTAACTATGATTTGAGAATATGAGTTGTATTTTGAGTTTATGAGTTTTGGAATTATGATTTGAGTGTAGAAAATTTGTTTGATGAATGAGTTTTGAATTGAGTGGGGAAGTTTTGATATGACATATGATAACTGATACAAAAATTTACAACTCATAACCAAATATATAACTTAAAAATCTATCAAAACCTCATAATTTTTTTTAAAAAATTCAAAAAATATTGTTTTATTAAAATATAAAAAAAAAAACAAACAAGTGCAAAAAAAAAAAAAAAAAAAAATGCACTGTAAAGGTCAACCGATCGGCCAGACATCCGGTAAGTCAAATTTCAAAATTTAGAAGTCCGTCTGGAACGAGTTTTCAAAACAAGAGGTGGAATTAATTTTCCAAAACTTAAACCAAATATCATACTAGAGTATAAAGGTGGAACTATAATTCCAAAACACTTCCAAACACAGCCAAAGAGAATCCTAGGGTTTTCAGATCTAGATCTAGGGCTTGCAGGAGTTCAATCGTGCAAACCAGATTCAAAGCTTCGATCTAGGATTTCAAGCTCTGATTTCGAAGCTTTGCCGCTGCAGTTGTCTTCGACGAGAAGCTCCTCTCCGATGGGTTGGGGAAGATCTTTGTAGAGGGAGGGTTGCGGTGGTGAGGGTAGGTTTGGTAGTTTTTAGAGAGAGAGGAAGAAGTAGCATATGAGATGGGATGGGATGAGAGGTTGTGGCGGCGATGGTGGAGAGGTGAATGAGCCAGTGGTGAAGGGAAAAATTAGGTGGAAAAGGGTTTGGGAGTGTGCTTGGAAGTGGTAAGGCATGGAGAGTGATGGATAGAGAAAGGAGGAAGAGATTCACCAAAAAATGAGGGAGAGGCGATGGCTTAAGGCGAGTGGCGGCGACTAGGGTTAGGGTTAGGGTTAGGGTTAGGGTTGGTGGGGTGGTTGAAGAAGATGAGGATATTTTAGGTACATTTGAAAATGAATGGTGTGTATTGAGCAAAAATAATAAAGTTAAAATTGTGTTTGGTGTGCATTAAGTAAGTGATGTGCCTTGAGACCAAATGTGGTATGTAAATAGAGACACCCGTTTTTTACCTATGGGTGATTCTATTTACACCACCACTTTACCTTTTTACACCCTTCATATGAGTTTTTTTGTTTTGTTTTGTTTTGTTTTGTTTTTTTCAATTTTATCCATGTGTGAAATTACTCTTAAAGACAAAACACTAAAATTAAATATTTTTTATTATCTCTTTACACTCCTTGATCTTCAATCCCTACTCTTCTTTTTCCTTTCTCAATTTTTCTTTTCTCTTACACATCTCTTTTCAAGAAGTGAGAATCATAGTATTTTGATCATTAAAGAAAGCAATGGATGAAGAAATGGTGGTGAAGAACCATCAAAAAAGTAAAATTGTGAGTTTTTTTTATTTGTTTGGTAGGTTTTTGTTTTGTTTTTTTATGATGTTCTTCGACTTTTGTTCGGTATTTCGAAATCGAACAAAATAAAATAGTCCGATATCACATTGCTGAACAAAAAATATAAGTCTGGTAACCAAATGTCGAATAAAAGATACATTTTCGGTAACCTAAGGCCGAATTTTTTTAATTTGTTCGGCTATTCATTACCATCTATTTTCAGTTTTTTTTTTTTTTTTTTTTAATATATATATATATATATATTTTTGCTTTGAAGGATTATACTTAGAGGGATTTGGTGATAGACCCCTCACTGTCTAATTTATCTTTCAAAAGGACAAGAATTATATAGGTACTTTCAAAAACCCCTAATATTTTAAAACTTGTTTCTTTTACTATATTACCCTTATATCTATCAGCTCTCCTATTAAGCCATCTTCACAGTGTATTTCAGAGTAAAATTTTACTTTGAATCATAGTAAACTTTACTTTGATTCAGAGTAAAACTTTACTTTGAAAGTACAATTTTACTATCATTGTATAATTCAAATCTGCAATGAATTGATAGTAAAATTTTACTGTCACTAGAAGTCCAAAAACAAATAACAGAAGTACACAATAACAGAAGTACACAATAATAGAGTAAAAGTTTACTATCATTGTATAAAAAAATAATAAAAAACAGAACAGATAACACTAAAGTAAAAGTTTATTCTCATTTTATCAAACAAAAATAGAGCATATACCAGAGTAAAATTTTACTCTCATTCTGTCAAGCAAAAACAGAGCACAAACCAAAGTAAAAATTTACTCTCATTCTGTCAAACAAAAACAAAGCACAAATCAGAGTAAAATTTTACTCTTATTCTGTCGAACAAAAACTAAAGCACACCTGATTGAACTCGGCAAATCAACAAAAATAAATCAAAAACAAAAACAAAAACAAAAAAACTAATCAACATATGTTGAAGATCAAATAGCGACATCGAACCAAAGGTGAGGGTCAAATCATCAATCCAGATCTTAGGCAAAATTTTAAGCTACAAGGTCGACTCCAAATCAAAACTCAAAATCGAGTTCGTAATGGTGAAATCACACCAAATTCGAAATGCCACAAACCAGATCTGAGATGTTATTAGTCGAATCCAGATCTGAGATGTTATAAGTTGAATCAACCTTACCCAAGCCTCTTAAGCATAGATCGTAAACTCAAATTAGGGCTCCTCTCAGATCACAAATTGAATTAAGGACTGAAGGAAGAGGGAGAACCTTTGTTAGAATTTCAGTCTAGTAAACAAGTGAATGGAGTGTGGTAGAGGTGCATGAAGCCTTTGGTTTCTTCAATTCTAGGGTTTCCAGAAGAGAAATAGAAGGCTTGACTGACATTGGATGCGGAGGAGGGGTGGCGCCGGGAATCATGGCGATTGGTGACCGGAATACATTGGCGGACGGTGCTCTGGCGGCTGAGGTGGCCTCTGACATGGCTATGAAGCGAAGTTGTGTTTAGAGGGGGAGGAGAGAGACAAAAAAGGTGGGAGAGAGTAGGGGGAGAAGGTGGAAAGATTTAGTTAAGGGTATAATAGTTTGATAAAATATTTAAATAATAAATTTTGTCATTTATGCAAGACTTTATAATTATGAGGCGGTTTAAAAAGTATGATTTTTTTCTTAATCCTTTTAACAATGAAAGGAAAACAAGGGGGGTTTATAGCCAAATTTCCCTTATACTTATAGTTATTGTAACAACGCAAGTATTGCATTATTAGTGGACTCCAGTCATGAATTTATTACAGTCGATGTTTGTTAAGGAGTTGTTTGGGGTGTCCTAAATAAGTGCACTTTTTGACTTTTTGGATTAAAAAGTAGAGGAAAAAAAAGCTGGTTGTTTGGGATAATTTTTTGTCTTTTTACAAAAAAATGTGTATTAAAATATTGTACAAAATAGCAAAAATACGTTTTTACCCCTACGTTCTAGACTCATTAGTGATAGTGTTGCAGGAGGACCGTATAGAATGATTGAAATGGTGAGAAGAATCTGAACCATATGCATATATAGTATGAGGCTTCACGAGTACTATTGCGCCCGTGGGGACCCACCACGAGTCCCGTTTTGATAATACAAACCGTTCAATGTGTAGAACTCATTGAGTACTATGTGTCTGTAAAAAATCACTTTAATCGGATATCGATAGCTATGTGATCAAAACAGTTTTGTATGAGAAAAATAGACAGTAAAAAACGGCTCAAAAAAATCTGATTTGATCACATAGTTATCCATATCCGATCAATGTGATTTTTCTCAGGCATATAATACTCGACAAGTTGTACACATTGAATGGTTCGGATTATCGAAACGGGATCCGTGGTGAGCCGCCACGGGCCTAACAGTACCCTCCAACTTAATGAATATATATATCTAATTTTTTTTGTACCATTACTGCATAAATTTCTCATCACTTCAGTACCATCACCGTGTAGCTTTTTGGATTGTACTAATATTGTGGAAATTAATTTTTTTATATTTTTAATTTGTGAATAGTGATAACTTTTTTGCTTTTTGAGTAACTTTTTGACTTTTTCTTAACATGCCAAACCAGCCCTAAGTGTTTTTATGAATACAATTTTTTCTTATTTTTAATTTGTATTGAGTTTTATTAATAATTCGACGTATAAATATATTTATTATGTTTAGATTTTTAGTAGTCGTCAAGTATTAATTAAATGGGCTTCTAACGTTGGGAAGAAGACTGGATTTGTCATTGTTATAAAAAATCAGATGTGGGAGATAATGGCAGAAAACCAAGACTTACACTTGCTTGTGAAAGAAGTGGTCACTATAGAGATAACATGAAAATAAAGGGGGAACGATTGAGGTTGACATGTTCTAAAAAGAGTGGATGTCCATTTTTATTAAGGGGGAAAAAATTACCTACAAATAATAAGTGGATGTTGTATGTCCTATGCGGAGTGTACAATCATCCACCTGCTGAACATATTAAAGGGCACTCATTTACTGGCAGATTATCTAATGAGGAAACATCCTTATTAGTTGACATGTCAAAGAGTATGGTGCGACCAAAAGACATATTAATTACATTAAAACGAAGAGATATTGGTTAAATCAAATCGTATCTCTTACTTTGAACAATTTTAAGAGAAGTTGAAACCATATATCCGTCGCATAAAAGATGTACAAGCAGATGGCAATTGTGGTTCCAGGACAATAGTTAGATTGATTGGTTTAGGTGAAGATGATTGGCAATAAGTTAGGCGAAACTTGTTGACTGAGTTGCATTCGAATGTAGTGCACTACGTGCAACTATTTGGTTCATAAGAAAGGGTCGATAACTGATGGGTCGTTGAACACACCAAAATATAATCACTAAACTATACCAAATTCAATCAGAATAATGGCAAGTCCAGGTATCGATCCACAGGGACTATTGTGAAATTAAACTAATTTAATTATTAAATTCCTAAATTAATTTTGATAAAAAGATTGGTTGTTTATAACCTAATTTAATAACGAATAAATTAAACTAAGAAATTGAATTATCAAGAATAATTGAAATAGGGTTTACTGAATTGGGGGAAAATCCTAGGGTAGAGAATTCACCACTAACCACATAATTAGGGTTTCCAATTGAAATCAATTATGCTATGATTTGAACAGATTAATGCTTCGCAACTACAAGCTCAAAACATTTAACAAGAAGATTATCATATTCAATGTACGAGCACGAACCATCTCAAGTAATACGAATCGTTCACTCTAAACTAGGGTAGTGATACGACTCGTTCCTCGTAGTATGGTTCGTCCCATACCTTGAATGTGAAGAAAAAGAAAACAATTGTATGGATAACATTCAACAATCACAGAAAGTCAAATATTCGAAGGAATAATGAAAATTATATAAACGAAACTTCTAAATCACCATACAAATGTTCAAACCTTTACATAATTTAAAATCAAAAAGAAAACTACATAATTACATGGCTAGGGTTTCATCAAAACCCTAGAAAAGATGACTAGCCACTCATAGAGGAGTGGAAAGAGGAAGAAGATGAGGAAGAAACCTCCATGGAAGTGTCCTTCAAGCTTTGGTAGACTCTCCTTCTCCAAACCTTAGCCTCTCTTTAGGTCAAACAATTTCAGAACCCTAGAAAAGCCTTTTTCTTTTCTTTTTATACTTCTACTCATTTCCAAACAGATTTAAAACATCAGTTTGACTTTTCCAGAAAAAGTCAACTCTGTCCAAATTTTGTCTTTTTGCCCATTTTATGCTTCGACGATGTACAACCTGATTGACATTCAACACACATAAATTATACGGTTTGACCAACAAGTGAAGTTAAGAGATTCTAATTAATGGCCTCAATGATGTACATTTCGGCCTTAATCACATCCCCGAACTTACTACTTGCTAGTCCTCAAGCAAGTAAAATAAAATAACATTAAACAAAATCTATCTATTTCCTCTTTCGTGGAAAAACGGTTGCATTTAGCATATGCAACAAGCTTTTAAACCACAAGGTTACCCCAAGTGGACGAGTAAAGTCTCGTGAGGGTTTCCAGAAATGATACCCACAAACATTAACATATTCATATATACTCAACAACAAATGACCACACTACTCCACTTAACAATCAACTTATGTGCCACTACAGTGTGATATTGAGACATCATGAGTCATTAAAGGCACAGTGGACAAGCATGAAGGAACCTATTGAGTCAAAACCACAATTCAGTTAATACAAAAGTAAAGTTCCTTATACTTGCACATGTTAGTAGACAAGTCATGAGTACCCTCAGTGTAAAGTGCAATCTCCATATTAGTTAACTATCCACTATAATAGGCCATTGTGTCCTTGATTTTCAGGGAAATTGGGAAAGTCATTTGCCATTGGCTGAATTCGCCTACAACAACAGTTACCATTCAAGTATTGGTATGACGCCTTTTGAGGCATTGTATGGCAGAAAATGTAGATCTCCGATTTGCTGGATAGAAGTTGGAGATGGGCCTTTGCTTGGGCCCGAGATTGTTTATGAAATGACTGAGAAAGTGAAATTGATACAACAGAGACTGAAAACTGCACAGAGCCGACAGAAAAGTTATGCAGATGTCAGAAGGCGAGACAGAGAATATGAAGTGGGTGATCACGTTTTTGTGAAAGTGACACCGATGAAAGGCCAGACTCGTTTTGGAGTCAAAGGCAAGTTAGCGCCAATGTATGTCGGACCGTATGAGATTATTGAGAAAATCAATCCGGTGGCGTATCAAGTTGCGCTTTCTCCTGAAATGGAGCATATGCACAACGTCTTCCACATTTCAATGTTGAGAGATTATCTCCGGGATCCTTTCCATGTGATTGAGTCTACTCGGGTAGTGTTGAGTGATGACTACACTTACGAGGAACGACCTATACAGATTGTAAACAGACGGATCAAGAAACTGAGAAACAAAGAGATCCCGTTAGTAAAAGTTGACTGGCAAAATCATGGTGGCGTATATGCCACTTGGGAAAGGGAAGATGACATGGCTAAGAGATATCCTGAATTGTTTCCACTGAACCCTGTTTTCTTCCAGAACGAAGGTAATTCGAGTTTAGAGGACTAAACTCTTTTTAAGGAGGGGAGACTGTAATAACCCTCATCACTGATCACCGATTAATTATCGATTACTGCTAAACTGAGAATGATGATGATTGGTAATTGAACTGACTGGATTACTGAACTGACTGACTGAAATCTGAACTGAATCGATTGAATATTTATATCTGTTTGAATTGCATTCTATCTGTTTGACTATTTGATTATCTGTTCATATTTTTATGTTTAAAACTATTAATTGAAGGCCCTATCGGCAGCCGAACTCGAAATCGATTAGTATTTTGTGATCATCATAATTTATGTGAATTTATGGTGTAATTATCTGAAAATTTATTTGGTACGATTAAATTAGATTAAAATAAGTTAAATTGCATTGTTGGACTTATTTGCGGAAATGCCATTGTGAGTGGGCTCTTATTATAACATTTTTGAGCCTTTTACACTCAAACAAAACAAATCCTTCAGCCATTTCATTGAGCTCAACCGACCATAGAGAGAGAGAGAAACTTGAGGAGTATTTCAAATTGTGCTTGTAAATTGCTTGATAATTGAAGGAATTGGAACATAGGTTGCAAATTAAGCTTCCTCACCTTGTAATTGAAGCTCTAGGTAAGGAATTTAACCTCTCATTGTTGTGTTTAAGCTTGTTCATGTCTAGCTCTTGTATCCTTAGTGATTTGAGCCTTGAATTGGTCCATATATGTTAAATTGGAGTCTAGCTCATGCATGCATGCCTTTAATTTGAAGTTTTGAAGTTGTCCTTCATGAAATGGTACATGCATGTTCATAATTTTGCAATGGTCCATGTTTTCAACTTGTTTTTGGAACAATTGGCTCACTAGAGCATCAAATTGAGGCTTTGAAATGATTTGAATTCATGCATGTTTGCATGTTCATCATGTTCATGTATTTGGGTTGAAATTAAGTTTGAATTGACTCACCCTTGGGCTTTAAATTCACAAATTGAGCTTTGAAACTTGTTGTATATTGAGTTTAGTTGTGTTTTCCAGAATTTGGGCCCAAGAGGTCGAGTTTAGAGCTGTAGAATGCTTGGTTTGAGCTTGGGAGGCAAATCTGGAAATTCCAGATTTGGCTTCTTCACTCGAGCGAAGGATTCTACGCTCGAGCGACCATTGTTTACTCTGAGCTACGCTCGAGCGAAGGAATGGTGGCTCGAGCATAAATTTCAAGCTCTTAGAATCTTGGTGCGCGCAGGCGTATGCTCGAGCGAAGGGACCTACGCTCGAGCGAAGAGCTGTGTCTCACGCTCGAGCGAGCATCGAGCGTAAATTCTGAGCATCCAGTATTTTTACTGTAGCACACAGTCCGCTCGAGCGACGGAATCCACGCTCGAGCGGAGATCCTTTGTCTGCATGTCCGCTCGAGCGAAGGAATCCTCGCTCGAGCGAGACCCCTGTTTTCAGCAAATTTTGTAAAATGTTTCTAAGTGTATCTTTGCATCCTCTTTCCATCCTAGGCATTCCTAGGGCATATTTAAGGCATCTTAAAGAGGATATAGATGTAGAATCACATCGAGGCAAATTAGGGATTAAGTTATTATCTTTCCCAACTGTATATCTTAATGTGTGTTCAATCTGTAAACTGTGTAGGGTTGGCTTTCCGAGGAGACGCTCTAGTTCACTGTAGCCCAGAACTCTGTGAGTAACAACTGTGTAAAGATATGTTCAAAATGATTATTTTCTGAACACTGAACTGAACTGTTTACCGAACTGATATCGTTTACTGAATGAATGTATGTCCTATGTTCTGAACTGTACTGTGGCATCCTTAGCACCTATTGTTTACTGTTACTGTTACAGAGATCTCTGTCGGTTCCCTCGTGGAACCACTATTGTTTACTGATTGATGGCCATTATTACTGCTCGGTCTTTTAAGACCTACTGTTTACTGTTATGCTAATGGATGTACCATATATGACTGTTTACTGTACTGAACAACTGATATACTGATTGAAATGAACCGTTTTCATTACTGTAAGGACATTCATTCTAAACCTCTTTACGCTTTATGTTATTCATTGGGCTTTAGCTCACTGCTCATATATATATGTAGGTGTTCAGGCACCGGATCAAAGCTAGAGGCGTCGGGGTAAACTCCAGTTTTGTCAAGCCAACCACTGTGCCTCACTGCGAGGTTCCGAGCCTGCCAAGTTATGGCTTAGGGGTGTTTTTATTTCCCCGTCTGTCTCCGTACTGTTTTTGTAATACTGTATAGACTGACAGTACTGTACTGTTAATAGGGATTAGGTCCCTGTCTTCTGAATGATTGTACATGTGTGTATATACTACTTCTGTACCGAATGTAATTATGTATGGAAAATCTTTTTGGCATACAGACTGTCACAGCTCATTGGGCATTGTTTATTTACTGTATTGGCTTCCGCCAAGCCCTTGTACTCTGTTTTACTGTATTACTGCTAAGTAGGCCTTCGATAATCTAGGATTACTGGCCGGTTACGGTGCTAAACCCATAGGGGCGGGTTTGGGTCGTGACACCAAACCAGCCAAAAAAAGAAGTATGCCATGCCAAAACATGCCCAAAAACCCATGAAAACTCAGTCAACACATGTTAGAATGAGGTGCTCCTTTGAGAGGCCAATAAGAGGGTTGTTCTACACATGCAAGATAGACATGCAAAATGGCAAAATCACCTCTGGAAAGAGGTTATGAGGGCCCTAAAACTCATCAAAAATGGCCTGAAATGAAGCTAGGAAGCATGCAAGTAAAAACCCCTTTGAAAGGCCTTGAATAGGATTGCTCTACACATGCATAATAGACATTCAAAATGGCCAAAAGGGCTCTGGAAAGAGCTTATGTAGGTCATAAAACTCACAAATAATGGCCTGAAACATGACTTCAAAACATGCAAATAGGGGCTCCTTTGTAAGGCCAATAAAGCTAGTAAACAAAACAAGGGGTGAGAGGGTCACCCCTCTCTGATTTTGAGGCTCAAAAACACATGTTAGCCACTGAAAATCCATTGGATTTCAGTGGCTAAAAGGCCAAACCAAGGCCAACACAAATGCTCTAATGCATAGCCCAAAACATGAGGAAATGAAGCATGCAAGGGGGTAGATGACCCCCAACATAAAAATGGCCTTGAACAAACTTGAAGAGGAGCTCAAAACAAGACTTTTTTCAGTTTATGACGAAACCCAAAAATGCTTGCAAATAGAGCTAAGATATGAAGCCAAATAATGCTACAAAGAGGGAAATAGAGACTTACCCTTGTAGAGAAGACCTCCAGCAACTTCTGGACCAAGGTAGGAACTCTTCAACCTCTGAAAATCAGCTCCAAGGTGCTTAGGTTGATAATGGAGGTGTTGTGCTTGTAGGTGTAGTGCAATGGGTGCAAGAACAATGGAATTTGAAGCTTCAAGGAGAGAGATATGGAGGGAAGTGTATGTATGCTCTAGACTAATTCTTCAACCCTTGCAATGGAAGATGAGGCCTCCCTTTATAGAGAAGAGAGGCCAAAGCTTCTCTTGGAAGCTTCAAACCAAGAATAAATATCCTCTATACACGTATATGGAGGATGCATCAAATGGCTCCCAGCTGGCACAGCTGGAACACATTTAGTGAGACCAAAAAGTAGGAAGCAGGCCGACCAGTTAAGGTGGTCGGCCGGCCACTCCCCCTGGCCGGCTGACCAGGGGTCAAAAGGTTCAAGTTGAAAAGGTGGTCGGCTAGCCCAGATTGGTGGTCTCCCAGGTGAATGCAACTCAGTGGTGGTATGGGAGACCCGAAATTGTGGCTCAAAAGTGAGGGAGACCAAGGGGTCAAATGGGTCAGGAAGAAAAGGTGGTCGGCCATACCAGATTGGTGGTCTCCCAGGTGAATGCTACTCAGTGGTGGTATGGGAGACCCGAAATTGTGGCTCAAAAGTGAGGGAGACCACCTACCTGCCAAGAAAAACCGGCCGACCGGGGAAAGGTGGTCTCCAAGAAGAAAAGGTGGTCTCCCACCCTACTACCACCTTCCTAACAATGAAACTAGGGTCCATGACAAAAATGAACCCACACCGATGCAAAATGAGGGTTCGGGGGCCACAACGCGCAGCTGGGGGCCCCGAAAACTGACTATTAAGCACCGGAGGTGGCGTGCGACCACAAAGGTGGTCTCCCGGGCAACAGTGTCCCTCTAGGGAGAGGGAACAAGGTGTGTGCCAAAAACCGGAGCAAACGGAGAAAGTTAAGCGGTCCCGAACCGAGGCGCACGGCCAACGGCTCCGAAAACCGAAAACTGGTCTCGAAACGGGAAAAATGGCCTACGACCACGAGACGTAGCCTACGGCCACTGAGAGATGGTCTTCGAGACCTCTCCCTCCCTTCGGGAAGAGAAAATAGAGAAAATAAGACCTGGTTCGCAAACCGAGGCAAAGCACAAAAGAGTCCCGAAGTCCGGAGGCAAGGCTCTCAGCCGAGACTCTGTGACCTCAGAATGAGCACAATATGCATCATCACCGAGCACTCAATCGGTGACGTCTGAGTCTTAAGGTCGGTCAAAAATAGAGTGTCTATACCACGTAATTTTAAAATAAATAAAACACATGAAAAACCATTTTTGAAAAATAAAAACAAATTAATGTATACAAATAAAAATAAAAATGACAAAAACGTAAATTAAAAAAAAAGAACCAGAAAAATACGCCTCATCCAAAAAAAATAAAAATAAATTAAAAACAGAAATTAACATTTGCCACATAATTTTAAAATAAATGAAACACATGAAAAACCATATTTGAAAAATAAAAACAAATTAATGTATAGAAATAAAAAAAAAAATGACAAAAACGTAAATTTAAAAAAAAGAACTAGAAAAATACATCTCATCCAAAAAAAAAAAAAAAAAAATTAAAAACAGAAATTACCATTTGCCACGTAATTTACAAATAAAGAAAAAACATGAAAACCCATTTTTGAAAAATAAAAACAAATTATTGTATATCAATAAAAATAAATAAGACAAAAACGTAAATTAAAAAAAAAGAACAAATTAATGTATACAAAAAGAAAAATGACAAAAACATAAATTAAAAAAAAAAGAACCATAAAAATACGCCTAATCCCATAAAAAAAAAAAAAATCCGCACCAACGAAGTTGACGTGGAGGATGTATGACAAGGAGTGGCAAGGAGTTGACATGAAAAAATCACTTCAAGGACAGTTTGGTCAGTCACCATGAAGACATCTCACCAAAAATTCAAAAAAGTCAAAAACCTTTTTCTAAATCAGACTTTTTAGCCCCAGATTAAAATAGTTAAAAAAGTTAAAAAGCTAACCCACTTCCCAAACGGAAGCTAAAAAAGTCAAAAACAAAACCAACATTTTACTAATTTTTCAAAACACCACTCAATAACACGGTGTGAGAACTGCCAAAGGGCTATGAAAATAAGATGCTCTCTTTTATATATATATATATATATACATATATCTATAACATATATAAAAAGAAGGTAAGAGTGGTGCAACATGGTGTAACGCTGTGCCTTTGGTGTAAATCTATTGTTTCTTTGTTTGCAAAATAGATTTGGCTTGGCTACGTGGCCTTCAAATTAGCCACACACGACAGTAGAAACAAACAAATTCCATCATTTGGCTTGGCTACGTGGCCTTCATTTCCGATACCATTCCTCGTAGAACTTCCCCAAAACAGTGGTCTTTGGTTTGCCTATTTCCCAAAGCTCTTCCTTGCTACATTTTGTTGCAGATTTTGGTTTACCCCGGTGGAATTCAGATTAGCGACCCCGACAATGAAGAAGAAAACAAAATTTTCCCCTTCGAACATGGGTTTCTCATAAGATATATATATATATATATCTTGTCGATGGAGTTGCTGTTGTCCTCTTCTTTCCATCACTGTCGGCAGGGGCGGAGGTACTTGAGGACCAGGGGGGTCACGTGCCCCCCCTGGATTTTAGGGTTTTTTTTTTTTTTTTACAAATATAAAAAAAATATTTTAAATAAAAAAATTATAAAAATATTATTAGAGTGAATTATCAATGACATTTTAAAAATTATGAGAACAATAATGGTTGTTTTGATTGAAAATGAAGAGACTACTATAAATCATAATATCTATGAAAACTTTATAAAATTTTTTGAATGTAACGGTGATATTATTATTATTGACATGCAAGTATAAGTAATATCACTATAAAAATATGAAATTTATTGGATTGTTAGTTACATTTGACATAGAAGTTTACTCTCTATGTGTTTATTTACTATTATTTGGTGGTATCACATACTAATGATGACGTGGTATTACCATTACATTAAATTTTTAATCAAATTTTGTATGAAAAAATAATTTATCATTATATAATTTAGGATAAATTATAAATACACCCTATGAGATTTGTTTAAAATATAAATTGTCCCTGTTGTTTGAATTACAAATACCTCTTTGTTAGTATTTTTTATTTAATAGAATTAACTAAAAAAATGAAATTCATAATTGACCTTCTATACAATAATAAAATTACCTAAATTATTAATTGAAATATATTTCTAATATCATTAAAAACTTTAATTGATTTGATGATTCATTAATTAAATGAGCTATTTGTTATGAAATTAGAAACCTCAGGGGTGGAATGTAATTTTCAAAATCACAGGGGGCGATTCGTATTTTAATCAAACCTCAGAGGGTGTATTTGTAATTTACCCTATAATTTATTTTAAGACTTATATCTATATATTTTTTATATTGTTTATGATACACTAGTTATAAATAACATTATTTTTTTGATATTTCTCGAAATCAATCGTAAAAACTTGCGTAAAATATTTTTGTAAAAATTTTCGATATTGTAATTAATAAGTGCCCCCTCTAATTTAATTTTCTGGCTCCGTCACTGACTGTCGGTGTTCTTCCTGCCGTAACGCTGTGAAAATTGGGCATCCAAGGCTCTGGTCTCGTAGTTGCAAATCCTGGTACATACATCTGTAATTTCATGGCTACTATTTACAAGTGTGTTGCACAATATTTAACCACACTGTTTTTCTCATGCCCACATGTTCAATAGATGCACACTATGTGTTTGTTAATATGTCTCAATAAATAAGGAGTTCACCAGGCTGAATTTTCTGAATCAAAAATATGCCCAATCCAATTTTCTAAGTTGAAAATCCAAATCCAAGCAAGAGAAATGTATGATATATTACTTGAAAATATAAAAAAAATAAATAAAGAAAATGAAAATCCAAAAATTATTAGAGACAAAATATAACTACAGTTCACTTCTCAAATTTATAAACCAAACACAATTTGTAGAAATATTTATGTGGAAAAGATTTAGCTGTAATAGTTTGGATTACATACTAAAATATATTAAACTGATATAGCAAATATAGGTCGGTAGGTTAATTAGCTGATGTATAGATAGGTATGCAATTGTTGTTCTGTCATTGTCATTTAGTAGTTGCCATCTATACGAATCGGGGGTCAATATCTAAATCCTCAAATTATTCACTATTAGTTAGAATTCATACAAATATGTAATT
Organism: Camellia japonica; assembly: GCA_030407325.1. Classification (NCBI taxonomy): domain Eukaryota; kingdom Viridiplantae; phylum Streptophyta; class Magnoliopsida; order Ericales; family Theaceae; genus Camellia; species Camellia japonica. The sequence continues at coordinate 18,923,253 of JAPPVO010000059.1, read as the reverse complement.
TATAATCAAAAGAAAAAAACTAACCTGTACAGGAGTGCTCCTTCTGGTATTTTAATTCAAATGATGCCCAAATGGACAATCCAAAGAGCACAAGTTTGGAATCATAAAGAAGGCAACCAACTCAAACAGAAAGCAGTCAAGTTTGATTCCCTTGTTTATGTCAAATCAATTCAACTTAAAACTACCAACATAGAAACATAAAAAAATAAAAATAAAAATAAGAGGAGCAACCCAAAAAACCTAATAAAAATGGTCAAAAGCTTCATCTCCTTCTCTCTATTTTATATGACCAACCAATAACTATGTATCATATTTCTTTGGCAAATTGGAGTTACTCTCAAACGACTTTTCTTCACAGTGGTTCTGGTTTTGTTGTGGAGTTTCATATCTATATGATTCGAATTTGGGTTTGGGTTTAGGTTGTTGTCTTTGGTGTGAATTTGTTTTGTTCCTTTTCCCATTGTGGGTAGAAGTGTAGTGCCTCAAGCTTAAAAGAAACCTAGCTGCAAATGATGAACCATGAGCCTACTAAATATAAACCTGAAGTAGTGCAATTACACAAGTTCGAAGATCATTAAAGAAAACTCTGAACTATAAGCTGACTGCAAATCAGTAGGAGCCATTGTCATGCTTATATCATTCAAGAACAACAAGATTAATTTGATCTACCTTGCTAATCCCATTCAAACATTCTAAAAACTTGAGTTAAGTGTATATGTATCATTTTCAGCAACCAAAAAAACAAAAACAAAAAAAAAAAAAACAAAAAATTCTAAAAGAGTTTTCCTTCTGGTATTTAAATTGGAATGATTCCCAAAAAGACAATTCAAAGAGCACAAGTCTAGAATCATAAAGAAGGCAACCAATCCAAAAACGAATCAATCAAAGTGGATTCCCCTATTGATTTCCTTCTCTCTATTTTATATGACCAGCCAATAACTATGTATCATAATTCTTTGGCAAATTGGAGTTATTCTGAAATGAATTTTCATCTAAAGTTATATATAATAGTAGATGTATATATATTAACATATCTCTCTCTATATATATACATATACTTCACTAAAAGTTATATATATAATAGTTAACTTTCGCTTTTTCGATAACATATAAACAACTTTTGTATGTAATAACTTCAACTTTTTGGACAACATATAAATAACTATGGTATATAGTATAAGAATATGCTTGCTAGCTTTTGGATACCACATATAATAGCTATTTATTCTTGCATTCGAGGTCTCTTTTTTGCTTTTATATTGTGCATGTGTATAAATTCCACTTAACCATTCCAAATTTATTACAGTGTGTGGTTAAGTATCAAGGGAAAAAACCTGATTACTTGTAGGCTCCAATTATTCCATTTCGTATTGTTGAATAGCATTGATCTCATTGTGATAAAAATTTATTGTCGCAACTATCTTTAATATGACACCATGTTTCTTTATTTATAAATTTCTATAGTTTATAAAAATTTATGTCCATAAGCTAGCCCCCTGTTCAAAGTACCCCTGTTCAATCTACCTTGTTACTGAACTTATGTAATTGCACCGTTTCAGTGGATTTCAATTTTCAAGTTTATATTTAGTAGGCTTATGATTCTGTTGCATAATTGTTGGCAACAAAGTTTTTCCCAATTGCTTTATCTCTTGGGAATTGGGTAGGTAAGTTTTTACTTGATTGTTTTTATTATTTGCTAGATGTAGTCAATGTAATCTGGTTTGGATAGTGGTGGGGGTATTCTCCAAGATAGTCATGGCAAATTATTTTTCTTTTTCCCTTTTATTGTCAACTTTGTACAATAAATTTTTTACCATAGTCAACTACTTTAGTTCATCATATAAATATACTCCACAACAATTGGAGTATTCAGCTGCATTTGAGCAGTTAATCCAAACCCATTAGGTAACAATACTTACCATCTTGCAAAGTTGGTTTAACTTTCTGACGCCTGTTCAATACCTTAAGTTCATGATTTTCAAATAATTGAGAAAATATCTTATTTCGAAAGTCATGAAAGTCGGAACATCAAATTTTAAATTACAAATCCAAATCCAAAAACACACTAATCTCAAATATGTTTCCACAACGTATAGAACTCAATTTTCGCTTTGTTGCTTAAGCCATCAGATGGCGAAATATTAATAGTTATAAATTGGTCTAAAAAAAATATGAAAGACACATCACACATATTTTTTTAAATGCACATTGTAATATTTTCTGACTTTATAATATTAACCATAAAATTACTACACATCGATTTGAACATCTAAAATTTAAAAATATTTGTAGAAATATTTATATTGAAACTGTAGCACGACGCGCGTAGGGGCCCAACTAGTTATAATAAAAGTAAACAGTTATGTATAAGTGTAACTATGCTTAACTTCACATTTTGATATAACTATAATAAAAAATAAATAAATTATATTTCTCTCACTTGAAATTTAGAATACGATTAGTCCACATTTTAATTCTCTTCAGGTTTTAATTCATAAAAAAAGAAGTCATTTTTTATTAATAATTGATTAGTAATATGAATAAAAAAAAATAATGTTGTCAATTATTTTTAATTAAAATGTATATTTATTTTTGTTTATTTTAGTGTTTATTCATTATTTATATTAATTTTAGTCGCTTTAGCATCAATAATAGTTTAGTTAATATAATTATTTCAAAAGTACAGACTTAACTATATTTTAGTATAGAGGAAAAAATATTGTATTATGTTTATGATGTAATGTGTCCTTGATAGAAAAAAGTAATTAATAATATAATAATACATGAGATAATAAAATAAAATAATATCATATAAATTAATAAACTTTATTTTTTAATTAATTAATATGAATAAAGAAAATTTCAAATTTTAAAACATGATCCAATTCATATTCAATAATATAGGTGTCTGGTTCTAAAATAATAATAATAATAATATAGGTGTCTGACTGAATCTTTTTTTTAATAAAAACTATTACAAATAACATTCAGTGTGTTTGGTTTTAATTTTTTAGATTTAATTTTCTAGAAATTAAGTTTTTTATTTTTCATATTTTGTTATTTCTAGTGAATATTTAAAAATTTTAAGCAATTTTTTTTTTTATTTTTTTATATGCATCTTACTTAGATGTATCCAAAAAGTAAAATATTTGTAAAAAAATATTTAAAAAAATTAATAAATACACAAGAATATGAAAAATACACTGAATTCTTGTATTTTTTTTATTTATATTTTTTATATTTAGTAAATTTTTTAAAGTTTTTTTTCACATATATTATACTTTTTAAATGTATTTATGTTAGATGTATTTAAAATTTTTTTAAAAAAATCTTAGAATATAAAAAAATATGAAAAAAAAAATAAATAAATTCTACAAATTTAAATCAAACAAGCTGATTAATTTTTTTTGGGTGAATAACAAATAACATTAGTTGGTAATGTAAAAATGACAATAATAAGAGCTTGGCTTCAAAGACTAGTCCCAGACAATTGTCAAACTATGATACTGTCAGGATCCAATCCCTCACTCAGATGTTAGGCGTTGTGATCAGATAAAACATAAATTAATATTAAAATGTATCACATTAAAAATACAGTGGAATAAAATAAAAAGATATTTAAATATTTATATAATTAAAAATATACATTAGAGCTCTTATTTATTTACATTGTCAGAGTTAAAATTATGGTTACAAAGTGCCTGTGTCTACCCAAGCCCTGGTCCAGCTATACCAACATACGGACAAGAGAACAAATCATTCCTTAAGCTTCATCACTTGAAAGTGATTAACAATTATAAACACATAACAGAGTTATTATAATGAGAGTATGAAGGTATAAAATCACTATAGATAATTAGTTGGGTTAAATAGAGAGTTGTTTGGTAACAAAAATACATAATCATTTTAAATAATAGAAGCATAAAACAGAAATTATATAAGTAAATAATCAAAATCACGGTATAGAATAGAACATATATATAGACTGAAGAGGTGACTTGTATGAATTCTAAAGGTAACTCCCACAATAGTGTAACACTTAGCTCCGCACAATACTTTGTTCCACACTAAAAATTAGAGAATTAGTGGATTCATGACAAACAGAAGATCACTTAAAGTGACAAGATAAGTAAATATATTTTGGAGTGTTACAGATGTTTGGGAAGCAAAGATTGAGGTGAAAATAGTTAATAATTACATACAAACAAAAATCCATCGCGTGGCTTTGTATGACGAGGATAAGTTATCAAAAGAGGCTTTTGCCCCTGTGGCTTGATTTGTTGCTATTTTAGCCTAAGGTTAAAAATTCTCATTTGAGTTGGGTTTTTGATTTTTTTGACTTTTGTAAGAAAAAAAATAAAATGATTATGATTTGAATATGACATTTTATTTTATTGACTTATAACTATTTTAGCAAAAAAAAATCAACTAAACCAAATGCCCAACGAGACTTATGATTCAATAGCGGTTGCTTGCATTTCCATGAAAAGAGTATTGCCACAACACCCCTACTATGCTTGAGACTAACATCATTGTTGTAGGGGCAATTTAGTGATTTACCATCCCAACATCATTTCAACCACATTTTTTAATACACAATTTTTTTAAAAAAATAAAAGAAGCCAAACCATCTTCTTAAATACAAAAACTAAAATAGCCTGTTAAAATAGTTAAAAAAATAAAAAAATTATATTTTCACATATTTATTTACCTTAGTACATATTATTTCTCCGTACACACATTTATAAATTTGATTAGATATAATTTGTCTTATTCCGCATGCCACATGTTCCAATTATAATTATTAACTCAAATTTTATACACACACTTTCCACCCAAATACACACTCACATAGCCATTGAAAATCCATGAGAAACACTGAATGAACGAAAATAAAGAAAAAAAATTCAAATCTACAATTACATATATATTGATTTATTGATCTGTCTCTATATTGATTGACATATGAGAGAGAATTCATCACAGCATGGTTTCTTTCTTGTGATCTCCACAATCATCATTCATCATGATCGACATAGCCCAACCACAGAAGAGCATAATTTATGATTGAGAGAGAAGAGAATTGAGTTTGAATAGTAGACTCATGAGACTTTAGGCTTATGACATGTTTGTTTTTGAAAATTATATGCGATTATTATATACAATCAATGAGAGAGAGTCAGAAAAATTAGTTTAGCCAGTAAGCTTCGCGCAGTCACTAAGGTGGATCAAACACAACGTTTATTATATAATTAAGGCTTAGTTTGAGATACCTAAAAAAATTTAAAAAGTCAAAAAATTATTAAAAAAGTTAAAAAATTATTACTATTTATAATTTTATTTTTTTTTATACACAATTTATTACAACTCACAGTCTGACGTTGCACAGGCTGTTGCTGAGTTTTTGTAAAAAAATTGCACGGGCAGGGTACACAAACAACACAGTGCTGTTTAAGGGTGGGCAACGGTTTATCCGATTCGCAAAAACCGTCCAACCCGCTCAATCCGCATGCAAATGAGCGGTTTCGCAAAGACAATGCGGGCGGATGCGGTTTGAAATATAACATCTTTGCGGGTTGCGGGCGGATTGCGGGTTTAACCTGCACCCGCAAGAAACCGTCTACACTTTATTTATTTATTTATTTTATTTTAGCTTAACTATTGATTTCATTTCTATATCCCACTTAGATATTTTTGTCCAAAACAAAACACCCTTTATTTTTTGAACTTAATATAGCATTACATTTGCTAATAGTATTATATCAACTGAAACTGAATAAATACTGATCATATTATTATTGTTACATAACTGAACTTGTCCCGAACAAAATGTGATTTGGAATTTTAAATTTCTTAATGAATATGGAGTTATAGTTTAGAATTTTGAAATATATGCTTGTGTTAGTTTATGATTTAATTTAAGATTTTGAATGATTTGTTTTTGTTTTTGTTACGAATTGATTTTGTTGTATTTTCAATTTTATAAGTGTTAATTAATTAATTATTAATGTTGGAGCATTTTAGAAAATGGGGAGAAAATGACCCAAAATAAATATTTACAAAATGGGAAAAAAATAAGGCTCAAAAATAAATTTTTGAAGAAAAAAGTCCAATTCGCAAATCCTATCCGCACAAACTGCAAACTCTATCCGTACAAACCGTAAATCGCACTGCGGGCGGTTGTGGGTTGTCCTTTCCCTAAATCGCATAGATGCGGACGGGTCCAAACCGATCCGCAAATCGTCCAAATCCGAACCGCGAACACCCCTAGTGCTGTTCAGCTCGTGAAGGCCCATCACGAGTTCCGTTTTGATAATCTGAACCGTTCAATGTGTAGAATTTGTCAAGTACTATCATGTTTGTAAAAAAATACGTTGATTGAATATCGTTAACTATATGATCAAATCAGTTTTGTATAAAAAATGGATGGCGTTATAGTTAACGATTGAAAAAAAAAAACTAATCCGATCAGATAGCTATCGATATTCGATCAACGTGATTGTTTAAATGCATATAGTACTCGACGAGTTCTATACATTGAACGGTTTAGATTATCAAAATGAGACCTGTGATGGCCCCCACGAGCCGAACAGCACCATCGAATGCAATGCCTGAAAAGTAGGCAACCATTTCTTAGCATCAATTCACTATGCCAGACGGTACGTCCGTACTGCCTATTGTCCTTATTTTCTCCTATACACTAATTTATACAATTTTTTAATATATATTTTTCATAAAAAGTCAAAAAGTTAACTTAAACAGTCATATTTTTTTCTCAACTTTTTAGGCCAAGTTTGTGAACTTGTAAAAAAGTCAAAAAGTCAAAAAGTTACTCAAAAAGTTAAAAAGTTAACACTATTCACCAAAAGTCAACAATTACGGCTGCACAACTCCCAATTCGAATTTTTCCCTACAAATCAATTTTTACAATTTTTTATTACATATTTTTCCATAAAAAGTCAAAAAGTTAACCCAAACATCCATATTTTCAACCTCAATTTTTTAGTCCAACAAGTACACTTATTTAGAACACCCCAAACAATCCCTTAATCTAAAAAATTAAAAAATACGCTTATTTAGAACACTCTAAACAACCCTTAAATGCAAGGAGTGAGCATCATGACTGAATACAAGAAGTTCAAAGAAGTATCGTCATTGATGGAGGCTGTAGTCAGATTTTTTGTTTATAAAAATATGTACTTCATTCATCAAGATGTGCATTTAAATTTTTTTATTTTTAAAAAATATGTATAGAGAAAGTTTAAATATAACATTATGGTGTGTTTTGATATTATGGTGTGTTTTAATATCTATTATGGTAATTTTATTTTAAGATATAATTATTATTAAAATAAAATTTCATTAAATATATACATTGAAATAAGGAGTGAAAAAAAAAAAAAAATTATTTATAAAAAGAGCAGTGTTACGTAGCTCGAAAACTACGTAGCCCGAATCCCCCTAATTCCAAAACGTTGCCGTTTTTTATTTTTATTTATTTATTTATTTTTCTCTGTGCAGAAGAAGGAAGATCAGAAGGGAAGAAGAAGAATAGAGGGAAGAAGGAGAGAGGGAAGAATGAGGGATTGGAGGGGGCTAATAAATTGGGCTGGAGGCGGAGGTGGCAGAGGCGGAGACGGACGACGATCGGGCAGAAGCGGAGGCGACGAGCTGTGACGACGGCGGGCGGAGCTGCGACGACAGCTAGGGGTGTGCATAATACTGCCGAAACCGCTAAAACCGCACCGAACCGCACCGCCAAGGCAAATTCGTTATTATTTGCCAATCGAACCGCCAGTTTTTGGTAAGAAAAATGGCAAATTCTAGTGATACTTTTATCAATCCGCCGGTTTCTATTTTTCTTACAAACCGCACCGACCCGCACCGCTATTAAATCATGTTTTATAAGATTCTAAAAATTCTTTTTTACTTAAGTTTGCTTGTTGTTCTATACCTTAGAATATAGTATTACATTACTGCTCGAGGGGAATTCAAGATGTCAGTAATCCAAAATAAAGTTGGATTTCAATTCACTTTTCAATCTTTTTTTTTTCTGGCCATGTTGCAAACTTGCATCAGCTCACTTTTCAATCTAAATACTTTTCAACAGTAAACATTTTCAATATATTGTAAATCCTGAATGATATTAATTTTATGTATTGTATTTGATCATTGTAGCTTCCACAGATGCTTGTAATGAACTGATGGCATAGTCGTTGATATTATCATGTTATTGCTACACTTGCTGTATCAGAAAAAGCTTCGCAAGATGCTTAACATCACGGTATCTCTCGTCTTTTTTTTACTCTTTGATTTAAGTTTTGTAATTTGAATTATATTTTTTATAAACCGCCAAGGCAAATTCGCCATTATTTGCCAACCGAACCGCAGATTTTTAATAAGGAAAATGGCAAATTCTAGTGACACTTTTATCAATCTACCACCCGCCATACGGTTTCTATTTTTTTCTCAAACCGCACCGACCCGAACCGCACACACCTCTAACGACAGCCCTCTTCTTCCTTCTTCTGCTGCAACGACTCCCCTCTTCTTCTCTCTTTCTCTCCCTCTCCCTCTTCCTCTTCCTCTTCCCCCTGCGTGAAAATGGAGGAAAAAAAAAAAAAAAAAAAAAAACCTAACGCCCAAAACGACAACGTTTTAGGCATTAGGAGATTAGGGGGCATAGGAGGCAAAGTTTCGAGCTTATTCCCAAATCCGGTCAAGCAACCAACCGACCGCCCTAACCTCCAACCAGCACTAACAAACACACTCCGTTTGGTTTTCAATAGCTTTCTCTGACTTCAAATTCTCTCTGTGTCTCTGTCTCTGTCTCTGTCTCTGTCTCTCTCCCTCGATTCGGAGTTTTGTGGGTGTAAAAATGGCTAGAGCGGGAGGGATAACGAACGCAGTGAATGTAGGGATAGCAGTCCAAGCTGATTGGGAGAATCGCGAATTCATCTCTCACATCTCGCTCAATGTTCGTCGCCTCTTCGACTTCCTTGTCCAATTCGGTACTTCTTTTATCTTCTCTCTCTCTCTCTCTCTCTCTCTCTCTCTCTCAGATCCCATTATTGTTTCTTTATATTTTCTCCGAATTTGAAGATTGATTGAATGAGTGAATGGTTTTGCATTTCTACCTAATATAGTGGGTTTTCATTGTTTTAGCAATGCCTAATCTTGTTCTTGGATTGTAACTCTTTGGCTAACTTGACGGTTTAGTTTATATGGATTCGATTTCTTTATTATCACAAATCTGTCTTTTTCGACTGAGATGTGCTTCACAAATTCGTTTAAATTCAAAAGTACCCATTTTCTGTGGTGGTGTTTGTTTGCTGTGAAATTTTCTTTCCTAAAAGCAGGACAATTGAAGGGAATGGATGGGGAAACTTGGTCATGTTTCTTGGCATTTGATATTTTTCTAGTTTTCCTTGGTGAAATCCAATTTTTTTTTGTTCCTATTAGTAAAACTTCAATCTTGAGATGCTATGTAATGTCAAGTGTTGATGGCCCCTCCCTATTTAGTGTGATCTGATCCTTTCAGATTGTGAGCTTCACAAATTTTGTGACTATCTAATTTGATAGTTTGGTATTGGAAAACATGTCCTCATATTGGATTTCCTATTACCCTGTTTTTGGTTGGGGGTTTTGAGTAGTTTCACACACCTTTTTCCCTTTCCTTTTCCAAATCCCCTAATCAAACACAATGTTAAGCAATTCTCATCTTTGGTGAAGTTAGGGGACATGTTCAACTTAAAGAGCATAATATGCCTGTATGGGTTAGCATTTCGGAAGTTGTTATAATGTTTATCAGAGTAAAGTTCTGATAATCATTTTTGGATCTCATATTCAGAACACAACATCCTAGTGTATTAAGCATCAGATTTTGAGCTTCAATTTCAATGCCCCTAAACGTAGGCGTCCTCATGCAATCTTTGGTGGTCTATGGCTCAGTTCCCTCAAACTTTGGTTTAACAACTGGGCACTGGGATCTAGTTGGCACAGTCCAACTTGCAGCCCTAACCAATCATGTATGCATGTATAATTTTCTTTTGCTATTTAATTAGAATATTTATCCTGTTTGGAACGTGAGGATTTTTTTGCCAAAATTTGTATGGGTCTTTCACAAATTTTGGTTTCACAAAAAAAAAAGAAAAAAGTATGCTCTTGTGTAGTCTTGAGGGTTGCTTTGAATTTAAGAACATTTAATTAGTCTATTGTTGCAGTCAACTTCATTATTGAGTAGTTGCTGTAAATAGGGTATGACTTTGTTGGATTTGAAATATTATATCTTGTATTTATGGTATCATGAATCCTTTTCAGAGGCTACAACAAAGAGCAAACTAGCATCACTGAATGAGAAGCTTGATACGTTAGAGCGCCGCCTCGAACTGCTTGAAGTCCAAGTGGGTACTGCGTCAGCTAACCCTTCTCTGTTTAATGCCTGATGTTTACTGGATCATTGCATTTTAGAGAAAAATCTAGTTTGCCTGTAAGCAACTCTCATCTGGATTGTGGACAGATTGCTTGGTCTTGGAATCCAGTTTTGAAATCATATATCTGCTATGCTTTTCACATATCAAGTTCTTGTGAACACATATCCTGTTTTATTTTGTAATGGAGTAAATATGAAGGTGTTGTGTAGCTGCTCTTCATGTATGGATTATGATATAATCTAAAGGTTATTCTATGTTTGAGGTCTTCTTTCTACCTTTTGCGACTGTCAATATGTTTATCTTGCTAAGTTTATTACATGTGTATCACCAAAAAAATTATTGGAATGTTGGTGATTGTGCAAGAAACTCTTATTATACTGATAATACGCAACTCAATAGTCTTTTCACTTTTTTTGGGTTGGTTGAGTCTCCATTGGGGAGTGAAATAGAACATGAAACTGTAAGCTCCTAAGCAGTGGGAGGAGCCCATGCCTTTGAGGGCGTGCTTGTTGAAGAATGAGCTAGAAACATGTAGAAGGATTTTGATGTAGACTTGTTTGGGCTTTGTATTCGCTTTCTTTCTTCCTTTGCCTTCTTTGTTGAGGATACCTTATCTTCTTTTCTTTTTTGTTTATTAATAAAATTCTTTGTTGTTGGTGAAAAAAAGAAAAAAAAAAAAAGAATGAGCCAGAAACATATAGGCAGTGGCTTAGTTAAGGAAACCCAGTGGAGCCATAGCGAAAGCGAGTTTTCATAGGGCAATTGTTATTGCTTATTGACATGTGACTTAAGCAAATCCTTTGCATGATGTAGTACTTTTCCTCAACATTGACTTTTTTTTTTTTTTTTTTGGTTGCCTTTCCTTGGTTCTTGGAACTCTTTTAAGAGGATGTATTACTCCTGCTGCAGCCTGCAGTTACCAGTCTTTATTTTTGCAAATTTCCAGACAATTTCAACTGACCTTTCTCCTATCTTGTTATCGTATGGTAGCCACCATTTCTTCCGGTGCTCACACTTACATAAGAGAGCTTTTGCCGTCTATTGTTCTTCCATCCCAGCATCATTTTGCACATGAATGAATCACTTGAATTGTCATGACCCGAACCCAATTAAAGATTAATAGCATATCACATAACGGGGTTGTCATATGAATAAACTTTCTTTCCTTGCCTTCAATTTCATTTGTCACAAATTAAAATTTTCTAACTTTCGACTCTTCAATCTTACAGTGAGAAGACATCACTTGGGCTGTTGTGTTTTTAACCTGTTAGCATCTGATCTATTCATTATTATTTTGTTGAAAGAGTAATGCTAGGCTTCAGGAAAATATTTTAGGAAAAGCTTCAGGAAAATGGAGGAGGAGGAGGAGGAGGGGAGGAGGAGGAGGAACTGGAGGGGGCCATCAAAATGGAAGGAGGCGGAGGTGGGGCTGGGCAGAGGCGAAGGCGTGCGACGGCGGGACTGGGCAGACGACCGACGACGGCTGCGACGATCGGCCGACGACCGACGATCGGCCGCTGAGCCCCTCCAGTTCCTCCTCCTCCTCCTCCTCTCCTCCTTCTCCTCCATTTTCCTGAAGCTTTTCCTGAAAAATTTTCCTGAAGCCTAGCATTTTTGTTGTTGAAATCCATGTCATAGGTTGTTGATTGATCTATGCATTTTCTGGGCATGTTAGCTCTTAACTAGTGATTATCTAATAAGATTAGTTGGACTGCTTATAGTTCCTTTATTAGTCAAATTTTTTTATTTTATTTTATTTTGTTTTTATTTTTTAGATTTGTATCTCAATACTTTCTTCATTTCATGTATCTTGCTCTACTTCTGCAAGTGATTTCTTTTTCAATCTCTTTCTCCTTTATAATATTTTTTGGCAAGACTGAAATCTGTATGAATCATACTTAAAAAGATGTATATAAGTTTATGTTGGCTACTTACTGCCATCACTCTTCTATGGATTTCAAGTGGTTGTTTGCTAGATGAAACACGAAACATGACATAGATGGCGTTGGAATGATTAGATGTATATGAAAGGCAGGATAAGAAAAAAATTGAATAAGAAATGAATGCACTCATGGCATGGGAAGTTAGGAGTCACCAGGGATTGAAGATGAGGGAAAGTTGTCCAGAAATGTATGGCTGAATTCAATGTCCACACTAGTTCTCTGTACAAAGGAGTGATTTGATTTGAGTTAAAGGTGCAAAAAGACAAGGGACAGGTTAAAAAGAACAGCTGTTGAGCTTGTGGGTTTTGTGAAGCTTCTAAATAGAGGTAGCTTTTAGAGATGTATATATTTTGAAAAAATTATATGGAAGAGCTTTCAGTTCTTTCAAATAAAAGAGCAATGATCAATATGGGCTTGCTTCTGTGACCTTTTGCTAGGGTGCATATCAAAAATATTATTTGAGTAGGCAAAATCTTATGTTCTTTCCGCAGAATATATTCCATTGGAATTAAGCTATTATATTTGCACCATCTTTGCTCAAGAACTTCCTGCTTATATATCAGCTTAACTGGATGTTCTGATTGATGTTGCCTATGTATTTCTTACTTCCTGAGAGACCTGTGGTTGGGTGAGTGCAAGTGATGAGGCCCCAAATTTCAGTTACCTCTCCTAGCCTGTATACTAATGAGAAGAAAATTATGCAATACAGTGCCTAAATGTTTCTAGTAAGAATGCTCTAGTTGAAAAATTGTATGGGCATGAAGTTGCATTAGTATCTTATGGAGAGCATTGACGGATCACCTCATTATCTATCGTCATTGATCATGTAATGCTACTAAACCGATCATCACTTGTGATTCATAGATACATCATTAACCCAAACCATTATCTTGGTTGTGGAGGTGCGGGTTGCGAAAGGATAGAGGATGTTTCTGTTTCTGTTGGAGTAGGTGGAAGGACAATCATCCTCTCTATGGAAAAGCGATTAGATCCTCCAAAGCTGTCTATGGACTTCATATATTCAGATGCATTGTTCTCTATGATCAAAGCATCCTCCAGCTCCCGGACAATGTCAACCATACACGGTCGATAAGCAGAGAAGGGCTCAATACATGCTAGTGCCACCTCTACCACTCTCCATAGGGCCTCTGCATGGTACCCTCCCTTTATGCTAGGATCCACGATTCCATCAATTTTTGAGTTTGTTATAAATGGTTTAGCCTGTATGAAAAAGGTACTTCTTTATTAGTGATGTTCCTATGAATAAGTTGATAACTTAGAAAACAATTATATATATTGAGAAAACAACAAAATAAAACAGGTTAGGCTAAGCTTGTGTTGAATGTTGATTTTGGTGCTGACCAAGCCTTTAGTTATTGGCCACTAAGCAGATGAAGAAGTTATGTGGTGATTATTTAAGAGTGCGAAAATTCTGAATTGAGGTGTGATAATTGTGTGCAGGAGAGGTCTATAGACGTAACTTATATAAGAGAAATATTTTGAGTGGCAACGTTATGAAAGGTAAGAACATAAAATTATTCCATACCCATTCAACCAAGCTCCACTCGTTGCGTGGCCTGTGGATGTTGAGAGGCTCTCTACCACTTATTATTTCAAGTAGAACAACACCAAAACTGAAGACGTCACTTTTTGCAGACAAATGCTGGGTGGAATAGTACCTGAACAATATAGATTAGGATATGATGAAATAATTGACTTGTCACGAAGGGAGCCTTTTGGAAAATGATCTGCTAAGCGTGTAAGAAATCCTCCATGCTCGTTTTAGTGAGAAGATTACAAGAATTTTGATCATGGATCATATGCAAGCAAAATAGTAAGAGTTGAGCATGGTATGGAAGTCCAAATCAAGTATATTCTTGAAAAACATCCATACTTACTCTGGATCCAAGTATCCAGCTGTCCCCCTTACTTCTAGAGAAGCACCACTATCACCTTCTTGAGGAGCATATTTTGAAAAACCAAAATCTGCCACCTTGGCACACATGCTATGATCGAGGAGTATGTTACTCGATTTTACATCCCTATGTATGACACAGCGCCCAGCAAATGAGTGAAGATACATCAAACCTGAAAAATGAAAATACTTAGAAAAATAAAAGAAAATAAAATTCAATTTCTGTGGAATTCTCCAAACAATTATCAGATGAGATAAACAAGCAAGGCAGTGTTGATGAACAGGAGTGTTGATTTAACAAAACACTAGGTCAGACTCTCACTTGTTAGACCAGGATTGAACACTGCATGGTTTGCGATCAAATTCTACAATAGTTTTGTTCAGATGCATGTCAGTGCTGTACCTCCTCCCTATGTTCATTTTCTAAATGTTCATGGGCTTTCTCATATGATGTTATATCAGATGCTTCACACTTGAGTAGCCCTCGATTTTCTTTCTCTGCTCTTTTTCCTAACTTGTTCGCTTTCATCACAACAGAAATTTATCTGCCATCATGGTATAACTATTACACGATCTTAGATAGAACTCAATTCCAAAAGCTAGTTATTGAGGTGATGGTACCCTCATGCTTATATACTTGGCCTCGTTTTGGAACAGGTTATTTTAGTAATTTTTTGACTTTTTGACTAAAATATGAGGTAAAAAAAATTAGTATGTTTGGGGTGACTTTTTGGCTTTTTACGAAAAGATGTGCAAAAAGTAGAGAGAAAAGGGAATCTTTGACTTTTTGGTATAGGTTATAGACTTTTTGGCTTTTTTAGTAACTTTTTGACTTTTTGGCTAAAATATTAACTTGCCAAACGAGGTCTAATTTAATTTTAGTAGCCAGGTTCACTTCACAATAACCACTGCCAGTACTTACCGACACCATCAAGAGGCATCAACCATTCCTAGAAAACACTGGTATCCTCAACACACAATCAGTGGCACCTATAATTCAGAGATTCTATGATCTGTTATTCTAATCCAAGATCATACCTTAGTGTACTCACTGGACTAATGCCATAAAAACCCCGCCCCCTTCTTTTCCAAGGGCTTCCCATATTCTTCTGTGGCAATTAGGTCATGTCAAAGAAAACATTTGTGTCCACTACAGCTGATTAGGACGTCGAACCAAAACAGCCGGCAGGGTCCAACCATAGTGGGACTATTATTCCAGTTGTGCCAATGTCAATCAATAGGCCGAACACTTGACAGGGCTCGATTCGCTTTAAGGTTTATATAATCTGTTTAATCATAGCTATGTACTAGGGGTCACAGATTTGTGCACTTACCACACTTGTGAGCTTCTTTGATGCTTTTTCTTTAATAATATTTGTCTCTTATTTATCACCAAAAAAAAAAAAAAAAAAAAAATTGCCTATCATACATGAGTTTCTCTAGAATTGATAGTATCTTTGAAGTTGGTAAAATTTGGTCAAGGCTACAAAAATACGCAAATGGGTAGATATGCTAGTTTCTATGATATTATCAAGCCTTTACAATATATCTACATCATGTCATGGTGGTTTCACATAAAATTTCTTTTTATCTTTTGGTAAGCCACATAGAAGTTATTATGTTTCCCTTTTTTTCTTTTTAATAGCACTTTGCATGGAAGCATTTGACCAAGTGATTGTTACATTTTAGCAGTTTTTTTAGTAATTTTTCTATTTAACTCTGTTTCTCTGAAAGATTCATTTCTTGTGTATCTATAAATTCTTTTGTGACTTTATGAATCATACTAGATTTAAAATCTTGTTAGTTTCAAGTTGCATTGTGTCATAATCTTGGTACTTGATATTCAGTTCTCCATGCTTGAAATGTTACTGACATTTTTTTATTAGCATTGAAATGTTTCAATGCTAAGTGCATGCCAAATAACGCCATATTCAAAGTCAAATGAAGATGCAGAATTGCACTATGGTCATCTTGAAATACAATCCAGTAATGAATCTTTTTTTTTATTTTTTATTTTATTTAAATTATTTATTTTAAGGACATGTACTAGGTTAACAATACACTATGACTTTATCTGCCCATTTATTATTACTTTATGATAGAGTACACATAGCAGAATCTATGAATGCAATGGACTCCTTGTCACTTGCCTCGAGCAGCACCAAGAGCAATGGAAAGTCTGGTTGGCCAGTCTAGAGTTTTTCGTTTTGCTGCTTCCCCTGTTAAATAATAGGTGAATATGAAGGATACTAAATAAACGTTACGAAAGTTGTACTAAAAGAGCTTCAGGTTTAGAAGAGTAAGTACCATAGAGCCGATCTTGTAGGGAGCCATTGGACATGAAGGGATAAACAAGAATTTGTTGGTCATTTTCACAACAGTACCCCAGGAGTGGGACCAGATTTTCATGCCGAATAGCTGACAAAAGGTTGAGCTGTATAATGAATTGATAACAACTGTCAGTTGTCTTACGTGTGAATAGAGAAAAGTCGTAAACATGTATTTGTTTAACTAATTGTAATAATATAAATAGATTAAACCACTGATAAGAAAAATTACAAAAAATACATGGTTAGTATTCTGATTTGAAATAGCCAATATCTCTAAGATGGACTAGTGAATAACAAAAAACTGATTGCTTAATTTATTGCCAGAATGTTTAAAATATAAATGGACAGGAAACTTATTATGGAACAGGAAAAAATATCTAATGAAACTTGATGGTTCCATGGGCCATGTTGAAAATGTCTTTATGGAATTCTTTAGGGTAAATGTTAACTTGGTGAGGGTAAATATGAACACACAACAGTAAGTGATTTCAGAATCTGTGTATAAAGATACAACAATATAGTACTTTACCTCATTATTGAATTCACGAGTTCCCTGAGTTGAAGTGGCTGAACGGACCTTCACTGCCACTTCCTGACCATCAGTTAGAGTACCACGATAAACGGATCCAAAACCTCCTTCACCTATCATAGTTTTGTACTTTTGGGTGGCAGTTTCTATACACTCCAGAGTAAAATTTTGTATAAAAATTGATTTCACATCAATTTCATCCATGCTGGGGATAGAAAATACTAAACCTGCAATTTAGGAGACTTTCATTGATAGACCATATACATCATCAAGCACATTGAGACTATAAGTATAATTAGGAGATCCTGGAGGGAAGGAGAGACTTGTGCTGTGCACTTACCCTTGGCCATTGGGTGTCCTTTGCCGCCCCATTTTCCCATGGCCATCAATTTTTGTTTGTGAAAACAAACAAGGAAAATTGCAACTGCAACAGTTACGAATGACAAAGATCCACCTGCAACTGTGCCTATGACTATTCGCTGTGCTGTATGTGAGGATTCTTGACTGCTACACACTCCTTCGCTAAAAAATAGAGATTTGAAAGGAAAAAAAAATGAAGAAAATAAGATTTTCTCTTTTTATTATGGATATGTCCATTGCTCTTGCATTTGGAGGCATAAGTTTCATACTCTGTTTTAAGTTTTGAACTGTTGAGGTTGGTGGGAGTCTCTTCACTGAAATGAGGATTGCATCCAAAATACCTGAGGAAGCACATAAATACTGAATTAGGTACACTGGTGACTGAGGGAAGACTTTCTTTTGCCCTTTTTTTTTTTTTTTTCCCGAACAAGGCTCCTGTGTAGGATCTTGATAGTTTATTTATAATGCCAAAACAAATTAATCATTGAACTTACAATGTTTTCAAATATGGAAGTGAGGTAAGGGATTCTGGAATCTTTCCCATAAGATCATTGTGGCTTAGATCCCTGATACAAAAAGCAACCACCAAAACACGAAATGTTATCTTATGTGCACTGCTGAAATCATGAATCTCCCAAATGAATAGTGGGTAGAATATGATGCAGGAAAAGAATAGTACTCGCAAGTGTTGATTATTTATGGTTTTTAGTTACTCAGGTTTTCAGAGCATTGCATACATTGATGAACTGACATTGCAGAGATCTTTGAGTGTGCAATGTTGAATTAGGCAACCCTTCAGCAATATTAAGCGAAGGATTTGGCAGTATGTCTATATAAATCATAAATATATAAACAATCTAAGTGAAAGGGAAATAGATATCCAAATGTAATAATGAATCCTCAGATTGTAAAGGTTTGGTTGGAGCGAGATGCAAGAATCTTTGAGGACAAGATCGAGGATTTTAATGTCTTATGGGATAGAGTTTGTTACTTGTCATTTTTTTGGGCTTCAGTTTTGTTTCCTTAAGTTACCACCTTTTTTGGATTTCTAGGGATTGGAGGGGTGTGTGACATGTTTCTTTAGACATTGTTTACTTTTCTTTTTTCCTTTCTGGAGAACTTCTTGTCCTCCGGTTCTCTTGTAATCCTTTTCTTTATTAATATTAGTCTATTTTGTCTAGGCTAAAACTTAGTTCACCTTTTTTTTTGATCAACAACAAAAACTTTATTAATAAAACAAAAGAGAAAAGAGGATAAGGCATCCTCTTACAATAGGACAATGAGAATACAAACACAAAAATATCCCGAAACAAGCCGAAACACTAACAAAACTTAGTTCACCTTTCACTTAAGAAACAGAATGGACTTGTTATGTTCTGAGTTTTTGACACAGTAGAAACTGATTGTAGTTTACGTAATATCTTTTTAAGTTCCTCAAAATTTTGCAACAAATATAAAATTGACAGTGGCTCAAGGAATTCAATGGCTTAACTGATTATGAACTGCTCAAACTGGAGTTAGAGAGAGAGATTACACTGAGGTCAACACGGAAGAAGCTGGGAATGCAGGGATGGCGTCAATAAAGTCATTGTTGCTCATATTCCTGCATTCCACAACTAATTAATAAAGCTACATAGAGTTCCAACAACATAGACAACATAATCACATCGACAACAATTAGTAGTGTTGTGAATCATACAATTCCTTTAGGTGGGTCAGCTCAGTAATACTGGAAGGAAGTGGTCCCTGGAGTTTACTGAAAGAAAGATACCTGAAAAAGTTTGGAAATGAAGAAACAATACAGTTATAAAGAAACTATATATTTCAGTCATATAGAATGTATGAACTATAACATTTGTTATATCGTTTAGAAATGGAGTTAATTCAAGGACAAGGGTGGGGGGAGAATAATAATTCACATTTCATACAAAATCAGTTGCCAGAAATTAAGAAAGGCAAAATATAACTTACAGTTTTGTGATGACTAGGAAATTATTGACGTGCTCACAATACAGGCCTTGCCAGGGAAGAGGGAGACATGGATCTCCGGACCAAGTTTTCAATACCTCATTATCTTGGTTACCCATTAGTAACTCATTCCTAACCTTCTGAATCATATCCACTGTAGAGAGAGAGAGAGAGAGTATAAGCTGTTTGGTAGCATCAGGAAAGTAATTAAGTAGAATTAATTCAGTTGTGAGAAATGCATGATCACTTACCATCTGCTTGTGCAGTCTCTTGAACCCATGGGTGCACCTGCAAGATCTCATAAGCATTAATAAGGGGTCCAAATTGGGATCCATTTGAGGCCTTGATCAAGGTCAGATTAAGAAACCCGTTCGCAGTGAAGTTCAAAATGACTGCTTGGTAATTGGAACCCCCAGCCAATATATCAATCTCCTCTCTTTTCTCATTGTTGGTGAAAATATCGAACACCCTTTGCCCAGCTTGAACAGTGTTGTTAAGCTCAAGAAAGTATAGGTAAAGATCAAAATTGTAGTACCCTGTATCAAGGTCATTGTGCAGGAACTCCAAACGCTCTGGATGGGTTAGAGCTGTTTGTAGCACTTGGATAGGAGGTGCTGTTGTGCTACCATTGGTGATATAGGCAGTGGCTGATGATGTTCGATTGGCTGTTTGGTTTTGGTTCAGTTCCTTTCTCCAGATTCGATCATATGGGTCATATGGATACCTGAGATTATGTTAACATGGAAAAAGTTATTCTTTAATGCGTACATGTTTACATGTCTATAATTATTGTGGGTGTAGGTGACCTGTATTACAATAGTCTTTGGGGCTTTGACCATGATTAAGTAAATGACAATTTTGAATTATGTAGTCAAGTCCTTCATTTTTAGGTATCACAAACATTTATGCAGTACTATAATCATGGCTGTAATCTATTTTCCCTAGGGGTAAAGTGTTGAAGAAATACCAACCAGATGATGAACTTTTTTTTTTCTTGCATTTTCTTATAAAGCGGATAGTTTTGATGTGTGATCACAGGAAAATTTGGGGAATGGCAGAACTAGTAAGGCAAATGGAGGAAGACTGGTGGAAGTAATGGTTACGGAGTGAAATAGGTGGGTTACTTAATGAGTAAAAGCGAATTTGTTGTTTTTATGATCAACATTTTTAGACCTATTAAAAGGAATTATTGCAGCAGTTAGTAGGTTTTGAATGGGGCAGATGTTTCTCACTCATGTTTATGGCATTTTATGTTTTGTCTTTCCTACACGGTCAAGCTTATGTCTATCTATTTCATTTGCCTTCTAGGTTGTAGATGGAGTACCGTACCTGATCTCCTGTACGTCACTCCCAACATCAACTCTATCAATCAATTTCAGAACACTTGAAGGTTCTCGCTTTAGATAATCAGAATCATTCAAAGGCCTCAGTTCAAGCTTCGAAATGTAAGGATCTCCCTTCTCCTTCTCTAAGCAGAAGTTTATCTGTTCATTTGTAGCTCTAAAAACTCCCTCGATTTCCATATCATTTGACGAGTTCACTATACCTATCCGTGTCACACCGATCAAAACATAAAAAGAGCTTTGCACGTCTCCTAAAAGGAATGTTCCCCTTATAAGATAGTCTCGATCCTTCACTGTCGTTAGGTTATAACACCATTTGTCGCCAAACCATGAGCTAAACAATCGAGCTTCGTCATAGCCCGTGTCATTTTGCACTGGCCTGATTATGTTTTGGCAAGTTAATTTATCTGGGTACCAATCATTATCCGTTATCCAATTAATTCTGGTAATTGGATCTGTAAAATTTGAATCGGCACAACACTGTATACTGACAAAACCTGCATAAAATTACATTTAATATTAATGCTAAGAATAGAAGATCATTTTGTGAAATTAAGATTAATTGCTAATCAGAGCAATTAGTCCTACGCTGCATTTGTATCGGAAAACTAAAAACACATCTGATATTCTGTTTTCTAATCATACTTTGACATTGTTCAAAGATCTACCCAATATTTAAACATTATAATGACCAGATGGATCTAGGTGATCTGTACAATTTTGTGTCAATCAACTAAAATATATAACCGAATTTCTGCTGAATTGTAGGCTTCCCTATTAAATTCCAAATATAGTTGAGATTAGAATTGCTCGAATTAATTATAACTAAACTGATTCAGTTGATAATCTTCAAAGATTTAACCAAAACTGTTTGCATACTAACCTTCTTGGGCACAAGCTGATTGAATAGAAAAGAAGAGGCAAAGGATGAAACAGTTAACCGGTCTCAATTTCCAGTTATCTGATCCCTCCATCATCGTATTATCCTAAACCAAAGTCGATCCATCTGAGTATCAAACTCATAATCAAACTTAACCCATCAACTTGCACCAACTACTCTGAAACCCATGAACAAGACTCAAACCTGAAAACACTCAACTTGTAACAAGTCTTCTATGAATTGTTTGGAGCAAAAGATTCAACTACCCTTTAGGGACAAAAAAGAATCAAAACAGAGAAAGTCTTGTAGAGGGAATAGATTGGTAAAACCTTTGTTTGACTTCAAAATGAGGGTAGTACCACAGAAGTATAGAAAACAAAGATTGGAGAGAGCTTGAATTAAGATAATCCAAATTTAATTATTATTTTTTATGTGAGTTAATTATTAAATATAATTGAATATTATCAGTTGTTTTGGTGGTGGTGGTTCAATTTTTTATTAAAATAATGTGGCGGAGCAACCCTTTGTCCTCGTCTCTCTTCTTGTCTTTTTCCCTCCTGAATGCAACTTTGTGGAAATGAGGTCGGGATTTGGCCTCTAATTCCAGTAGGGTTGGCTACTATTCATATTTCACCGATGAGGGGTTTTCTTATCGGGCATGATGCTTGGGTGCAAATCTCACAGTTGCGCGATGCAACTCTCGATTAATCTTGGCTTAGAAAATCTCAATATTTGTTATTGTTGTTTTTATTCGTCCTTATTGTCTTGCAGAGGAGATGTAGATATTGACGGTTGAAAAGGGTGGGATGAGTGTTTATGAAAGATTGGGATATTCATGACTATGTAGTGTAGATGACTCGGTCAATTAACTCGATTTTATAGCATTGTCATGAGTTGGTAGATTCTGTCACAATATCGGTTAAAATGTAATTTAGCAAGATCATACAAGACTGAATTCTAAAAGAAGGATAATACAAACTATATGTGGGGAATATTATGTGGTATTGTCTACATGATACTCTCAATCAATAAAAAATTGTAATGCCCGCTAAATGTTTGTTTGGAGGACTTAACATTGGGATTGGATTAATAATCCTACAAAATGCAAGATTTGATATTTAGCTGAGCAAATTGGTGTTTGGACTAGTAATCTATTTAGACATAGTATCCCTTGTATAGGAGACTATTGAATTCCAAGAAAGGGGTGAGATATAAAATGGAGTAAGTAAATGTTTAGACTAATTAGTTAAATTGTAAAATTGATAGGTTTTGTCAATCCCTCTTCATAAACATAAAACAATTTAAAATGGAATAGGATAAACAATTCAAAATAATTGATAATTCTAGGACTAACCGTTTAAATGCTAGTGTGTTTGGTTTTAGTTTTCTAAATTTATTTTTTTGAAAACTGAGTTTTTTGTTTTTTGTTTTGCGTGTTTTTTGTTTTGTTTTTGTTTTTAGTGAATATTTTAAAAATTTTAAACATTTTTTTTTTTTTTTTTCGATGCACCTTACTTAGATGTATTTAAAAAGTAAAATATTTGTGAAAAAATGTTTTAAAAAATTAATAAATACACAAAAATACAAAAAAAATACTGAATTTTTGTATTTTTGGTATTTAATGAATTTTTTAAAGATTTTTTCACGAAAATTATACTTTTTAAGTGTATTTATGTTAGGTGTGTCTAAAAATTAAAAAAAATTGCTTAAAATATTAAAAAAATTTAGTAAAAATAAAAAATTACGAAAAATAAGAAAGTAGAATTTTTTGAAAAGTGTTTTTAAAAAATTGGAAATAAACATGGTGAATCCCATTTAATCTAGTTCGCCTAAACAAACATGACATGAGTTATTATTTGTCTCCTAACTAGTTAATAAAGGTGACATCATGACATGTTGTGTTACATGATTGATTTGGAGCATCACATAGACAATAGTGATGTTGTGTTATGAGATTATTGAATAATTATACCTCAAGTTTCATCTTTTGTCTTGTTTGAAGTTCTGTAATGTGATTATTGAAGCATTATTGATAAAAATAAACATTAAAAATTAAAAAAATAAAAATAAAAAAGAAGAAGAAAGAAAACGCTTGAACAGATTTGTACAATCGCTGTATATTGTTGCCTGGTTAATTAATCTGGTAACTAATTAGAGATTGTTTGGGAGTTGCGTCCAATCAAAGGCAGCTAGAAAGCCAATGATTGGGCTATATATATTGCTTTAACAATTTAACCGAAAAAAAAAAAAAAAAGAGTTGGTAAAATATATTTAAACAGACTCGGAAGGTGTAAGAATAAGATGCTTTTGCTGGAACGGCTGATTGCTATATATATATATATTATTATAATTTTTTAATTTAATATCTTATTCATTAGGACTTTTATGCCATGCTCATCTTATTTATATATGTGTATATAATTTAAAAAAAAAAAAAACACTTCATTAGTCATTGAACTGGCTAGACTCTGCTGGACAAGGAGTACCATCATACAATATAATTATATGTATTGAGAGAGAGAGAGAGAGAGAGAGAGAGAGAGAGAGAGAATTGATGGGGGTGAAGCTTGAATTGCAGCGATTATAACATTACTTGGATGCTAATGCATCGACGGTCTGATCAAAGCTAGTGCTATGATCTTTCTGCTTTGGAACAGATCATAGGCTCTGTTGCTATTATAGCTAGAAATTAACACACCTTTTGTATTGATAGGAAATATTTTTCTACCAAATATTTTTGGGTAAATTACATTGACACCTTTTGAGGTTTGGTTCAATTACTACCCACTCTTTGACGTTTTGGAAATTACATTCTCACTCCTGTGGTTAATAGTTTCATTTCACAAACCCCTGCTTATATAAAAGGTAATAACACATAGTAGAAAAACAGATGAAATTACATTAAAAAAAAAGTAAAGGAAAGGGAAAAGAAAGAGAAAGTAAAGCAAAGTAAAAAAAGAGAGACTGCATCCGTCTAAATAATTATAATGACAGGGGAGTTAGTGTAATTTTTCAAACGTCAGGGAGTGATATGTATTAAACCCAAACATCAAGAGGTGAAAGTGTAATTTACCCAATATTTTTTTAGAAAAATATTAATGCGCACTAGTGATTGTATTAATGGTGTCCAGATGATGTGGAGGTGGTGGAGGTGGAGGTGTGGTGGCAGCAATAAGCTTTTCGTCTGAAAAAAACACTTTCCACCTAAACAAGCCACAAAAAAAAATTCAGTTGATTTTTTTTTTTTCCCCGTTGTATCAAGCTGTAGAAAATGCAGAATTTTTTTTTCTCTCAAACAAACGAAGCGTAAGTTTATTGATATTACCTATTTGACAAGTAATCAAGCTATAAGCATTCTCTTTACTCAAATCTATGCCCACCTGTTTCAATGTATTCTCAACTGCATGATGTCATAAAAATCTCAAGTAACGATCGTGTAATTGAAAAGACAAAAAGGTTCATCACCCCTCACCTTCGTCCCAAGAAGATAGCCAAACATTTCAATCCATCATTTCTATCTACCAAATTCAAGTAACGAAAATCCCTCTTAGTAGGTTTTATTTTTTACAGCCATATATAATCATATTATTGAAAACAGTATATCATCAACGATTTGCAGTTGATTTACAACGAACTCGCACTTGTCAAATCCTACAACTTTGGTAAATTTACTATAATAATGGTAAGTACTATCAACAGAACAATTCATGCATGTATTAACATATATAAATTCAAGAAACAAACCATATTAAAAGAGGCTCATTAGAGCTAAAAAAAAAAAAGGTATGTTCTAACAACAAATTCAAGTTCACTTTTTTTCCTTTTCCAACTCTCTGTTCTCACTCTCTCTCTTTCTCTATGTCCTCTGGTTTTTCGAACCAAATCGCAGAACCAAGTAAAAGAAAACCCTATATAGAACAGCCCAACCCAGCATTATGAAAACCTTTTCCCACTTCTTAGAGTCATCCTTGTTGTAAATATGCAGCTGTGACAAGATGACGATCCCCGAGACCTCAGCTCCGAGCGGATTGTTTCCGAAACTCTTATTTGTTTGAAACTCATTCATCAAAAGCCCTTCATATGGGTATGTCATGGTTGAAATCTTGTTCATCCATTTCCAATATGTCGGTATGTCGTGACTGTTCAAAAAGTATCCACAGAACAAGAAAAACAGAGCAGTGAAAGCGATGACCGCTGCGTAACCCAAGATGTAGTTTGGAACCACTGAGCTGACAAACACGACGAACGAGTTGGTGGAAAGAAGAGACACATAGAGAACGACGAGGAAGTAGAAGAATGATCCGCGGAGCTTCAGGGCGAACCAAACAATCCCAGCGTAGACACCAGCCTGGAGAAGGAGGAAAGGGAGATAAGTGAGGAGGCCGGCAATGGTGTACGAGGATGCACGATAAGCATTGTGGGAAGTCTCACGGATGAATATAAACCGTTCTTGGATGAATGCGGGGACAGCGTCATTGGAAGAGAAGAAAAAGAGGCAGACGGTGAAGATGAAGAAACTGAGTCGGTTGGTTATGCCTTGCATGTTTTTTTTGGGGTTCATGAACATTGTGGCCATCATGAAGCCCATGACGGTAAGGACCATGAGGCGGGAAAGGAACAGCTCGGGGGTGCGGTGGATGTTTTTGAAGTTGCGGCGGATGAGGATCCAGATCTCGGTGAAGAATGAGTTACAGAATTTTGGTCCAAGGTGGTTGTGGGCAGTGGCCTGAGCAATGTTGTTGGGGGTGAGGTAGTCGTTTTCATTGACGGTGTAGTCGCTGCTGTGAGGTGTTGGAGTGCCGCCAAGGATATCGTTGGAGTTGGTGTAGTAGCCGGGTGATGAACTGCACAACAACACTATCAAATTGTTGGTTGTGATTTTGTTATACAATAAACTCAAGAAAAATTTAGGATGTTCTGTTTTTTATGGAGCTACAATATAGATACAATCTACAATGCTGTTGAATGAATGGGAAGATTTACCTCATTGAGATCTCAGATCTGTGATGATCACTTGACCTCTGCCGAGTCGGCGTGAACCTCAGTGACTGCATAACCCCACTCTGACTAGCCGCACTCCATGACCTCGACGTGTTCCACGGACTCCTTACACTGTGATCAAAATCAGAATCCTGCGCACCCGCCTGCAAGTGCAGCCTCTTCCCCCCAGACATCCCCTTCTCACCACCACCACCATTACCCTCCACCCTATTCCGCCCTCCACGTTGAGCCGGAGATGGTGTTGGCACCACTGTCATCATCGACTCCTCCTCCTCATCCAACCTTGGCGGTTTCATCCCCGTCAGCGCAAACTCTGCCAGCAGCTGAACCCCGTGCTCAGTCTGATCATACTCTTGAATGATATCAATGAGGAACTCTATCGAGTTCTCGCCTTTCGGGACTTTTTTCCCCATTCGGCCAAGGTGGAGAGCCACGTCTTTAGGGGATCCCTGGTACATGAGCATTCCTCGAGCGAGGATAATGAGATGGTCCAGGAGGAGCTGGATTCTGGAGGAAGGTTGGTGGATTGTGAGGATCACGGTGCTGCCAGAGCGAGCAATGTCATGGACTTTTTCGATGACGCTGTGAGCACTGGTGGAGTCGAGCCCGGATGTGGGCTCGTCGAGGAAGAGGAGGGAGGGGCCATGGATGATGCCGATGCCGATTGAGACTCTACGACGCTCGCCGCCGGAGACTCCCCGAGTGCCTTCGTCGCCGATGTAAGTGTTTCTAGTCGACTGCAAAAGAAAACAATACGTAACAATGTCAATTTCAAGCAATATTTTTAGTTTAAGAAGAATGACTTGGTAATTCCAATAGAGGATCTTGAAAATCCACGTAGTACGTTAATTCCTAAGATATTTTAGGCTTGGTTTCATTGTTCCAGTCAATTTCAGGGATGCTTCCTAAGTTGTTCTTTTGTTTTTTGTTTCTTGGTTTTTTATGTATTCCGTTCGGGAGAAAAAAAAGAAAAAAAGAAAAAAAAAAAGTTTGAACCGTTTCAAAGAGGAACAGAGATTAATCCACTGCCTTACCTGCGACATTCAATTTTTGGATAAATTACACTCACCTCCTCTAAGACTTGAAGAAAATATAATTTAACTCCACGTTTTTGACATAATTACACTAGATTTTAACAATAATAAGTTATTTTTTATCAATAATTTATTAATTGTATGAGTTAAAAAATAATATTGTCATATATTTTTAAGTAAAATCTATATTTATTTTTGTGTTCATTTCAATGTTTACTCACTATATGCATTAGTTTTAATCATTTGAATCGTACCAAAATGGAGGTTAATATAACTATATCAAAAGTGTAAAATTAATTGTATTTTTTTCTAAATCTTAAGAAGTAAGTGTAATTTACCTGAATTTTTTTTACCCAATTGGTAAAAAAAGGGGATATGGGAAGTGAGCCACCTCATCCACCATGTCAACCTTTTTGGGGTTTGGTTGATTTGGTCATTGAAGGCATACAGTTTAATTCGAGGTCTAAAAATGATCAACTCAACCAGGTCGGATGATGATTATCGAGTTATCTCGAGTGAACTTGAGATCTAAGCTTATATATATATATAATTCTACATACATTTTCATATAATTACTTGTGACCTAAGTATTATCATAAATTTTGCTACACAATATGTGGCGATTTTTCATTTCTAAAATTTGTAATATAAAGTCAAACCATGATTGCAATCCAATCCAATCCAATCCAATCCAAATTCGATTTTGAAGAACCATCAGTTTAGTTCAGAGTCTACAAACTTAGAACTAACAACCACAAATTCTAATTTAGCTCTAACCTGAGTTTACCTAAACGGAAAGCTAAAAAGTCATTCAAATGCAGTACACATTAAAATGAGTAACACAAGTGAAATAAAGAGTAGAATTAGTTGATCATGAATTACCGATAAGCCAAGCTGCTCGATGAGCTTCTCAACCCGCAGCTGCTTCTCCTCCCTTGATATCGGCCCCAGCCTAAAATCCGCAGCAAACATAAACGTCTCATAAACCGTAAGCATTGGAAACAACCGATCATCCTGCATAATATACGCCGAAGTCCTTTTAATCAAGCTCGGGCTCATATCCACCCCATCCAAAGCCACCTTCCCTTTCAAACTCCCACTTGCAATCCTCCCGGCCAGACCATCCAAAAGTGTCGACTTCCCAGCCCCACTTGGCCCCATCACCGCCGTGATAGACCCTTTCGGCGCATACCCGGTAATCCTATGCAACAAATCCACTTCTTGCTTCACCAAATTCCCTCCAACATCCTTCTTCTTTAGCACAGTGTAAGTCAAGCTAGTGAATTCAAGTCCTCCAGTGAAATTCATCGGCTTCACCACATCGATCACCGCATCGCTGCCGCGGCCCCGGTGGCCATTCACATAACCCATTTGTGTCAATTTATCTGTGATGAGAGAGAGAGAGAGAGAGAGAGAGAGAGAGAGAGAGAGAGAGATTTTATGTAATTTTTTTGTTTGAGGTATCCCAAATGGTGGTGGTGGGTGTGTTGGAGGGGAGTTAAAAGGAGAAGGGGAGGAGTGAGAAAAAGGAGTTTTTGTAACAGCTGGGGGAAGGGGGGATGAGAGAGAGAGAGAGACAGAGAGGAGGTGGTTCCAAAGTTTGCATATGGGCTGTCTTTACATTGAACAATCCGTTTTGAGACGTTTTGATCGAAAATAAGAAAGTGGCTTCTTGTTTTCTTCATCGAATCTTTTCAACTTTTAGTCTTGGTTGCCAATAAATGTCAATTTCTTTTCATGTGTTTTTCTCGTCCATGCAAATCATACAACCTTTCGGTACAAGCGTGTTAAACATATACACTCATGTTACACATTTTTATAGTAATATTATATATATATTTTTTATAGAGTTATGACAATTTATAATTCGAAAGTAAAGTTATACATTTTGTGACAATGATATATATATTTTTTTTACTGAAATGTATTTTAACTATAAAATGTGTAATATTATCATAAAATACGTACCATTATTATGCGTAACTTTTTTTCTGAACAATAATTTGTTTAACTCTAACAGAAAAATACATAAACCATCAAATTTAACCCTTTTTCCATCAAATTTAAATTTGATGAGAAAGTGCACAAAAAATCATCTTTTATCTATTTATCAAATAAAGCATTGGAGATGATTTTTTTTCATCAAATTTGATGAAAAGAGAAATCTGGGATAAGATGAGATTTTTTAAAAAGATTTTGAAAAAAATTTGATGAAATGGTTGGGCTATTTTATATCAAATCAAGCTTTTTACTCAAATTTAGAATCAAATTAGATGAAGAGTAGGAGATGATCTAAGAAAGCAAAACATGTAAGAGAAAGATATGAGTGAGATTTTATTTTATTTGTTTGTATTTTAGGGGTAAATTTGGTGTTATAAACATTTTACAATCAATCAATTTATTTTTTTTTTACAAAATCTCATCATTTTTTGTGAAAAATGAAATAACTTTGGTAAGAGATTTTTCTTCATAATCATTTTTCACTTAACTTGTAGACCAAATATGATAAAATGAGAATTTTTTTTTTAAGATCTCTAATATTAAGATTTTATAAGATAAAATATATATAATATTTTCATAGTAGTTGGGATAGCTTAATATTTTCACAGAGAAAATTCGACTCAGAGAAATTTGTGTCCGACTCAGAGAAATTTCAGCCTGACTCAGAGAAATTTCACCCCTAACACAGAGAAATTTCTCTTCTGATTTCATAAGAAATTTTGAAATTTCTCTGATATGATCACAGAGAAATTTCTCTATCTCTGATATGATCATAGAGAAATTTCATTAAGAAATTTTAGCTAATAAAACAATATCTTGAATCTCTCTTATTACACAAAGTTGAAGAAAAATGTTTTACTAATTTTTTCTAAAATATTCTCTTCATTATTTGTTGTAGTGCTATGTCGTAAAATTAGATTTTTATTTCTGGGTAATTTTTTGTTTTCTTGTGCGGTAATACATTTCAATGCCATAGTTTTGTATTGCTTGATGTGTGATTCTGTACTTCTCGTTACACTAATTATATATCATTTGATAACGCCCTAAAGCATTAGGATTGGTTCTTTCTGTATTAAAAAAATGATTGTTTTATTACTTTACTGTTGGCTGTATAATTTGTAAAAATCAATCACAATTCAACACGTAGCATGAAGAGGTCATTTAAGGAGTTAATACAGGTTGCCAACCATAGTCAGACACGTGTCAGCTCATATTGATAATAATGGATCTGCGTAGCATTGGAACAATTGAGGGATATCAAGTGATGTGGCCTAACGGTTACTCACAAAGTTCAAATTTAAAATCAGAAGGGAAGCCTAACTGCAAAGATGGCGTAATGGGACTGACTGTGAGAGAACATGTTCAGCAATTATGGGAGGACATTTCGACGGTTAGAAGTCTACTTCGACAGTTATCATTGAGAATTATAAATAGCAGAGAAGGCCCTAGAATGAAGTATCCAGACTCAGATAAAAAAACCAATTTTATTTACTTTGTTTTCCCTTCCAGTTTTTACAATTCTTTACATTTCTGTACTTCAAATTCCTGTATTGCACTTCATTCATAGAAGTAGTTTCAAATAGCTTGTTGCTGTAAACCTCTACGAGACTGGGTCAGATCATTGTAAGTTTTTCATTTTACTTAATGAAATTCTGAAATTATTCTTCACTTAATTGTTGTTTACTAAATTCTCCTAAACAAGCCATTAGTAAAAGTCCTCTTCATTGAGGCTGAGAGAACTAAAACACAATCGTCTGATAATTGGTTGACAATTAATTTTCTGTAAGGACTGATTGATCCTTGCTGGCACGCTTAAAATTACAAAATTAACCGTCGAAAGCCAAAAAAGCCAATATATATTTTTGGCATGCCCAGTGGGACTAATTGAAATGGCTAGACATAGGAGACAATGAGAAAATGAACGCCTGGAAGAAGGTATGGAATGAGAGGTAGAAGTACCCGATCCAGAGGATAATGTAATAACACATCCTATGGAAGCACCTATCTCATCAGAACCTATGGTCAAACAGACTAGTAATTCAGAACATGCACCACATGTTCAAAATATTGGACGAGGCCATGGAATTGGATCATCCACTGTTCCATCTACTCAGCCAATGAATCCATGGAGAGGCCTGGTAGATGCCATGTGACAACAGTTAATGAACACAATGGAAAGATTGGCAATATCCTTTATGGATCAGATGAATTCCCATCAACCAACTAACACAAGGCATATGGAGGAAAATTCAAATGTTCCTCAGCAAAGATTGGTTAGAGATAAACAGCCTATGCAAAGTAAGGGATATACTAATGGTCAGATTAGTAATCAAAATTATGAAAGACCATCACCTATACCTCAGTCATGGTATGAGCCTCTTTCGAGGCCTATGGTAAATCAAAATGCCTCATTACCTAATATCGAAGCCATACAAATTGGTGGATCTGAGCTAACACAAGAAAATGACATGAGATTGTTTCCAAATCCCATGTTCGAAGCCATACTTGGCACAAGGGGGTTCACTAATCTTCTGTTCGAATTCATACACGGGGGATTGGAAGGGTTTCCTGCGGCAGAGAAAGAAACAACACCTGTTTCTCCTATTGTAGCCTCTTTCGCAGGTCCTTTCACAAGACAGGCTCAGAGAGGTTAACCATACCCTCAACAGCAGCCAGTCCCAAATATACCTCCCTATGGACCAAGAGGATCTCAAGCACAAGGGTTTCCACTAAATCCTGTGTTTGTTCCTCCAGTGGTAGTCCAACAAGCACACAATGTGGTTCTTAGGGACCAAATCGCTGATATTGTCAGAGAAATGTGTGGACCTATGGCTCGGGGGGTTCAAACTCTTGTGTATAGGAAGCCATACCTAGAATGGGTGGATAGGTTGCATAAATACCCAAAGGGGTTTAGAATACCAGACTTTGTTCTTTTTTATAGGAATGGAAACCAGTCAACAGTAGAACACATTGCTAGGTTCGCAGCCCAATGTGGTGAATTTACCAATAATGAGTACATGAAGTTAAGACTTTTTTCAAATTCTCTAACTGGGGCAGCTTTTGTATGCTATATTAACCTTACACCTGGTAACAAATGGAGGAGGCATATCATGCCCAATTCTTCCAAACAGGGCCAGAAGTTTTCATGGCAGTCTTGGCAAGGTTGAGTCAAAGGCCTGATGAGAAAGCTGTTCAATTTATTGCCAGATTCAAAAGAGCATGAAACAAGTGTAGGGTCATTCTACTAAGCCTGAATTTGTGAGATTAGCTCAAAATGGTTTAGAGTTTAGGCTTCGAAAGAAGTTTGACTCAACTGAGTTTCGAGACTTAGTGGAATTAACTTATAAGGTGTCTAGATATGAATCATTACTTGAGGAAGAACAAGATCGAAGTAATGTATTATACAAGACCTATTATAGGGACCTTAATTACGAGATTGATGCAGCAGAGATCGTAGGGAAATAGCCTATAACCTGTGAGACATTAATTCATAAGGACACTACAATAGACCAACAGTTTAAAAAGAAAGATCTTAATAGGAAATACTCTTTTGATTTATCAAAGGCAGATGACATTTTTGATAATTTGTTTGCAGCAAATTTCCTAAAGTTACCAAACGGAGTTAAAATTCCTTCTCCAGAAGAACTTAAAGGGAAAATGTATTGTAAATGGCACAATTCTTGATCTCATTCAACTAAAAACTGTATTATTTTTTGGGACAGGATCCAAGAACAGATTCGAAAAGGGAGTTTAAAGTTCCCAGGCAAAGCAGAGAAAGCTATGGGGATTGACTTTAACCCATTCCCAAAGATTGGGGAAGCTACAACCAATGTTGGTGTACCTGACTTCCAAAATCTATCCTTGAAGAAATTGTAGGAGGTTAATGTGCCGATGCATGTTGCCAGCCAAACTACTTCCAAAAAAAATATCAGAAGTTCACCAGTAGATGGACAGAGCTTTTCGAACCAAAAGGAGGACTCTAGTGATGAGGCACTGGATGATGACCCTTTAGAGGCAGCTGTCATGCAAAGGATGTGTCCCAGATGTAGGTTAAGTTACAAATGGTTAAAAGGTCTCCCAATTGATGGAAAACAGTATTACAAGGATGTGTAGAGACGCCCTAAACCAACCAGTACCTACAACAAGAGGCCATACCCAACTGGTCCCAGACAACAGTCATCTTTGGTTGGACCATCAGCCGCTAGGGTACATCCCAAGGATAGGAGACCTCTGCATGAGTTCAGACCACCCAACTACTACAGAATGAAAGACAATTATCCTGAGAGGAGGCCTGAAGTGGGCTCAAGTTATGGAATTAGAGCCAAAGATTGGCCTCCAAGATTAGCCTCAAACAAGATGCAAGGTAACCAACCTGACAGAAGGCCTAAATTAGGCTTAAGACAGGGGATCAGGGCCAAGCAGTGGCCTCCATAGGCAGCTTCGAAGCTGGCCTCGAAAATAGAAAGAGCTAGTTCTGCAACTGAACTAGTGAGTTCATGGGTACTTGGGGTTCCAGATTGGTTTGTCATGCAGAATAAGCCTAAGGAAATGCCTGCCCAGAGGAGTATTTTTGGGGACCAGGGTAGAATGATTAAACCTCCCTTGGTGGCTCAAAATAATTGGGTATTACTCAAACACCAAAAAACAAAGAAACTAGATATGGTTTCTGTAATCTCCAGATCTCAAAGGAGAAAGATCCAGCGGAGGTATACTTAGTACCAGAAGGATTTGAAGGAAAGTGAGGAAAGTTCTTCATTGGCCTAGTCAAAAGGCCAGACAGAAGGAAAAGAAAGTCCAAAATTGGCCCCTCAGAACAAAAGAGTTGTCAACAGGGAGCAGTTGGCTAAGGTTCACACTGAATTGAAAGCCAAGGAAAGATCCACCTTAGCAGGTCTTGAAAAGGCCTTGATGGAAAGCGACACTGAAACAGAAAGAGAAGTAGAACATTCAAAGGAAGTCACTAGTACTGAAGTACCAGAGTGCAGCATGGAAGATGCTTCCAAAGTAACTGAGCAAGTTAATTTGGAAAAGCAACAAGTGCAGCCACCAGTTCAGTTTGACTCATTCCCTCCAATATCAGTAAACATGGTACATATAATGCCACAAGAGTTCCAGGCTGGAGATGGAAACCAAGAAGGTCAGAAGATTGACCCTATTCTAGTTTCTAGCGAAGATTCACAGGTTAGTATGGTTCAAGATAAGTCTGAAGTGGCCACGCTAATGGAAACTGAAGATGAGAGTGAGGAAGTGAGTATTAATCTCTCATATCCTTTTGAGTATCCTACAACATCTATGACACAGCATGTTAAGCCCTTGTATATCAAGGCTTTTTTCGATGGGATACAAATGAACAGGGTGTTGGTGGATAATGGGCCAGCAGTGAACCTGTTTCCGAAGTCCTTTTTGAAGAAACTGGGAAAAAAAAACCCCCAGATTAATCCCAACCAGCACAACCATTGCTAGCTTCGCTGGGGATAAGCAAATGGCTTAGGGTATCTTGCCCATCAACCTGAGTGTGGGAATTAGAGATTGCACGACGACATTCTTTGTTATAGATAGTAATGCCAAGTATAATGCTTTACTTGGCATTGATTGGATACACACCAACAAATGTGTGCCTTCCTATCTACAGCAGAAGATAATGATGGCCTTATGCAATGGAGAGACAGAGGAGATCAACGCAGACCCTCAACCTTTTATCGCTTGTGCTGACTTTGAAAAGGCCAAGTTGTATATTGAGAGAGTGACACCACTCAGTATATTGAGAAAACCTGATGGTTCAACCGAAGTGACGGCTGATGAAGAAGTAGCACACCTGAAACACTTAGTGCAGGAGAGTGCTGATGGAGAATTTGTCATCAAAGATGATAATGATGCGTGGTTGAAGGCAAGAGGATGAAACCCAAGAAACCAGACCCTTAGCTTTGGTTAAGTTTTCGATATTGGACGTAAAGTCAATAGTTTAGAAGGTTTAGAAACAAGAAAGAGAAGCCATGGTGATTGGCTATAATCAAGAACAACAAAAGGCTAGGCCTTTGATTCTTGATAAGTACTGTGCATTAGACATAGAAACAAAAGTCTAGGAAATACAGGAGGAAGAAGCCTTATGGACAGACTTTGTCTATGAGGAAAAAGGCAAAGATGTTGAACCAAAGAAAGTAGGAGCAGAACAAAACCAAGAAGTTACTTCGAAGGCAGAAGAAATCAAAAGAGAAGCATTGGTGAGTGCTCAAGTATAAGACCCCTTGGAAGAAGTTAATTTAAGGGGAAGTTCTGCGCAACAACCCATTTATATCAGTGCTTGGTTAAGTCATTGTGATAGAAACCAGTTATTGGTTGTCTTAAAACAATATAAGGATTGCTTTGTTTGGTCTTATAATGAGCTGCCTGGACTGGACAGATCATTAGTGGAACATAGGCTCCCTATGAAGCCTAATTTCAAGCCATACAAGCAAAAACCAAGAAGAATGAGTCCTGAGGTGGTTCAGAAGGTCAATGAAGAAATTTTTAGGCTCCTTAAGGCAGGCTTTATTAGAACAACTAGATATATTAAATGGCTATCTAATATTGTGCTTGTAGTTAAAAAGAATGGTAAAATGAGGGTATGTATCGATTTTAGAAACTTGAACTTAGCAACTCCAAAAGATGAGTACCCCATGCCTATAATAGACTTATTGGTGGAGAGTTCAGCAAGGCACAAGATTTTGTTTATGATGGATGGGCATTCCGGTTACAACCAAATTTGCATTGCAGATGAGGATGTCCATAAGATAGCATTCAGATGTCCACGGAACATTGGCACCTTTGAATGGGTCAAAATGTCATTTGGTCTGAAGAATGCTGGGGCTACATATTAAAGGGCAATGAGCATTATCTTTCATGATCTCATTGGAGGATATTTAGAGTGTTACATTAATGACATTGTAGTAAAATCCTAGTCCATGGAGGAACACTTGATTCATTTGGAAGCAGCTTTCGAAAGAATGAGAAAGTTCAAGTTGAAGCTTAATCCTCTCAAATGTGCTTTTGGTGTATCAGCTGGAAACTTCTTGGGCCATGTAGTACACAAAAAGGGAATACAGATTGATCAGAATAAAGCCAAAGCCATCATTGAGGCCAAGCCTCCATCAAGTAAGAAAGAAGTACAAAAGTTCCTTGGTCAGGTTAATTTTCTTCGAAGATTTATTTCTAACACTGCAGGAAAAACTAAAGTATTTTCTTCTTTATTAAAGCTGAAAGATGAGGAGGAGTTTGTGTGGACAACAGA
This sequence comes from Camellia japonica, assembly GCA_030407325.1. Classification (NCBI taxonomy): domain Eukaryota; kingdom Viridiplantae; phylum Streptophyta; class Magnoliopsida; order Ericales; family Theaceae; genus Camellia; species Camellia japonica. The sequence continues at coordinate 18,886,249 of JAPPVO010000059.1, read as the reverse complement.
GCATCAAATTGCTTTCGAAGGAATTAAAGCCTACTTGGCCAAGCCTCCAGTGCTGATGCCACCAAAGAGTGATAAGCCCTTGAAATTGTACATTGCTACAGTAGAAGATTCATTGGGAGTTTTCTTAGCCCAGGGCAATGAAGAAGGCAAGGAGTAAGCAGTTTATTACCTTAGTAGGTTTTTAAATTCTTGTGAATGTAAATATTCAGCTGTAGAAAAGCTGTGCCTTACATTGTATTTTGCTGCAATGAAATTAAGATACTATCTTTTGCCTATAGTTGTCTTGGTAATTGTAACCACAGATTTGGTTAAGTATATGTTAACTAGACCTATGTTGGGAGGAAGAATTGGCAAATGGATACTAGCCTTATCAGAATTTTATCTAGAATATGTCCCCCAAAAGGTAGTAAAAGGACAAGTTTTAGCTAATTTCTTGGCAGATCATCTATGTCAGACAGAAAGCCAAGAGATAATAGACCTTGGTATGGTTAATATTGAGCCATGACAAATGTGGTTTAATGGCTCAAAAGCCAATGGTTTGACTGGAATTGGTGTGGTGATTAAGTCACCATAGGGGGTAGAAACCATACATGGTTTCAGAGTTGATGAAATTACTTGTTCCAATAATCAAGCTGAATATGAAGCTTTAATAATGGGACTGGAAATGCTTATTGGATTACAAGCTTATGCAATTGATGTATTTGGAGATTCTCAATTGGTGGTCAACCAAGTGAAAGAAATTTTTAAATGTCAAAGTGCAAGCATGTTGCCATACTATGTTGTTGCATTACATTTGCTTTCTCAGTTTCAGATAGTAAATGTGACTTATATCCCAAGGTTCATGAATAATAAAGCCAATGATGTAGCTTAGAAAGTTTCAAATTTTAGAAGAAGGGATGACACTCAAATGAACATAAATCAAGCAACATATCAAAAATTAATACCACCTTTAGCTAAAAGGAATGTGGTGTTAGAAGTCAATCATAATGACTTACAAGATCAAGATTGGAGGCATCCAATAATGCAGTACCTAACTGGCTCATCTTCGAAAGCCAGTAGAAAGATCAAATTACAATCTATGTAATATATAGTGTATGGTAATGCTCTTTACAAAAAAGGAGCAGATGGGTTGTTACTGGAATGTCTAGGGCCAAAGGAGGCATTGACAGCCATGGCTGAAATTCATGAAGGCATCTGTGGTGCTCATTAGCCTGGTGTGAAGATGAAATGGCTGTTTCGAAGGCATTTTTACTATTGGCCCACCATCCTTAAAGATTGTATAGAATATGCTAGAGGTTGCCAGGCATGCCAAAAGCATGACATGATAAGACATGTACCAATAACTGATTTGCATGCAATTGTGAAACTTTGGCCATTTAGAGGTTGGGCTATGGATATGATAGGGAAAATGCATCCACCCTCTTCGAAGCACTATTGTTTCATCTTAGTAGCCACAGACTACTTCACTAAATGGGTCGAAGCTAAACTATATAAGGTTGTAGACCAAACTGAAATGATTGGATTTATTAAAGATCTGATTCACATGTTTGGCATCCCACAGACCATAACTGTGGATAATGGGACTGTGTTTGATGGAAAGATGGTAAAGTCTTTCATGGCAGACTTTGGAATTAGCATTGTTAATTCTACCCCTTATTATGCACAAGCAAATGGTCAGACAAAATCATCCAATAAGTCTTTGAAAAAAGGAATACAGAGAGTTGTGGAAGACAATTCTAGGGATTGGCATAACTTGCTGTTGGATGTGTTGTGGGCTTATAGGACTTCTCCAAGGTTAAGTACATGAGTTACTCCTTATGTTTTAGTATATGGGCATGATGCAGTGTTACTTGTAAAGATTAACATTAAGTCCTTAAGGACGAGATGCCTGGACCAGTTAGCTCTTGAGCAGTACCATCAAAGCATGTTCTTGGAATTATAAAATATGGATGAAGCTGGAATTTTGGCATTAAATAGCATTCTCTTTCAAAAGAAGAAAACAACCAAAAACTATAATAAGAAAGTCAAGCACATTAGCTTTGATGAAGGTGATTTGGTATGGAAGACAATACTCCTAATAGGAATTAAAAGCCATAAATTTGGCAAATGGACCATATCAAGTTCATAGAGTCTTGCTTGGGGGAGCACACCATTTGAGGAATTTGAATGGGTATGTACACCCTAAGAAAATTAATGGCAGATACTTGAAACCTTTTTATCCAACTATATGGGAAACACAAGGAGTGTAGAAAATGCTAAAACAGAGAAGTATGAAAACATTCAAATAGTAAATAAAGATTCCATTTTATAAGGAGTTAAGTACATGCAGCCATAGATTGGCCCAAAAGTCAGTACAATATTTCAGTTGTTCCTTTACAATTGATTCTCTACTCCTAAGGGATGGGAACAACTGAATGGCTGTAGCCATGTCTTACTTTCGATCAGCCAGCCCTTGGTTGGTGATTTGCAGTTTTGTAGCAGTTCGATCCAAAGCCAAGTTAACTGTTGATAACTCTTCCTCTAATTGAGTTTTCTTCTCCAAAAGCTGGGTTCGAAATTGAGAAGCAGAAGAATGTTGTCCTTTCAATTCGGACACCTCAGCATGTATATGAGAAATAAATTCCTTGTCTTGTGATAGCTTCTCCTCTGCAGCTATGACAATATGGCAAATGTTGACATAAAAATCTATGGTAGTTGCTGCTTGGGACAAATGACTTGAAATAGCCATGTTGGATTACTCAAGGATCTTGCAGTACTGGAGGAAACCATTCTTGATAATAGGTCTTTGCAAGGCTTCGAATGGAATCCTTAAAAATGATGTTTGTAATTCCAAATAGGTGTCCAAGTCTAGTGAAAATAAAGAAGCCCTACTGGTGGTGGAAGAGCTCTCAAAAATTTTCAAGAAAGAGTCAGCCATAACCAATGGCTCAACTTCATTACTGGCTGATGGAATGGTAGAAGGTATGCCAAAAAGGCTAGCCAGCCTAGCTTCGAAAATGTCCATCTCTTCCACTGACATTGGTGGCGCAGAAAGGGCTCTAGTGGAAGGAAGAGATGGCTGCATAGGGATAAGGGAGGAGGATAAAGTGTCCCTAGCAGTTTCCATAGTCCTGGCCACCAATAAGTCAAGAAAAGAAGGACTGGAGGTGGATAGTGATGGTGGACAAAGAATTGGTGAGCTACTAGTATCTTCTCTAGAAGTATCAGCTATCACTGAAGATGAAGTGATAATTGGGATCTCTTCAGGTGGGGAAGGAGCAGCCAGGATTGTAAGAAGAGCAAATTGGGCTGAGGTAAAGGTTAGATGAGGAAGATATGGAGTTAAGCCAAAGGATAAGGATATAGGAATACCCTGCCTCAAAAAAGGTATGGAGAATGTAGAGCAGGGGAGTGGAAATATTGTTTGGATGGGCTCTACATTTAAGGGCATGTTAGGGTTGACCTTTTCTTCCTTTTTGAGGCTGCCTCTAATGGTTTTTTAACCTCAGATAAGATTGAGGAAACCTTTGTCGAAGGAGAAGGTGGAATAACTGTTGCTGTAAATTAGAAAGTAAGAAGCAATGGTAAGTTTTATTACTAAAACTTTGGGAAAAAGAATTATCAAAACAAAAACAAAAATTGAAGGAAATTACCAGCCTCAAAAGTAGTGGTGATGGTTGGAGAACTGCGAAGAGCATATTGTTCAGCAGTTTGTCGTCTCCTTGCAGTTTCTTTTTGAAGTTCATCCGCAACACCCTTTGAAAAACCACCAATTCTTTGGATTACTCTTTCTCGACTGCCTTGGCAGCCACTTAATGAGTAGGGTCATCATTGAAATCCAAGGGGGAGATTGTTATTTTTTTCTTCCTCTCAAGTGGTGGTTCTTCAGATATTTCCTCCTTTTCAGGACTAAGCACAAGTTTTCCCTTCTTTTGCTATTGTTGTTTGTCCTTAAGAATGTTTAGGGCTTGAGTCATTTGAGGAGAATCTACTTGTGAAGCTCCTGCATGAAAAAGAAAGCCATAAATAAAGGAGTTAAGCATTATAAAGAGAAGAGAAAAGAAAGATAAGGAATGCATACATTTCTTTGAAGCAGCCCTAGTAACTCTAGGAGAAGGAGGAGAGGCAGAATGAGCTCTCTTTGTGTCAGCAGGAGCAGAAACTGGGATGGCAGGAGCTGTACAATGAGTGATGAGCCTAGTCCCCTTAGGCTGGGTCTGAGAAGGCAAGTCCAGCCCTACTAGCAGGTCTTTGGGAGGTATTGCCAGGAGCACCTCCATATTTGCTGACCACCAGTTCTGATACCTCTTTAGTGCAGTGCGTTGTGGGATGAAGGGAATGAACTGAAATTCGATTAAGTCCTGAATGAGTTTGGAGGTTGCCTCATCGAGCTTGGGTCTTTGTACCTTTAGCTCTCTGGTGGTAAGATTGGGGTTGGGTTGACTGCAGAGAGGAATAGGAATCCCTTGGGTAAGCCCAAATTGCTTAGCAAATTGAGCAGGGCAGTAGGCTTCTGTTATGCACTTGTAAGCTCTAGGATTTAAAGTGCCAATAAAAAGCTCTCTGGGAGTCAAAATAGAAGCCCACATATCCTTGTGCTGAGGCTGGGAACAGTTTCTATCAGCCAAGAAAGTCCTCAACCAGGCTGGGCCAATATTGGCTTCAAAGGGACAGAAGAATGTGTGAGAAGAAGGGAAAGCTGGGAGTTGATGAAAGAAAGTAAAACAGAAGGCAAAAGTGGAAGGATAAAGTGAAACTTCGGCATATTTTATTCCATAAGAGGTAGGGTTTGATAGAAAAAATCTCAAACACCTAGAATGTAAAGTAGTAAAATAAGCAAACAGCCAAAGCTGTAATATCCAGAGTGGCCCCCCTTGATTAGGATCTAAAGGTTTTTCACAAAATTGGGAGCATGCTCTATATACATGGCCCAGAACATATGGAGCTAAGACTATTTTCTTCTCCAAAGCCAGAGCCTTAGCAAGGGGAGCAAACTCAGGCATAATCCTCTGAGAAGAGGTACAAAACAAGAATTTACAAAGCCAATACAAAAGAAATAAGAAGAACTCTCTGTCTGTTACAGGGCCTTCCTTTGGATTTTCAGACTGTGCAAAATCACTGAAGGATGAGTTCAAATGAGGGATGGAAAAAGGGCACATTAAGATCGGGATATTCAGGACCAAAAGGAGTGCTAATGGGGGATAAACCTAGAAGATGACATATATCCAGAATAGTAGGGGCCATCATATCGCATCGAAATTAGAAAAAATTAAAAGAAGAATTCCAAAAATGTAATGCAGCAGGTATAAGGAAAGGGTCTTCAGGAATAGAAAACCTGGCTAGTTAAAGGGCGTCAAGGAGGCAGAGTTCCTGAAGGTCAAGTGTCCTAGCAGGGACAACTCGATCATACCATTCTTACCATTCAGGTCTCATTGTAGGCCAGCAGCGGTGAGGTCGGTTCAACCTCTAGCTTCCCCAGTCAAGTGGCCCTTCGTAGAGTAAGTAATGATCCTCCAAATGAGGATATTAGGCAGGGAGCTGAGCGGGGGCCTCCCTGAAAATGGGTCCAAGTACATACTCTCCCTGAGCATGACGGCGAGGAATAAGAATGTGCCCATCAACAGTACACCGTTCACTAACTTTGTACTTTTCACATCCTTCATTGATGAGTCTCCTTAAAGCTACAAAGGGACTCACACGCTCAACGGTTTGCATTTTCAGAGAAACCATTATTGAAGGGGTGAAAAAGGAAGATAAGAAAAAAACGAAAGTTGCAGACAAGTTCAAAAGGAGAGAGAAAGGAATTTTGGGGCAAGTAGATAGGTGGAATACGAAGGAAAGGGGTTTTTAAACCTTTCTGTCCAAAAGTTACCCGAACAAGTTGAGTGGGTCAGGTGGATCCGAAATCATTATTTTATGATTTGGATCCTTGTGAAATTAAAACCCTTATTTTAAAATATGGAGGGTCCCAAATTTAAAATGAAGAAAAGTTTCTGGAGGGAAACGTATGTCGAATATCCAGATTGGCTTCGAAAAGCAATTATTTGGCTTCGAAATTAAGATTTGGCTTTAAAGCCAGACGTCCAACATCCTGCAAGGGCTTCGAAAGCAGGCAGTTGACTTTGAAGCACGTTTTATACCTAAGAGTACAAGAATGCTCAGGTTTTTGTTTGTTTTAAAGGGATTAAAGATTTGCTTTTAGGTTTCTTGTTGAAAATAAAATCCTTCGAAGTAGACTTTGAAATACTTTGCAGGTAGAATTTGTTTGTTTTAGACCTCGAAGTTGTAAAAAATCAATATTTGGTCAAGCAGTGAAAGAACCCAAAAGGACTCACTCTTTAAGATTAAAGCAGTATAATCCCTAAGGGAAGTTTCCATACTTCGAAACACGTAGATTGTTTTTTCGAAGCAAAGATAGTTAATTGGAAGCTGTTGATTGTGTTAACCATATGATTGGAATGAGAAGATCTAAGACAAAAATTGTCAATTATACTCCATACGTTGGAGATATTCAAATCAAGTTTCAAGTATTCCATTGGAAATGTTCAAATCAGGTTTCGAAGGACAAATTTGGTAAATTCGAAGCTTTGATTTTGTTTGATTTGGGTGAATAGAATGGTCACAAGTATGCAATTGGAATATAAAACCAGATCATACCGAATAAAGAAAGAAAAACCTAGCTTTATTGATATGAAAATAATTACATTAGAAAGCCTTTTTGGCTACAAATTTAAACTCATAAAAATAAAGAATAGAGAGAATAACAAGGTCATGAAATTTTCTCCAACAGTGGTAAATGAATTTACGTTCCTTCTTTATTCTGTCCTCTGTTCTATCCAAGCTGGGTTGTTGTAATTGATGTGTTCATATTTGACGGAAAAGCTGCTCAGTTTTCATTTCGAACTCCATTTCCTTCAATCCATGTTCCATCTCATCCATATCTAGATCATCCTAGTATATAGAATCCTTATTCTTGAAGTCATTATATTCATCAATAAGATTCTCTACTTCGTATTGGGTTTGGATTTGATGGGCTAAGATTCTGTCCAAAGAATTAATGGTAGCCAAAAAAATTTGGTGCCAATGAAAAAGAAGCGGGAGTTGATCCAAAAACATCTGAAGTTCTGCTTGAGCAATGGGGTTGAGAACATGACCCCGAGTCATAATGTCACAGGCCCATCAAAAGTTCTTAAGAGAAATATCATCCCCAAGAACATTGAAGGGCAAGTGAGAAAAGGCGGTAAGCAAAAGTTGAGCTTGGTATCGCTCAAATGTAGTGAGAAGATCTGGAGGTTGGTAGAAAGGAAGAAACTGATTCTCGAAGAGAGTACGTTTTAGTTCCTCCATCCAGTGAGGATTCTGAGGAAGATGAGGCGCATGAGGGTCCATTCCAAAAGAAGAAGGGAACTGGGGGTTGTTCACATATTCAAGTCAGTCAGAAGAGCAAAATTTTGCCTTCTTGGCTAAGAATGATGGATTATATCCTTGTGCTTCCTTTGGATGAGGAGTTGCTCGCACTATCTTCGTAGGCATGAAAGATGTGTACCACGCTACAAGTAAGTTGTCTTCCAGACTGCGTCGGCAATCGATGGATACATAGAGGTAAACCACCGAGCTCCGAGAAAAAGAAGGGATAGATAGAAGATTAGCGAATTCGACGAATCGATGGTGAATTTGCTCTCTTAGTTTGGATTTATCAGGTTCTGCCCAACTTCTCCAGCCAGTAGACCTAGAGGAAGAAGGAGCAGTTGTGTCCTATGCAGAGGTTGGTGGGGTAGAGGAAGAGCAGCTGTGTCCCATACAGAAGATGGTGAGACAGAAGAAGAGTTTCCAAGATCCATTTTTGCAAATGCTTGATCCAAGGGTTCGTAATTGGCAAACTTTGGGTCTAGAGGTTCGTATGTTGCGAAAGCTTCCATAACTTGCATAAATGGAGGCGAATAGGTGTAATCAATAAATGCATTGAGATTCTTTCGAGGCCTATAATCATCTTCCATAGACTCCTTGTATGCTCGATCAATGTAAGTAATGGTTTGCTTGGCCATGAGGACTGCATCAACCTTTTCGAATGCTCAGATAGTGAAAAATGTTCAAGGCATAGAAGAGAATTTAATTTAGTACAAACATTGTGTTAATCATATTATTTAATTTTGATGATGTCTAAAATATATTATTTAATATACATATTATTTGACACAAAATATTATCTTTTTAAAATATATATTTGTTAAATATTATTTAAATAAAATATTTTCAAAAGCTTTACTATTCACTTTTTGAAAAATAGGGTTAATTACTATTCATCTTTTGACAAATCGATTAGTTATATAATTTTGATAAAAATGATTGATTGGTTGTATTATTTTGACAAATTTGATATTTATGGGTTGTCTTGTTTTGACAAAATTGATATGGAGTGGTAAAATATATTTAGTTTAAAATCTCTACAACTTGTACAATATTTTAAAGAGAGCATATATTTTCAGATCCATCATAAATATTATTTAAAGAGATTCTTCTGTGTATGCAAATATTTGATTAGAACATATATAACATTATATGCAGAATTCATCACGTGCGTGTCACGACCCAAACCCGGCCCTATGGGTTTAGCACCGTAACCGGCCAGTAATCCGTGATTACCAAAGGCCTGCTTAACAGTAATACAGTATAACAGAGTTCAGGGCCTGGCGGAAGCCAATACAGTAAATAACTAGTGTCCATTGAGCTGTGGAAATCTGTATGCCAAAAACATTTTTCATGCATTCATACAATTCAAAACAGTACGGTCTGTACAATCATACGCAAACGTTCAGTACGGGGACTTATTCCCTCGATAACAGTACAGTAAACATTCAGTCTATACAATCCGCTCGGTCAATACAAAACAGTGAGACAGTACAAAAAGGGGAAGTACTAAAACACCCCTAAGCCTTAGCATAACAGGCTCGGAACCTCGCAGAGAGGCACACAGGCTGACTTGACAAAACTGGGGACCAACCCACGCTCCTAGCTCTGGTCTGGCTGCTGAGAACCTACATATATATATATAAACAGTGAGCTAAAGCCCAGTGAATAACATAAAGCGTAAAGAGGTTTAGAATGAATGTCCTTACAGTAATGAAAACAGTTCAATTCAATCAGTATTACAGTCGTTCAGTACAATAAACAATCATATGTGGTACATCCATTAGCATAACAGTAACAGTAGGTCAAAAAGACCGAACAGTAATGATGACCAGTCATTCAGTAAACAGTATGGTTCCACAAGGGAACCGACAGAGATCTCTGTAACAGTAACAGTCAGTAACAATAGTGCTAAGGATGCCACAGTACAGTTCAGAAATAAAGGACATACATTCATTCAGTAGATAATATCAATGCAGTAAACAGTTCAGTTCAGTATTCAAAAGATAGTCATTTTGAACATATCTTTACACAATTGTTACTCACAGAGATTGGGCTAGTAGCAGCTAGAGCGCGTCCCCGAGAGCCAACCCTAAACAGTTAACAAATAGAACACACACTAAGTTTCATAGTCGGGAAGGGTGATAATTAAATCCCTAAATTTCCTCGGTGTGGTTCTATGTCTAAATCCTCATTAAGATGTCTTAAACTAGGCCTAAGAATGCCTAGAATGGAATGAGGATGCAAAGATGTGCTTAGAAAACATTTTCAGAAATTCAGTGAAACAGGGTTCCGCTCGAGCGCAGGTTTCCCCGCTCGAGCGGACAAGCAAACAAAAGGTCCCCGCTCGAGCTCCAACTTCCCGCTCGAGCGTGACACAATCCCCGCTCGAGCGTACATTTACCCGCTCGAGCGGTCTGATAAACAATGTAAAGTACTGGATGCATGATTTATCCGCTCGAGCGCGCATTTATCCGCTCGAGCGGACTGTAAAACAAGTCGAAGAAAGTGCTGGGAGCATGATTTCCCCGCTCGAGCGGCACTTCCCCCGCTCGAGCGGACTGCAAAAATCTGGAAATTCCAGGTTTGTGTTCCAAGTTCAAAACTCAACTTTGATGCTCCCAATTCGATCCCCTTGGGCCTATTTTCTGGAAAAATCCTTGTAAACACATAGAATATCATGTTTTAAAGCTCAATTTGTAAAATCAAAGCCCAAGGATGTTCCAAACAAACTCAATTTCAAACCCATTCCCATGATCAATACTCCAACGTGACATGCATGAATTTCAAACCAATTTAGAGCCTCAAAGCTTGCTCAAGTGAGCTCAAATCTTTGAAAACAAGATAAAATCATGGTCTTATACATGAATATGAGCTTGCATGTTAACAATATGCCATGAAATCAACTCAAAATGCATCAATACTAGCATGCATGCATGAAATGGGCTTCAATCCCACAAATTAAACTAATTCATGCCTTTAATCTCTAACCTTCCATGAACCATGCTACATATGACTTGAATGCATGAACAAGAAGGTACAATCTCTACCTCAAGTCTTCAATTAGGAGAATACAAGCTCAAGTATGCAATCTATGCTTCAAATCCTTCAATTTCCAAGCAATGCCAAGCAAAATGAGAAGAATTACTCTATTCCTCTTACTCTCTCTCTCTAAGGTCGGCAAAAACAAGGGAGTGTGGCTGATGAATTGTTTGATCAACATGCAATAAGGCTCAAAATAATATTCTAAATGGCCCACTAAGGGTGGCAAAGTTGTAATTTAGGCAAACTCTTAAATTGGCTTTATTTAATCTAATTTAATCGTACCTAATCAGTTTTCAGATAAATATATCATCCAGTCACAAATATTCTACTGATTATGGAACACTAAATGGTTTTCAGTTCGGCCGCCGATAAGGCCTTCAATTAGCAGTTTATACACATAAACACAAACAGATAATCGATAAATCAAACAGATGCAATATGTAATTCGGTAAATAAACTTATCAAGTTTCAGTTTCGATTTCAATCAGTCCATTCAGTACTCCAGTTAATCCAATTATCAGTCATTATCAGTTCAATTTAGCAGCAATCAGTATATAATTCAGTGGTTTATCGGTAATCAGTACGAGGGTTGTTACAGTCTCCCCTCCTTATAAGGAGTTTAGTCCTCTAAACTCAAGTTACCTTCAGTCTGGAAGAAAACAGGGTTCAGTGGGAACAAATCAGGATATCTTTTCGCCATGTCATCTTCCCTTTCCCAAGTGGCATACACACCACCATGGTTCTGCCAGTCAACTTTCACTAGTGGGATCTCTTTGTTTCTCAGTTTCTTGATCCGCCGGTTTACAATTTGTATAGGCCGTTCCTCGTAAGTGTAGTCATCACTCAACACGATACTGGTAGGCTCAATTTCTTGAAACGGATCTCGAAGATAGTCTCTCAACATCGAAATGTGGAAGACGTTATGCATATGCTCCATTTCAGGAGGAAGTGCAACTTGATACGCCACCGGATTGATCTTCTCAATCACCTCATACGGTCCGACATACCGCGGCGCTAATTTGCCTTTGACTCCAAAACGAGTCTGGCCTTTCATTGGTGTCACTTTCACAAAAACGTGATCACCCACTTCATACTCTCTATCCCGTCTTCTAACATCTGCATAACTTTTCTGTCTACTCTGTGCGGTTTTCAGTCTCTGCTGTATCAGTTTGATCTTTTCAGTCGTCTCATATACAATCTCGGGCCCAAGCAAAGGCCCATCCCCAACTTCTGCCCAGCAAATTGGAGATCTACACTTTCTGCCATACAATGCCTCGAAAGGCGCCATACCAATACTCGAATGGTAGCTGTTGTTGTAGGCGAATTCAGCCAACGGCAAATGACTTTCCCAGTTTCCTTGGAAATCAAGGACACACATTCTCAGTAGATCCTCTAAAGTTTGGATGGTCCTTTCTGACTGTCCATCCGTCTGAGGATGATAGGCACTACTCAGTCTCAATTCAGTACCCAATGCAGTCTGTAGGCTTTGCCAGAACCTCGATGTAAACTTCGAATCCCTGTCAGAAACAATAGACACAGGCACTCCGTGCAATCTAACAATTTCATCAATATAGATAACAGCCAGTTTGTCCGTATTATAAATTGTCTTGACAGGTAAGAAGTGAGCAGATTTGGTCAATCTATCAACAATAACCCAAATAGAATCCATACCTTTCCTGGAGCGAGGTAACCCAACGATAAAATCCATCGTGATATGCTCCCATTTCCACTCTGGTATGGGTAAGGGTTGCAGTAATCCGGCAGGTCGTTGATGTTCAGCTTTGACTTGTTGGCAATGAAGACACTTAGACACAAAGTCGGCAATTTCTTTCTTCATTCCCGGCCACCAGAAATTCTGTTTCAGATCTTGATACATTTTCGTATTCCCCGGGTGGATCGAAAACTTCGAACTGTGGCCCTCTTGCAGAACTCTTCTTTTCAATTCAGTGTCATTTGGTACACACAGTCTATCTTGAAATTTCAGTACATTGTTGTCAAATTTGAACCCCGGTCTCGGTTTTGAATCTCTCTCTTCGATGATTTTCTTCAAGTAATCATCCAGTTGTTGTTTCTCCTTAATCTCTTCAATCAATGCTGGTTGGGCAGTAATGGCAGCTAAGGTTCCACCTTGTTCCTTCAAAACAATTTCAATCTCGGACTTTTCGAGGTCACAAAGCAACTCTTTCTGTCCAGTCAGCAAACAGGCTAAGTTCCCAATCGATTTTCGGCTCAAAGCATCGGCAACGGTATTGGCTTTTCCTGGATGGTACAAAATCTGTAGGTCATAATCTTTGATCAGTTCAAGCCATCTCCGCTGTCTCATATTCAGTTCTTTCTGAGTGAAAAAGTACTTCAAACTCTTGTGGTCGGTATACACTTCACATGTTGCCCATACAAATAGTGACGCCAAATTTTCAATGCAAAAACCACTGCAGCAAGTTCAGATCATGGGTTGGGTAATTCTTTTCATGGTCTCAACTGTCGGGAAGCATAAGCAATAACTCTCCCATTCTGCATTAAAACACATCCCAAACCCTTATGAGAAGCATCACTAAAACAGTATAACCATCGTACCTGAAGGTAGAGTCAAAACTGGTGCAGTCACAAGTCGAGTTTTCAATTCTTGGAATGCTGATTCCCTTTGGTCAGTCCAGTCAAATGATGTCCCCTTCTGTGTTAACTGAGTCAATGGTAGGGCAATTTTGGAGAAATCTTTGACAAATCTTCTGTAATATCCAGCCAATCCCAAAAAGCTTCGGACTTCGGTTACATTCGTTGGTCTAGGCCAGTTCACTACAGCTTCAATTTTCTGCGGATCAACAGAAATTCCATCTTTGCTAATAACATGCCCCAAAAACATCACATGATCAAGCCAAAATTCACATTTAGACAGTTTAGCATACAGTTTCTGTTCTCTTAAGGTCTGTAGGGCAAGTCTTAGATGGTGTTCATGTTCTTCAACAGTCTTAGAATAAATCAGTATGTCATCAATAAAGACCACAACGAAATCATCAAGGTACGGTTTAAAAATTCTGTTCATAAGGTCCATAAATGCAGCAGGGGCATTCGTGACTCCGAACGGCATAACTAAAAATTCATAATGGCCATACCTCGTTCTAAAAGCAGTCTTATCAATATCTCCCGGTTTAACCTTCAGTTGATGGTACCCCGATCTAAGATCAATCTTGGAAAACACTTGTGCACCCTGTAACTGGTCAAATAGATCATCAATACGCGGTAACGGATATTTATTCTTTACAGTTACCTTGTTCAGTTCGCGGTAATCGATGCACAGTCTCAGTGAGCCATCTTTCTTCTTTACAAACAAAACAGGTGCACCCCACGGTGAAGTACTGGGTCTGATAAACTTCTTGTCTAACAGTTCCTGCAATTGCACTTTCAATTCCTTCAGTTCAGTTGGAGCCATTCTGTAAGGAGCTTTAGACATTGGTTGTGTACCCGGAACTACATCAACGGTAAATTCAATCTCCCTGTCAATTAAATCCCCTGGTAGATCATTTGGAAACACATCTGGGAATTCTCTGACTATAGGAATACAATTCACATCAGTTTTAACACTATCATCAGTAGACACAGTCAGTACAGAACACAGATATCCTTTACACCCCTTTCTAATCAGTTTAACAGCTTTTACAGAAGAAATCAGATACGGTGGGGGTACTACTCCAATCCCATTAAACACAAATTCCGGTAAGCCCGGTGGACGGAAAACAACTTGCTTGGTCACACAATCTATAGTGGCATGATACTTTTGTAACCAATCCATCCCCAATATTACATCAAAGTGATCAATATTCAATGGCAGTAAATCAATAAACAGATGCATATCCCCAACAATAATCTCACAAGCAGGATACATATATGCACATGTCATGGATCCCCCACAGGTGATGATACAGCTAGCAGATAGTTCATGGGTTCTAAGGGTCTATTCAATTTATGCGAAAAAGCATACGATACATACGAATGTGTAGACCCCGAATCAATCAACACATATGCATTTTGAGCACAGATAGAGAGGATACCTGACACAACAGTCTCAGTGTTTTGCACGTCTCCCGGTACTAGGGCAAACACTCGGCCCTGCCTCATAGGCTCTTTCCCGGTAGCTTTGGGGTTAGGCTTCGGTGCTACATTTGATGCTGCTGCGCTTGGGGCAGCTTTACTACTGGATTGCGGGGCAGAGGGACAGTCTTTAATTCTGTGGCCCACCTTGCCACACCTGAAACAAGCTCCAGAAATCTGATAGCAAACCCCTTTGTGCTTGTTGCCACATATGGAGCAGGGTGGAGTAAATCCACTCCCTTGGCTGGGGCTAGTCGTCGACCCCGTATTCTGTTTCTTGGTTGCTGGGTTATGCTTGCCTTTCTTGAATTTGAAACCCTGCCTTTTTCCTTGCCACTCAGTTGTTGGTGTTTCAGATTGTTTCACCGCTGCAATATTTGTCTCGGCCATCAACGCCCGGTCGAGAACACCCACAAAAGTCGGTAGTTTCAAAACATTTATTCGGTCATGTATAGCAACACTAAGGCCTCCTTCAAATCTCCTGGCCTTCTTATAATCGGTGTCCACCATGTGTGGTGCATACCTAGCAAGTTCAGTGAATTTCTTCTCATACTCAGCCAACAGACATTTTGCCCTGTCTCAGTTGCTCAAACTCCGTTACTTTTCTGTCCCGAATGCACTGGGGAAATACTTTTCAAAGAAGGACTCCTTGAACTGAGCCCAAGTCATAATAGCATTCGCATCGCGGGTCAACATCCACCACATTCTTGCTTCTTCTTGGAGGGTGAAGGTTGCTAACAGTACTTTGTTGGCTTCGGAACACGGAAACACTTCAAATAATTTCTCTGTTTCAAGTACCCAAGCTTCAGCCTTCAATGGTTCAAGGCCTCCCTGAAAGGATGGCGGTTTCAACTTGCTGAACTTCTGGGTAAGAGCAATGATATCCCCCTCATTTGCATTCACATTTTGCACGTTCACATTTTGGTCCGGCTGTACCGGAGGAGGAGGAGGTGTCTGTTGATTCTGTTGTTGATCTAGTCTTTCAATTATCAGTCCCATCATTAGTTCAAGTCTGGCCATTCTAGCCTCAGATGATTCAGGTTCATTAGCAGCATTTGCATTATCCATTTTTTTTCTATAAACAGTTATAACAGTTTCAATCATAAGCAGTTATAACAGTTATCATTATAAGCGGTTTAACATTTTAACACTTAATCAGTCAGTCATAAGCACACACTTTTCAAATTCATGAGATGCCCTAATTACTTTTCTAGGACACCCTATAGCTCATTTGGACACGTGTGTGCGGTATAACTCGTGGTTAAGTATCGCTCTGATACCACTCTGTCACGACCCAAACCCGGCCCTATGGGTTTAGCACCGTAACCGGCCAGTAATCCGTGATTACCGAAGGCCTGCTTAACAGTAATACAGTATAACAGAGTTCAGGGCCTGGCGGAAGCCAATACAGTAAATAACTAGTGTCCATTGAGCTGTGGAAATCTGTATGCCAAAAACATTTTTCATGCATTCATACAGTTCAAAACAGTACGGTCTGTACAATCATACGCAAACGTTCAGTACGGGACTTATTCCCTCGATAACAGTACAGTAAACATTCAGTCTATACAATCCGCTCGGTCAATACAAAACAGTG
Organism: Camellia japonica; assembly: GCA_030407325.1. Taxonomy (NCBI): domain Eukaryota; kingdom Viridiplantae; phylum Streptophyta; class Magnoliopsida; order Ericales; family Theaceae; genus Camellia; species Camellia japonica. The sequence continues at coordinate 18,870,135 of JAPPVO010000059.1, read as the reverse complement.
AGACAGTACAAAAAGGGGAAGTACTAAAACACCCCTAAGCCTTAGCATAACAGGCTCGGAACCTCGCAGAGAGGCACACAGGCTGGCTTGACAAAACTGGGGACCAACCCACGCTCCTAGCTCTGGTCTGGCTGCTGAGAACCTACATATATATATAAACAGTGAGCTAAAGCCCAGTGAATAACATAAAGCGTAAAGAGGTTTAGAATGAATGTCCTTACAGTAATGAAAACAGTTCAATTCAATCAGTATTACAGTCGTTCAGTACAATAAACAATCATATGTAGTACATCCATTAGCATAACAGTAACAGTAGGTCAAAAAGACCGAACAGTAATGATGGCCAGTCATTCAGTAAACAGTATGGTTCCACAAGGGAACCGACAGAGATCTCTGTAACAGTAACAATCAGTAACAGTAGTGCTAAGGATGCCACAGTACAGTTCAGAAATAAAGGACATACATTCATTCAGTAGATAATATCAGTGCAGTAAACAGTTCAGTTCAGTATTCAAAAGATAGTCATTTTGAACATATCTTTACACAATTGTTACTCACAGAGATTGGGCTAGTAGCAGCTAGAGCACGTCCCCGAGAGCCAACTCTAAACAGTTAACAAATAGAACACACACTAAGTTTCATAGTCGGGAAGGGTGATAATTAAATCCCTAAATTTCCTCGGTGTGGTTCTATGTCTAAATCCTCATTAAGATGTCTTAAACTAGGCCTAAGAATGCCTAGAATGGAATGAGGATGCAAAGATGTGCTTAGAAAACATTTTCAGAAATTCAGTGAAACAGGGTTCCGCTCGAGCGCAGGTTTCCCCGCTCGAGCGGACAAGCAAACAAAAGGTCCCCGCTCGAGCTCCAACTTCCCGCTCGAGCGTGACACAATCCCCCGCTCGAGCGTACATTTACCCGCTCGAGCGGTCTGATAAACAATGTAAAGTACTGGATGCATGATTTATCTGCTCGAGCGCGCATTTATCCGCTCGAGCGGACTGTAAAACAAGTCGAAGAAAGTGCTGGGAGCATGATTTCCCCGCTCGAGCGGCACTTCCCCCGCTCGAGCGGACTGCAAAAATCTGGAAAATCCAGGTTTGTGTTCCAAGTTCAAAACTTAACTTTGATGCTCCCAATCGATCCCCTTGGGCCTATTTTCTGAAAAAAAAATCCTTGTAAACACATAGAATATCATGTTTTAAAGCTCAATCTGTAAAATCAAAGCCCAAGGATGTTTCAAACAAACTCAATTTCAAACCCATTTCCATGATCAATGCTCCAACATGACATGCATGAATTTCAAACCAATTTAGAGCCTCAAAGCTTGCTCAAGTGAGCTCAAATCTTTGAAAACAAGATAAAATCATGGTCTTATACATGAATATGAGCTTGCATGTTAACAATATGCCATGAAATCAACTCAAAATGCATCAATACTAGCATGCATGCATGAAATGGGCTTCAATCCCACAAATTAAACTAATTCATGCCTTTAATCTCTAACCTTCCATGAACCATGCTACATATGACTTGAATGCATGAACAAGAAGGTACAATCTCTACCTCAAGTCTTCAATTAGGAGAATACAAGCTCAAGTATGCAATCTATGCTTCAAATCCTTCAATTTCCAAGCAATGCCAAGCAAAATGAGAAGAATTACTCTATTCCTCTTACTCTCTCTCTCTAAGGTCGGCAAAAAACAAGGGAGTGTGGCTGATGAATTGTTTGATCAACATGCAATAAGGCTCAAAATAATATTCTAAATGGCCCACTAAGGGTGGCAAAGTTGTAATTTAGGCAAACTCTTAAATTGGCTTTATTTAATCTAATTTAATCGTACCTAATCAGTTTTCAGATAAATATATCATCCAGTCACAAATATTCTACTGATTATGGAACACTAAATGGTTTTCAGTTCGGCCGCCGATAAGGCCTTCAATTAGCAGTTTATACACATAAACACAAACAGATAATCGATAAATCAAACAGATGCAATATGTAATTCGGTAAATAAACTTATCAAGTTTCAGTTTCGATTTCAATCAGTCCATTCAGTACTCCAGTTAATCCAATTATCAGTCATTATCAGTTCAATTTAGCAGCAATCAGTATATAATTCAGTGGTTTATCGGTAATCAGTACGAGGGTTGTTACAGTGCGCTATTAAATTTTTTACATTACATTGATTATATCATATCACACTACACTACATTGATTATATCATATTATAATCAAGCAAGAAGAAAAAGATGGAGTTATATATATGTATATATATATATATATATATATATTATAAACAAGATGGAGAAAATTATTTCTTTGTTTGAAAGTTGTGAACTTTGTATTAAATTGTCTACAAAAATGGTGATTCCATGTTTGAAAAAATCAGTCTTATTTTTATTCTTATCATTTGCTGACTTTTTAAAATTAAGGAGTGTGCTTATGTAAGCAATGACATCAAGAGCCTGCTTATGTAAGCCATGACATCAGGAGCGTGCTTATGTAAGCGATGACGTCAGGAGCGCGCTTATGTAAGCCATGACGTCAGCAAGGAGCGTCCAACGGGTATACTTTTGTGTATAAATAGAAGTGTTGGATGAGGAGAACAAACCAAGAACTTGAAGAGAAAAATTTTCTGTGAGCTCCAAAATTCTGAGTATTCTGCTCTTTCACTTTCAGATCTAAATCTAGCCTTTGTTCTTACACTTTCATATCTACTCTTTGTGAGAGAATTATTGTAAAAAGGGTTTAAATTACCCTTATTCTTCTTCCTTATTTTTTAGAGAGATTTTGTAAGGGTAAGGCTTTTATTGTTGAGTGAGGCTCAATAGATAAGAGTAAGTCCTGTGCCAAATCCACAAGTTTGGTGGTGTATTTATTCAATTGATAGTAAAGAAATTCTCAAGGAGGTTCCTTGGGGAGTGGACGTAGGCCGGCGTGCCGAACCACTATAAATTGCGGTGTTTGATTTTCTCTCCCTATCTCTCTTACATTTATATTGATAATTATTATTCTGTTTGTTTTATTTATTAAAGTTTTAAATATTGTGTTAATTTTAATACTGTGAAATTTTTAAGAACCCAATTCACCCCCCTCTTGGGTTGCCTATCTGGGATAACAATTGGTATCAGAGCCTAGACTCTAGTTTCTGTGACTTAACCGTCTTAGAGTAGATCATGGCAACTCCTAGTTATTCTTTACCCGAGGGACAAGCATCTAATAGGCCACCTCTATTTAGCGGCACAAATTTTAGTTATTGGAAAACTAGGATGACCATACATATTCAATCTAATGATTATGAATGTTGGAAAATTATTTGCAATGGTCCAAAAATTCCTACCAAAACTGTAGATGGACTTAGGGTACCAAAACCTGAAGATGAGTGGGATGAATCAGATACTAGAATGGCCCAAATTAATGTCAAAGCTACAAACATGTTGTACTGCGCCTTAGATGCCAACGAGTTCAATAGAATTTCCACTTGTAAAACCGCAAAAGAAATATGGGACAAGCTTATAGTGACTCATGAGGGAACCGAACAAGTTAAAGAATCTAGAGTCAGTTTGCTAGTCCATAATTATGAACTTTTTAAAATGAAGCCTGATGAAACTATTCCTCAAATGTTTACTCGTTTTACTGATATTATTAATGGTTTAACTTCTCTTGGCAAAATATATACTAATGCTGAAATTGTAAGAAAAGTGCTTAGGTCATTGCCAAAAAGTTGGGAGACAAAAGTCATTGCCATTACCGAAGCCAAGGATTTATCAAAGCTAAGTCTAGATGAGTTAATGGGATCTCTCTTAACTCATGAGCTCATAATGCAAGAAGGAAAGGAAGAGGAGGACAACAACAAGAAGAAAGGAATAGCCTTCAAATCCACTTCGAAACATCAAGAGGAAGATGATTCAGATGAGGATGAGGAAATGGCATTCATCACTAGAAAGTTCCAAAGGTTTGTGAGAAAGAAACAAGGCGTACGAAATTTTTTCAGAAAAGACTTCAACAACAGGGATTTTCAAAGAGGAGAAAATCACAAAAAATCTGAAGTAACCTGCTACGAATGCAACAAACCTGGACACTACAAATCAGAATGTCCAGAACTTAAGAAAAAATTCAAGAAGGACAAGAAGAAAGCTATGATTGCAGCATGGGGAGAAGATAGTGATGAAAGCGACACAGAAACCGAAGTTTGCAAAAACGAGGTTGCTAACCTATGTTTAATGGCACTTGGAAATGAAAATGAGGTAAATGACGAATCCTTTACATTTGATGAATTACAATTAGCTTTTGATGAATTACATGCTGAATTTAAGAAACTTAGTTTGAAAAATAATTGTCAAAAGAAAGTAATTTCAAATTTATCAAAAGAAAATGAATCATTGACTTCCAAGATAAATGTTTTAGAAAATGAAGCCATGAAAATAAAAAAGGAAAATGAGATTTTAACTCAAAAAGAGTCTTCAATTTCTGAAAAACATTTAGTTGTATTGCAAAAAGAAAACGAGTCTTTAAAAAATGAGCAAATTATTTTGAAAGAAAATATTGAAGACTTGAAAACTACTCTTTCAAAGTTCACTCAAGGTAGAGAGACTTTAGATAAAATTCTTAAAAATCAAAACCGTACTTTTGGTAGAGCCGGAATTGGATATAAACCTTTTTCAAAAGTAAAAACTGCCAAAAATGGCTTTGTATATGCATCTTCTAATCACTCTCATCTCACATGTCATTTTTGTGGAACAAAAGGTCATATTTCACCTTCATGTCCTATTAAAAGAAATCCTTTTGCTAAAATAAAAAAATATGGGTTCCTAAGGATATCTCAAGAGTGTCAAATTCTAACTTTTATGGACCCAAGAAAAAATGGGTACCAATAGAGAAATCAAATTTTTGTAGGTATGTTTCAAGACAAAATCCAGTAACGATAGATGGTATCTCGACAGTGCATGTTCGAGGCACATGACTGGAAATAAAGCTATGTTCGCCACACTCCAACCAAAGGATGGCGGATATGTGACTTTTGGCGACAATAGCAAGGGTAAAATCATTGGTGTAGAAAGTATTGGTAAAAATCCCTCTCCTATTATTGAAAATGTTTTATTTGTTGAAGGTTTAAAACATAACTTGCTTAGTATTAGTCAATTATGTGATAAAGGTTATAGAGTTATTTTTGAGAAAACTCATTGCACTATTGAAAACACCCTTGAAAACAAAACTTTATTTGTAGACATGAGAATGTATATGTCTTTGATTTGCATGATTTGTCTTCTCATTCTAATATTAAATGTTTATCTGCTATAAATGATAATGGTTGGCTTTGGCATAGAAGATTAGGACATGCACATTTTGATTTAATTTCCAAACTTTCAAAAAATGAGTTAGTCATAGGTTTACCAAAAATTATTTTTGAAAAAGATAAACTTTGTGATGCATGTCAATTTGGAAAACAAACTAGAATTTCTTTTAAATCCAAAAATATTGTTTCAACTACTAGACCGCTTCAACTCTTGCATATTGATCTATTCGGACCATCTAGAACATTAAGTTTAGGAGGAAAATCTTATGCCCTTGTTTGTGTTGATGATTATACTAGATATACATGGGTATTATTTTTAGCACACAAAAATGAAGCTTTTTATAATTTCTCAAAACTTTGTAAAAGAATTCAAAATGAGAAAAATCTTAATATTTGTAGTATTAGAAGTGACCATGGTAGAGAATTTGAAAATGATGATTTTATTATGTTTTGTGATGACTTAGGAATAGATCATAATTTCTCAGCCCCTAGGACTCCTCAACAAAATGGTGTGGTTGAAAAAAAAATAGAACTCTTGAAGAAATGGCTCGTACTATGCTTTGCGAAAATAATTTACCTAAATATTTTTGGGCGGAAGCTGTTAACACTGCATGCTATGTTATAAACCGTGCCATGATTAGACCTATTCTTAAGAAAACCCCTTATGAACTTTGGAAAGGTAGAAAACCTAATATTAGTCACTTGCGTGCTTTTGGTTGTAAATGCTTTGTATTAAATAACAATAAAGATAACTTAGGAAAATTTGATGCTAAATCGGATGAAGCTATATTTCTTGGTTATTCTATGTCTAGTAAAGCTTATAGAGTATTTAATAAAAGAACTCTACTTGTTGAAGAATCTGTGCATGTTGTTTTTGATGAATCTAACGACATTATTTCCAAGAATCTTGTAAGTAATGATACTGTAGAAAATCAACCAAGCATGGAGAGCATTTACAAAAAGGAAAATGAAGAAAATCCATTACGAGAACATGAAGAAGAAATGACAATGGAGAAACTTCAAGAAATATATGCTCTTCCAGAAAGTGACTCAAATCTTCCAAAAGAATGGAAGTATGCTCATGGCCACCCCAAAGACCTCATCATAGGAGATGCGGCGGAAGGTATAAAAACACGTTCCTCTATTAGAAATATTTGTGGTAACTTAGCGTTTGTTTCACAAATTGAACCAAAATCATTTTTAGAAGCTGAAAATGATGAAAATTGGATTTTAGCAATGCAAGAAGAATTAAATCAATTTGAAAGAAACGAAGTTTGGTTTTTGACCCCTCGACCTAAAGATCATCCCGTTATTGGTACAAAATGGGTTTTTCGAAATAAAATGGACGAATCTGGAGTTGTTACTAGAAATAAAGCTAGATTAGTAGCTCAAGGCTACAATCAAGAAGAGGGAATTGATTTTGATGAAACTTTTGCACCAGTTGCTAGACTTGAAGCTATTAGAATGTTACTTGCTTTTGCGTGTTTTAAAGATTTTAAATTATATCAAATGGATGTTAAAAGTGCTTTTTTGAATGGGTATATTTCGGAGGAAGTCTATGTTGAACAACCTCCCGGTTTTGAAAATCATAAATACCCGGATCATGTTTTCAAACTTTCAAAAGCTTTATATGGCTTGAAACAAGCTCCTAGAGCTTGGTATGAAAGATTGAGTAATTTTTACTTGACAAAGGTTTTTGTAGAGGAAAAATTGATACAACACTTTTTATAAAAATCAAAAAGGAAGATATGCTAATTGTTCAAATTTATGTTGATGATATCATTTTTGGTGCTACTAATGAAAATTTGTGCAAAAAGTTTGCTAAAGATATGTAGGGTGAATTTGAAATGAGTATGATGGGGGAGTTAAATTACTTCCTTGGTCTACAAATTAAACAAACTACTGATGGGATCTATTTAAATCAAACGAAATATATTAAGGATTTACTCGAAAGGTTTGAAATGGAATCATCAAAGCCTACAGCAACTCCAATGAGCACATTAATAAAAATCGACAAAGATGAGCAAGGTAAACCTGTAGATGAAAAGAAATATCGATGTATGATTGGTTCTTTACTCTATCTTACTGCAAGTAGGCCCGACATAATGTTTAGTGTTTGTATGTGTGCACGTTTTCAATCCGCACTGAAAGAGTCACACATCGCCACAGTCAAACGTATTTTCAGATATCTTGTCGGCACTCCAAATTTGGGATTATGGTATCCTAAGGGAACTACCTTTGAACTTTTTGGTTACTCAGATGCCGACTTTGCGGGATGTAGACTTGACCGAAAAAGCACTAGTGGCACTTGTCATTTTCTTGGACACTCACTCACTTCTTGGTTTTGCAAAAAACAAAACTCAGTGGCTCTATCAACTGCTGAAGCAGAATACATTGCCGCCGCTGGGTGTTGTGCACAATTACTTTGGATGAAACAACAACTTCAAGATTTTGGACTTCACTATGATAAAATTCCTATAAAATGTGATAACACAAGTGCCATTAACCTTTCAAAAAATCCTATTCAGCACTCACGCACTAAACACATTGAAATAAGGCATCATTTTCTAAGAGATCATGTACTCAAAGGTGACATTGAACTCGAATTTGTGCCTACAAATTGTCAATTAGCTGACATATTTACCAAGCCTCTAAATGAAGAACAATTTTGTTATATTAGAACAGAACTTGGTATGATGAATACTCCAATATAATATTTATATTAAAAAATAATTTTTTTTAAATAAAATAAATATTGTAATAATAATAATTATTATAAAAAATAATGACAATAATAATATACATATATTTATTTTTCTCTCTCTCTCTCTCTCCCTTTCCGTCTCTATCTCTCACCCACTCTCTCCTTTACTCTCTCTTTTTCTCTTTCTCTTGGCCTCTCGCTCTCTCCTTCTTCCTCAGCCGACTCCATATCCATGTTCACCATCATCTACAACCATCTCCACCATCCACAAAATCATCCATCACCTTTATCACTACTATCATCCACCCAAATCCCTCACCAATCCACCGAACTCCATCATTTCTTCACCCGAAAATCTGCATCACAATCTTTACCGATTCATCAAGTTTCATCACCGATCCATCAAGTTCCATCGCCGATCCACCAAGATCCGTGACAGATCCATCAAGATCCATTGTCGATCTACACAAATTCGTCACTGATCTACCCAATCTTCTCCATTTCTTCCGATCAACAAGGTCATCACCGATCAACATGTTAAAATTATTGTTGCACTGTGTTGTATTTTTTTACTTGTTATATGTGCTCCAAATTCTCTTGGATTTAATATTGGTTGCTTCTACCTTGATTGAAGTATTTGTTTTTATTTTTATTTTCTCCTTTTATGCTAGTGCACTTGGTGTAGTTGTTTATGGCCAGATCTTAAGGGCCCTTGGTATTATAGATTGGTAATTTGTTTTCTTCAAATTTATGTAATTTTTAGTGCATTAATTCAGGGGGAGACTCATATATTTTGAGATTAACAATCATTATAAAAATACATAAAAAAAAGGAGGCGTATGTATATTCTGTGCATAATTTTAGGGGGAGTTTATATATCATTTTTTTTTGCCATACTCCTTATCTGCACCAACAAACAATTTTTTTTGTGCAAAAACAGAATTAAAAAAAAAAATAATAATAATAAAAATAACATAAATCAAATAAAAAGGAAGAAATGCTCGAAATTTTATTTCAGAAAAAGAAAATATTACTCGATTACATGTAAATTTTCCGAAGGCTTCACAGATTTTTTCTTTTTCACTTCTCTCAACAACTTTTCATGAGCCTCTTTTACATGTCTCTCTCTATTTTCGATTTCTGTGAGTCTTAGCATTATCACCGTTGCATAATAATGCACTGCATTCTCCAACTGTGCATTTTTCCTTTTTAGCTCTTTCTTCTCCTTAGCCATATTAACTACTTGTTGTTTTAACAAGCACACCTCATCTCTCCATTGCTGATTTTCTTGTACTCTTACTTGTAATCGTCGCGCCATATTGGTAACTGCAGTCATGGCCTGTGTACTAAGAGCCATAGTGTTATTAATAGCATCGAAATCATTTCGATTACCAATAACACTAGAACCCTCATTTACAGGCATAGCATGTGCCTGTGTCACTGGTACTCTCTCATTCGCCTGCATTACAGGCACTTCATGCAGGTCCGACTCATTGATCGACAAGGTAAGGAATGACATGATTACAAAAGAAGCTACAACAAATTTTTCTCTCAAAACACTTGATGATTTTGTATCTTTGCCTCTGATCTGTGTCACTTTTTATACACTCCATTGCTCCATTACTCGATGCATATCTGATATATCTGCTCAAATATTTTGTTTGTCCATATTTCCTGCGCTTGAAATGCTCCAAAATCCCCACAATGATTCCGACAAGACAGACGACCCACTATTTTACTTTTGGCCGCTCAAATTATTGCATCAAATGTGTTTGTTTCTTATTTTCATCTTTATTTTGATGATGTCAAAGGGGGAGAAAAAATATGATTTTGAAAATTATATGTTGCAGAGTTGTCAAATATTTTGTTAATTTTATTTTGTGTCAAATCCATACAAATATTGCCATAAATTATATGTTGCAGAGTTGTCAAATATTTTGTTAATTTTATTTTGTGTCAAATCCATACAAATATTGCCATCATCAAAAAGGGGATATTGTTAATCATATTATTTAATTTTGATGATTGTCTAAAATATATTATTTAATATACATATTATTTGACACAAAATATTATCTTTTTAAAATATATATTTGTTAAATATTATTTAAATAAAAATATTTTCAAAAGCTTTACTATTCACTTTTTGAAAAATAGGGTTAATTACTATTCATCTTTTGACAAATCGATTAGTTATATAATTTTGATAAAAATGATTGATTGGTTGTATTATTTTGACAAATTTGATATTTATGGGTTGTCTTGTTTTGACAAAATTGATATGGAGTGGTAAAATATATTTAGTTTAAAATCTCTACAACTTGTACAATATTTTAAAGAGAGCATATATTTTCAGATCCATCATAAATATTATTTAAAGAGATTTTTCTGTGTATGCAAATATTTGATTAGAACATATATAACATTAAATGCAGAATTCATCACGTGCGCTATTAAATTTTTTACATTACATTGATTATATCATATCACACTACACTACATTGATTATATCATATTATAATCAAGCAAGAAGAAAAAGATGGAGTTATATATATGTATATATATATATATATATATATATATATTATAAACAAGATGGAGAAAATTATTTGTTTGTTTGAAAGTTGTGAACTTTGTATTAAATTGTCTACAAAAATGGTGATTCCATGTTTGAAAAAATCAGTCTTATTTTTATTCTTATCATTTGCTGACTTTTTAAAATTAAGGAGTGTGCTTATGTAAGCGATGACATCAAGAGCCTGCTTATGTAAGCCATGACATCAGGAGCGTGCTTATGTAAGCGATGACGTCAGGAGCGCGCTTATGTAAGCCATGACGTCAGCAAGGAGCGTCCAACGGGTATATTTTTGTGTATAAATAGAAGTGTTGGATGAGGAGAACAAACCAAGAACTTGAAGAGAAAAATTTTCTGTGAGCTCCAAAATTCTGAGTATTCTGCTCTTTCACTTTCAGATCTAAATCTAGCCTTTGTTCTTACACTTTCATATCTACTCTTTGTGAGAGAATTATTGTAAAAAGGGTTTAAATTACCCTTATTCTTCTTCCTTATTTTTTAGAGAGATTTTGTAAGGGTAAGGCTTTTATTGTTGAGTGAGGCTCAATAGATAAGAGTAAGTCCTGTGCCAAATCCACAAGTTTGGTGGTGTATTTATTCAATTGATAGTAAAGAAATTCTCAAGGAGGTTCCTTGGGGAGTGGACGTAGGCCGGCGTGCCGAACCACTATAAATTGCGGTGTTTGATTTTCTCTCCCTATCTCTCTTACATTTATATTGATAATTATTATTCTGTTTGTTTTATTTATTAAAGTTTTGAATATTGTGTTAATTTTAATACTGTGAAATTTTTAAGAACCCAATTCACCCCCCCTCTTGGGTTGCCTATCTGGGATAACACATTGCAATGATGGACGTCGGTTGCAGTTCTAAGAAGATGCAAAGCCTATGCACGTCCTAGGACGTGGGTAAAGTGCCTTGATCCACTAATATCACCAAGTATTGGGTATATTAGTGCGGGGGGTAATGTTGACTGTATAATTTGTAAAACCAATCACAATTCAATACGTGGCATGAAGAGGGCAATTTGGAGAGTTAATACAGGTTGCCAACCATAGTCAAACACGTGTCAGCCCGTATTGATAATAATGGATCTACGTAGCATTGAAACAATTGAGGGATATAAAGTGATGTGGCCTAACGGTTACTCACAAAGTTCAAATTCAAAATCAGAAGGGAAGCCTAACTGCAAAGATGGTGTAGTGGGACTGACTGTGAGAGAACATGTTCAACAATCATGGGAGGACATTTCGACGGTTAGAAGTCCACTTCGACGGTTATCATTGAGAATTATAAATAGCAGAGAATGCCCTAGAATGAAGCATCCAGACTTAGATCAAAAAATCAGTTTTATTTACTTTGTTTTCTCTTCCAGTTTTTATAGTTCTTTACATTTCTGTACTTCAAATTCCTGTACCGCACTTCATTCATAGGAGTAATTTCAAATAGCTTGTTGCTATAAACCTCTACGAGGCTAGTTTTTCATTTTACTTAATGAAAATTTGAAATTATTCTTCACTTAATTGTTATTTACTAAATTCTCCTAAACAAGTCACTAGTAAAAGTCCTCTTCATTGAGGCTGAGAGAACTAAAATACAATCGTCTGATAATTGGTTGGCAATTAATGTTCTGTAAGAACTGATTGATCTTTGCTGGCATGCTTAAAATTACAAAATTAACCTTCGAAAGCTAAAAAAGCCAACATTTACATAACATTAAAGCTCCTTTTGTTTTCAACAAAATAATAATAATAATAAAATAAATAAATTATATTTTGACTAGTTAAGACAAAAATATTGGTTATTTGGTTTCAGTGTTCCTTGGCATTCAGTTAAAAAAAAAGGAAAAATTAGTCTAAGGTCTCTCTCCCATTTTTAGTAATGGAAGAGATCCACAATATTATTTTTTGATGTCTAAGGTCCCTAAACCCACACCCATATATCAGATTAGAGAAATTTGACTCTCCCTCTCTCTCTTTCCGATCTTCATTCTATCCAAACCAAACCCTTTCTCTTTGTGCACATTTCAATCTTCACCTTCGCCTCTATTTCTACCACGTCATCGCCGGAATGTTGCGATCTAAGCTGAACCACCGCGATCTGAGTTGCGAGATTTCGTGAATATTGCACTTTTTACTACTCCACCGAAGAGTCAGTTCGAGGTGACTCCGAACTCCAGTTGTGGTGGACAGAGCTCCGGAATGAGGGCCATGGTGACAAGAAAGACGAGCCATGGTGGCCAAAGATGCAGACACGAGATGATGTCATCAAAACATGCACCATTGTTATATAGGTGGCTTCTATGCAGTAGTTTTGTAAGCTTCCCTGACTACATTAAGGATAATTATAGTCTTTGGAGTTTCAGATGGAAAAATGATCAAGTGTCTTCAATTAAATTCCATGTCTTCAATGTAATAAATATGCTATGAATGAGTTACACGCAATTCACATCTTTCCAGATTGTAAATGTTGCTTTTAATTCATGGATTTCTTACCCTCAAAATAATTTTGTTATATTCTTTTCCAAATTTGAACAAATGATCATATTTCAAAGAAAATACTTGATTGTGATTCTGCACAAGCTTGTTTTGAAAATATACAAAATATGCACAGAGCTGGGGACATGGATTTAGCAAAGAAGGTGTTTGATGAAATGCCAAGGAGAGAATGTCTAAGGTCCCTCAAATCAATCCAGAGAAATTTCAATCCAAACCAAAGAATTTCTCTGGACCAAACCAGAGAAAATTCAGTCCAAACCAGAGAATTTCTCTGGACCAACCCAGAGAAAATTGAGTTCAATCTAGAGAAAATTTAGTCCAAACCAGAGAATTTCTCTGAACCAACCCAATTTTCTCTGAAGCAGAGCACTAGTCCTCATTGTTGCTCAGAGAAATTTGGAATTTTCTCTGTGATTTGTCAAGAGAAATTCTCTGGATTGAATTATCTTTGGGTCGATGTTGAGGGACCTTAGACATTATGAAAATATTGAGTGTCCTTTATGCTATAAAATCTTAATATCAAGGATCTTAAAAATATATATATATATATATATATTTAAATTTGTCAATTTTTTTTTTTTTTACTTACATGCTCTGCTCATAAAAAAAAATCTAAAAGTTAAAATAAAATTTGAAAAAATTCAAACGTTATTTACTAAAGATAAAAAAAAGTCAAAATTTTATTTTTTTTGGTTTATAATTGACTTTTTTTTAAAATTTTATTTTTCTACTTCATCTAGTCGAGTGATTTTAATAATTGAATTTTTTTTGTAAAAAAATTTACATATTTACCCCATAAGTTATGGTTAGGTAATAAATGATTTATTAGAATGAATGTAATGATTATTATTTTACCTCTTTATGAAATAATCATGATTTCATTTACAATATATATATTTTAACATAATTTATTTAGTGAATCAAATGTAATAATGAATATTTTAATAAAATGAGAATTTCATTACATTTTATGGAAACGTATTACTATCTAAAAACTTGTTCTATGTTGATTCTCTTAAGTCATCTAAGTTGTTCATATAATTTGGAGACTACTCCACCTTGAATCAGCTTCCCAACTCTAATCTCTCCATCACCACCACATTTGACAGGACTACATTTGTAAAAAATGATTGAAGAGTTGTCTCATATTAATTCTCAAAGCGACCCAAGCTCCATATCTGACTGGACCACATTTGTTAAGAGTGTTAGAGTTTGTTTTATATCTCACTTTTCTAGTTAATCTAAACTTACAAACAAATAGGAGCCTCAAAGTTAAATTTAAAAAAAAAGACCATTGAGTCGTTTGTGATTCAATTTTTTAGTGATTTTTTTTTTAAGGAAACTTTTTTTTTTTTTTAAGACTTTAAGAAAAGTAAACAAATATATATATAAAAAAAATTAAAGAAAGGTCCATTAAAGACAAAAAAAAAAAAAAAAAAAAGCAAAAAATAGTTGGTTTTTTTGGTCTTTATGAACTTTTTTTTGGACTTTTTCAATTTTTTTTTCGATCTTTTTAGATTCTTCTACATTAAGTGGATAAAAAAAAAAAATCACTAAAGATAAAAAAATTAAAAACAAAAATATGACAATTTTAACTAAAAGCCAAACGAGAAATAATAAGACTTAAGTGACTCCTGACGCAAGAAATGACTTACCATGTTTGGTTTGGTTTCCAAAAACTTGTTTTAAATTTTTTTTTTCTAAAAAATTAAAAATTAGTTTTGTGAAAGAAATAAAAAAATAAAAGTATTTATTATTTTTATAAAATTTATATTTTTGGAGTGTAAAAAAAATTAAAAATTAAAAATTAAAAATATATTTTTAATGTTTATTTTTATGAAAGTAGTTTCTATTTTTTCAAAAAAAAAAAAGGAAAAAAAAGAAAAGAAAATGAAACTAAACATGTGTGTTTGGCTAAGAAAACATGGTAACTACTTGTTTGGGAAGACTAAATAAGTGTACTTTTTGTCTTTTTTGACTAAAAAAGTGAGGTTGAAAATATGGATGTTTGGGTTAACTTTTTGACTTTTTATGAAAAAATGTGTAATAAAAAATTGTAAAAATTAGTTTTTAGAGGAAAATTTGAATTGGGAGTTGTGCAGCCGTAATTGTTGACTTTTGGTGAATAGTGTTAACTTTTTAACTTTTTGAGTAACTTTTTAACTTTTTGGATTATTCTCTACATTCCAAACTTAGCCTTAATTATTACTTGTCATTAATTAATGAATGAATGAATGAATTAATTGTTATCCCACAAGAATGTCCATTTCAATGCAGGTAAATGAATTAATAATGCTAAAAAAATAAACTTTCGAGGATATGATAATGGGAGAATTTTATGTAACTTCATTGTCACAAGACTTATGTTATATTTGGTTGAGAGATTTAAAAAGAGATTTAGAAAGAGAAAGAGAAAAAATGTGTAAAATTAAGTGAAATGTAGATATATTTTATTTATATTTTATCTATCTTTTTTTTTTCAAAAAAAAATTTCTTTTTAAATTTTTTAATCAAACACAGTATTAAAAAATTCAATAAAACTTGAGACCTCTAATTAGAGGTGCCACTAGTAATGTGACAGTAATACCCACTGCCACATCATTAAAACATTTTTTTACTTTTTATTTCCACCTCACTAGTGGTGGCTGTAGAGCTCAATACATTACTGTAAAAAATTGGTAGTGCTTTAACTAGGATGCAACGGAGAAAGGGGACAGACTTTAATCCAATTCCGCCTCTGTTTGGTTTTATATTCTCTTAACTGTCTTGTTCGGTTCGGCTACACCTTCCTCACTTTTCCCTCCTGCTTTGCTTTTCAACTATGCTACATTCCATTAATATAGTAGGGTGGTACTATATGAATTAATCAATATATTAATTATTGTATCAATATATGTTATGATATTATTATTTTAAAATTATGATCTTATTTATTATATAAATTATAAAAATTTAAAACTTTTAAAATTATGCCACACCATCTGTTTGTATACTGCGTTTGAGAAGTTGGGTTTGGGCTAAATTAGCCACTAAATGACAAAAGTGGCTAATTTAGCCACAAGCGGACAAAAGAAAGTTAGGAGCATGGCTGCAACAATTTGACAAGTTAATTTACCATACTACCCCACATGAAAGAGGGGCGGCGTCAGCCCATAGAAAGTATAAAAAAAAAAAAAAAAAAAAAAAAATCAAATCAGGCTTTTTACCAGGAAAGATAAAGAAAGTTGAAAAAAAAAAAAAAAAAACATTTTTTTTGTTTTTTGTTAAAATATTTTATGAAAATAAATTTAAACTATATTTGATAAAAATATTTTTAAATAAAATTTTTTTTTGTTATGTATTTGGTTATGATTTGAGTGTAGAGTTGTGAAAGTAGTATGGAATTTCGAGTTATGTGTTTGGTTATGAGTTACCTCAATAATTTATTAATTGAGTTTCATTTTATGTGTTTGGTTACGACTTGAGTGTAGAGTTATTTTTAAATTTAAAATATTAACATTTTAAATTATTTAAATTTTTTGAATATTTAATTTATTTAAATTTTGTTGTTAAAATAATTTTTTTATTATTTAAATTGATTAAATTTTTACGATTTACATACTTTTTGAATATTTAATTTAAATTTTTGCTCATTAATTTTTTTTGATTATTTACATTATTTAAATATTAAAAATAAAAATAAAATTAAAATTAAATTTATAAAAAAATTCAAACTCTATTTTATAAAAATATTTTTAAATATTTTAATTTTTTTTGTTATGTATTTGGTTATGATTTGAGTGTAGAGTTATGAAAGTAGTATGGAGTTTCGAATTATGTGTTTGGTTATGAGTTTTCAAAATAATTTCTTAATTAAGTTTTGTTTTACGTGTGTAGTTACGATTTGAGTGTAGAGTTGTTTTTAAATTTAAAATATTAACATTTTAAATTATTTAAATTTAAAACAAAATATTTAAATATTTTTAATTTTTTTGTTAAAATAATTTTTTGAATATTTATTTTAAATTTTTTACTTATTCAATTTTTTAGATTATTTACATTATTTAAATATTTAAAATAAAATTAAAATTAAAATTAAAATTAAAAATAAAAATAAAAATAAAATTAAAATTGAAATAAAAATAAAAATTTGAATAAAAATAAAAATTATATTAAATATTTAAAAATAAATTAAAATTAAATAAAAATAAAATACGCAGGACAATATAATAAATATTTTATGTGTTTGGTTACGATTTGAGTGTAGAGTTGTTTTCAAATTGAAAATATTAATATTTTAAATTACTTAAATTATCCAATATTAACATTATTTAATATTAACATTATTTAAATTATTTAAAATTAAAAAAAAAATTATCCAAATTCGGTCCTCCACGGAGGCTGACGTGGAGGACCACTTTCATTGCCACAGGTACAAGTTGAACATAAGGGGCAGTTTGGTAATTGAATGGTAAGACACATCACCAAAAAGTCAAAAAGTCAAAAAAGTCAAAAAGTCCTTCCCAAACTAGGTTTTTTAGCCCAGGCTAAATAGCCAAAAAAGCCAAAAAGCCAACCCACTTCCCAAACGAAGGCTAATTGACATTCCAATTGGTGCATATGATATTATTCAATTTCGTATCATCATTTTAATTTTTAATGAGGTAGAAGAGAAATAAAATAGAGAGAGATAGAGAGAGGAGGGATAAAGAGTGTGAGCTCATTCCTTCATATGGTTCATTCCATATCTCTAGGAAAAAGTTAGAGGTACTCCATTAGTGCTCTCAAATATTTTTCTTAATTTTTATACTTCATTCGGCATTTGTGTCCTTTACGCTCAATTTTTTGGGCGGGAAATATTTTTTACAGATTTTTTTTTTTCAAAAAATAATTTATGTGACAAATATTTTTCTATTTTTGGTGGTGGTAGTGGTGGAATAGAGGTGGAGGTGATGACATAGTGGTGGGGTGGCACTAGCTGTGATAGCGACAGTGATGATGATAATGGCCATATTAGTGGTAGTGTGGTGGTGGAAGTGTGGTGTCATTGATAATTTTGGAAAACGGTTTTTGTCTTTTAAAAGAGAAAATTATTTTTTGCCTATAGGTTTTTATTGATCAAGCAAAATGTTTTATTTAATTTTCACTTTCCATTACATCAAATACAAAAAAGAAAATATAAAAAAAAATTATTATTTTTCTTTTTTGGACCAAACCAACGGAGCGTTAATCATCTTAATGCATAATTTATTCTTGTAAATAGAGTCTTTAAAATCGTTGAAAAAATAATAAATTAAAAAACATAAAGGATCTTGTAGAATGTTTAGAATGGTAAAAATGGATCAAGAATGTGAGGTAAATTATAAATACACTTCTTAAGGTTTGTTTAAAATACGAATTGTTCTTTGTGATTTAAAAAATTACAAGTACCTTTCTATCAGAATTTTTTATTTAACAAAATTAATTAAAAAAGTAAAATTTCTAACTGTTTACTTATACAATAATAAAATTATCTGAATTATTAATTGAAATAAAATTTTAACATTATTAAAAACTGTTAATTAACTTGATATTTGTTATGAAATTAGAAACTTAAGGGGTATAATGTAATTTCTAGAATTATAAAAAATAATTTATAATTTAAGTAAATCTTGGAGGTGTATTTGTAATTTATCCAAGAATGTGAGATGAAGGGAGTTATTTGACCAAAAGTCAAACGTCCAGGAGTTTATGAGCCAGAGGTCTAATAATTATTATTTGTATTACTATTTTTTATTTTTATTTTTATTTTTATTATTTTATGGAGCATGTGAAAAGATTAGAAAGAGTCTTTTGCCAAAGAGAAGGAACTCTTCTTGATCTTATTGATAAACTAGACTCTTGAGCTAATCCACTACCATGAAGATTGGTGTATGGATGGCAATCTTGTAAGAGGATGCTATGTTTGTATGGGTGTTGATTTTTGACCTCACAATTAAATAAATTTCTTTGTCAAAATTGTTGGAAATGGTTATAAATTCTGGGTAAAACCAGAATTTTATCCTAAGTTTGGTCTAATTTTTAGGTGGGCCCCGTGCGTCGATTTACGCGGGTCAAAGTGGTAACGCGTTCTATGCCGCGTTGTGATTCACGTGGTATATTTGGTTGCTCAAAACCATTACCGAGTGAATGGGAAATTGAAGCCAAAGTGAGCTCCATGGAAATGGAGTTTTGGTGGAAATTCCTTATGGTTTGAATAAGGCTTGTCCCACATTGATTTGGTGGGAAGTTTTGAAAGGGTTTATAAAGCTTGGGCTTGGTACTTGGGGTGTGCCCCAAGGGGTACCCAAGTGTTTTAGAGGGAGAGGTTATGGGCAAAATGGGCTAGACCCATTGGACTCAAAAATCACCACACACGCGCGCCGCCGCCGCCGCGGGTGTGTGGTTGGGTTAGGCTTGTTCAACTCGATACTAATCTTTTTGGGCCAAAAACATTTGAAATTAATTCAAATTAAACTGGTTTGGTTTTATTGTGCATCCAAACAAGGCCTTTCCCGAAATAAACAGGTTTGGTATTAATGTTCATCCAAACAGGGCCCTTCCCGTTTTTAAACAGAAATAAACTGGTTTGGTATTATCGCGCACCCAAACAGGGCCCTTCCTGTTTTTATTATCTGTTTAATTTGTAACCCAACAGATTCAATTCTGTTTGAATTCAAAGCCAACAGGTATCATACCTGTTCAATTCAAAACCAAGAGCCACCTTTAAATCTATAAATAGGACAACCCTCATTTGGATTTTGTAACTCTAATTTTCGTTCTTCATGATTCTGAAACATCCTCTTCATTTTGCTGCATTTTATTTCTGAAAGAAAGAGTGTAAACACTTAGTGTGTTCGTAAGGCAAACAATTTGTAGTGCTGCTATTGTTTGTAGTAGATCATTTTATCCTGGGAGATAGACGTCCAAATTCTGAAAGCACCGTGGAGAGGACGAATCTGTCTTAAGGACACAGTGTCAAACACTGGACTTGATCAGATTTTATTTTGAAGAAATTAAATCAAGTAAGTTCTTTATTTATTATTCTGTTTTATTATTTATTTAAATCAGATTTTTTAATTTTGTTTTTGTAACAAAATAAAATCTGTTTTTATTTATTTATTTATTATTTCAAGTTTGATTTTTATAATCAAACATATACTCTCCTTTTCTTTATTTCTTTAAATTCTAATTGTTGTTTTGTACACAATAGAATTAAAATCTTTTAAATACAGTGAAGATTGTCCAACAAAAATTTAGGGAACTCAATTGGAGAGTACACAGAAGAATAGATTAAGTTAGCACCTGCGCACAAGAAGACAAGAAATACCGCGGTAGCTCGTCCATTCGGAGGTACTCCGATGATCAAGTCAGTCAATTTATCTCTTAAAGATATCAACACAAGTACACAATTCACAATCAAAAACATATCTTAGACTCACGGGTGCCTTACTTTTATAGCTAGTAATATCCACGTCTCCTAGAAATCTTACTTCATAAGACTCTATCATTTACAAGGATATCACTTATCCAAGACTTATTTTATTTAGATTAGGTTCAACTCTCTTAAGAATCCAACCTTACCTAAACAAATATTCTAACATTATCTAGGACTCTTGTTCTCTATCTAAATATCTCGATTCCGACATTACCATATCATATCTCGGTAATATCATAACAACCTCAACATCATAGCTCACTCACGTGACACCTCGTCTAACATCTCAACCATGTGACATCATCCTAAAAATACGTCACCACAGTTTGTTTGGTGATATCATGGATTTTTGGATACAAAAGTCAACTTGCAATTGATTTGTTTTCCTGTATATATGCTCCATGTAGGGATTAAGGATGAGGTAATTTTCAATACACACTATTTTTGTCTATCAAAAATTTAAATATTTAGATATAAATTTATAAACAAAAAATAGTTATTCAGACATAAATAGTTGAATGAAATGTATATCTAACCATTTCATTTTTGCTCATAAGTTTATATCTAAATATTTGACTTTTATTCAAAAGTTTATATCCGAATGATATAAATAGTGTGTAATGAGATTTCCTATGGCATGCGAATTCAATTTGTCTTAAGTCATGTTTGAATCATAAATTTAAAAAAGAAAGGAAAAATGTGAAAAAAATATGAAAAAAATATAAGTTTATATTTTATTTCATTTTCATTTCTTTTTCCCTTTTCTTTTTTTCTTTCTATATCCATAACCAATTTATGATCCAAATTCAATGTTTAGGATGGGAGCTTCTATTTGCACACACCATTTACCCTCTTTACACACACTTAATGAATTTTTTTTATTACATTTTAGTCCTAAAATGAAACTACCAAAATACCCCTTTCTTCTTCAAACTACCAAAAACCTAACCCTAACCCTAACCCTAACCCTAACCATCAGTCACCACCATCCTCCATGGCCGCCGCCTCTCTTTTCCTCCATCACCGTCGTTACCTCTTCCTCCACCACTGCAACTCCCTTTCATCTGCGAACCCATTGCCTTCCCGCTTCTCTTCCCCACTACGTCGGACATCGTGGAATCGCCTCATTTTCTTACCATTCGGACTACCAGTGTCGAAGAAATCGTCTCCGTTCGGAAATCAACCATCGAACCAATGAATTCGGTTCGACTATCACTATCTGAACAAAACACATTGGTTCGACCATCAACATCCGAACCCCCTTTCGTCTGCGAGTCGCCGTCGCCTTTCGTCTGCGAGTCGCCGTCGCCTTTCGTTTGCGAGTTGTCGTCGCCTTCCTTTTCGCGACTGAGAGGAGAGAGAGAGAGAGAGGGGGTCGCGGTACGTCGCCGGTGTTGCGTCGCCGCTGGCAAGGTGGTTGCCGCCTAGGGTTAGGGTTAGGGTTTGATCGTTGCTTGCTGGTGTGGAAGAAGGTGTGTGGATTGAGAGTGTGTGTATGAGGATATAATTGGAACAAAATTGTGTGTGATAAGTAAATATATATATATATATATTTTTTTTTTTTTGGGTGTGTGAATTAAGAAGGATGTGTAAAAAGAGGAATGTGTGTGTGTAAATAGAACCTCCCGTTTAGGATGGTCTGGATTAGATGGGTTAAAAGACTGAAATACCCTTAAACTATGATCATTACACTACATATACTAGTTCATGTTTAGTTGCAGAGACATTTCAAAAATGAATTAAGAAATTGGTAATCGTAAAACTATTAGTCCTAACACTAATAGTCTCATGTAATCCAGTTTAACAGATCTATGGTAAACCATGAATTTTTTATTTTTTAACAAAAATATTATGCATGAATGAGGCAGATTAGCCTCTTGATATTGAATGTTACTACATTTCACCTTTGGTATCATTTATGTATTGGTATCTTTCTATTTCATTTTGGGCATATATGCTTAGGATAGATTCGATTTTGAGAAAGTTAAAATCTTGTTGAAAAGTTCTATACATATGCCGATACACATTTCGTTTTTTTTCCCTTTTCGAATGGTAAATATTTCTTAGAACATAGAGTGTGAATCAAATTTATATTTCAATTTTCTTAATTTATTTGGACTGATAAAGACTATGTGCAACTCACATGAGCATTTTAATAATTCTCTCCTAAAAATAAAAAATTGAATAAATGCAGAAATAGCCATGTAATATTAGTTGAATCTCATTCTCTAGTTTTGCGCACATCATTTTTTTATCTGAAATATTAAAAGTATGACTACATTAAAATGGAAATGAATGTCTAAGATCAAATTTGATAAAATAAGATTTGAGGGGATCAATGTGAAATCTCACTAAAGGACTAACGTAATTTACCTGAATTATTATGAGGTTAAAACAGCCCGACTCCGATCGAAAGAAAAAAAAGAAGAAGAAGAAGACAGCTCAACTGTCCGGGTTGAACCATGGGCCAAATTGCCATCCACATGTTACAGTTTTGGGCTCATTTCATTATTGTCTTTTTTTGCTAGCTTTGTTTAATTTTAATTAGGAAAGAACACAAGGTCCTTGGCCCACCACTACCACACATCAAATTTTATTTATTATTATTTTTTATATGGACACTAACACACATCATTATTAGCCTCAGATTAAAAAATATCACATTTAAATTATAATTATTTTATTTTTTTCTTATAAAAAAAAATCAAAAAATTCATCCCAAATGAAATTTTTAATTCTAAACTAAAATAGTCAAAAAATTAAAAAATTAACCCACATCCCAAATGAATCTAGT
This sequence comes from Camellia japonica, assembly GCA_030407325.1. Classification (NCBI taxonomy): domain Eukaryota; kingdom Viridiplantae; phylum Streptophyta; class Magnoliopsida; order Ericales; family Theaceae; genus Camellia; species Camellia japonica. Next base: position 18,846,830 of record JAPPVO010000059.1, on the reverse strand, counting down.
AAGACAAAAGAAGAGTAGACGGTTTCACTAGGCCCATTTGTTTTAATCCAAAATGATGAGATTGATCTAATAATTTGGTAGATTCTATAAATAATAAAGGGCGAATTATACTAACAATTTTCATAGTTTGGGACTCGTGTTACTTGGGACTCGTGTTACTTTGATTTTTGACTTTTTAATTGTAACACATTTAATTCTGAATTTTGAATCTTATTTCAAATAAGGACAATTGAAGATACTATTGCTCAAATTTAAGGACAAAATTATCAATTTGATAAAATATAAGGGGAAGTTACGGGGCCAATCCTGCTTAGAAAACTTATTACTTGCTAGGTCCAGCCCAATTTAATGAACTCTTTTTTACAATTTTACCCCTAGCCTCAACCACCATTCTCCTTTGTCATCATCAACATCATAGGCCTCAACCACCATTCTCGTTTTCTTCTCTCGTCATCGTTCGCCTCACACTGCCATCATCCTTCTTCGTTGCCATCACAGCCACTCCTCCATCATCCATCCACTATCTTCAACACCGTTGTTGTCACCATCATCCTCCTCCATTACTGATCTATTATCTTTGATATCGATCTTCACTAGCGACTGCAGATCTGGCCAATTTCAACGCCGATCTACAATCTTCAACCTTAGAACTAGATATATTGTGTATAAAAACTGAAAAAATCGACCTGAATAAATTCATCAGTGATAAATTTATCACTATAATTTACCATTGATTATTATTGACTATCACTAATAAATTTATCGATAAATTTGTTGAATTCTCTGCTATTAATTCATCAGTCTTTTGGTTGTATAGTGTTAGTGATTGTTGAAGGATGATTCAATCACAAATTAATTTGATTATTGATCATAGAGTGATAAAAATGATTAATTGACCATGCTGCAAATTTATCTCTTTACATTAACAAAAATGATAAATTTATCACTATATTAATATTAAAATTCCATCACAGCAACAACCACATATCCAACAAAATCCGTAATAAATTTGTCACTATATTAATATCAAAATTTTAGCATAGCAACAGTCCACAACATATTGAACAAATTAGCTTTCAGTGATATATCACTGAAACTATAACTAAAAATATATATAATGTTGTAAATATATACATAACAATCTCTAACAAACACACAACAATCTCCACATCGTGATTAACAAATAATTGACGAAAAAATTATACAAACAATCTCTGCATTCATTCAGAACAATATATAAACTCAACGTTGAATATAGCATATCGATGATGGAAGAGAATGATGGTGACAGTAGCGGAGGACGGTGGTAATTGAGGCGAGTAGTGTAGCGACCCTGATTTTTCGTAAGTTTTTATTTATTTATTATTACTTGATTTTATTTTTGGCTTATTAATTGTGTAGTTATATAAGAATTTAATGTGGTGTTTAATTAATTTAATGTGTTATTTATTATATATAATTAATTTGAATATTTATATATATATTTATATTATATATATATAAGGGTGTTATGTATATATTGAATTTATATAGGATATTTATATTTATATATGTTATATTTGTGATTTATTTGTATATTATAATATAATAAGAAATTAGATTATTATATATATTGTTAGCCAAAAGACAACTAAGAGGGGGGTGAATTAGGTTTTTATAATTAAAATTAATAATACCCTAATAAAAATTATGACTAGCACAATAGATAAATATAATTAATGAAATAAAAATAATTAAAACAAGTGTCTTAACAACTATGTTAGTTAATGATTTTAGCACAGTAAAAATGTGAAATATAGTTATGGCAATTTAAAATAAAATAAAGAGATAAGGGAGAGAGAGTCAAACAAATTTATAGTGGTTCAGCTTCAATTCGGCCTACGTCCACTCCTCAAGCTTTACTTGAGATTTTCCACTATACTTTAGCTTCACAGGGTGCTAGCAGCCTTTTCACAGATGGAGCAATCCTCCACAGATTTTACACTGACTTTCTAAGTCAAGAACACTGAGTGTACTACACTCTTACAAGGTTGAAAATAAGGTATTTTTGCTTTCACAGAAAGTTACAAAAATTATCTCTCAAAGATAGATATAAAAATGAAACTCTGGTTTTTCTGTAAACCTCACACAGGAAAGATAGGCTTAAAGCCATAAGGCTCAGTGTATAATTTCTGAGAATAAATGTGAGTGATTATAGATCAAAGAATATTTTTAGGTTTTTGTAACTTGTTTACATTAGAGGCTTTGGTATATATAATGAAAATTATAACCGTTTATAACCGTTGTAGTCATTTGAATTTATAGCCGTTTATGGTCGTTGTACTCCATCATTACTAATTTGAACATCTTCCACTCCATTATTACAAATTTGAATATCTTCCACTTGAATCTTTTGAACTGCTGCTGTGTTGGGCTGTTTGAACCTCTATTTTTGGGCAGTTGAACTCTTGATTTAATCAAATATTAAATACATTCTAACAATTTAGGATAAAGGTTTAGTGAGAAATAATAGGACAAAATAAATTTTGATTTTATTAAAACATAAAATCATCAAAATAAATTTTGATTATATTTTTTTCTTTCAAATAAATTATCAAAATAAATTTTGATTCTATTTTTCTCTTCCAAATAAATTAAAACATAATTAAATAAATCATCAAAATAAATAAGTCTAACAATCTCCCCCTTTTTGATGATGGCACACAATGATGTTTTGATTTGATTTGGGAGTAAGAAAAACTCTCCTTAAGTCATGCTCCCTGAATTTATTTCTAAATACATAAGTTAGCACATGTGTAATAAATAAGCTTTAATTAGAGATATGATATGAGACTAAGATATCAAACTATAAAAACATAATAATCATATTAGTTTTCAAATAATACCATAATTTGAAAATAATACCATAATATATAAAATCATATAATTTCTCCCCTTGTAACATTATCAAAAGGAAATCATGGGTGAGAATTTAGAGGAGGAGGAGGAGGAGGAAAATGATAGTGATAAATGGCATAAAAAAATAGATAATCAAAACATATATATATATGAATCACCCGTGCCTCTTTTTTTCGTTGAAAATCGCGTCGAATACGCGGCCTCGCTTTTGTGTCAGCTGACCAACAAAATCAGCTCTCCTCGATTGCCGCTCGCCTCGGCTATCTCCCCCTCATTGTGTTCTTCTCTTCAGCCTCTTCTCTTTAGCCTTCTTCTTAATTACACTCGTCTGTTTCTTCTTCATCACCTCACTCTCTTCTATCTCTTCTTCATCACTCTCTTCTGTTCTTCCTCATCGAGAGACAAAAAAAACTGAACGAATGAGGCCAAACCTCAGTCTGTTCTCTTCTATTTCTTTGCAACTCATTTCTTTTACACCTCTCACCTCTAAACCATGGCTTCCTCATCCCGTCTCCTCACTCTATTTCCGGACCTGAACGATCTCATAAGCTCTGCTGGACCGACTGCCTCTACTCCTACTATTCCTGTCATTCCTCTTCCTAACCTTCCTATGATGTCGATTGAGCAAATCATGGCAGCTCAATCTGACATAGAAGCCAATCATTTCACACTGACGTCCTGTATGGAGACGGTGACGGCAGTTACAAAATTGGCTCACCGATTGCAGAACAGGACGAGTGAGCTCCATCAGGTCAACGCCCAACTCTCTCTGCTCCAGCGCATGTACAAGGATGCGCGAGCAGAAATAGGCGCATTGAAGGCCAAAAATAAAGAGCTTAAATGGAAGACCACCTCCATGGGCCGATTTGGAGCAACGTTGTTCTTGGCCTTTGATAGTCAGCGGGGAGTCGTCACTCTCGACGAAAGCACGGGGGCAGAAGCGTCAAGGGTTGCTCAAGGTGATAGACAGAAGAAGAAAACGATGGAAGAGGCGAGTAAGCAAGATTGGCATATGGCTAGAAAAAAATGAAGGGTTTTTTTTTTTTGTATGTTTATTTTGATCGGCGTGTGGCCGTAAAAAAATGAAGGGGTTTTTTTTTTTTTTTTTTATGTAAATATTTTTATTTTGATTTGTTTTTGTTTTTATGTTTAAGTACTGAAAAATGAAATTAAAAAGCAAAAAAAAATAAGAAAATTAAGTCCAAACAAAAAATAATAATGAGAAAAAATAAAAATAAAAGAAATTAAGCCTAATAGAAAAATAAAAAAAATAAAAATAAAATAATACCAGTAAAAATTAAACTTAATGGGATGTTGGTGTTGCTGGAATGGTAATGCAAAAAAAAAAAAAAATACCATGAGGGTTTAAAAAAAATCAATATATGCAAAGTTAACTTTACCTCAAGATACAGAACCAAAAAAAATTACACAGTTGAGAATAGCAAACTGTTAAGGAGAATATATATATGAAAGACTTGAGAACATTCAATTGATATAAATGTTTCCATATCAATGTAGCAATACACATATATCATTTTAACAAAAATTCAAATTTCACAGTCATAACAAAACTTTTTAAGTAGAAATCGACATTCCAAACTCGCCACGAATAAAATTGAAGCGATCCTCGCTTAGAGGTTTTGTGAAAATATCCACCAATTACTTGTCGGTGTTTATAAATTCAAGTACAATATCCCTTTTTTGAACATGATCTCTTAAAAATCGATATCAAATTTCAATATGTTTTGTTTGTGAGTGTTGAACCCGATTTTTGCTTAAATTGATGGCACTAGTATTATCACATTTAATAGGGATATGATCATAATGCAAATTGAAGTCCTCTAATTGTTGTTTCATCCAAAGTATTTGGGCACAACAAATTCCGAAAGCTATATATTCAACTTCGGCCGTTGATAAAGCAACAGAATTTTACTTTTTGCTAAACAAAGATACTAATGAGTTACCAAGAAAGTGACAAGTGCCACTGGTACTTTTTCTATCAAGTTTGCATCCGGCAAAGTCGGCATCCGAGTAACTAATTAAATCAAATGCAACATCTCTAGGATAAAACAGTCCCAAATTTTGAGTGGCAATAAGATTTCTAAAAGTTCTTTTAACAGCACTAAGATGTGATTCCTTAGGATTTGATTGATATCTAGCACACATACAAACACTAAACATAATATCGGGTCTACTTGCAGTTAAATAAAGAAGTGAGCCGATCATACCTTGATATTTTGTTTGATCAATGGACTTACCTTTTTCATCATTGTCTAGCTTAATGGATGCGCTCATAGGTGTTCCAGCTATTTTTGAGTCATATATACCAAACTTTTTGAGTAGTTCTTTTGTGTACTTAGCTTGGTTGATAAAAATTCATTCCTTACATTGTTTGATCTGAAGCCCAAGGAAATAATTTAGCTCCCCCATCATGCTCATCTCAAACTCACATTGCATATACTTAGCAAATTCCTTACACAAAGTTTCATTAGTAGCACCAAATATAATGTCATCCACATATATTTGCACAATAAGTAAATCATCATTTTTAGTTTTAACAAAAAAAATGTTGTGTCAATCATTCCTCTAGAAAAATTATTTTCAATCAAAAATTTACTTAATCGTTTATACCATGCACAAGGTGCTTGTTTCAAACCATATAAAGCTTTTGATAGTTTAAAAACATGATTTGAAAAAGCATGATCTTCAAAACCTGGGAGTTGTTTAACATAAATTTCTTCATTTATAAAACCATTAAGAAAGACACTTTTTACATCCATTTGATAAAGTTTGAAATCTTGAAAACATGCAAATGCAAGTAACATGCGAATGGCTTCTAATCTAGCAACCAGAGCAAAGGTTTCATCGAAATCAATACATTCTTCTTGATTGTATCCTTGTGCAATAAGTCTAGCCTTGTTTCTTATAATTGTGCCGGATTCATCAAGCTTGTTTCGAAAGATCCATTTGGTACCGATAATGGTATGATCTTTAGGTTTTGGCACAAATTCCCACACTTTGTTTCTCTCAAATTGGTTAAGCTCTTTATGCATAGCTATCATCCAATGTTCATCGAATTCGGCTTCTTGAAAGTTTTTAGGCTCAATCTGTGAGAGAAAAACCAAGTTACTACAAATGTTTATAAGTGAAGAGCGAGTTTCAATACCTTTTATAGGGTCACCTAGGATTAAATCCTTAGGTTGATTATGAACAAACTTTCATTCTCTTGGCAAATCATCATTGTTTCCTCATTCTTCTTGAGGTGGGAGAATAGGTTGTTCAATCTTTTTGTTCAATCTACATGGTTGGTTCTCTTCTTTGTAGATACTTGAATCTTCCACATTTGGTTCCAAATCTATATTATCACTAACAATTTGCTTTTGAGTAGAGATGTTAGTTTCATCAAATGCTACATGTATAGATTCTTCCACAACAAGAGTTCTTTTATTAAAAACACGATAAGTTTTGCTAGTTAAGAAATAGCCAAGAAAAATTGCTTCATCAGATTTTGAATTAAATTTACCTAAGTTATCCTTACTATTATTATGCACAAAACATTTACAACCAAAAACATGCAAGTGACTAATGTTGGGCTTTCTATCATGCCAAAGTTCATAAGGAGTCTTTTTGAGAATAGGTCTAATTAATGCACGATTTAAAATATAGCATGCGGTGTGAACGGCTTCGGCCAAAATATTTAAGAAGATTATTTTCGCAAAGCATTGTTCTACTCATCTCTTCTAAAGTTCTATTCTTCCTTTGTACTACACCATTTTGTTGAGGGGTTCTAGGTGCTGAAAATTATGTCTAATACCATGCTCATCACAAAAAATTCAAATTTCTCATTTTAAGTTCTCTACCATGGTCGGTTTTGAGTTTCTATCTTTTCTTTCTTATCACTTTCACTTTTTCATTTTTTTACTATCTTTATGCAATCTGTTTGTATTTGATAAATAAACTCTTTTTCATTTTATGAATTCTACGATAGTTTAAAGAAGAAAATCATCGTGCTAAAAATATAACCCTGTAAATCTTGAATAATCATCAACAATACAAGACATAACGTTTACCACCTATAGATTCCTTAGGGACCAAATAAATCCATATGCAATAGTTGAAAAGGTCTAGTTGTGAAAATATGAGATTTTGATTTAAATGTTGTTTTAATTTGTTTTCCTTGTTGACAAGCACTACAAAGATGATCTTTTTCAAATTTAATTTTTGGAAGTTCAATGACCAAATCCTTTCTCAAAAGTTTACCAATTAAATCCATATGAGCATGACCAAGTCTTCTATGCCATAGCCAACTATTTTCATTATTAACATATAAACATTTAACAACACTAGCATAGAGATCATTAAGATGAAAAACATAAACATTATCATGGCGATTACCAACAAATAAAGCTTTATGATCATTTGTGCTTTCAATTGTGCAATGTGATTTATTAAAAATAACTCGATTACCTTTATCACATAATTGACTAATACTAAGTAGGTTATGTTTAAGTCCATCAACAAGTAAAACATTTTCAATAGAAGAGTTAGGAGAAATACCGATGCTACCAATACCGATGATTTTTCTTTTCTTATTGTCTCCAAAAGTAACAAATCCTCCATCTTTCGATGATAGTTTAGTAAAGAATGATTTATCTCCGGTTCTGTGTCTGGAACATCCACTATTAAGGTACCACTTCCCTTCTTTAGCTTTGGACTCAAAGTAACCTACAAGATGACAATCAAGTGTTAGTTGTTGGTACCCATAGTTTCTTGGGCCTTTCTTGGTTAGTTTTGTTAGATCCCTTAATAATCCAAATCTTTTTAATTCCCACGTTCATATTCTTTTTGAATGGACAATAAGATATTTAATGGCCTTTCTTTCTACAATAATAACAAGTAATATGAGGATGTGTCATGAGAGGTGCCTTTTCAAAAATTGTATTGAGATTCTTTTGTTTCTTAATAAGGTCATATCCAATACCCGCTTTATCAAAAGCACATCTTTGATTTCCAAGAAGCATGTTGAGATTATCTCTACCTTTTACAAAATTTCCAATTGTTTTTGTTAAATCATCAACATTGTTTTTTAAAGTAGTTTTCTCATTAGAGATAGTATCAAAATCATTTTTCAAAATAATTTTTTTATTTCTTTAATTCTTCTACATTAATAGATAAAGATGCAACAGATTTCTTCAACACATTATTTTTGGCACAAACTTTTCTAAATTCATTTGATAGTTCATGGAATGCACTTTCAAGTTCTTCATAAAGAGTAGTTATCTCATCTTAAGTAGAGTCTTCATCTTCAAGAGCCATGAGACATAAGTTGGCTACTTCATTTTCAATTTCATCACTTGAGCTTTCATCTTCACGTTCTCCCTAAGCTGCTACCATGACTTTTTTGTTTCTTTTGTAGTCTTTTCCACGATTCTTCAATTTTGGACAATCCATCTTCATATGTTCAGGATTTTTACACTCATAGCAAATAATAGACTCTTTCTTGTTATCTTTGTTATACTCTTTCTTGAAAGATCTTCTTCCTTCATAATTGTTTTTCTTTAAGTGCTTTTTGAGATTTCTACTAAACATGGCATAGCTTTCATCCTTATTGGAGTTTTCATGTTCTTCTTCATTTGATGAGGCTTTGAATGCAATTCCACTTTTCTTTTTGTTTTCAACATCCTCATGTCCTTTCATGGTGATCTCATGAGTCATAAGGGAACCCATAAGCTCATCTAATCCAAGTGTGGAGAGATCTTTGGCTTCTATAATGGCGGTGACCTTTGTTTCCCAATTCTTTGGTAAACACCTAAGAATTTTTCTTACCAACTCACTGTTAATATAAGTTTTGCCAAGAGATTTCAAAGAGTTTACAATTTCAGTAAATTTAGTAAACATACTTGAAATAAATTCATCAGAGTTCATTTTAAACAATTCATAACTATGAACAAGCATATCAATACGAGATTCCTTTACTTGGTTTGTACCTTCATAAGTTACTTCAAGTTTGTCCCAAATTTCTTTTGCCGAATTACAACTTGAAATTCTATTATACTCCTTAGAGTTTAATCCATAAACAAGGATGAGTTTGGCTTTAGTATTGGCTTGCAATAATTTATGATCCCTCTCATCACATCCATCTTCAGTTTTAGGTACACTAATATTGTCAACTAATTTGATAGTAATTTTTGGACATTTTGGTGACAATAATCCACATAGCATAATCAGTGGCTTGTAGGTATAGGGTCATCTTATCTTTCCAATGACTATAGTTGTTTCCATCAAATAATGATGGCCTATTGGTGGCTCGTCCTTCAGTAGTGCTAGTGCTAGCTAAGGTTGCCATGGATCGAAACTCTTAGATGGTTAAATCTAAAGCAAGAGTCTAGGCTCTGATACCAATTGTTACCCAAAAGACAACCTAAGAGGGGGTGAATTAGGTTTTTATAATTAAAATTAATAATACCCTAATAAAAATTATGACTAGCACAATAGATAAATATAATTAATGAAATAAAAATAATTAAAACAAGTGTCTTAACAACTATGTTAGTTAATGATTTTAGTACAGTAAAAATGTGAAATATAGCTATGGCAATTTAAAATAAAATAAAGAGATAAGGGAGAGAGAGGCAAACAAATTTATAGTGGTTCAGCTTCAATTCGGCCTACATCCACTCCTCAAGCTTTACTTGAGATTTTCCACTATACTCTAGCTTCACAAGGTGCTAGCAGCCTTTTCACAGATGGAGCAATCCTCCACAGATTTTACACTGACTTTCTAAGTCAAGAACACTGAGTGTACTACACTCTTACAAGGTTGAAAATAAGGTATTTTTGCTTTCACAGAAAGTTACAAAAATTATCTCTCAAAGATAGATATAAAAATGAAACTCTGATTTTTCTGTAAACCTCACACAGGAAAGATAGGCTTAAAGCCATAAGGCTCAGTGTATAATTTCTGAGAATAAATGTGAGTGATTATAGATCAAAGAATATTTTTAGGTTTTTGTAACTTGTTTACATTAGAGGCTTTGGTATATATAATGAAAATTATAATCGTTCATAACCGTTGTAGTCATTTGAATTTATAGCCGTTTATGGTCGTTGTACTCCATCATTACTAATTTGAACATCTTCCACTCCATTATTACAAATTTGAATATCTTCCACTTGAATCTTTTGAACTGCTGCTGTGCTGGGCTGTTTGAACCTCTATTTTTGGGCAGTTTGAACTCTTGATTTAATCAAATATTAAATACATTCTAACAATATTTAGGATAAAGGTTTAGGTGAGAAATAATGGGACAAAATAAATTTTGATTTTATTAAAACATAAAATCATCAAAATAAATTTTGATTATATTTTTTTTCTTTCAAATAAATTACCAAAATAAATTTTGATTCTATTTTTCTCTTCCAAATAAATTAAAACATAATTAAATAAATCATCAAAATAAATAAGTCTAACATATATAATATAGTAGTCAATTAGGTTTAGAAGTTAAGGAGAAAGAAAACAAAAAAGAGAGTGCCGTGGGTATGGCGTGAGAGAGAGAGAGAGAGAGATCAAAGAACAAAAAAAGAGAGTGCGGTGTGTGTCGCGTAAAACAGAGAGATGACAGAAGAAGAAAAAAAAGAAGAAGAAAATGGTTAGGGTTTTGTTTTGGTGGCTTCATTAATCCTCTAAATATTTCTTTGATCTTTAAAAAATATTGTGAGTACAAAACCCTCACTTCCCTTGATTTATATTTAATTCGTTGTTTTTATTTATTTATTTTTATTTATTTGATGTTGAATTGATTTCATATTTACATGTAGATGATTGATTGATTTTAATTATTTTAATTAGTTATGTATATAAGGTTTAGGGTTTTAGATGATTGATTGATTTTAATTATTTTGTTTAGTTGTGTATGTAAGGTTTAGGATTTTTAGTTGATTGATTGATTGATTTTAATTATTTTGATTAGTGGTGTATGTTTGGTTTAGGGTTTTTATATGGATTTATTTTATGGTTGTAATCACACTCATGGTTATATGACATTAAAATTAATTAGGAACCCATAGATAAATTCCTTATACTTCACCATGACTCCATGAATTGTTGTTTTATTTGAGTGTTGGTGAGAAAGAGCGTATAAAAAAAAGTGAGGATTATGAGATTTATTTGAATGCCTTAGGATTGACATTGTTATGTTTGTTCTCATGAGTGAGATGTTTTGTATATGTATATTGTTGCCTCGTTCTCATGAGTAGACGAGTGCTTTGATTTACGCGCGTACGTATATGCTAACCATTCAGGGAGTGTGGGTCAAACTCGGGACGATATCCCCGTGCAAGTTTGAATTCGGAGCGGTGTTAAGTATACGGGAGGCACATGGGATATATGTGTAGGCCGGAAGTGATGGACCAAAGTGGTGGAGTTAAGGTACAAAGAATTTAATTATGACTTTATTGTTATAGTGTGTATTGTATTGATTTGTATAGGTTGAAAAATAGTAAATGATCTCGATAAATTATGAAATTTGAGCAGAGGCATGTATACGTGATTTTAAACAACTTTTGTGTTTTAACTTTTTATTAAAAAGATCGATTAGAACTTATAATCGGATGATCTTGGTTATTGTAGGTTTGATTCATTTTAGCAATGCAAATTTTAGAGGCTGTTTTAACCCACGAAACGAGCTCATTTTTATTGGTTTCGTGCAAAATGAAGTAAAATATTATTCTGCACACTTTTCGTGTTTTGAGCTTTTCCGAAAAAAATCATTTTACGGCAGTTTTTGTTCGTTTTCAGTTTCAGATTTTTCTATTGAATTCCGTCTAGATTTTTTTATCAAGTTTTTCTCTCAACCTGTTCAGTTTCTGTTAAATTCCTTCGCGTTGTATTTTAGAAAATTTGATTATATACAACTTTTGTTCTTTGAGTTTTGGTCAATTCAAATTATTCAATTATAAAACAGTGCATTTTATACTTCTTCAGCAAGTTATTTATAATTAAATCATACTAACTATATTGTTTTGCAGGATGGTGGGTCTTACTAATTTTTTTATGCAGGGCTGACCCACCATATTTTTTATTTCTATTTTGTTTATTTTATACTCAATTTATATTTCGTTGTGTACGGATAAGAAACTAAATGCCACTGTATCTTGAGAAACTACTCATTCGTCTCGGTACGGATGGAACTACTTGTCTTGTCCCGTAACAAGAATTAAATATATTTTTGTTTGTGTCTGGTGGACACGTGGGTGTTAAATCTTGTACTCATACTAGTATACCTGTATACTGACCCGTTTTGTTTCTTGGCAACTTGGGTGCGTTCTGTTTGATCGCAGTCGAGCTTCCTTCGCAGGATTAGTTGGGGCTACGGTGGTGACGTGGAATTATTATAGTTGTTGGAATTGTCGTTTGGATTTCTTTTGTTTTTTTGAGCTTATGGTTGATATTAGTTTATGTATTTATTTATTTTTTATGACTTTGGTATTGAGATAATTTGGCATGGTTTGTAACCGTACATTATTTAAGTTATTTTGGCTATTTATTGTTACTTTAATGTTGGAGGTATTGGTTAGTTATGAAATTATGGTGGATTGTTTGGTTGACGTTAGTTTTTTTGTTTCATCCCTAGGATTTGGATGATGAAATATTAATTGAGGTTTAGTTCTAATTTAATATTTAATTGTCCAAATTTTGGGGCGTGACAAGTAGCGTTAAAGGTGATAAAGAACGGCGGTGGTTGAAGTGAGTAGCGTTGAAGGCAACGAAGGAAGATGTGTGTCGACCGGAGAAATCATTAGAGGAAGAGAGAGATAGAGAGAGATAGAGAGAGAAAACAATGAACAGGGGCAAAACAGAGCAGGGGTAAAACGGAAAGGAAAAAAAAACCCCAAGACTTATTGGTGTATAAAATCAAACTTCAGGACTAAAACAAGAATAGCGCTTCAAAGCAGGACCGACCAGTAAAAAAGCCAAAATATAAACTAATTTGACAAAAATAAATGTCAAAAAAATATATTTGAATTTTTATAAATTATTTCTACCCATCGAAAATTAAATTATGTGAAATTGATAAATATTTTACACATTCATTTATTTATTTATTTTACCAAAATAATTTTTATTATGTGTTTAAATGATGATCATGTAATGGGTTGTTGTTAGGCTTTTTAATGTGTAATTGATATATTTAATATATGAAATATTTTTAGTTTTGGATTTTTTAATTCAATGGATTGGTCTAATAATAATATATAAATTGTCACCATATTTGACTTTTGAAAAAATAGAAACTAATTTAATGAAAATAAAAACAACCACCTATTACATGATCATCATCCAAACACATAATAAAAATTAATTTGGTAAATAAATGTGTAAAAATTTATCAATTTTACATAATTTTATCTTTGGTGAGTTTCAAAAATTCAAAAAAAAAATTTTGACATTTATTTTTGTCAAATTAGTTTATATTTTATCAAATTGATGACTTTGCCCTTGAAATTGAGCAATGGTATCTTTAATTATCTTTATTTGAAATAAGATTCAAAATTCAGGGTCAAATGTGTTACAATTGAAAAATCAGGGAATAAAGTGATGAGAAATTCTATTTCTACACACTTACCTACTTTAGTGCACACACTTAATGAAACTTTATTTTAATGGCAATTATACCCTAAAGTAAAATGACCATAATGGATATCAAAATCCTAGCCAACCCATATCATCTCTCTCTCTCTACCACCAACAACAACAAACAACACACAAATTATTTTGTTTTCTTTCCCTGTCTCTCTTTAAAATCAATTCAATTTGTTTCGGTTACAAATCCAATGGAAAACAACAGAGAGGAAAAGGATCTTGAATGGTTCATTGTTAACAACAAAGACCAATTCTATTCGGAAAACCAGTATCAACTGATCAAAATTTAATTCTCTGGCGATTTGAGAGGCTTCTATGACTTGTCATTGTCTTCATGGGTAAACAAAATCAATATGTAATCCAAATTCAACAAAACATAGAAACAATACCAATTTATTATAGAGACAAAAAACCCAAAATTAAATCCAGCATAGAAAGTCCACAGAGCTATCTATACCACTATATCAAGTACAAACACACACATATATAGTTATATAAATGGATTTAAGAAAACAAGAGCTATCTATACCATTATATCAAGTACAAACACAAACATATATAGTTATATAAATGGATTTAAAAAAATAAACCCAGAAGCAGAATTTAAAATCTAATCAATTGGAGTAAGTGACCCACAGAGAAATTATAAGGGAAAGCGATGAATTCAGAATTAGTAAACAAATCGGGGAGTTGGGTAAAAAGTGTGTACAATATTTCAGTTGATGGTTATAATTGAAATATGTGGTGTGTGGAATGAGACAAATAATATCTAATCAAATTCATAACTGTGTGCATTGACAAATAATGTGCACTGAGGTAAGTAAATGTGTGGAAATAGAATTATCCTAAAGTAACACGAGCCCCAAACTATAGAAACTGTTAGTATAATTCGCTCAATAATAAAAAGGTTAATTACACTTTTTACCTTATAATTTGACCCAAATTTCACCTTATAGTTTAACTCAAATTTCATTTAGTTTCTATAGTTTCAATTCGATAGTTCTATTTAAATTTTTGTTAATTTTATTTACGTATACACCTTAGAAAATTGACAGTACTCCAAATTATTAATTTTAGGGATTTTTATTGCTAAATTCCATTTAGAAGTGTTTTAACCCAAGAAGTCCATGAAAGAATTTTATAACCCATTTAGTCCCATGTATGTATAGTTTTATTCCATAAAATCATTTTTCTTGATTTACACTATTTTCTTGGACACTTATGCCCTTATATTTAATTTTGATACTCTTATAAATATTTTTTGAACGGTTAGCAATTTTATGATGTGAACATTCATATTTTAAAATTCACATTGGTAGGAATGTAAAATTGGCCCGTGGGTGGCCCGAAACCCGCCCGCGAGCCGGGGCGGGCCCGGCTCGTTAACAATGTGAATATTCACATTGACATGTTAACATTCACATTAATAGGAGTGTAAAATTGGCCCGCGTCTCGTGGCCGCGCGAAACCCGCTCGCAGCCCATGGGCGGCCCGGGGTGGGCCCGGTCCGGCCCGTTGACAATGTGAATATTCACATTGACATGTTAACATTCACATTGATAAGAGTATAGAATTGGCCCGCGGCCCATGGGCAGCCAAAAGCTCGCCCGCGGCGGGCCCGGCCCAGCCCGTTGACAATGTGAATATTTACATTGACATGTTAACATTCACATTGATAGAAATGTAAAATTAGCCCGCGCCTCGTGGCTGCCCGAAACCCGCCCACGGCCCATGGGCGGCCCGGGACGGGCCCGGCCTGGCCTGTTGACAATGTGAATATTCACATTGACATGTTAACATTCACATTGATAAGAGTATGAAATTGGCCAGTGGCCCAGGGTGGGCCCGACCCGGCCCGTTGACAATGTGAATATTTACATTGACATGTTAACATTCACATTGATAAGAGTGTAAAATTAGCCCGCAACCCGTGGGCGGCCCGAAGCCCGACCGCAGCCCTAGGCGGGCTTGGCCTGACCCGTGACAATGTGAATATTCACATTGACATGTTAACATTCACATTGATAAGAGTGTAAAATTTGCCTGCTACCCAAAGCTTGCCTACAGCCCGGGGTAGGCCCAGCCCGGCCCATTGATAATGTGAATATTCACATTGACATGTTAAAATGCACATTGATAGGAATGTAGAATTGGCCTGCGGCCCGTGGGCTGCCCGAAGCCCGCCCACGGCCCGGGGCAGGCTCGTTTGGGTTCGGGCCCGAGCATGTTCGAGACCCTAGGTTAGGGCCTCGGTCATCACTTTGAAGCCCGGCCCGGCCCATTCAAGGCTCCGTCCGAGGCCCAGCCCGCCCGAGGCGCAATGTATTTTTTTGTGAAAAATGATGGGTCGTTGAACACATCAAAATATAATACTAAACTATACCAAATTCAATTAGAATAATGGCAAGTCCAGGTATCGATCCACAGGGACTATTGTGAAATCCAACTAATTTAATTGTCAAATTCCTAAATTAATTTTGATGAAAAGATTGGTTGTTTATAACCTAATTTAAAAACAAATAAATTAAACTAAAGAATTAAATTATCAGTAATAAATAAAATTAGGTTTACTGAATTGGGGGAAAATCCTAGGGTAGAGAATTCACCACTAACCACATAATTAGGGTTTTCAATTGAAATCAATTATGCTATGGTTTGAACGGATTAATGTTTCGCAACTACAAGCTCGAAGCATTTGACAAGAAGATCATCACATTCAATGTACGAGCACGAACCATCTCAAGTAATACGAACCGTTCACTCTAAACTAATGTAGTGATACGACTCGTTTCTTGTAGTATGGTTCGTCCCATACCTTGAATGTGAAGGAAAAGAAAACAATTGTATGGATAACATTTAACAATCACAGAAAGTCAAATATTCGAAAGAATAATGAAAATTATATATAAAGAATTTCTAAAACACCATACAATGGTTCAAACCTTTACATAATATAAAATAAAAAAGAAAACTACATAATTACATGGCTAGGGTTTCATCAAAACCCTAGAAAAGATGACTAGCCACTCATAGAGGAGTGGAAAGAGGAAGAAGATGAGGAAGAAACCTCCATGGAAGTGTCCTTCAAGCTTTGGTAGACTCTCCTTCTCCAAACCCTAGCCTCTCTTTAGGTCAAACAATTTCAGAACCCTAGAAAAGCCTTGTCCTTTTCTTTTTATACTTCTACTCACTTCCAAACAGGTTTAAAACATCAGTTTGACTTTTTTAGAAAAAGTAAACTCTGTCCAAATTTTGTCTTTTTGCCCATTTTATGCTCCGACGATGTATAACCTGATTGACATTCAACACACATAAAATACACAGTTTGACCAGCAAGTGAAGTTAAGAGATTCTAATTAACGGCCTCAATGATGTACATTTCGGCCTTAATCACATCCCCCAACTTACTACTTGCTAGTCCTCAAGCAAGTAAAATAAAATAAAATAAAATAAAACAAAATCTATCTATTTCCTCTTTCGTGGGAAAAACGGTTACATTTAGCATATGCAACAAGCCTTTAAACCACAAGGTTACCCCAAGTGGACGAGTAAAGTCTCGTGAGGGTTTCCAGAAATGATACCCACAAACATTAACATATTCATATATACTCAATAACAATTGATCATACTACTCCACCTAACAATCAACTTATGTGCCACTGCAGTGTGATATGGAGACATCATGAGTCATTAAAGGCACAGTGGACAAGCATGAAGGAACCTATTGAGTCAAAACCACAATTCAGTTAATACAAAAGTAAAGTCCCCTGTACTTGTGCATGCTAGTAAACAAGTCATGAGTACCCTTGGTGTAAAGTGCAACCTCCATATTAGTTAACTATCCACTATAATAGCCCAGTGTAACTCATAATAACACCCAACATATACAGAAAAACCAACCTGTTGCAGCCAAGATTCTCAAAAGTAGTTTTTTTTTTTTTTTTTAAATGACTGTGCAATGTCCTGATCCATTAAGCTTTCTAATCAACCCATGTAACAAGCATTGGGCCAATGACTCCCAAACCAGACGGTTTTAGGGCACTAGGTGTAAAGACACCCCTACGGACTTAATAACTCGAGTTGAAAAGGCTACGAATCCGAACAAGTCATTCTTCTTATTTTTCCTTAACTGTGCAATGTCCAAGTCCCTTAAGCTTTCTAATCAACCCATGTAGCAAGTTTTGGGCCAATGACTCCCAAACCAGACGGTTTTAGGGCATTAGGTGTAGAGACACCCCTACGGGCTTAATAACTCGAGTTAAAAAGGCTACGAACCCAAACAAGTCAAGTTTTTTTTTTTTTTTTTTTTTTTTTTTAAGAATCTTGGCTCCTCATTTATTCTTTTCTGTAACTCTAGCTATTATCAATGATGTACACCAGGGATTATAATAAAAAGATCACTGCTATGATAGTGTGTTCATGTGAATTAAGGCATACTCATGACAAGTGTACTAAAATCACAAACACAGACAACTCTCCTCGTGCAAACATCACATGCAAGTATCTACCCAATAAACCCTTTTCATACAAGTCTACTATGATCTCCAAATAACATATGCAAATATCATCACCCTAACTAGCAAAAAGTCACATCAAGTGAAGTAATGCAATCAAGTGAAACAGGTATAAGCATGAATTATGAGCCAAAAAGAAATGCACAAAAGAAAATATAACCGTTATCCCCCAACTTGAATATGGCATTGTCCACAATGGAAAAGTAAAGAGAAATGAGAGAATATTACCAGAATTGCAGGTGCACATCCAGGTAGGCAGAGAGTAACATGTATACACTTCACAGTTTTCTTTTTTTTTTTTTGAAGAAAAGAAAGAACTAAAAAGGGAAATAAAAAGAAAAATAAAAGAGACAAAGTAAGATACAGGTGGGGACTATGGGGAAGCCGGTGGTGGTGGTGGCGGGAAATGCTGGGCGAACAAAGCCTGCATCAAAGAGCGCGTCTCAAAGGCGTCATCCTGAATCCGTTGCTGGTGGCGCGAGCAGCTGGTCAAAGGTCGCCCGAGAATAGTCGCAATGCGCCTGAAAATCCGTGCGCAACTCCATGAGACTCTGGTGATGCTCACGAAGAGTACTGTGGACCTGATCCACAAATGCTGAAGCTGTAAGTACTCCTCGCGAGTCATGTAGAGCGGGTCCCCTTGGGGAGGCACGGGGGAAACAGGATGAGCTGGGTGGTCATGTACGGGATCTTGGGCCTCATCAACTGGGGCACCAACCGGCTGCGGAATACGAGATATGCTATGTTGCCATTCCCGCTGGCCGAAAGTAGGATACCCTCTATCAATCTCCTCATCTTCAGCAATGTGGAGGTGGTTCAGCTGAAACACAAGTGTCAGCAGATTGGCAAATGGTAGTGGCCAAGTCAAGTTTTGCATAGGATCAGGCCGAACTGCCTCTCGTAGAAATTTCTGCAAGTGCATGAAGATGATACGCGCCAGTGGGACCTGATAGCCATACTGATACCCGTGTAGAACCCGAACAAACTCCAATCGTCGCTCAGCTCGATGCCCAAGTGGAAGGACATTCTTATGGACCACGGAATCCAGGAATAGCAAGCGGCTAGGCAGCTTGCTCCGCCGCAAGCATGTGAAACTGAGGTCACTGTGGGCCCCCGGGAAGTATTGCTGGATGAGGCTATGGATGGGCTGTCGATCCTCCACTTCCGGGAAGGGCTGACATTCCGGCTTGGCGAAAAACCCTAACACTGTGGCAATCATGAATGAGGTGATGTGGACAGCCTGACCATCAATGTTAGAGAGCAGTCCAGCCTCGGTGGGTGACTCATATAGGTTCTGGTAGAAGAGTCGTACCAGACGAGGATAAGTGGGTGCTGTCACAGTGCAAATGCCCAACTGCTGGCGGAGTCGGAGCTGCTCAACGGCCTAAGTAGTGTCTGCCTCACCTTGAAAAAATTGCAGGTTGAACTGCGTAAGCTTGTGAAAAGGGCGTGAAGCCCACTCCGGCCGGGGTAAGTCACCCGGTGGTGGTGGCGAGGATGGTGGTGACGGTGGCGGTGGTGGCGCCGAAGAGGTGGAACCTCTGGCCTTCTTGGAGGCTCGAGAAACACATCGACTCATATCCTGCACACACCAAAAGCAAATAGACACAAACCCATGGAACCAATTATGAGAATAAAATAAAATATGAAAGCACAAGTTTGCCCACTTATGTACCACATGTAAGTCCCATTTCGTTTTTTTTTTTTTTTGAAAAAAAATGAAATTAAATAAATGAATTGAAATGACATTAAATTAAATTAACTAAACTATAAAATAATTAAAATGAACAATTACATTAAAGAAAAAATAATAATAATAATAATAAAATAAAAATAAAATAAAAAATAACATCACTAACTAAACAAACAAAATTAAAAATAAAAACTAAAAATAAAACAATCCATAATTAATTAAACTAACTAGAATCACTAACGAACAATTTAAACTAAATAAATAGATGAAATAAAAATAAACTAAATTAGGATTAGTATTAGCACATGATTTCTGAATTTTTTTTTTTTTTTGCTTGAAAATTCCCGCACGTGCGGCGTTCATCCTCTCCAGAAGATGATCGGTGTTGAAATTTTTTTTTTTTTTTTTTTTTTTTAACACACTAATAAACATGCATTCTACAACTCAAGAAAAACAAATAAAATTAAAACAAAACTAAACATAAAAGAAAAAGAATGAATACTAAAAAAAAAATAAAGCACTTATGAACTTTTTTTTTTTTTTTTTGAGTATGAACTATAGATCAACAATACACAAAAATAAAGATAAGAACTCTACAAATTAATCCTACATCCACAAATCTACAAAAATGAAAAGAAAAAATTACCTTGAAAAAGTGAAGAAAGAGAGAAAAAGAATGGAGGTTCGTCGGAAAAAATGGTGGTCGCCGGAGATTCGACGGACGGTAAGGAAATAGGACGCCGGCGGTGAGATGGTGGTAGTGAGGAAGAAGAAGAAAGAAGAAAGAAGAAAAAGGTGGAGGAAGAAGAAGATGGAAGATAGTGAGTTTGTGTGGTTGTGTGAGAGAGAGAGAGAGAGAGAGAGAGAGAGAGAGAGAGAAGAAATCTGAGAGTGAGAGGGATTGAGAGAGAGATAAAGTTAGATAAGTTTTTTTTTATTATTTTAAATCAGGAAATAACAAAAAAAACAAAACAAAAAAAAAAAATGAAATGAAAATTAAAAAGAACAAGAAAACAAAACTTTTTTTTTTTTGAAAATTTCCGCACGTGCGGGGACCAGGCTGCACGTGCGGCGTGAGAGGCGCACCTCCGCGCGCACCTGCGATTAATGCAGTGTGCAAAGCCTCAATTGCCAAACTTCCCGCACGTGCGGGGGCCCAGGCCGCACGTGCGGCGATCTGCACCTCGCTGATTTTTTTTTTTTTTTTGGAATCGGCGTCCCGCACGTGCGGGAGTCAAGCCGCACGTGCGGCTCGGTCCACGCCCTTGCCTCCGCACCTGCTTATTTAGCAGTGCTCTCCATGTTTAAATCTCACATTTGCCGCACGTGCGTGAACAGTGCCGCACGTGCGGCGATTTCATGACTTTTTTTTTTTTTTTTTTTAAAGAACAACACAGTTTTTTTACAGCTTTTTTTTTTAAATTTTTTTTATATGAACAAGTATAACACCCTTTTTTTTTTTTTAAAATCAAAACTAAGCATTTCTATTTTTAATTGACATCCGAAATAAATATAGCACATAAGAAAATAACGGGATGCCTATTAAAGATATAATCTTCACGCGAAAACCACGGGTACTACTTTTCTCCCTAACTGTGTTTGTAACTTTCCCTATTCTCCAACAGGGTGACAGACTAGGTTGATTTGGTATCCAGAATCGAGGCGCATAAAGCTACCTCAACCTATGGGGCTGCCATACAGAGTTCAAGCCGAGGTAGTTTTGAAGCAATCTCCACACCCCTGGGTATTTAAACCAGACTTTAGTCTCGGAAATCCCAAACCTTTGTGTTCTAGGCTTTGCCATTCGAACTCTAGTTTCCACCGTCTCAGTTGGTCTCCTAGGAACTCACTACAAACACGGTTAGGTGGCTATACCAGACCGTCAGATGCCGTTTGGGCACGGCTAACACCAAAGGAATTACACCTTTAGAGGATTTAAAGTCTCCTAGACGCTAATAAAACATGACGAGAATAAAGAAAAATAGAATAACATAGAAGGGAAAGAAAAATAAAATAACAATAATAAAAAAAATAAGAAATCAATCTATCAAGCATAATAAAATGGGTCCATCAAACCCCTAGGTAAAGGAAAATGATCCTTCCTAGTCGAGGAATTTAGTCTCCAATAATCAATGCACACTCGCCACCCAGTAGTGGTTCGTGTGGGGACTAACTCTCCTCCCTCATTCTCAACAACGGTGATGCCCGATTTCTTGGGCACCACTTGTGTGGGACTCACCCACTTGCTATCCGAGATGGGGTATATAATACCCGCATCCAACAATTTCAAAACCTCCTTCTTCACCACCTCTTTCATGTTAGGATTCAGTCTCCGTTGCATTTCGCGAGAAGGTTTGGTGTCCTCCTCTAGATGTATATAATGCATGCACACGGAGGGATCTATCCCTTTCAAATCAGCCACTGACCACCCTATAGCACTCCGATGTGCCACGAGAACACTCATTAACTGACTCTCCTGCTCCGCAGTCAAGTCAGATGCAATGATAACTGGTAAAGTCTCTTGGGGCCCTAAAAATGCATACTTGAGTGTGGCCGGAAGTGGCTTCAACTCAAGTGTAGGTGGTGTGACCAAAGATGGTGTGGCAGGCTCTCTCGACAGAGGAGGAAGTGACTCAAACCGGGCTTTCCATGGAGGAAAATCCGGTGTAGAAGAAGAATTAAGCAAGACATTTACCTCCTCAACTGACCCATCTATATCAAAATTTTCAAACCCAAAATGAGCTAGACAAGCCTCTAAAGGGTCCTCTACAAGAATGGAGGGCAAAGCCTCCTCCACAATCTCATCCACAACATCCACTAATAAGCACTCTTCTCTCTCATGAGGATGTTGGGATGCTTGGAAAACATTAAGTTTCACTTGCATGTTACCAAATGAAACTTCCATAACCCCGGTCCGACAATTAATGCATGCATTGGCCGTAGCCAAGAAAGGTCGACCCAAAATCACCGGGATTTGTTTCCTCGAACTGGCTACCGGTTCCATATCTAAAACCAAAAAGTCAACAGGGAAGTAGAACCTATCAACCTTAACTAGCACATCCTCAATCATGCCTCGTGGCACTTTGAGGGACCGGTCAGCCAACTGAAGAGTAACAGTAGTGGGCTTCAACTCGCCAAGCCCAAATTCCTCGTACACAGAGTACGACAACAAGTTAACACTAGCCCCTAAATCCAATAAGGCCCTATCAATGAAGTGGTCCCCTATAATGCATGCAATGGTTGGGGCACCTGGGTCCTTAAGCTTAGGAGGTGTGTCATTCAACAAGATGGAGCTTACTTGCTTCGTGAGTAGGACCTTTTGGGACACATGTGTCCTAGATTTACGCTTTTGCGTACAAAGATCCTTCAGAAATTTGGCATATGATGGTACTTGCTTAATTGCCTCCAACAGGGGGAGGTTGATTTTTACCTGTTTAAAGACCTCCATCATTGCCTCCATAGATGCCGCCTTCTTATTAAAAGGGGACGGTGTGTCTAGGCACTGGGGAAAGGGTGCCTTAGGCACATATGGTGCCTTGGGCTCAAGTGAAGTACTAGGGACTAAATCATCCCTCGTAAGTGTTTCCCCCTCACCCTTGCTCTCACTAGGTGAACCACCGTGGTCACCCTTCCTAACTCTAGTTGCATCAGACGCAACTGACTGAGGCTCTAACTTCCTACCACTTCTCAAAGCAACCACCGCCTGTACTTGCTCATGTTGCTTTCCATTCCCACCCGAACTCTCTGCCCCGTATTGTCCCTTAGGGTTGGCCACAGTTTGACTTGGTAATTTTCCCTCCTCTCTCCGATTCATGTTGTTAGCCATTTGACCCAATTGGGTCTCTATCTTGGCAATAGAGTGAGTGTGTGAGTGAACTATCGGTGCTAACCCCTTAAGTTCTGAGAGAACTTCCAACACCTGAGTCTCAAAGGCAGAGTTGCCCTGAGGAACAGCGGGGTTGTGGTTGTGGTTGCCGGTATGGTTGTGGGGGTCTATAAGGTTGCGGTGGTCGGTAAGATGATTGGTTGGCAAAATTATTGAAATTCTGCCTTGGTGGTGGAGGATTGTAAGAAGTGCCTTGTGAAGGGGGTCTCCATGAGAAATTAGGGTGATTTCTCCATCCCGGATTGTATGTGTTGGAGTATGGATCATTACCCGGGTTGGAGAATCCTTGAGCTGCATTCACATGCTCTTGGACTAACTCCGGAAATTGTGATGCCGAAGGGCACTCACTCAAGTCATGAGCAGGGCTCGCACAAATAACACATGCCTCGTGAAATTGAGGCTGAACTTGCTGGGTAGGGGCATGTCCCGTAGCTAATAATTGGTCCATCTTGCGGGACAATGCCTCTACTTGTTGGGCTAACTCTAGGTCTTGCCCGACCTCATAAATACCCCCTCTTTTCGGGGCTCCAACTACGGGTTGCCGGACTTGCCGGGCTGCGGAGGCATGGTGCAGGGAATTATCACTTAGGTTCTCAAACAATTGCCATGCCTCGGCATCATTTTCAGACATAAATGTCCCACCATAAGACGAATCCACCATTTGGCGGTGCGGCTCAGTTAAGCCATAATAAAATGTTTGAACAAGTTGCCAATCAGGCACTTGGTGGTGGGGACACTGTTGGAGAAGGTCTCTAAGTCTTTCCCAAGTCTCATGGAATTGCTCGCCATCCATTTGAGCAAAGTTTGTGATGGCTCGCCTAAGTTGGTTGGTTTTACCTATGGGAAAGTACTTCTCCAAGAACCGTTGCTGTAATTGGTCCCAAGTTGTGATTGAATTAGCAGGTAAAGAATTTAGCCAATGTTTGGCTTTATCTTTTAACGAGAATGGAAACAATCGCAACATTAAGGCCTCATTTGTGAAATTCTGGATCCTCACTGTTGAGCAAATTTCCAGAAATTCATTCAAATGCTTATAAGGGTCATCATGAGTTAGTCCATGGAATGATGGGAGCATTTGTATAGTGCTGGACTTAATCTCATAATGAGCAGCAGTGGTGTTGGGCAATTGGATGCATGATCGTGATGTATATGCAGTGGGTGTAAAATAATCCTTAAGTGTCCGGTTGGGCACATTCGGGACATTAGGATCTGCCATCTCTAATGGCTCAATGTATGAATATTCAAGCCTAGGAATACGGGCAGAAGCCCTAAGTCTCCTAAGGGTCCTTTCTAGTTCAAGGTCCAAACACCACAATTCAGGGCGACAAGAACGACGCCTGTGCATACACTACCCACAGATACACAATAAGTTCGACTCTGTGCACTAAGTATGAAAGCAAAATACCAAAGGAAGAAATACTCACAGCGGTTTAACGAAAACGCTTTACTCGTCTTGCGGATGCTTGACGTGTAGACGTTGTCTCCAACCCCCAGTTGAGCTTTGACTTTCGTTTTAGCACTTTGGTGCTTTGCTTGTGAGTGTTTGCTTCTGTTTACTCACTTTAGTGCTGCGGTTTTATTTTTTTTAAAGCTCGGCTGCGCTCCGCTTGCACTTCAATGATAGCTCCAATTTCAAACGCTCTGCACACTTAGCAACACCAAAAGCATAAAATCCTAAACTAAAAATTAAAATAAGAATGTAACTTTAAATTAACTAATTTCGCCAGAAGTCCCCGGCAACGGCGCCAAAATTTGATGGGTCGTTGAACACATCAAAATATAATATTAAACTATACCAAATTCAATTAGAATAATGGCAAGTCCAGGTATCGATCCACAGGGACTATTGTGAAATCCAACTAATTTAATTGTCAAATTCCTAAATTAATTTTGATGAAAAGATTGGTTGTTCATAACCTAATTTAAAAACAAATAAATTAAACTAAGGAATTAAATTATCAATAATAAATAAAATTAGGTTTACTGAATTGGGGGAAAATCCTAGGGTAGAGAATTCACCACTAACCACATAATTAGGGTTTCCAATTGAAATCAATTATGCTATGGTTTGAACGGATTAATGTTTCGCAACTACAAGCTCGAAACATTTGACAAGAAGATCATCACATTCAATGTACGAGCACGAACCATCTCAAGTAATACGAACCGTTCACTCTAAACTAAGGTAGTGATACGACTCGTTTCTCGTAGTATGGTTCATCCCATACCTTGAATGTGAAGGAAAAGAAAACAATTGTATGGATAACATTTAACAATCACAGAAAGTCAAATATTCGAAAGAATAATGAAAATTATATATAAAGAATTTCTGAAACACCATACAATGGTTCAAACCTTTACATAATATAAAATCAAAAAGAAAACTACATAATTACATGGCTAGGGTTTCATCAAAACCCTAGAAAAGACGACTAGCCACTCATAGAGGAGTGGAAAGAGGAAGAAGATGAGGAAGAAACCTCCACGGAAGTGTCCTTCAAGCTTTGGTAGACTCTCCTTCTCCAAACCCTAGCCTCTCTTTAGGTCAAACAATTTCAGAACCCTAGAAAAGCCTTGTCCTTTTCTTTTTATACTTCTACTCAATTCCAAACACGTTTAAAACATTAGTTTGACTTTTTTAGAAAAAGTCAACTCTGTCCAAATTTTGTCTTTTTGCCCATTTTATGCTCCGACGATGTATAACCTGATTGACATTCAACACACATAAAATACACAGTTTGACCAGCAAGTGAAGTTAAGAGATTCTAATTAACGGCCTCAATGATGTACATTTCGGCCTTAATCAGAAAATAATAAAATTTTGGCAGAAAAAATTAAAAAGAATTAAAAAAACCCAAGCCCGACCTAAGCTCGAGGCTAGGCCCAGGCCTACCGGCCTGACTCGAGGCTCGATCCATCGACCCATCCAAAGCCCGAATACCCTTGTGCTAGGGCTAGGGCCTGGGCCTAATTTTTTGGCCCGTGGGCCGGCCCGACCCGGCCCGGGAAAGGCTCGTTTGGGCCCAGGCTCGAGCCTAGTCCGAGACCCTAGGCTAGGGCCTGGGCCATCACTTTGAAGCCCGGCCTGGCCCATCGGCCCGATTAAGGCCCATTCAAGGCTCAGTCCGAGGCCCGACCCGTGCCGATGCCTAGTGTCTTTTTTTGTGGAAAATAATAAAATTTTGGTAGAAAAAATTAAAAAGAATTAAAAAAAAATGGCCAGGCCCGCCCCGGGCCACCCACGAGCCGTGGGCGGGTTTTGGGCAGCCACGAGGCACGGGCTAATTTTACACTCCTATCAATGTGAATGTTAACATGTCAATGTGAATATTCACATTGTCAATAGGCCGGGCCGGGCCCGCCCCGGGCCGCCCACGGGCCGTGGGCGGGTTTCGGGCAGCTATGAGGCGCGGGCTAATTTTACACTCCTATCAATGTGAATGTTAACATGTCAATGTGAATATTCACATTGTTAACGGGCCGGGCCGGGCTCGCCCCGGGCCGCGGGCGAGCTTGTATACTTTTATCAATGTGAATGTTAACATGTCAATGTGAATATTCACATTGTCAACGGGCCGGACCGGGCCCGCCTCGGGCCGCCCATGGGCCGCGGGCGGGTTTTGCGCCGCCACGGGACGCGGGCCAATTTTACACTCCTATTAATGTGAATGTTAACATGTCAATGTGAATATTCACATTGTCAATGGGCCGGACCCGGCCGGGCCCGACTCGAATTTTTCTAGGCACCCACGAGGATCGACATGGGCCTGACCTCTACACATTGACGATATGAACATTCACATTGCCGGTGTGAACATTCACATTAGGGGTATTTTGGTAATTATGTCACCCGTAGGACTTATTGAGACATAAGAAAATAATGTGAACTAAATGGAACATAAGTAGATGAAATGGGTATTTTGGTCTTCTTATCTCAAATAGGATCTAATGGAATAGTAAAAAAGAATATGAGTTGGATGGAATAAAGCTCTTAGAAAGTGGATTTATCAAAAAAGCTCCCTTAATTTTAACTTTCAATTTAGACAGAAGAACCAAATTAAATCCTTAAAAAATTACAAATGTCCCCAAATTGTTAATTTTAACTTACAATTTGGACATAATGACCAAATTAAAACTAGAGTTAAAAGGATAGAAAACAAATTGTTTAAATTGAAAAAATAGGGATTAAAGTTAAATTTGAGTCAAACTATAGAGATGAAAAATGTAATTAACCCACAATAAAAATAAGGGGTACTTACGTGTAGATCCTAATAAGTAGACTTATTGTCTAATAGGTCATATGGAAAAAATTTGTCATAAAAAAAGTCACTAATTGTAAGTTTTAGCAACAATTTATAAAAATTATGACAAAAAAAATCACTAATTATCAATTTTTAGCGACGTCTGTAAAAAATTATCACAAAAAAAATTATTTTTAGCGATAATTTTACGAAGATTTATTTTCAATAGGACTTGATGGGAATTAAGGCCTCGTTTGGGAAGCGACCGGTTTAGCCAAAAAGCCAAAAAGTTACTAAAAAAGCCAAAAAGCCAACAACCCATACAAAAAGTCAAAGATTATCTTTTCTCTCTACTTTTTTGCACATTTTTTCGTGAAAAGCTAAAAAGTCATCCCAAACATACTAGTTTTTTTTACATCACATTTTAGCCAAAAAGTCAAAAAGTTACTAAAAAAGCCCTCGGCTTTTTAGCTTTTTGGCCAAAAAGATACTAGTATGTTTGATGTAAAAAAAACTAGTATGTTTGGAATGACTTTTTGGCTTTTAACGAAAAGATGTGCAAAAAGTAAAGAGAAAAAAGAATCTTTGACTTTTTGGTATGGGTTGTTGGCTTTATGACTTTTTTAATAACTTTTTGACTTTTTGATTAAAAAAGCCACTTGCCAAATGAGGCCAAATCCAACTATTAGGACATATTGATAGTTTACCCTAAAAATAACAAAATCGTCTTTTATACATTGAGGACTTTTATATAAATTTATAAATTTAATTAGAACCAATTAATGTTGCCACTACATTGCTACCCAAACAAATTTAATTTATCTTACATTTCTAATTTAATATCACTATATTCATAATTTCTCACTCAGTCTCACTTTTTTTTTTTTTTTTTTTTAATACAAAGACTCACTAAATCTTACTGTATTCATAGTCCTGCCAACCTAACTCTAAAACAAAAAGCACCTAACATCAAACTTCTCCTCCTTACGAGTCCCAATCAATTAATAGGACTTTCATAAATTTATCAAAAAGATTTAATGAGTAATAAGTCTGTAGAACTTATTAGTAATTTATTTTTATTTTTTAAATTTTTTTTTCTGTGTGTGTTGAGTAAAGCGATGGGAATTTATTTATAAATATAAAGTGAATTACATTAAATTGCATAATCAACTATGAAAATAAATAAAAATAAAGGGTTTTACTCAAAATTCTATGTGAAGTTTTGAGTATGTAGAAATGATCATAACTTATTCAACAAAGTGTCAACACCAAATTATTTAATATTTTCGGAGTACCACGTGTTTGTAGACTAGTCATTAATCAATTATCATTTAATATGTCCTTTATGTTCTCTAATCTATATAATAAAGCAAGAGGCTTTTTGAAAATGTCTTAAAATATATGAGAGACACAATTCATTTGGATGGCTCAGATGAATTCCAATAAATATCCATGGTTGAGAATTAATGATGTTCCCGCCCAAATGAGCTGCCTCTGTCTTCCCACTCTTCTCCCTCAGTATCAGTATCTACCCTCTGTCTCCCCATACCCTCTATCTATCCTTCTCATCATTTGATCTCTCTCTCCTAAACATTCCTACTCTGCACTGACTCTCCCCATACCCTCTATCAATCACTCTCATCCCCTAAAGAGCCTATTGTTTGCTGAATTCCTTGCTCTGTTTCAATTTTCTGGGTGTGTTTTTGGGTTTACCCACATTGGAAAACTCCTACAGATTTATTGTTGGTGTGAGGTATGTTGTGTGTGCAAATTATTTTGTTGTGTTGGGTTTGGATTTTGAATGATATATATATTGATATGCAAATTATATTCTGTGAGATTTATAGAGAGAAAAGAGAGAGAGAGACTGAAATGGAATGTTGTATATATTTGTTGTGTCAGATAGGTTACAAGAATGCTTACATTTATAGCTGAAGAAAAGCAATGTAATGATAAAAGAGTGTGTGAGTGGGAAGAGCATACAAACATATAATAATCTAAAGTAGCCGAAAGGTAGTGTGGGTGCTGTCTACATTATGTGTGAGTGCTGTCTACATTATGTATTAACATATATTATATATTAACATATATTATATATTAACAGCCCCCCGCAAACTCAAGGAGGGTAGGCATCCACCAAGTTGAGTTTGGAAACAAGGTCACGGAAGCGGCCAGGAGGATGAGCTTTGGTGAAAATATCAGCAGGTTGATCGGCAGAGGCAATAGGGAGAAGATGAACAGTGCCCCGGGTAACATGCTGTCGAATGAAATGACAATCAATCTCAATATGCTTTGTGCGATCATGAAAAACATCATTGTGAGCAATCTGAATGGCACTCTGATTGTCACAATAGAGAGAGGTAGCTCCAGCAGAGGAAACACCCAGATCAGTAAGAAGCCAGCGAAGCCATAGAAGCTCCTGAGTAGTATCGGCGAGAGCCCGGTATTCAGCTTCGGTACTAGAACGGGCAGTGAGAGATTGTTTCTTGCTACGCCAAGTAAGAAGAGAATCCCCTAAGAAAAAGCAGAAACCCGTGGTGGAGCGTCGGTCCGTAGGATCCCCAGCCCAATCAGCATCAGAAAAGGCACGCAGTTCAAGAGAGGAGGAAGCAGAGTAGTGAAGACCATGGAACATAGTGCCTTTGAGGTAGCGAAGGATGTGGAGAAGAGCAGTATAGTGGGGAGTGCGAGGAGCCGACATGTACTGACTAACAATGTGAACAGCATAGGCAATGTCAGGACGAGTGACTGTGAGATAGACAAGACTACCGACGAGCTGGCGATAAAGAGTAGCATCTGAGAGGAGATCTCCATCGAGAGGAGTGAGACGAAGCTGAGGATCAACCGGAGTAGAGGTAGTTTTGCAATCTGTAAGACCAGCACGAGCTAGAAGATCGGATGTATATTTGGCCTGTGACAAATAGGAACCAGTAGAATCATGAGAGACCTCAAGGCCGAGGAAGTAGTTAAGTGTACCAAGGTCCTTCATTTCAAACTGACGGTGAAGAAACCGTTTGAGGTGGAGAATACCAGCTGCATCACTACCAGTGATAATCATATCATCCACATACAGAAGGAGAAGAGTAGTACCATGAGGAGTGGTCCGGAGAAACAGAGCAGAGTCATAGGAGCTTGAAGTGAACCCGAAGTCATGAATGGTAGAACTGAACTTAGCAAACCAGGCTCGGGGCGCTTGTTTGAGACCGTAAAGAGCACGCTGTAGTTTGCAAACCTTATGAGGTGGACAAGTGGACCCAGGTGGAGGTTGCATGTAAACTTCTTCAAGGAGATTACCATTGAGGAAGGCATTTTTGACATCCATCTGAAAAAGCTCCCAGTGACGAGCAGCAGCAACAGCAAGTAAACTGCGAACAGAGGTAAGCCGAGCAACAGGGGAGAAGGTCTCCTCATAATCAATGCCATATTCCTGATTGAAGCCTTTGGCAACAAGACGAGCTTTGTAGCGTTCAATAGAGCCATCAGAATGAGTCTTGATTTTGTAAACCCATTTGCAGCCAATCGCGGTTTTGCCAGGAGGAAGATCAACAAGATCCCAAGTATGAGTTTTGTCCAAAGCCTGGAGTTCATCAGTCATAGCTTGCTGCCAAAGAGGATTAGTACAAGCCTCACGATAGGAGGTAGGTTCATAAGTAGAAAAGGCAGCAGACCCAACAATATAATCACGAAGATGGATAGGAGGTTGAGTTACCCGGCGCGGCCGACCCGTAGGAGGATCGGTAGGAGGAAGAACCGGTGGAGAAGAAGGCGGCACAGTGAGAGGTGGACCGTCAGAGAGAGCAGGCTGGACGGGATCAGGAGTGAGCAAGGGCGTCTCGATGAAGGAGGAACCTGTATCAAATTCATCAGAGAAGAGATCGATAGAAGGATTAGTAAACAGTATATTAGTGGAAAGTGTGGGTAAGTGAAAAGAGGATAGGGAGGAAAACATTTTGTGCTCCCAGAAAACGACATGGCGGGAGATACGAAGGCGTTTAGAGATAGGGTCCCAGCAGCGAAAGCCTTTGTGTTCAATCCCATACCCAAGAAAGCAACAAAGACGAGAACGAGGTTCAAGTTTGGTGTGTTCATGGGGTTGAAGTAGAACAAAGCAGGCAGAGCCAAAAACCCGAAGATTAGTGTATGGAGGGGGAGAGCCATGCAGACGTTCAAAGGGAGTTTGGTTATGGATGATAGGGGTAGGAGCACAATTGATGGTGTAGACAGCAGTGAGGGCAGCCTCCCCCCAAAAATTTTCAGGGCAAGAAGAAGAGAGAAGGAGAGCGCGAGTAGTGTCAAGAATATGCCTATGTTTCCGTTCAGCACGGCCATTTTGCTGAGACGTGCCAGCACATGAACGATGAGGCAGGGTACCATGACTCTGAAGAAAAGAAAGAAAATCTGAATCCCGATATTCCATAGCATTGTCAGAGCGAAAAAGTTTGATGGTTTTGGAAAATTGGGTGTGGACCATTTGAGCAAATCGATAATAAATGTGTTTAAGTTCAGAACGAGTTTTCATGAGAAAAATCCAGGTAAACGGGAAAAATCATCAATAAAAACAACAAAATAACGAGATCCCCCCATAGTAGTAGTAGGGGAAGGGCCCCAAATATCCGAATGTATAAGATCAAAGGGTGCATGAGAAACAGAAGTACTTTTATTGAATGATAAAGCAGGTTGTTTGGCTAGTTGACAGGGTATACAATCGAAAGTAGCTGGAGGTACATGACCCAATTGTCCACTAGAAACCAAAGACTGTAAGCGATTAACAGAAATATGTCCTAAGCGACAATGCCAAAGATAAAAAGGTGAAACAGAGGAAGCAGATGCAGGAGCAGCGATCGGAGGAGAGTCAGGAACATGAAGGTGCATGAGCTCATAAAGACGTCCGTGCTTACGGCCGATCCCAATAGTCTGCCCCGTCTGAGGGTCCTGCACCAAACAATGAGTAGTAGAAAAGGTGACAGTTAGACCAAGGTCACAGAGTTGACCAATAGATATAAGGTTTAAAGTGAGCGCAGGGATATGATAAACTTGAGGTAAAGATAAAGATGATGTGGAAACAGTACCAACATGACGGACAGGCATGAGAGAACCATCAGCAGTTTGAATTGAGGGAATATGAGGAGATGAAGAGATGGAAGAAAATATAGTGGAACTAGAGGTCATATGATTACAACAGGCAGAGTCAAAATACCAAGAAGAGTTACCTGGAATCACAGACAAAGCAGTAGGAGGAGGTGTACCAGAGAGAAGGCGTTGGAACATGGCCTCGACATCCGTGGGAGAAAAGAGAGGAGTAGACGGAGCAGGGGACTCAGAACTAGACGGAGCAGGGGACTCAGAGCCAGTCTCAGAGGCAGCAGCAGCAGTGTGATGATGAGACTGATTCCCAGAATGAGATCGATTCCCAGAACGATGAAAACTCCCCCGGGAAGAACCGCCGCGAGAGGAGTGGCGGTTGGAGGATGAGCGGGAGGGATTGCGAAAACAATCCTGTTGCAGATGACCAGGACTAAGTTTGTTGCAGTGTTGACAGGTTCTGACCGGGCAATTGATCAGGAGATGTGTGGAAGGGAGGCCCCGATTCTGACAATAGAGGCAAGCACTAGTCTGCTGGGTAAAGGATGGCCGGGACGGAGGAGTGGCAAGAACAGAGTCCACATGATGAGTTTGGAGAGTACCAAGACGAGTCTCTTCTGATAACAGCTCAGAAATAGCTTGTTCCAAAGTGGGCAAAGGATGGCGATGAAGAAGAGAGGCACGTACGGGCTCAAAAGATGAAGTGAGAGCCATGAGAAAGTGCACCAATCTTTGCTGATTACGATAGGCAGTAAATAAGACAGCATCTTCTCGGTGAGGCCAAGGCGGCTCGGAAAGAGCAAGCTGGTCCCAAACGGAGTACATTTGAGAAAGGAAGTCATTGATGGACTGATTAGATTCTTGGCGCATTCGATGAAGTTGGCTCTGAAGCTGATATTGATGAGCAAGACCAGTGGTCTGGTATCTTTCTTTCAAAAAATCCCAGATGTCCTTTGCAGGTGTAGTGACAGAGTCAAGTTGAAAGCGACCAAACTGAAGACTGATAGAGGTAATAGAGGTATTACGAAACCAGGTAATGATTTGGTAATTCTTGCTGTCCCATTCCTCAAGTCGGTCTTCATATGTAGCAGTAGTAGTGGGAGCTTGGTCAGTAGTGTCTTTTACTGGTTGGGTCACATCTCCGGTGATAATGCGCCAGAGCTTCTTTCCTTTGAGGAAGGAAGACATGGCTTGGGCCCATAGAACATAGTTGTAACCATCCAAAATAACAGAAATGGGATGAGAGGCATCATGACGATCCATTATAATAGTTTAGGAGAGCGTAATTTGATAGGAAGAGACCTGTAGGAGCAAAATTTGATAAAACAGAGTGTACCAATGAGTCC
Organism: Camellia japonica; assembly: GCA_030407325.1. Lineage (NCBI taxonomy): Eukaryota > Viridiplantae > Streptophyta > Magnoliopsida > Ericales > Theaceae > Camellia > Camellia japonica. The sequence continues at coordinate 18,812,525 of JAPPVO010000059.1, read as the reverse complement.
GGAAGGTCGAAAATAGCTAGGAAAGGTGGGCTGTGCAGTGATGATGTCAGCAGGAGGAAAAATGACGTCAGCGGCGCACGTTAGCAGAAGGAGCGTGCGGCGTACGTTAGCAGGAAGGGCGTGCGGCGTACAATAGCAGAACGGCGCACGCGGGTGCACAATAGCAGAACGGCGCACGCGCGGTTCACGGTAGGCAAACGGCGCACGCGGGTGCACGATAGCAGGTGCGGCGCACGATCCAGCTGAGGGGAAGGCGCGTGAAGGCGCGTGTGCGCGTGGCAACGGAAGCAGCGACGCGCCGAGCAAAGAATCGGCGCGTGGAGGCGCGTGGAAGCGTTTCTGGTGACGGGCTTGGTGCCGTTGGAATCGTAAGGAGATTCCGAGCTGTTTGGTGTAGTTACGAGACTAAACACCAAAGTGAAGAATATCAGAGTGCCAGAAGTGTAGTTCCACTGTGTACGGGACTAAACACCAAAGTTACTGCGCTCTGATACCATGTGAGATTTATAGAGAGAAAAGAGAGAGAGAGACTGAAATGGAATGTTGTATATATTTGTTGTGTCAGATAGGTTACAAGAATGCTTACATTTATAGCTGAAGAAAAGCAATGTAATGATAAAAGAGTGTGTGAGTGGGAAGAGCATACAAACATATAATAATCTAAAGTAGCCGAAAGGTAGTGTGGGTGCTGTCTACATTATGTGTGAGTGCTGTCTACATTATGTATTAACATATATTATATATTAACATATTCAAAGTTTGATTTTTTGATATGGAAAAGTATTTTTAACAGCTGGGTTCAATGGAGTTGGAAAAACATAGTTGGTGTGATGTATGTTGCTCTGTTTCAATCTGATTTCAAACTTAGCTGAAACAGAGCAACATAATACGTAAAAACTTAGCTGCTGGGTTCACGGGCAGATTTATTGTTCTTTTCAATCTCCTACAGATTTATTGTTGGTGTGATGTATGTTGGGTTTGGATTTTGAATGATATATATATGGAAAAGTATATGGAAAAGTCATGTTTTGATAGAGTTATTTTATTATCTTATTTTTAACTGTTGGGTTCAATAGAGTTGGAAAAACTTATATTGAAATTTTAGTTTGCTGGGTTTGCTGGGTAATTCAAAGTTGAAAATGACCTACTTATAATAGTAATTCAAACCCAGCAGTATTATCTTATTATCTTAAAAAAGTAATTCAAACCCAACAGTTTGCTGGGTTTGAATTGCTGGGTTCAATTGGGTTTTTTAAGTAGCAAACCCAGCAATCTTATAATAATAGTAATTCAAAGTTTTATATTGAAATTGAACCAATTCAGTATTATTATTTAGTTTGCTGGGTTCAAGAGAATTGATTCGGGTAATTGACTATTATTTTGTTCTTCTTCTTGAATTTTTTTTCCCTCTCTCAGCTTTTGCCTTCATCAGAGTTTACTTCGACAGTGGATCACTCTCACCGTTGTTCACTCCGGCTGCGACATCACTTCGGCTGCTTTTATTACAGTAATTTTTTTTTTGTTTTTGCTTTTTTCTCTCATCCTTTCTCTCTATTTTGCTTTGGTGACATTCGGTGGGCATGACTATTGAGTAAAATTGAAGAAGAATAACAAGTTGACTACATTAAAGAGTAGTTGCAAAGCTTTGTATTCTATGTTTTTTTATCACCAGAAGAAGTTGACTACATTAAATTTTTTATCACCAAAGCTTTGTATGGAGAGACAGTAGTTGCAGGGTCAAGTGCTAGCAGATGATGTTGCTTCCTTAGCGGTGCCAACCTAGTTGGGATTGTTAAGGCAGTGGTGATGCTTTTTGCACTTCCCCCCCTTTATTGATGTAAGTTTTATGCTTGTAATGCTTTCTTCATCAATAAAGTTCCTTTTGCTTATCAAAAAAAAATTCAAGTTGTCTCTCTAAAAATTCAAGTTGACTCTGTTTTTTATCACCAAAATCTTTGTATGCTATGTTTTTTATTAGTTGGCTCTGTGCTCAAGGCTCTGTATTCTGTGCTCATGGTGATAAAAATTAAATGTTTTTTCCATTAAAAATTCATGAAAATAAAAGCTTTTTATTAGTAATTCAAGCTATTTTTGGTCAATATTTTGTGTAACCTCCTTTCCTCCTTATTGATAAAGTTATACACATTGTGTTTACTTTCAATATTTAGCCATTAATATCATGTTAATAAATTATTTAAGTTATTTACACTAAGATGTAGCGACCCTGATTTTTCGTAAGTCTTTATTTATTTATTATTACTTGATTTTATTTTTGACTTTATTAATTACGTAGTTATATTAGAATTTAATGTGGTGTTTAATTAATTTAATGTGTTATTTAATTATATATAATTAGTTTAAATATTTATATTTGTAATACATATATAAAAAAAAAGAGGTGTTATATATAGATATACATATATATATTTAATCTTATATTTATATTTATAGATATTATAATTATATTGTATTATATAATATAATATATTATAATAGTTTATTAAATTAGAATAGGATTAGGTTTTAATATAAGTAGACTATGCTTGACCTAGTTTGGAATCACAAAGTGAGCAGCCGTTAGAGTTAGTTAGAGAGAGAGAGAGAGAGAGAGAGAGAGTGGGAAGAAAGAAAAAAAAAAAAGAGAGGAGAAAAAAAGAAAGAAAAAGAAAAAGGAAGAAAAATATTAGGGTTTTGTTTTGGTGGTTCCATTAGTTCTTCAAATAATTCTTTGATCTTCAAAAAAATATTGTGAGTACGAAACCCACTTCTTTTGATTTATGTTTAATTCTTTGTTTTTATTTATTTATGTTTATTTATTTGATATTAGTTTGATTTTGTATTTACATAAAGATGATAGATTGATTTTAATTATTTTGATTAGTTGTATATGTAAAGTTTAGGGTTTTTAGATAATTGATTGATTTTAATTATTTTGATTAGTTGTGTAGGTTAAGTTTAGGGTTTTTAGATGATTGATTGATTTTAATTATTTTTATTAGTTGTGTATGTAAGATTTAAGATTTTTAGATGATTGATTGATTTTAATTATTTTGATTAGTTGTATATGTAAAGTTTAGGATTTTTAGATGATTGATTGATTTCAATTATTTTAATTAGTTGTGTATACAAGGTTTAGGGGTTTTTTTTTAATGTATTTATTTTATGATTTTAATCACACTCATAATTATATGAAATTGGAACAAACTTAGAATCCATAGCTAGTGGTTAGATGATGGATTGATTTGTTGTTGGTATTTATTTATTTTTATTTATTTGATATTGGCTTGATTTTGTATTTGCATGTAGATGATGGATTGATTTCATTATTTGGTTAGATGTGTATGTAATGTTTATGGTTTTTATATGTATTTATTTTATGATTATAATCACACTCCCGAATATATGAAATTAAAATTAATTAAGAACTCATAGATAAATTCCTTATACTCTACCATGACTCCATGGATTGTTGTTTTATTTGAGTGATGGTGAGAAAGAGTGTATAAAAAAAAAAAAGTAAGGATTATGAGATTTATTTGAATGCCTTAAGCTTGACATTGTTATGTTGTTCTCATGAGTGAGATGTTTTGTATATGTATATTGTTGCCTCGTTCTCATGAGTAGACGAGTGCTTTGATTTACGTGCGTACGTATATGCTAACCATCCGGGCAGTGTGGGTCAAACTCGGGACGATATCCCCGTGCAAGTTTGGCTTCGGAGCGGTGTTAGGTATACGGGAGGCACATGGGATATATGTGTAGGCCGGAAGTGGAGGGCCGAAGTGGTGGAGTTAAGGTATAAAGAATTTAATTATAAGTTTATTGATATAGTGTGAATTGTGTTGATTTGTACATCTTGAAAAATAGTAAACGACCTCGGTAAATTATGAAATTTGAGTAAAGGCATGTATACGTGATTCTAGACAATTTTTGTGTTTTAACTTTTTATTAAAAAGATCGATTAGAACCTATAATCGGATGATCTTGATTATTGTCGGTTTGATTTATTTTAACAATGCAGATTTTAAAGGCTGTTTTAACCCACGAAACGAGCTCATTTTTATTGGTTTCTCGTAAACTGAAGTAAAACATTATTCTGCACACTTTTCGTGTTTTGAAATTTTTCGAAAAAAAATCATTTTAGGGCAGTTTTTGTTTGTTTTCAGCTTCAGATTTTTCGATTTAATTCCGTCTAGGTTTTTCTATCAAGTTTTTCTCTCAATTTGTTCAGTTTCTGTTAAATTCCTTCACGCTATCTTTTATAAAATTTGATTCTATACAACTTTCGTTCTTTGAGTTTTGGTCAATTCAAATTATTTAAGCATGAAACAGTGCATTTTTATACTCCTTCAGTAAGTTACTTATGATTAAATTATACTAACTTTATTTTTTTTGCAGGATGGTGGGTCTTACTAACTTTTTATGCAGGGATGACCCATCATATTTTTATGTTTATTTTATTTATTTTATGCTCAATTTATATTTAGTTGTGTATGGGGCAAGAAACTAAATGCCACCGTATCTCGGGAAACTACCCATTTGTCTCGATGCGGGTGGAACTACTTGTCTTGTTCCGTAACAAGAAATAATGTACTTTTTGTTTGTGTCTGGTGGACACGTGGGTCTCAATTCTTGTACTCATACCAGTATACCTGTATACTAACCCGTTTTGTCTCTTGGCAACTCGGGTGCGTTTTGTTTGAGCGCATTTGAGCTTCCTTTGCAGGATTAGTTAGGGCTACGATGGTGACGTGGATTTACTATAGTGTTGGACATGTCGTTTGGACTTCTTTTGTTTTCTTGAGCTTAGGATTGATATTAGTCTATGTATTTATTATTCTCTTTATGACTTTAGTATTGGAATAATTTGGCATGATTTGTAACCGTACATTGTTTAAAGTTGTTTTGACTAGTTGTTGCTACTTTAATGTTGGAGGTATTTAATAGTTATAAAATTATGATAGATGGTTTGGTTAGTGTTTAATTTTTTTTGTTTCACTCCTAAGATTTGGATGATGGAATATTATTGGGGTTTAGTCCTAATTTAATATTTAATTGTCCGAATTTTGGGGCGTGAGATTTTTTAATTATTAAAATAAAATAATTATATAAATGTTTGCTAACTGCTCTCTAAAAGAAAGAACAAAACTAGCTATATAATAAGGTGGGTCAATATTATTCTCCTATTATTTATTTTTTTTAGTGTCAGTCGGTAAGAGATTATTTATAAATATGAGAAGAATTAGATCAAATACAACTCCAATAATACAATTCTAGAAGCCCAAAACCAACCCAATAAAGAGTCCTAATTAGAATAAGCAACTTAATACAATGAAAAACTCTCATAATGGGTGAAAAATAATCAATTTTTATATTTGACAAGAAGCAACATTCTGATCTATTCGTTCGAAGTGTATAGAAATGACCTACTTAATTTATTGGGAGTTGTTTAGGGCATAGAGGATGACAAAAAAATACTTCCCAAATGGGTTAGAATATCTGGGTTTAGAATTGGGAATCATGTTGGTCTAATATATTGGAATCATATTGTTGTGTAGTTTATACATATCTATTGATCTAACACTCTGGCTGACTTGGTTAACACTATGGTTCTCTCTTTCATTCATTCATCTAATATCTGGGTTTGGATCAATGGAGTTTGTATCTGCTATGGAGTTTGTATTCATTTGTATTCATAAGTTTGTGTTTGTGATATGGGTTTCTATATTCGTCTGATATGTGATATGAATTTGTATTCATTTGTATTCATTTGATATGTTTTCATTTCTATATGTATTGGTCTATACATATCAACTGATAGTTTATAGTTTATACGTATTTATATCTATTGGTCTATGTTTTGGATTGCTCTAAACTGATAGTCTATAGGATTTGTTTTGCTCTAAATTGATATGTTTGCTCTAAACTGATAGTATTTGTGTTTTTCTATTTGGTTTCCTATTTATTTCTTTGCGTTTTTCTATTTGGTTTCTTGTTTTTGGCTGGGCAAAAGAATTATTTCTCCTAGGTGATATTTTCATAAATTTAATTTTTTTTCTTTCCTTTTAAACAAAGCCCAAAGTAATTGTTGCTATCAAGTTGTTACTTTCTTTGGTTGCTTTCTTTGTACCACTGTTTTTTTTTTTTTATTTTAAATTACATAAACTCCATACATATGATAAACTGGATACTTTCAGCTTGATATGCATTTGAGGCAAACAAATTGAAGCAACTTTTTGTAACTTTGGAGAAACCCATCACAACATGTTTTAGTTTTATTACAAAGCTACAGAAACCAACCAACCCAACAGATTTTGCATATTTTCCAATGAATACTTAAAACTTTCATCAGATTTTAGAGTTTAGTATCAATGGTGAAGAATAGTATCAATGGTAGAGTTGAATTTAAATTCATATATTATTAAGGGAAGGTTGAAATTAAGGGAATAACACACTTGGGGGTGACAGAGTGCACCAGATTTAATATATGAATTTCAAACAGGGGCATTATTTGTTGTAAAATTAAGGGAATAACACACTCTTCTTGGCATTATATGAATAGTATCAATGGTGCACCCTGTCTATTCTATATTATAAAGGGAATAACACACGCTATTCTATTCTATATTATAGTATCAAGCTACTTCTTAGGATTAGTGGTTAATTATACCCACAAACAGGGGCATGTATCTTTACTCTAGAGTCAAAATTGAACCCTTTTGCCTATTAAACTCCCAGAAGTTCTAACTTAACCCAAAGGTTTGCTTTGAATCAAATTGGTATAAAAAATAAAAATAAAAAATGTATTAAACTTACAAGTATTTAACTTAACCCAAAAAAATGTATTTAACATTTTGTTATAAAAAAAAAATTGTATCATTCAAATGTAATATATTTGTTGTGTGATTCTAAAAAGAAAGGGACTGTTTTTTTTCATTTAATTTTTTTTTTTTTGAATATCTAGAGTTCCTAATTAAAAGAAAAATTTGAAAGACAGAGTGCATTTTAACATTTATGTGTAATATGGCAAGAGAGTTTATTTTATTTTATTTTTTTTTTGGGGCACCTTTTTAAGGGAGTATAATATTCTATATTGTATTTCAAAAATTTTGGTTAATGTATATGTATGCAGGGGCGGAGGTACTTGGGGACCAGGGGGGTCACGTGCCCCCCTGGATTTTAGGCTTTTTTTTTTTTTTTAACAAATATAAAGAAAATATTTTAAATAAAAAAATTATAAAAATAATATTAGAGTGAATTATCAATGACATTTTAAAAATTATGAGAATAATAATGGTTGTTTTGATTGAAAATGAAGAAACTACTATAAATCATAATATCTATGAAAACTTTATAAATTTTTTTGAATGTAACGATAATGTCATTATTATTAACATGCAAGTATAAGTAATCTCACTATAAAAATATGAAATTTATTGGATTGTTAGTTACATTTGACATAGAGGTTTACTCTCTATGTGTTTATTTACTATTATTTGGTGGTATCACATATTAATGATGACGTGGTATTACCATTATATTGAATTTTTAATCAAATTTTGTATAAAAAAATAATTTATCATTATATAATTTAGGATAAATTATAAATACACCCTATGAGATTTGTTTAAAATATAAATTGTCCATGTTGTTTGAAAAATTACAAATACCTCTTTGTTAGTATTTTTTATTTAACAGAATTAACTAAAAAAATGAAATTCATAATTGATCTTCTATACAATAATAAAATTACCTAAATTATTAATTGAAATATATTTCTAATATCATTAAAGCTGTTAATTGACTTGATGATTCATTAATTAAATGAGCTATTTGTTATGAAATTAGAAACCTCAGGGGTGGAATGTAATTTTCAAAATCACAGGGGACGATTCGTATTTTAATCAAACCTCAGAGGGTGTATTTATAATTTACCCTATAATTTATTTTAAGACTTATATCCATATATTTTTTATATTGTTCATGATACACTAGTTATAAATAACATTATTTTTTTGATATTTCTCGAAATCAATCGTAAAAACTTGCATAAAATATTTTTGTAAAAATTTTCGATATTGTAATTAATAAGTACCCCCTCTAATTTAATTTTCTGGCTCCGCCACTGTATGTGTGTGTATTACTTTAGTTGCCTTTATGAAATAATTATTCATTATTGCTTATAAAATGGCTTTGTTACATGGTGAATTTTTTTTTTTTTTTTGGCATAAATTTATATTTCGACTTTCCAAGTCATAAATGGTGAATTTCAAAATATCTATAATTATAATGGGTTTTGATTTTGATTTTAATTTCATCTCTATAAAATTGAAGTCAGTTAACAAAGAGAAAAGTGCAAATTTAGACAATTATATTGTGCTTCGGTTTTAATTTGTCATTTAAATATGATTGTTAAAAAACATCTATTTTAAATGCTGGGTTGACTCAGAAAATGTGAGTTTGATTATGGGTTTCACAAAGAATGTAGAGAGAGAGGAGGGGGAAGGGACTGTTTGTTTGGAGCTATTTAAAAAGAAAGTAAGGGTGATTTATTTAGTTGATCTTCCTGCAATAAAAAAATTTAATTGACACTCAAAAAAAAATTATTTAACATTTTATTTGCTATGTAATATATTTATTTAGTTGTACCATTCAAATGTAATATATTTGCTATGTGATTCTAATGTACAGATGATAAATATTTTTCATTAATTTTTTTTTTTTTGAATATCTAGAGTTCCTAATTAAAAGAAAAATTTGAAAGACTTGGCATTTTAACATTTATGTGTAATATGACAAGAGAGTTTATGTTTTTTTTTTTTTTTTTTTTTTTTTTTCTTTTTTGCACCTTTTTAAGGGAGTATAGTATTCTATGTTGTATTTCAAAAAATTCTGGTCAATGTATATATGTGTGTATTACTTTAGTTGTCTTCATGAAAAAAAATGTATTAAACTTACAAGTATTTAACTTAACAAAAGTATTTCACATGATCCGTTTTGCTTTGAATCAAATTCACCAAGTATTTAACTTAAACCAAAAAAATATATTTAAGATTTTGTTATAAAAAAAAAAAATTGTACCATTCAAATGTAATATATTTGTTGTGTGATTCTAAAAAGAAAGAGACTGTTTTTTTCATTTAATTTTTTTTTTAATATCCAGAGTTCCTAATTAAAAGGAAAATTTTAAAGAATTGACATTTTAACATTTATGTGTAATATGACGAGAGTTTATGTGTTTTTTTTTTTTTTTTTGCACCTTTTTAAGGGAGTATAATATTCTATGTTGTGTATGTGTGTTATGTGTGCATTACTTTAGTTGCTTCATGAAATAATTATTCATTATTACATATGAAATGACTTTCTTATCTGGGTTATTTTTGTTTTTTTTTTTGGCATAAATTTATACTTGGACTTTCCAAGTCATTAATGGTGAACTTCAAAATATTTATGATTATAATGGGTTTTGATTTTGGTTTTAATTTCATCTCTATAAAATTAAAGTCAATTAAGAAAGAGAAAAGTTCAAATTCGGAAAATTATTGTGCTTCGGTTTTAATTTATCATTTTAATGTGATTGTTAAAAAACATTTATTCTAAATGCTGGATTGACTCAGAAAATGTGAGTTTGATTATGGGGTTCTCAAAGAATGTAGAGAGAGAGAGAGAGAGAGAGAGGTTATTTGGGACTTAGTTTGTGGTTAGTGCTTTGTGTTGTACATATGATAAATATTTTTCATAATTTTTTTTTTGAATATCTAGAGTTCCTAATTAAAAGGAAAATTTCAGAGACTTGCTATTTTAACATTTATGTGTAATATGACAAGAGAGTTTATGTTTTTTTTTTTTTTTTTTTGGCACCTTTTTAAAGGAGTATAGTATTCTATGTTGTATTTCAAAAAATTCTGGTGAATGTATATATGTCTGTATTACTTTAGTTGTCTTCATGAAAAAAAAAAATGTATTAAACTTACAAGTATTTAACTTAACCCAAGTATTTAACATAATCCGTTTTGCTTTGAATCAAATTTACTAAGTATTTAACTTAACCCAAAAAAATGTATTTAACATTTTGTTATAAAAAAAAATAAAAATTTGTACCATTCAAATGTAGTATATTTGTTGTGTGATTCTAAAAAGAAAGGGACTGTTTTTTTCATTTAATATTTTTTTGAATATCTAGGGTTCCTAATTAAAAGAAAAATTTGAAAGACTTGGCATTTTAACATTTATGTGTAATATGACAAGAGAGTTTATGTTTTTTTTTTCTTTTTTTGCACCTTTTTAAGAGAGTATAATATTCTATGTTGTATTTCAAAAATTCTGGTCAATGTATATGTGTGTATTACTTTAGTTGTTTCATGAAATAATTATTCATTATTGCTTATAAAATGGCTTTGTTATCTGGTGAATTTTTGTTTTTTTTTTTTTTGGCATAAATTTATGTTTGGACTTTCCAAGTCATAAATGGTGAACTTCAAAATAATTATGATTATAATGGGTTTTGATTTTGGTTTTAATTGCTACCACCGACAGCAACTCTCCACTGCCGCGTCGCTTCCACCGCTACGTCGCCTCCATCACTGCGTCGCCTCCATCAGCTTGTTGTGTTTTTTATTTTGAAAAAATTTGAAAGAGGATAACTCAAAAAAAAAAAAAAAAAAAAAAAAACCCTTATTTTTCAGCTATCAAACAGAGGGTTTGGAAATCTGCGCAGATAGGGTGCTTCTTTTGGGAATTTAATTGTAGTAGAGCTGAGGTTTGAAGAGTAATGAGATTTGTTGTTGTGCTTATGTTATCATATGAACCAGAATCACGCAGATGTAAAGACGCCTTTCTTTTGTATTTGTAACTGTTTTTTCTTGCTTTGTTAATTGCAAGTGAAAACTTCATTTTAAGAAAACCAGTTCGAACCCCCTTTTTTTGTTAAATTTCCTCCAATTTCATGTAGTTTTGTTGTTTCTTATTTGTGGCCGGCATTTGATTTGAGTTTTTGTTTATGATAGGCATGCTGTAAAAGAGATGGAAGAAAGTCCCTCATCAACAGTTTGGGATGGGAAAATAACTGGAATCAAGTTTGGTTTGGATTTGTGTGTGTTTGGATTTGTTAAAATAATCAATTGGTTTTGAATTAGACATGGGGGGTTTGCTTTTGGTTCGAAAATGTTGAAAGATTTGGCATTTGTTTTTAGAAATCTCACCAAAGGTCTTTACGATATTTAATAAGGCCATGATTTTTGCTGTGGATTGATTTTTTAATTTTTAACTTTTTTGGTTATTTTGGTCTGGGTTAAAAGCCTCTTTTGGTACCCCACGGGGCATGGATGTTTGGGAATTTTGGTTTTGGGGATGTTTGGGTTTGTGTTTTCTAAACCTTAATCCATATATTGAATGGAATCACACTTGATATACATTAATTTGGTTTGTGTTTTTAAGATTTGGGTTTCTATTTGTTTTTCTAAGATTTGTTTTTTTAAACATTCAAACTGAGAAAGAGAGGAGAGAATGAGAAAGAGAGAGAGAATGGGTGTTGATTTCCTATGAGAGGAGAGAATGAGAATGATAGACCTTTCTAGAGAGATTAGAGGGAGAAAGTGGGGAAGATGGAGAGGGAGAATGAGTGGGAGACAGTGCAGAGAGGTTGGGGGTCACCTGAGCACAACACCACACAAAAAAAAGTGGTTTAAATTTTTATTTTTTTTTTAAATCCACTCTTTTTGAAAAATATTTGTAGAAAATGTTGGTTTTTTTTTTTTTTTTTTTTGTGTGGATAAATTACTCAAAATTTAAATGGAGTTTAAATTGAGTTCTGTTAAAAAAAATGGTGAATTTAAATTTGTATGAAAATTGAGTTTAAATTGAGTTTATGAGTTATGTTTATGTAGAAAATGTTTTTTTTTTTTTTTTTTTTGTGTGTGTGTGTAGATAAATTTAAACTCAAAATTTAAATTAAGTTTAAATTGGGTTATGTTAAAAAAATGATCATAAAAGTGAATTTTGAGAAAGAGGAGAAATAATGGGAGTCCTGTGATTTGTGAAAAACTGAAAAGAAGAGTTTTTTTATTAATAGAATTTTGACTTCGAATTCTATTAATAAATTATATTTTTCAATTTTTACTTTAATTTTATTGGAGTGTATTTATGTTTGGGTACTTTTACAAAATTCATTATAAAGTTAATAAATTTGATAAATTACATTTTAAATCAATACTTTTAAATTTAATTATATTTTAATCTTATAATTAATTTAGACACAGATATACCCTAGGTGACGCATTACTTTTATGAGTGATACATTTTTAAACCTCCAAACCAACCTAGGGACTTGCCTGGTTAGAGTCTATTGGGAAATCAGAATACTGTATTTATTATTATTTTTATTTTTAGAATCTTAATTTATTTAGCTTTTATTGTTTGTTGGACAAACTACTAAATTTAAATTCTTAAACAACATAATAATTATTTATTTGGTAGTATTATATATATCAATGGGTATAAACAACAGAATAATTATTTGTTTGCCGGTAATGGGAGTATTTCAGTGCTTCTCTGTGAGCCATCACTGGAGTTTTGGGTTATTTCGTTGTTATTTTATTCGAGTTTTATAAAGTGCATGATACAAGTAAAATTGTTACAATTTTTTAAAAAGAATAGTATTTTTTTTATATTTTTTCAATATTTTTGTCAAAAAATATTACAGACTTCATAAATTTTAATATGATACGTATGAATAACAACTGTATTTTGATCACAACATTATTTACACCGTGCCTAAAGGCACGGGCATACGCTAGTCACCTAACACAATACTCCATTACCCACTCTCTCCACCAATTACAATACTATAAAATACTACGTATTTATACTCCGTAAGTTCTGAATAATTATCCAATGTCAACACAAATAGCTGAAAGATCATAGTTAGATAAAGAAGTTTGAGACCCACAAAACATGAAACACTTTAATCTTACAATCACACATGTAATATAAGATAAAGCAAATACTAAAATATATTATTAGGATCACAGATGCAAGGAAGGAGGGGCACAACACAAGGATGAAATCAGCCGATGAAGATGATGGAAGGATCACAGCAACACTCATCAATGAGGCAACAGCAACATAATGCTGCAAGACTGTAAACATCAAATTCAACCCCATTACAAATACACACCCACATAAAAACGCAAATTCCCAAAAATAAAATATAAAAACTAATATTCATGAAATCACACTAGTATGTTAGAATGATGTCTTTGGCACTTTGCTTTTAACTTATAAGCTGTTGCTAAAATAAATTTTGTTAGGTATATTTTTAATTTTTTTAGCTTTTCAAGTGATTTTTTTTTTAAATGGTTAAAATTGATTTTTTTTTGGCGAGAAATGTGCATGAAAACTATCTAGTTTTTATTTTTTTTAATTTATTTATAGCAATATGAACTTATAAAAGAAGGGCAAATTGCACTTCAGGTATGTTTTTAAAAAAAATTTACAAATCAATGGTAAATTTTCTCAATTTCAATTAGTAAAGTTATAATTTTTTTTATAAATTTGTAAATATTTTTTGAAATACTACTGATTTACAATTTTCTCATAAAAAAACAAGTACACGAGATTCCGGCCAATGCAAAGCTTGAAAATAATTAAATGTACCTAGTCTTACATTGTTACTTAAATTTTTTTATAAAAGATTAACTGTATGCAGTCTAACCCCCACACATATGCATATACTAAAGAAATGAAACCAAGTATGGATAACATAGAGACTCACATTTTCCCTTATTATGAAATAAATGTAGTCAGTTTTTTGTTTTTGTTTTTCTTGAAAGCAATAACTCTGTGTGTGTGTGTGCGCGCGTGAGAGAGAGAGAGAGAGAGAGAGAGAGTAAATGTTGTTTTGGGGGAGGAGGGAAAAGGGTAGAGGGGAATTACATTCCTTCAAGGAAACCAGGTTCTCTCCTGGGCGGTGGTGGAGGAGCATATTGTGGAGGTGCCATTACTGGAGGCCCTTGGTAGTAACCTGAGGAAAGAGATCAACCCAACATGACTACTAAAACCCCCCCAAAAATAATATAGAGGATACAAAATTGATATATAAATTATAATTTCCCTGTTGTAAAGTACTAAATAAGTAACAAATACAAAGAAATTAATTCTCAATTTAAAAAAAAAATATATTAGAAGAACCGAGATGAAAAGTTTAAACTGGGGAAAAAAATCTTACTAGTTCACAAGAAAAAAAAAAAAGAAGAAGTAATTTACAAAACCCATTGTGTTAAAATTGATTTCAAGAAAATGTGGAGTGAGAAATGAAAAACAAGTAGTAAAAAAAATAAAGATTGGGGTGTACCTTGAGCAGGGTAGGGATAGGCATATTTTGGGTCATTCATCTCTGTCTCTTTCTCTGTTCTTTTCTGCCAAAAGAGAAATATTAGGAGCAATAAATTAAAAAAAAAAAAATGGAAGTGAGAATTTGAGTAGAAGATGGGTCTGATCTGATATACTAGAAGAATAGTCATATATATGTATGATGATGTAGAAAGAGAGTTGGTATACTCACTCCCTCACACAGACGCACCGACTTCTTGCGTCAGCTGGCCATGGCACACCTGTTAAAAGTGGTTTTATTCATTTTTATTTATTTTACCTTTCTTTAAAGTTATATTCTTTCGCATTACTTTTTTTTTTCTTTTTTTTAAATATATTTGTGAGGGTTCTGTTTGGTACAATTTATATTTATAAATTATTAAAAAAATTCAAACATTTTCTTATTTGGGAAACTAGAAGATGGATTTTTTTGACTATGTGTTTAGCTTTTAACTTGCAGTAATAATATGTAGTAATATATTTTTTATATCTACGATCTTTATAATTTGTTTTAAATTTTATTTTGATGTCTCTAATTTTATTAATGATTTTTTCTGTTAAAATATTAACAACACTAAAACGAAGGAAGCAAATTGTAATAAAATTAATAATATATAATTCACCTTTTTCTCACTCGCTTTGCTGCTCTTTATTGTGTACCTTTTTTCTTTCTTTCTCTTTATTTTGTCGTGTTTGCTTTTTCCGTTTTCTGCTTTCCTTTTTTCTTCCCATGGAAATTTTTATATTTAAATTGGGACGCGGTTTCTACTTTATAAAAAGTCATACAAAAGGACAACATATTCCTTGTGTTTAGTGAAAATGAGTATATTTTAATTTTTAGAGAATTTAATTATACACACTATCATATCATATATATTTTTAATTATGTTATTTTTTTTTATTATGATTATTTTTTTTATTTATGATATTATTTTGAAATATTTGATTACAATTTTTTTGTGTTTTGTTATCACTTTTTCTTTTTAATTATGACTCAAAAAATATAAAATTATATCATTTTTTCTGTAATTATAAGATGTATATTTTTTCTTTTATTTTTAACTAGCTACGGGTTTGGTTGAAAATATGAAGTCCCTAATGTTTGTTTTGTGGCGCCAAATCATTTGTTGTGGCTACCAAATTGCAATTGTCAAGATTTGTATCCAATTCAAATCTTGTTTAGGAACTCAAGTTTTTAGCTAAAAATAACTAAAAAAAGTCAAGTCCCAAACCACCCCCCTCTCCTAGTAGTGCATGTCAAATGCCAAGGAAAATAAATAATTAGAATTGGTTAGGCTTTGTTGTCCTCATAATTAACCACTAAATAAACAATTATACCCCATATTTCTTTTCAAATTTGCAATGGCCATACATGGCCAGGAATGCTCAAAGATAGAGTTTGCTCCTGACTGTTATAATTTCTGGACAGTGAAAGGTACAAAGAGAGAAAATAAAGGTGATGATTTAGGTCAAGTTTGTCATCCTCAAAAAAATTTAAAAAGTCAAAAAGTTACTATCTTATTTAAGTCACATCATTTTATTTAAGTCACATCACCTCTCTAATACATCACTTCAAACCCAACCCAAATTCAATCCATATTTCATAAAAATTCAAAAAAATACACTTATTTAGTCTTCTCAAACTTGGCCTTAGTGGGTCAACATTTTTCAAAAAAATAAGAAAAAAATATGAAAGAAAGAATGAGAAAGACGGAGGAAGTTGCCTCACGTCTCGTTTGGGAACATGCTAATTTAGTAACCTTTTGATTATTTAGCTAAAATATGAGCTAAAAAAAATTAGTACGTTTAGGATGACTTTTTTGACTTTTTACGAAAAAATATGTAAAAAATAGAGAGAAAAAAGAATCTTTGACTTTTTGGTATGAATTGTTGATTTTTTGATTTTTTAAATAATTTTTTGACTTTTTAACTAAACCGGCCTATTGCCAAATGAGGCTCAATATTTCAAAAGATGTGATGGCTGTAAAGGAGGCGACCATTGGTGAGAGAGATGAGAGTTGGCCAGTGAATATAAACCTGCAGAACTAGTACTACCGATCAGAATTACATCCTAGATAGAAATGTTTGAGATTAATTAGGGTAATTAGCATTGTAGAATGATTGATTCTATATCAAAAAGGTCATAAATTTCTAAAGATAAGAGTTTGAAAATTCCTTCTTTTAAATGTAAAAGGTGGGTTACAACTGGAGTGGTTGACAAAAAAAAGAAAAAGGGAGAATTTTAATGTGTATTTCTGAGCAAAAGGAATCTACAAAAGTGGTACACACAAAATGCTAGCACTTGTTTTTTTTTTGTTTTTTGAAATAATATTAGCATTGAATAACTAGTCCATTGAGATTTGACCATTAGTATTTTGAAAAATAGGTTAAAAATTAATTTTTTTAACTTCATTTAAAAAAAAATTAAAAATAATATGACTAAAAAAAATTAACTTTTAACTAACTTTTTAAATAGAATTGATTTAGAGTTCTAAATCTACCCCTAGTGAAGTGGAAGATAAAAAAAATAAAATAAAAAAAAAAAAATACAGCACACACTGTGGCAGTGGATGGAACCCACCTACTATCACGGTAACACTAATTAGTGGTCCCAAGTATTATATCAGCCCTTACACTTTTGTAGGCCTATTAACCCTTTCTTTTCAACCACATGACTAAAACCACAGACCTCTTACACTTTTGTAGTGTTGTAAAACTTTCCACACCCATTCCATCACTGCTACGCCAAAGTATACAAAATCTTTTGGTCCCGTTAGATTTTTCTTGAAATTAATTTATTTTTAGATAAGATTTTGTTCACACACTGTTCCTTTTGAGGGATTTTTTTTTTTTTTTTATACAAAAGTATTACTTTTATTTGATTGAGACCTTAGAGCTGATGTGTTAATGATACTGCAAGTGTGGTGGTGGTGCATGTGATGATGTGGATTAATTATTATTATTATTTTTTTTGAGACTTTAGTTTAATTCCTAGGAGATGAGGTATTTCTTTCACTTGTGTAATAAAAGTTCTTTTTGGAGGAGAGGTAAACATCTTCAAAATTTTCCCTTTCATTATTGTTTTCAATCCTGCCAGACACTTATCCAATGCCAAGGACTTCTGTTTTCTTTCCATTTTTCATCTTATTTTTAAAAGGGAAATACTTTTAAAAACAAAACAAAACGAAAAGAAAAAAAAAGATTACGTTAGATTATCTCTAGTCATATTTTAAAAATTTTCTCCAAAAATTTTATGTAAAAAGTGCAATCCCCAATTTAAAGAGAGAATTTATTCACTACCTTCTCCAATAAAATTTCCAATTCTCTTTCCATTTTATTTAAATATAATTTCTTTATTCTTATTTAATTAAAACATATTTTCAAATCCACATTTCCAACAAAATAGAGTTCACAAAAAAAAGTCCAATCTCTAAAGACTTTTGTCAAACAGTTAGAATGCAATAAAAATGGAAGTCACAACCAGAGTTTGAACACTGCAAAACCAAATTCTAGAAGAAAAAAAAACCCAACCATTATGCTTGCATTACATAAAATGAACTCAAAAAAACTTACTATATATGATTTGTATATGCTTTAGGGAAAAAGTTGAAATTGCCCAAGCGGCGCTGCCGAGAGTCTCCAATTTTTTTATGACCTAAATACACCAAAACTTTGTCAACTATTAATAAGTATTATTTTATCTTTTATTTCTTGTTCCTCAATTATAAATTCTCATTTTGAAAGGG
The DNA here is from genome assembly GCA_030407325.1 of Camellia japonica. NCBI lineage: Eukaryota > Viridiplantae > Streptophyta > Magnoliopsida > Ericales > Theaceae > Camellia > Camellia japonica. The sequence goes on along the minus strand of JAPPVO010000059.1, from coordinate 18,794,412 downwards.
TAGAAGTAATGCACTTTTATAATCGAAATAGTCAAATTTACAAATTTATAAATGACAAATGTAAAACAGACATTCTATGCACCTAGAAAATAGATTAGAAAATGACATAAAATTTCAAATTTGTGGTACATATTTAAGGTTGTTATTGTGAGGTCACACCATAAATGAATCTTGAACTTTGATTACAAATTACTTTATAAAAAAGAAAAAAAAAATCCAACCCCCACCATTTAAAAAACTTGATTTCAGTTACTCCATTTCCATTCGACATTTTGTATGTAACTCTATGTTCACTGTTAATATTGATTCGAACAAAATTCTTGTTCTAGAATCCTATTCTTAATGACCCAACTTTTATCAAATAAGTTTATTAAATAGGTTTTCCAGTTTTCTTTCGCCCTAAACTGTCTTTCACTTACTAGAATAAAGATTCTTTATGAAGATGTTGAAAATAAATTTTTTAATTATTCTTTGTAACGACTCCATCACGTATAATAATTAGTATTTAATTAATTAAGGCGATTTGAATTTTAATTGTTCATTATTCTGATTCAATTTGATATTTATGGAAATTACTCGGTCTGATTTGTATACGATTTGATTAAGAGGCTAGTTGCGATGCTAAACCTATAGAGACGGGTTTGGGTCGTGATATTATTACAACAATTTATATCTATAGAGTAAAGATAAAGAAAAACACTATTCTGGACAATTTTGTGATTTCTTTTTTTTGGGTTTTGGTTTTAGCCGCCAACTTTGTAATTTTAAGCCTTCAATTTGACTTTTAAATTAATCCATAATTGAATTCAAATTTTCCTCAAATTTTGAAATTCTTGGGCTTCAATTTGAAATTAGGTACGTAATTTCTGAAATTGGTCCCAATTATTTCAAATTTTAGGCTTGAAAGACGCTAAAGACACGTAACCAAACCATACCAACCACAAACGTGCAAGTCTTTAGTTGGACATGACTTAAATAAGGCTTGCAAAGATCAATTAGGGTGGTTCTATTTGTACCAAAATAATAATTCAGTATACTTAATAAAATTTTTAAAAGAGTGCTGTTATTAGCATTTTATTAATTATTTTAGATCTCTTATTTTTTGGACTCCTACTTATAAATTTTAAAATTCTTAAAATTTATTTTCTCTTCTCAAATAATACAAAAATTATCTTTGTGAAAATATTTCACCCATTCAATTGAATACACACCCCCATACCCCAAAAAGCCTCTCCCAAAAACCTTAACAAAACCCACGAAGGTGATTATTACTTCATTTTCACATATTTGTTCATAATCTGAGAAAATAAATGTTCGGTTATTTGTTCCGGAACAAATAAATAATGTTCGAGCCTGTATTCTAGAATTTTGATAATATGTTTAGGAGTTTAGTCGCGAAAAAATAACGAATAATTTTCATTATTTTCGTCATTTTTTTCAAAAAGCTTACCTTTATAAGGCTAATTTCCTCTAAGCTAAGAACATCATCAAAGCTATGAACCTCCCTTGAGCTTTTATGGTGTGTTTATTTGGACGGACTGGATAAGGAGGGATTGTAATCCATCGGATTATTAGTCTCGGGATACATTGTCCCGGGACTATTTGGTTGGATTGGATTTGTATCCTATGTTTGTTTAATCATGGGATTAGATGTCTGGATTTTTAGTGAATCCAATGTTTGGTTAGACGGACTGGATAAAGATAAATGTTCAAAAGACTATTTTACCCTTGTAATTTATAATTTTTATTTAATATATAATTTTAAATTTGTAATATGTAATTTATAATTTATAATTTAACAACACTAAAAAAATTTAATTTATAAGGCCATAATTTTTAATTTATTATTTTCAATTAAATTAAATTTATAATTTATAATTTATATTTTTTATTTAATATATAATTTTAAATTAACGACAATAAAAAATAATTTTATTTAATATATAAATTAAATTTTCAACAACACAAAAAATTGATTTAAGTTGGAACATACCAAAATTATCAGTTAAAAAAATTTATAAAACTACTTTTATACAAAATACATTTAATATTAATCTACATGTTAAAACATGAGAACAAGTTTATGCGTTATCAAAATCCAGAGAAACTTGTTAATTATTTGATACTAATACTATTAAACGTCATTTAAAAACTGGTCACAATTTTATTTATTTAGGATTAATTCAAGTAGGAATAAAACCATTAACTCCACAAGGTAAAAATATTTCTGTGTTATTATGTTTAAGAGATGTTCGTTTTCTTGATTACAATGATAGTTTAATGGGAATGATGGAAACTGGTCTTCACAAAGGACCTATCCATTTTAATTGCTTTCCTGACTTTACACTTAGTCTTCGTGACCCACATATATTAGATACATTAATTTTGAATATTCAGTTAGATGGTTCATTTACCAACATGAAGGATAAAGTACACAATATTGCTTTAATTTACTGTGTTCATTATAAATGTATTAAAACTAATTTAAATGTTCAAGCTTTACACAAGAGTCCTAAGAATAAAATTTTATTAATTCAAAATAGTAGTAATGATACTAATATAAATATTCCTCAGATGAAAGAATGGAAAGATATTACTCTCCCTGACCAATGTGTTACCGTTAATGAAAATTACAAACATAATAAAAAACAATCTACTTGTCAAGATATTCAAGATATTCAACAGTTTCCTGATGGATCTCTTAAGATCAAATTTAATCGATCTCAATCCTCTAGGCATAGTACTTCTAGTATACCTACTAATATTGAAACTGAAGATGAAATATTTAATACTCCTTTATTCCGAAAAAATAGTCAAATCAATTTTGGTCAAATGTCCCATAGTAAAATGAAAGGCGTAGATAACTCTACAATCTCTCAAATTAGTAAACCTGTTTATTCTATTCACACACATCTACAAGAAGAAGATACTGAGTCTCAAAATTCTCCAACTCAAACTGATTTCGACGTTATGCCTCTAATCAATCCTCAATTAATGACCATTAGTACATCTTTTGCTCCTGATCTTGATAAATTACATGTTGAATTTATATCTAAAGAAAATAGAACTAAAAGACATGTGTATCGTTCTAAATATGATTCTAATCAACAATCCCGAATAACTCGTAAATGATATAATTTTATGATTGAATATAGTTTTGAAATCCCTTTCTTTGAATACTTAGATAATTATTACAAAAAAGTCAATACAATCACAAAACATAAATGGAAAACTTCTCCCAATACTACTGTTAGTTCCAGTCATCATCCTCTATCTAATATTATCATTGAACACCAAGGATCCCATGTTCCGGCCTCTCCTTTTAAGTTGCCCGACACAGACCCTGAAATTAAAAAAGTTATTGAACAAAATAATTATACTAATCAATGTCTACAAACAATTGGTAAACAATTAGATAAAATAGAAACTAATTTAGATGATTATTCAGCCAATACTACATCTACTAAACAGTCATTAGATCAACCTTTGCTTAATCTACCTAGTAATCGTTCTAAAAGAAATAGTTTAGTTACCCAGGATCATTCTACTGTTAAAGCCATTGAACAACTATTAAATAAGTTAACTATTTCTGATACAACTTCTCCATCTACTGAAAAAGGTCTTACTGTTTTAAATCATCAACCAACTTTAGAACCTGTTTCAACTCATTCAGACACTGATATAACTGATAATGAAATTAATCAATTAGCCCAACAATTTCAATCCTCTACTCTCAATAAAATTCATTATCCAAAAGTTAATCCACAGACTACTAAAAATTGATGCTCTAGACCTACTCCTCCTGATCTCCAATATGAAGAAACTAATCTTAATAATCAATTTTCTGTATCTGCTAAAAAATTATACGAATGGAATATTGATGGTCTTAGTGAAGATCAAATCCTTCAAAAATTAAATCATTTATCTATGGTCTCAAACAGTTATCTTAGTAATTATCCTGATTATAGCCAACCTGAAATTGTTTCTTTAATTACCTCTGGTTTTACTGGTATGCTCAAATCCTGGTGGGAAAAATACATTACTGATGATCAACGTGAATCTATTTGTCATGCTAATCAAAAAGATGAAAATGATTTACCTATCTTTGACGAATCTATTGGTTATTACAAACCTGATGGTATAAATACCTTAATCTATACTATAGTTCGACATTTCATAGGAACTCCTACTAATATATATTCTCGCATACATGACCAACTTAGTAATCTTACTTGCCCTACTTTAAGTGATTTTAGATGGTATAAAGATGTATTTACCTCTAGAGTTATGTTAAGAGAAGACTGTACTAAGTCTTTTTGAAAAGAAAAATTTATTAATGAATTACCTAGTCTTTTTGCTCATAAAATTAGAGATGTTTTTAGTCAACCTACTGGTGTTATTGAATATGATAATTTAACTTATGGTGATATCATTAGTACTATTCAAAAGGAGGGATTAAGAATGTGTATTGACCTTAAACTTAGCCAAAAAGATGCTAAAGATAAACATAAGGCTAAATATGAATTAGGAAATTTCTGTGAACAATATGGTCTACCTCCTGTTGCACCATCTCGTCGCAAATCACATAAATACTCCAAACATAAACATAAATCATCATATAAATCTTCTAATAAATATAAAAAGAATTATTCACCTTCTAAATCAACTGATAAATTTTATACTAAACCCAAAAAGAAATATTATAAGAAATCATATCCAAAATCTAAATCTAATAAAGATATTACTTGTTATAATTGTGGTAAAAAATGTCATTATTCTAATAAATGTAAAGAAAAACAAAAATTAAAAGATAAAGTTAATCAACTACAAATTAATGATGAATCAAAAAGTCAATTATATGAAATATTTCAATTAAACCAATCTGATCATTCTTCTTCTGATAATTCTCATAATTCGTCTAATTCTGATTCTCAATCACCTAATGATAATTCTGATAACCATATTACATTAGGTTGTAATGATGTTTGTTGTAAACTAGTTAAACAAATCAATGTTCTTACTAAACAAAATCAAGAAGAAACTGTTCTTATTGAATTAATTAGTCGTTTAGAAGATCCAGAGTTAAAACAAAAATATACTGATAAATTAAAATCTTTATTAACCAATATTGATAAAAAAAAACCTAAGTTTGATAAACCAATTATTAGTCTCTCCCAAACCTTAGAAAGATTTAAAAATAAACAAAAAGAGATTACATTACAAGATTTACAACATGAAATTAATCAAATTAAACAAACTATTAAAGATTTACAAAGTAAAGATAAAACATTAGAAGATGAAATTATTACTTTAAAACTTAATAAAAATTTAGATAAATTCCAAGAAAATCATGGTACATCTCCTAATGAATCCCCTAATGAATCTAAACATGACTCTGATCATACTAATCCTGAAAATCTACTATTTGATAATCGATCACATCAATCTCATGAAGACAAAAGATTGACTCTAATCAATAAAATTCATATTCAAAAATGATATTCAAAAGTTAAACTTGTAATTAATGATTTTGAATTAAATCTTATTGCTTTAATTGATACTGGTGCTGATCTTAATTGTATTCAAGAAGGATTACTCCCTACTAAATATTATAAGAAATGTCATGAAAAATTAACTTCTGCTAATGGTAGTCAAATGCATATTAAATATAAATTACCCAAAGCTCATATCTATCAAGATAATGTTTGTTTTAAAACCTCATTTGTTTTAGTTAAAAACATGACTGATAAAATCATTCTGGGAACTCCATTTATATTTTTATTATATCCATTTATTACATCTAGTGAATGAATAACAACTCAAGTTTTTGGTCAAACAGTTACTTTTAACTTCTTATCTCCAGCTGAAGTTTTAGAATTAAACCAATTAAAAGATTGTTCTATTTCTCAAACTATTAATCGATTAACTTGTCCGTTATACTTTCTCAAAGAAGAAGCCAATTATAAACGAATTGATCAACAATTAATTAATCCTGTTATTGTATCTCAAATTGAAGAATTTAAATTAAAATTAGAAACTACTGTTTGTTCTACTTTATCAACTGCATTTTGGCATAGGAAAAAGCATGTAGTCACATTACCATCTATTAAGAATTTTAATGAAAAACAAATTCCTACTAAATCTCGACCTATTCAAATGAATCATGAATTACTTGAAATGTGTAAAAAAGAAATCAATGAACTATTAAAAAATAGAATAATTAGCCCTAGTAAATTACCATGGTCTTGTCCTGCTTTTTATGTTAATAAAAATGCTAAACTAGAACGAGGTGTCCCTCACTTAGTCATTAATTATAAACTATTGAATAAAGTCTTAGAATGAATTCGATACCCTATTCCTAATAAAAAAGATTTGATTAAAAGTCTTAAAATTTGATTTAAAAAGTGATTTTTGGCAAATTCAAATTCATCCTAAAGATAGATATAAAACTGCTTTCACTACCCCCTTTAGTCATTAGGAATGGAATGTCGTGCCATTTGAATTAAAAAATGCTCCTAGTGAATTTCAAAATATAATGAATGATATTTTTAATCAATTTAGTCATTTTTCTATTGTCTATATCGATGACATATTAATTTTTTCTAAATCAATTAGTGAACATTGGAAGCATTTAACTGCATTCTTTTATACTATTAAAAGTCATGGTCTCGTTATATCTACTCCAAAAATTAAATTGTTTCAGACTAAAGTCCGATTTTTAGGTTATGATATTCACCAAAATACAATTTTACCTATTAGCCGCTCCATTGAGTTTGCGTCCAAGTTTCCTGATGAAATTTTAGATAAAACACAATTACAACATTTTTTAGGTTCACTCAATTACATTGCTGAGTTTTACAAAGACCTTAGGAAAACTTGTCAACCTTTGTTTGATCGGTTGAAAGATAATCCTCCTCCTTGGTCTTCTATTCATACTTCCATTGTTAAACAGGTCAAACAATATGTCAAGTCTCTTCCTTGTCTTGGTATTCCTACAGAAAATTCATTCAAAATTATTCAAACTGATGCTTCTGATATTGGTTATGGCGGCATTCTTCTTCAAAAAGTCACTCCTCAGTCATCTGAACAAATTGTTCGTTATCATTCTAGTGTTTGGAATAAAACATAATTAAATTATAATACTATTAAAAAAGAAATTTTATCTACTGTTTTATGTATTAGTAAATTTCAAGATGATATTTTAAATTAAAAATTTTTACTTCGTGTTGATTGCAAATCTGCTAAATATGTTTTAGAAAAAGATGTTCAAAATCTTGCTAGCAAACAAAATTTTGCCCGTTAGCGATCTATTTTAAGTATTTTTGATTTTGAAATTGAATATATTCCTCGTTGTCAAAATTCTATTCCCGATTTTCTTACCCGAGAATTTTTACAGGGGGGATAGGAATGGCTACTCCTTTTATTTCTTACCATAAATCCCAAATTACCTATTACCGTGATCTGATTCACCAAACTGCTTACCGCATTGCTTGCCTCAAATTAGCCCGCAAAACTACTCGATGTGCTCAATATATTAACTATCACCAAATTCAAGCTCGTCACCATTTACTTGCTGATTATTACAACTGTTTAGATTACCATCAATTTTACTTAAACCTCCTTAGTCTTTGTTAATCCTTATTGCTAATCCTTGTTTTTATTTAACAGATGTCTCGCCCCAGACCTCTTTCCAAAGCCTTAGTCCCTTCTAGTCAACCTATTGTTCCACCTCCATTGGAGTTAGTCACCCAATACCATCCTATTGAAATGATTAACCGTTACCAAGTTCTTGGTAACATTCCTAAACCTAGCTACACTTCTGCTTTGGCCTCTGATCCTTTTGCTTTATCTAGCCAAGCAGTTACTCCATACGCTCCAAATCCTATTAAATCTGCTCAGTTTGATTATGTTAAATCCACCACTACTAATCTGTTTTTCAAAGAGCCTAGCCACTCCAAGAGTTAGTCTGTTAATGACCTAGTTAAATCTTATTTTCCTCCTGGATGGCATTTTGTTCCTCTCCATCTAGAGAAAATAATCACCTTCTATAAAGACATCCTATTCAACCATCAGTCAATTGTGATTAAACCTATTTACAATCGCACTTACACTAATAAAGTTGTTTACCATTCCCTTTATATTCACAATATTGTTTCCTTAGCTGATTGGGGCTCCCCTTATCAGTTTCGAGATTTATCTAATCACTCCCTTCAGTATAGTTATTATGACTATATTGATGCCTGGTTCAAAGTGTTTCTCTACCAAACTGATACTTTTAGTCACTCCTGGTTTCTCCAATTTGATCAAAAGTTTAAATCAGAATTACCTACCTGGTTTCTGAGATGGTGGACTCATTATGGTGCCATTTCAGATATCTTCCCAGCTATTGTGATGGAACAGGTTAACTATTTTTCAACTGTTTTCTCATTTTCTTCATAACAGAAGAAATTTCCCAAATTGCTTACTTTTATATCCAAATACAAAATCCCTTGGATATTTAAATGGCAATATGGCATTTCTGATGATGTTATATATCGGCTACATATGGTTAAATGGTGGGATAACTACAAAGTTTCCCGCATTGTTGAAATTGTTCAATCTGAGTTCCCGATTAACATCCATGTTTCTATACCTGCCATGATTAAAGCTCAGCAGATCCCAACTGCTTCAATCACTCAAGGAAGCCAACTTCCTACAGTTAATCTTTGAAGCCCAACTTCAAGTTCTTCCAAGCCCAAGTCATCCAAATCAAAGGTTAAATCCAAGACAGCTAAGCCCAACATTGCTCAGCCCAAGTCAAAGGCTAAGTCCACTACATCTCAGGCTAAGCCCAAAGTCAAATCCACGGATAAATCCAAGTCATCCAAAGATGAGCTGCTCCAGATGGCTCGTCTACTGGTTAATCAAGCCCAAGCCCAGTCAGACTCCGATTCAGACAGTTCAGAAGAAGGTTCAGACAGTTCCAACTCTTCTGAAGGTTCAACTACTCAAAACCCATATGGACCCGAGTTTCAAGATGCTCAAGACCCATATGCCTAGTCAGCCCTGCATTGGATTCCATATAGATACAAATTAGCTTCAATCAATACTCTTTTGAGAAAAGCTGCAAATTTGCATTTATATTGATTCCCTAGTAACATGTTTTCCACAGAAAGTAATGAATAGTAAAAAGTCACTATTCACTTTTACTATTCATCACTCAATCAATCTACTAAAGCTACATCAACTTTCAGTCAATCAATCGAAAGTATCCGACAGCCTGCTTTTGCCCACGTGCTGCCAGCGCCAATTTGCATTTATATTGATTCCCTAGTAACATGTTTTCCACAGAAAGTAATGAATAGTAAAAAGTCACTATTCACTTTTACTATTCATCACTCAATCAATCTACTAAAACTACATCAACTTTCAGTCAATCAACCGAAAGTATCCGACAGCCTGCTTTTGTCCATGTGCTGCCAACTGCTTCATCAATCACCAAGTCACATGCTGCATAGTTAAATTGCTTTTGTTTTCTATAAATTGTAAGAAGTTAGTCATTGGTAGGCAGAGGTTAAAAACTATCTGAGTGAGAACCAACACCTAGTCAAATAATCAATTTTCTCTTTCTGATGTATCGTGAAGCAACCCAGTGTTACTTCTGTTAAACAATTGTAAGTTATTTTGATTAAAAGTGCTTACTGTATTTTCTGTGCAATATATGTTATGTGCAATATTCATCTATGTCCTCATCTTCTTCATCTTCTGTGTTTCCACCCCCTATTCTGTGCAATATTCATCGCTGTCCTCATCTTCTTCATCTTCTGTGCCAAAATTTAATTTATAAGGCCATAATTTATAATTTATTATTTTTAAATAAATTTAATTTATAATTTGTATTTTTTATTTAATATATAATTTTAAATTAACAAGAGTAAAAAAATAATTTTATTTAATATTTAAATTTAATTTCTTAACAACACTAAAAAAATTTAATTTATAAGGCCAGAATTTTAAATTTTAAATTTATAATTTATAATTTAAATTTTTTATTTAATATATAATTTTAAATTAACAACACTAAAAAAATAATTTATAAATGTTCAAAAGACTATTTTACCCTTTTCTAATTGTTTACTTAGTAATAGCATGGAGGGTAAAATGGACATTTCACAAAATAATCGCATGGGATACCAATCCTATGGTTTCTATCCCCCCCCCCCCCAATGGGATAGGATAGTCCCATATTTGTGGGACTAATAGTCCGGAGCAAAATTTTTCAAACAAACAATTCACCCCCTAATCCTTCAAAACAAACACACCCTTATTGTTGTATTCCTCTTGTCTCATGGAATTGTGGTTGCTGGAAAAAAATTCACTCATTGTTATTGTCGGAGAAGCATAGGTAATCAAATAGTTGCCACTATTATTGCTGAAATATTGCCACCAAAGAGTTTTCAAGGTTTTAAGGGTGGGTAGATTTTAAAGGTGGGATTTGAGGAAGATGGATGGGTAGTGATGAAGATGAGCACTCTCATAAATCCTAACTCATGATGTAGTGGATGTGTGAACTTAATTGTGAGATGGGGTGTCCCAAAATTATTAATGTCCTTTTTAGTAATTTCATTTAAGGTTATTATTGTAATAAATAAAAAAACTAAAAAGTGGAGGGTCCAAAATAATTAATTGGATACTAATAGCAGTACTCTTTTGAATTTTAGTTTCTATTATATCCTAATGTATATTTACTAATAAAGACAATACACATTAAATCTTAAATAATTTTTTATTTTTTCATTGTACACCCAAATCACTTATATATATTTTTTATATTCAATTCTCTTTATCTTCTTCCTCAAGTTTTAATTAGTTATTTTCATTTTCTTCCTCCGAAACTCCAATTTATCCCACCAAAACTTACCATTATTATCAACATCATTATTTTTTATTAAAAAAATAAAATCAAAATTTTAAGTCATAAAAAATGACTAATTTGTGACAAAAACTAAGATTGTTATTGTGAGGTTCTTAGTTCTATCATTGGTATATCTCTATTTCTTTGTTGTAAAACTTTGTTTCTTTAAATTCCAAAGCACCATTGGTATATCTCTATTTCTTTGTTATAAAACTTTGTTTCTTTAAATTCCAAAGCACCAAAAAATCAAACAAATGATGAGGCTCTACATTCGTTGAGGGACTGGCAGCATTCGTTCTCCATTAACTCTGCTATTCTTTAGTCTAGGTCTGGCAACAGTCATGGTTGTTCACTATGAAACTCAAAGAGATCAAATACAAATAAAAACTATGTATAAATTAAAGTCCTAAATAAAAAATCTTATTTTTTTTATCGTTCTCCTTCGTCGTTCTCATTTACCGGCGTTGTCTATCCCTATATGTGAACAAAAGGAATAGCTGTGATAAGAAATATGTTTAAGGATTTTTTAAAAGATTTTTGAAAGTGTTGTAATTTGATGTTTTTGATTTGTTTATTATTTGGGTGTATTTTGAAGAGTAATGTAAATATAAGGCGTATTGAGAGTAAATTATAACTCTAAATAATTTCATAGAGTGCATTGAGAAATTGGGCGTATTGAGAAATTAAGCGTACTTAATAATTTTTTCGGTACAAATAACCCTTCGGTTCTTGGATGCTCGTTGAGAGGAAGAAACCTGTGAAAAAAAACTCCACTGTTAGGAAAGTTGTTGGTAAAAAGGTTGATCAGACCAAAGCGGAAAGTCCGGACTTTTGGCATGGAAATGAAAGTCAAACAGTTTGGCAGCAGAAAGTGTCCAAACCTTTGTCAATCTTAGACCCCTCAAAAACCACACCTATCTCAAATCACTTTCAAACCTTTACTGACCGTACTACCTTTGACCAAACATCCTCTTCTATTAACCCCAGCTATCCCCCTACCCACTCACATATCCTCTCATCTCCAAACACGCCCTATCTTTTGCTCATCCCCTACCCTCTCTGCCTACACCCCTTATCCCTGCTATCTATCTGTCCCAAACCTCTGCTCAAGCTACTCCATCTGATTTGTTGAGTTCTGCAAACCCAGTGACTTCTACGATGGATACGCTCTCTTCTTTAAACCCTCCTGCCCTTATTTTCACCCCCACCCCAAATAGCTTAAACCAAACACATGCCTCACCGCCGCAACCATGCTCCAGTTCAAAAAAGAGTCCATCCTAGCCACACTCCTCTCACCAAACTCAACCCCAGATCTATCTATTCCCTTTCACATTCCCAACCTAGAGTCTCAAAGCCAACAGGGTTGGTACATGATGGCAGGGGGACACTACCAAAGGGTGGACGATCGTCTGATCCAAGAGATACAAAGAGATCCCACTCATATCTTGAGGTGGTTCGATCTGGAAGTGATGAATACCTGGATGACCCTCTCTCATTTCTTACCAGTTCCACCACAATTTCTTCCTCACCAGACTGTGGTGGTCATCTACCTGTCAACACCATTCATCCACCTCTCAGATTTCCCTTTACAATTGATCCAATTGAACCAAATTGTGACCCAAAACATCCAATTTCTCCCAAATCTCCAAAGTTACCAAAACAATCTGGTTGCGAAGACTCTTCTTCCAATCCCAGAACCCCCCCTGGCTGGACTTTCACTGTCTTTTCACCATACCAAGGGAGTTCATTTTCCCAGGCAAATTCCCCAAAGTAGAGAAAATCCTAGCAGAGCCAGATCTCTTCTGCCTTCGTGTTATCGCCAAATCTTACACGACGCCCGTCAATTAGGCTCTAGAACACTTAGTCTGCCTAACCCCATACTAGAATAGGAAGAAGAAGATCAACTTGGACCTAGGATGGGTGTCCTTGCAAGCAGACTTGAACTTGGGAAAAATCCTTAACCCTCCATTATTTAAATCCCCAATGAAAGTCCTATTGTGGAATTGTTGTGAAGCAGCAAACCCCCATTTCAAAAGACATTTTCACAATCTGATGAATGAACATCAACCTTACTTAGTTATTATCATTGAAACTAGAGTTGGTGGGGATCGAGGTAAAGAAATTTGTGAAAGCCTTGGCTTCTCTAAATTTGAAATCTCTGAACTTGTTGATTTTGCTAGCGGCATTTGGTTGCTTTGGAATGATCTTGAAGTCTGTTGCAACATCCTCTCTGTGACTCAGCAGGAAATCCATGCTTTTGTTCAGGTTGATTCTAATTCTATTAGTTGGTTTTTCTTCGCTATATATACAAGTCCTCACTATAACCTAAAAAGAGATCTGTGGGATAACCTTAAGCTCTTTGTTGATAACCACAACTCTCTTTGGCTTATAGCGAGCGATTTTAACGAAATTCTTTCAAATGCGGATAAATTTGGCGAGCGTGCTATTAATCCTCGTTGTTCCCAAAGATTTAAAAGTTGCATAGGTCACTGTGGCCTGATGGACTTGGGGTTTTCTAGACCTCGTTTCACTTGGACTAACCTTAGATAATTTGGTGACATCATCAGAGAGCATCTTGACCGTGCCCTTGCAACAATGAGTGGCACCTTTTATACCCTGATACTGAAGTCTTTCGCCTCCCTAGAATCCACTCTGACCACTATCTCATTCTCCTCAATCTTAATCCTGGTCTCTGTAGAATTGTTCGGTCCTTTCGTTTTGAGTTTATTTGGTTCTCTGACCCATCCTTGTTTTGTGTTGTCAAAGAAAGTTGGAGCAAGCCAACAACCTCTTACACCAACTGTGTTTCTGATTTCAAAGAGAGAGTCACTCACTGGAACAAGACCACTTTTGGAAATATCTTCCTTAGAAAAAAAAAAAAGACTTGCTGCTGGGATTCTTGGAGTTCAAAAATCTTTTGATTCTGATTCAAACTCCTTCCTTTTGGATCTTGAAAAATCTCTCATTAATGACTATAATGGTATTCTCAAAATGGAGGAAGATTTTTGAGCCCTTAAAGCCAGAATTAACTTCACTCTCGATAGTGACCGTAACACAAAATTTTTTCATGTTTCTACTCTATCTCACCGCAGAAGAAATAAAATCTTTGCTCTAAAAAAATCAAACAACAGCTGGTTGTACGAAGAGTGTCAGATTAAAGATGTTATTGTAGCTTACTTCAAGGACCTCTTCACTTCTTCTAGAATCTCTGAAAACCTTTTCCCTCAAACCACCCTTACTTTTCCCACCATTGATAACACACTACATTGTTCTCTCTCCAATCCTCCATCCTTGCAAGAAATCAGGTCTGTTCTTCAAACTTTTAAGCCTTGGAAAGCTCTTGACCCTAATGGCCTCCACCCAACTTTCTTCCAACACTGTTGGAATATCATAAATCCCTTTGTTCTCCATTGTGTGAAAGAAGCTTTTGTCACTGGCAAGATCCACCCTAAAATTAACCAAACCCTCTTGTGTCTCATCCCCAAGATTGATCACCCTAAGCTTATCACTCAATTTCGCCCCATTGGGCTCTGCAACACTATTTATAAGGTGATCACCAAAACTCTTGTGGCTCGTCTTCGCCCCCTTTTAAATGACATCATCAGTCCTCTCCAATCTAGTTTCATTCCGAGCATGAGAGGAACTGAAAATGTCATCATTGTTCAAGAATGTGTCCATCAATTCAAATCCAAAAAAGGAAAATCTAGGAACATGCTCATCAAGTTAAATCTTGAAAAGGCTTTTGACTGTCTAGAATGGGATTTCATTAGACAAGTCTTAACCTTTTTCAACTTTCCCCCCTCTAGATCGACCTCATCATGTCTTGCGTTTCCACACCATCCATTGCTATCTTGTTTAATGGTGGTATGACTGATTCTTTTACACCCACTAGAGGCATCCGTCAAGGTGATCCCTTATCCCCATACCTTTTCATTATATGCCTTGAATATCTCTCCATCAACATTACCAAGGCTTGCGAGGAAAATCTTTGGGCCTCCATCCAATTAAGTAAGGGTGGTCCGCAACTATCCCATCTCTTCTTTGCTTATGATCTCATTCTTTTCGGTAAAGCTACTGAAAGAAACTGTGAGTGTATCAAAACTATCCTCCAAGACTTTTGTACCCAATTAGGTCAAAAAGTCAGTTTCCATAAATCCAAAGTCTTCTTTTCGGCCAACCTCACTACCGAAATCCAAGACCACTTTGCCCTCACTCTCCAAATCCCCAAAACCACCAATCTTGGTAACTATCTTGGCTGCCTTATCTTTCATAACAGACCCAACAGAGCCACCTACCGTTTCTTTGTGGAAAAAATGCAGTCCAAACTTGATGGTTGGAAAAGAAAATTATTGTTTAGAGCTGGCCATACCATTCTCATTAAAGCTGTCAATGCCGCTATTCCCTCTTACATTATGCCATGTAATTACCTCCCCATTTCGACTTGCAAAGCTCTTGACAAAATCAATAGGGACTTTCTTTGCGGTTCAAACTCTGTGATTCGTAAAATCCATGTCGTTAGTTGGGACACTGTGACCAAACCTAAAAACTTTGGAGGTTTGGGCATTAGGCAATCCAACCTTGTTAACCGTGTTGCAATGGCTAAATTAGGTTGGTGTTTTCAACGCGATAAAGTAGCCTTGTGGGTCAAAGTTCTTGGTGCCAAGTACAACAATCCCAACCTTAGAACCAATAGAGCTTCACCGACTTGGAGAGGTATCCAAAAAGGCAACAGTATAATCGAAAAAGGAACCAAAATCCTTCTTAGAAATGGCTTAACCACATCTTTTTGGCTGCATAACTGGTTAGGCATTGGTATTCTTAGGAATCTTATTTTTGGTCCACTCACTAAGGACGAAGATTCTTTGAAAATTAGTGATTGTTGGTGTAATAATTCATCGGACCTCTCCACAATCTCATTTGTTCTCCCTCTCTTCATTGGGAGCAAGATCAAAAGTATCACTCTCCCTTGGTTTCCTTTAGGTGATGATCAAGCCGTTTGGAACTTTTTTATAAATGGCAATTTTCAATCTAAATCTGCCTACCTCCTTACAAAAAATTTCACCACGTCCCCCCTCTTGTCTAATTGGGATTGGATTTGGCACATCGATGCTAGCGAATAACCCACTTTCTTTGGTTATGTCTTTATCAACGTATCATCACCAAATCCTTTCTCTTTTGTCGAAACATCACTATTGATAATACCTGCTTCCTTTGTTTGCTTGCACCCGAAACCACTTGCCACATTCTTAGAGATTGCCCAATCTCACAAGATCACTGGAACTCCATTGGGATTTCTTCACCTCTCAAGGACTCTTTCAACCTTGTCTTCATGGATTGGATCTGCACAAATTGTCAATATATAGAACCCCATCCCATCAATGTTGCTTGGTACATTATTTTCCCAATTGTCCGTTGGTCCCTCTAGAAAGCTAGAAATTCTCATTGTTTTTCTCCAAACAACCTCACCCCTTTCAACCCTTCACTTGTCACTGCCTTGGCTCTTGAATGGCAGCATACCTCCAATCCATTTGAACCTATTCAAACAAAATCCACCCATTTTATCTCTTGGCATCCTCTTCATCTTTGCAACTACAAGTTAAACACTGATAGTTCAGCCAAAGGTTGTCCTGGGTCTGCCTCTAGAAGAGGAATTATCCGAGATAAATGGGGTCAATGGTGTTTTTGCAGAAACATAGGAACTGCTTCAAGTTTAGAAGCCGAATTTTAGGCACTCAGAGATGGCCTAAATTTGGCTCTTGATAAAGGCTACAGAAACATTGAAGTGGAAACTGACTCCCTACTTGTCAAACAACTCATTATGGGTCAAGAAAATGCTAACCATCACTTGAGTAATTTAATTCATGATTGCAGGTTCCTATTAGAGCGGCTGGGAGTCCAAGTGATTAATCATATCTATCGCGAAGGGAATAGCTGTATGGATATTCCAGCAAATCAAGCCTCTCTTATAGTCGATAGCTTACATATTTTCGCTATGTATTGCTAATCAACTGTATGATGATGCTCGCGGGATTAGTTATCCCAGAACTTTGTATTACTCTATTTAATCTATCTATTAGTTCCAGTTTACCAAAAAAAAAAAGAAAAGAATCCCCCAATCAATTACGAACAAATCTAATTTATTCAGTTATAAGAAGCCCTAGTCTTAAACTGGGCCGGCCCGGTTTAATAACAAGACAAAGGCCTGCTTAATATTCCTATTGAACGGCCCAATTCAGGATGGGTCATTTCTGCTACAGAAACATATATAAATATTAATGGGCTTTCACATGAAATCTATTTGCACTAATGACTAAAGTGTGTAACACGTCATAGAATAAATTAAATATGATAAGAAAGTATAATAATTTTACTACTATTGCTCTAAAAAAGATTTAATTTTACTAAGATGATTTGGGACCTAAACTAATTCTCACTAGATTTTATTCAATAAATCTAATCCACATATTTACTATTTCATGTCTACTTCTCTGAATGTGTGTAGTATTATTTATTTTATTTGGTGGTTGTTTTGAACTAGCAATGGATTAAAAAAACTTCAAAGAATTTATAGTGAATCAAACAGTTTCACAATTTTGTTGCATTCATCAATTTCACAATTATCTAGCATTTACATCACCATTGACTTCAAAGCAAAAATAATTATTTCAACTTCAGTAATTAAAGTAGATGTACAGTGTACAAATTTACATAGCTGAAATTCAAGTTAAATATTCCTTGAATTTTTCATGATATTAAAAAATAATAATAATAAAAAAAAATCTACATACACAAGTCACGATCATCAGGTAAAAAAACATCAACAAAGTTACAAGGCACCCACCAAGCTGATAGCAACAATCAAAATAGTCTATTAAAAAAAAAAAATCCCATCAAATATGTATGTATGCACACACTCACACACTCCCAAAATATTTAAAAATACTAATGCATAAAATCTGATGATAATCAGATTCTGTACACGTCAAATAATTGTAAAACTTTATGAACAAAATGGAAAGGAATTCGGATTACTAGAGTTGCTGTCGCTGTCGCTGTCGGTATCGCCGGAGATCAGATATTAATCTTGGCGTCATTGGTGAACGTCATTGGCCTTGTAACCGTCGGATGTGGTGACACAACTCCAACCGCATTGTAGACTAGCGACCTCCCACCGTCATCGATCGCCACGTGTGCAATCCCGCCATCCTCCAATCCCATTCCATTGATTCCCCTACATTCCTCCGCACTGAATCCCAATTTGTGTTCCGGCATTGCCGCCGGGGCAAAATTGTACACCGGATGTTCCCGGTAAACAATTCCCGGCACCACTCTCACAGCCTGCATTCCATAGGGTCCAACTCCAACTCCAACTCCAACTCCACCCTGATACCCACCGGCCATCACCGGTAACTGGTAAACCAGTTGCCCCGCTCCTCCTCCTTCCACATGTGAGAAAGTCTCGTAACCCTGAATCGGTGCTCCATTTGGCATATTCGACGCGGGAAAATCGCGTTGAATGATCTCGGATTTCGGAGTTGAATGCGATTGAAACTCGTCATCGAATCCGAACAAGAAGTCCGGATTCAACGGCGCCGATTTCAGCGGCGGGGTCGAGGAGAAGAGAAAGAGGCGGAGCCGAGCCGGCTTGGATGATGGTGATGATAGGGTGTGGATGCGGTCGTACTCGGCCATCATGTGCTCGAGATCGTCATCGTTGATGACGGAGACCAGAGCGTCGAGATCTTCACCAGGTAACTGATACTTCAAGGAGATTGCGGCGGAATTGGAGAGGGAGATCAACTTGGAGAGAATGTCGGAGAACTTGATGCGGCGGTGGACGGCCAGGATTTTGGTTTCGCCGCCGACGTAGGTCAGTTGGTGGTCGTGAGGCCTCTGTTGAATCTTGCCTCCGTAACTGCACATCAACTTCACTTTGTAGTTCGATTTTGAGTCAACTTCATTACCAGAATTCGCGCCTTTCTGGTTCTCCATCGAGAGAGAGAGAGATAGAGAGAGATTCTATGGGGGAAAGAAAGGTTCGTCCTATTGACTCTACGGATTCGATCAAGCTAGATATCTATACAACTTATATATATCAAGGGTTTGGTTTGGATTATCTACCCATGGTCATTCACTCAGCAGTCTTGCTGGGTCCAGTAGCCCACCTCAAATAATTTATGTTTATAACAAAATTAAATTAATTGAATATTGGTCATATATAAATTATAGAATAATTGTACTACAGATTGAATTTTTTTTGGTCACCAAGCACAGAAATAGATTTTGCATCATTCACATGAGAGTTGCATTACTATGAAAATGTATTTTTTTACTACTATTCCATTGAAATGTAATTTTTCTATTATATAATTGAAGAAAAATTCTTGGAAGCACTAATTTAGCACACCACCAATTCACTCCTAAGAGCATTTCCAATGACAAATGATATAATAGCATTGTTATTGATATAATTTAGCAATGAATAGTAAAAAATGGTAGAATTGTAGTAATGGTGCTCTAATGGTCGGATGCCATTTTGGCAAAACCAAACACCGGGCGATCGTCCAAACATACCAATTTCTGGGTGTGGAATGGCTGTTGTGCGGGGGTACAACAACCACCTCGGCTGGCACTTTGGTATGAGTTTAAGCACAATTTGCTATTTTTGAGAGATTTTGATTGCTGACTTGATCGTCAGAGTGCCCCCGGATGGACAAACCATCGCCGAATTTTCATCTTCTTGTGCATGTTGTTGAGCTTAATCTATTTTGTCGGTGTTCTCTAGCTGAGTTCCCCTTTTTGGTTGTATGATCAGAAATCAACACCCACAATTTGGCATCATCTGTGGGAACTTAAGGATAATGAGAATAGATGGCTAATAACGAGCAGGAAGAAAAGATTGGGGACGACATTCACAATGAGAGTGGTGAACATGTAGATCCCAACATCGGGAAAGAAAATCGTAATAAAGGAGTACAAGATCCGAATCCTGGCGAGAAAGACGTTGGCAAAGAGATTAACGCCCCAAAGAAAGCTGGCCGAAATGAGTGTTACAACGAAAGCGACCTTTAGGTATGGAAAGATAGATGCCTGAGGAGGGACAGCGAGATGAAAGGGATGGCAAACAAGTTGGTAGATCTACAGTCAGTTGTCAACTTCATGATGCAAAACAACGTGATGCAACCACCGTTCCCGTTGCAGGACATTCATTTCGATAATCCAAACCGTTCATATTTTAGAATATATCAAGTAGAACATGCCTGCAAAAAATCAAGTTAATTGAATATTGTTTATCAATTCATTCACTGACATCTGTATCTACAAAAATAAATAATAATTGTGATTTAAAATATTAAAATGAATACAAATGTGAGTGGATGAAAGGGTTAACGATATCTGATTAACTTAATTTTTTACAAACATGTTCTACTTGATGCATTCTAAAATGTGAATAGTTTAGATTATCGAAATGGGTTATTACGCTGCACAGCAGTGGCTGTTGTGCCCATCGCACAGCAGCCACCCCACATCCCTAATTTTTGTGTTTGGTTCTGCAAAATGGTGATTTTGTAAAAACTTATCAGTTTGATGGAAGGAATAGAAGTTTTGCCTAAGTTGGCACATATGGCAGCTACCAAAACTTATATCAAATCTGGCACAAATTTTGACATTTACTGAATTTGGCAGCTGCCATATGGCATTAGAGTACTATTTTCTTCTTCAGCTACTAAATTATTGCAATAGCAGCTCCAATGACAAATCATTAGAGATACTCTAATCATATGTAATGGACCATGCGAAAGAATGGGTCTACACTCCTCTTTCTATCTCTATTTTTTACGTTATGAGGGATAGATTATGAGTGTTAGATTGATGGTATGTAGCATGGTTGATAATTGAATTATATTTGTGTTAGAAAATAAACGAAAATATGATGATAATTAACTAATTTTTAACACAAATATTATTATACACGTGATTATTTATGTTCAATCATTTTGACTTTTGTATAGCTCATTTTTTCATTTTTTTTGACCTGGGAGCCTCAAGGTCGGGCCCTTTGAATTTGACTCTACAAGCCAACCCAGAAGAGAATGTCGAGAATCCCATCTCTTATCTGTCTAATTTCAATCAAGGGCTATGAAAAGGCTAGTAGAGATTTCGAATCAAGGATTTATGATCTCGCAGACCCTTATTTTACCAACTCATCTAACCGTTGGGAATAATTTGTATAGATGTTTTGCTTAACAACCTTTACAAAATTAATAATTTAAATCAACAATATAGTCTTCAAAATAAGCTCACCATAACCCAATTGAACCTCCCAAATTAAATGTCTAAATGGATAGAATTTGGTTCATTGATCGAGAAATTATAATTTTACAAAATTAAAATATAAAAAATATAATGTTTAGTTATATGGACCAGTCATGCTTAAAATAAAGGAAAAATTACACATTCCAATGTATTTTCAAAAAAAATAATTACAAAATAATAGAAAAAATTACAACTTTAATTATCAATGTTGATAAATTTTTTTTACTAATTTTATAATTATTTTTATAAATTTGCACTCTAATATTCCCTAAAACAAACTTAAAAAATATAGTTTTTTTTTATAAATATTTTCTACATTTTAATTCTAGTTAGTATATAATTTGTAGGGTAGTGTGGTAGGGTCCACGCGGAAACGATATTTGGGTACTGAACTGGTGACGGTGGGAAGTTGGGAAACTTAGGACTGAGAATGGAGACCCATACTCTTTTATGGTTGATTTGAAGCTGCTGACGTATTTTATTTTATTTATTTATAGAAAGTGAGACTTGACTGGTTTTAAGAAGGATTTGAATTTTTTTTCTTAACAACGATTAATGGACCCTAGCTAAAAATAAAAAATAAAAACAATACTGATGGGGATATTAAAAATTACTAAATATCTTAAGAGTGGTGTATAGTATCGTTTATATAATATTTTTGACTTATGAAAAATTGTATCATACATTAGGTAAATCATTATTTATTTTATAATTATAAAAATTTTTAAATGTAATAGAAATACCATCCAACATAATGTACTTGTCGATAAAAGAAAATCGCTAATAGAATTAAGGAGAAAGTTTGTCTGTCACTAACCCAACACTGTTGTGATTTTTATTATAAATTAAGATTGTTCATTGTATATGATATCATCAGTAGCGTAGCCACGTGGTGACCACGGGGTCCATACCTCCCTTGAATATTTTTTTTTACATATTATATATATTATAAATAAAATTTTAAACAAAATAATATTTAGAATAAAATGTTAAAGGCATTTTTAAATTTATGAAACAATAGTGATTGTTTTATTGAAAATGAAGTGACTACAACAAATTTATTTTTATATATGAAAATTTTATGAAAAAATTTCAATATAAATGTAATATCCATTATTATTGATATGCAAATATAATTAATCTCACTATATATATGTAAAAATTATTAGAGTGTTAGTTATATTTGCACGTGGAGTTCACCGTTCATTCATATGTTGTTTTACTATTAGTTGGTGATATCATATGTCAATAATGACATGATATCACTATTGTATGAAATTTTTACTCAAATTTTGTAAAAATTTATTTATCTTACCATTATATAATTTATTTTAATACTTAAATATATGACTTAATTTATTTTAAGACTTAAATATATGACTTTTTTATATTGTTCATGATACACTAGTTACACGCAATACTTTCTTTTCGATTTCACTCGAAATTAATTGTAAAATTTTATATGAAATATTTTTGTAATAATTTATTTAAGTCTTTGTACTTAATATTAATTCAAAAATTATTATTATCTTCTTATTGTTGATTATGGAAAAAAAATTAAAGTTGTAATCAATAAGTGCCCCTTCTGATTTAGTTTCCTAACTCCGCCATTGGTTACCACCATGTGGTATCACCCGTTACACCCAATATTTATTTCATAATTATCTAACAAAGGTGAGTCAGCGTGTCTCACTTATAAAATTTTCTAAAACACTATATAGACAATAATACACTAAGAGTTTGTTTGATTGAGCGAATTATAGTGTAGGATTGTGATTATTAATTCGTGAAACTCATGTTCTAATGTTTGGTTGTAATTTTTGTTATCTTGATTAAATTTTAATAAATATTCTATCTAATAAAATTGATCAATTTTTTTTTAAAATCTACTATTAATAATACAAAACAAACATATAATTAAAACAACATATTTTTATGTCTACTACTAAATAAATGATAAAATGATATTATTTATCACACTAATTTAATTAAATAATTAATCATACATTAATTTCAAAATAATTAATTTTTTCACTATTACTTTTCCTAATCAAAGCCCTAAATTAATAAATAATAAAGAGATACTTGGGAAGCAAGTATGTAATAGTGTGTAATACTATAAGATAAGATTATACAAGTAATTAGATTTACGTGTGGAATTTGAATTCTCCGATGGCGATAGGATCTAAAAGAATCAGAATTTTTATTAATGGTGGGGGCTATGACTTGGAATAGACCATTCCAGGTTTCACTTTACTGCACAGCACCGAACTGTCAGTGAAGTTCTATGATTCTTTAAAAAAATATATATATATATATATTATAAAGTTTAAATTTCCTACTAAATAAATAATTAAATATTTCATATTGGTATAAAGTCTACAATTTAAAAATTTAGTATTCTTAACATTATTTATTCTATAAAACAAAGTACTAGTAGGAGTAGCAACGATGCGGGACAAAGCCAGGGATCACACTCTCTCGGTCCCTGAAAGTACAAAACTTTCCGTCCTCGCCCTCGATCCCCGATGGGGAACCCATCAGTCCCTGCCCCCGCCCACACCCCCACCCCCTAACAAGGATCAAGTTTCCCGGACCCTAAAAAATCCCCGTCCAAAAACAAGAAAATCATCAACAACAACATCATCCTTGTTCTGTTTCATTTTCATCATCATCAACATCAACATCAACATCAACATCAACATCAACATCATCAACAACAACTTCATCAAAATCAACATCAACAACCATATCCTGAATATCAATGCAGAAAAAAAAAAAACGAGATCTGACTCAGATCTGAGATCAACTACCAAAAATAAAATAAAATAAAGACAGATAGAGAGAGACACACACACATACTTGTATACATACACACATACATGATATCTGACTCAAATATGAGATCTCTGTGTGTCATCAAACATATCTAAAATGAAAGGAGGGGAAAGAGGAGGTGGCTGCGACAAACGACGAAGGAGGACGGCGAAGATGAGAAGAGAGAACGAAGGAGGTGGCAACGACAAGAAGAGACAGAGGGCGGCGACGGAGGTGGAGTGAACGGTAGAGTCAACGGAGATGAAATGGCGGTGCAAGGTGGATGGCGACTTTGGCGTCGCAGACAATGGCAGTGAAGCTGAGGAGGAGAAGAGATATGAGGTGGACAGCGACTCTGGCATTGCGGCAGTAGTGGTTGCGCGGAGGAGGAGGCGACGACGTCATTGCGAAGAGAGGAGAGAGAGTGAGAGAGAGTAGAGAGAGAGAGAATGAGTAATAGGAGTAAGATAGGTATATATATAAATGGATAGAGGGGTATAATAATAATTTCGGTTTGGGAAAACAGGGACAGGGACGAACCGGAGCCGGAGTCGAGGCCGGGGCTAGGGAACGTATCACCGTCCCCAACCCGAAAAATGTCGGGGATTTATTTTCGAATATCATCCCTGGCCCGTCGAGGGTATTTTTCGGGAAAAAATCATTCTAATCGGGGTCGAGGAACCGAGTCCCCGTCAGACCGGGTTCAAATTGCCATCGCTAATTACTAGGGTTTATTTGGAATGTAAGTTGACTTTTTGAATATTTTAATCTGATATTATATTTAAAATTTTTATAAAGAAATCAATTCAAAAAGGAAAAGTGTGATTGAGATTTAATAATGGAGAAATACTATTATTCAGAAAATTTATACATAGAATGCACACTATCATGTAAGAGCTTATGTGCATAAATTTATACATAGAATGCAGACTATTATGTGCATAGAAATACTTTAGTTAATGTATAGTAAGGTCTATGTATAAAATTCAAAATATGTAATATTATTATTGTATCTAAAATTTGATAAAGTTAATACTAAAATCTCGTTTGGAAATATGCTATTTTAGTAACTTTTTGAATTTTTGGTTAAATTATGAAGTAAAAAAAAAAAATTGTATGTTTTGAATGACTTTTTAATTTTTTACGAAAAGATGTGCAAAAAGTAGAGAAAAAAAAAAGAATCTTTGATTTTTTGATATAAATTATAGACCTTTTGATTTTTTTAATAACTTTTTGATTTTTAAACTAAAACTATTACTTTCTAAATAAGACCTGAATATAACTTTCCTTTTAAATATGACCCAAAAAATAATTACAACTTTTCATAACACATAAATAGTTCAAAATTTAGTAACACTAGAATTAGAATTTTACAAAAAAATTTTGTCGGCAAGATAAAACTATCCATACTTTACATATATATATATATAAACAGAATGCTTTAAATATATTGGCTACCGTGAATTTTGGGGTACTTTGACAATTAAGTCACTTTCTTTCCCTTTTTTTTTCTTGGTTGACGAAGCTATAAAAAGTTTACGGGTAGGTTTGGTTTGTGTTTCTGAAAAAAATTTCAGAAATTTTCTCTACAAATAAATTTTAGAAATTTTCTCTATCAAACAAATTTTTCTAAAATTTTTTTTCAAAACACACAAACCAAACAAGTTTTCCAAACAAATCTCTATTACACACATATCAAATCAATCACTTTTTCCAAAACTCTCTCTCAAAACAATTTTCCAAAACAAATTTCCCAAAAAATCAAACCAAACATGTTTTCGTACTTTTTATCTCTAAAACACATCTCTCAAACACAAACCAAACATACATTTTTTTTATTTTATTTTTTGGAGACTGGACTGGGGGAGTAATAGTGACAGCTCTACAACGATGCTGAAAAAAAAGATTAGAGTTGTTAATTAATTAGTTAGTTAGAGTTAACAAAAAAAAAATGAAAATCTGGATCTCTCTACTTTCATGTGAGCAGTAGAGCTGTATTGAGCTGGGTAAGTTTACCTTTGCTTCATATAAAGCTCTCCAATGCAATTCCCTCTCTCTCTCTCTCTCTCTCTCTCCCCTCATTCTTTTCCTTATTATTATGTGTTTCCTCTCTGTCTCTCTTCTTTTCTTTTCTTTTCTTTCTTTTTTTTTTTTTTTAAATTCCAATGTATTGAAGTATAATGATGAATTAATTGTTGGGACAGTCTGGAAATAAACTTTTATGCTTTGAGGAGTATCTAAAACACTTTTTCATAACCTAATTTGCCCCCATTTCATAGAGTTCGTTTATGGGTTACAAGCAAACTAGTTTTCAAAATACAACAAAAATGTTTGGATGAGGAACTGCAACCAGCAATGACAATGTTGAGAGGGAATTATTGTAAGCGTTTTTATTAGAAAGAAAAAACTCATCTGGAAAAAATCCGTCTATTCATAAAAATACTCATTAAATGTATCCGTTTATTATGTTGTAATTTGGAAGGTTGATCAAGCGATAAAAAAAACAAGAAAAAAAGATCCGGACCCCCTCCCCCCCCCTCCCCAACCCCCTTGACCCCTCTCTCTCTGATTGGTCAGATTTTTTTTTTTTTTTTTTTCCTTTTCCTCCAATCACCACCCGCCACGTGTGTGTGGGGTGGTAATTGGAGGGAGTCTCTATCAAAGCCTAAAACACAATAAGACCATGCCAGTGGTCTTATAAAACACAATTTGGGTTGGGTCCAAACCAGGGGCCAACAACATAGGTCTTTGAAAACTCAATCAAATACAAGAAATAAGTTTTCATATAAACAAGAAAAGAAAAAATTACATGAGCTATATGGGACGAAAGTAAAACCTATTATACAATCAAATAAGAGCTTGTCTCAATATGATAAAATATAACACAAATCAAAATTATATATGAACTCTCATAATAAGCAAAAGACACCAAATAAATACAAGAAAATCAAGACTCACATGCAGGTGCAGGTGTGACAAGTAGAAGTTCTTGATCTCCTAATGAGTTACAAGAGTTTTGGCTAATCATGCTGATTGCTTTCATTCAAATTTCGTAATTTTAGCATTTGAAAAGCATGCATTACAACTTGCCAGTTAATGGGGTGATTTTTTCAATAATGCGTTTGGTTGGCGGATTTGGGAAGAGATTTGGAAAGGAAAAGGAAAAATGTGTGTGAAACTAGATGGAATATTGGTAATTTTTATTCACATTTCACATACATTTTTCCTTTCCGTTTCCAAATCTCTTCTCAAATCCTTCAAACAAACACCGCGTAAGAAAATGAAATCAGCCCAACCTTCTGAAATATCTGGAAATTAAGCCCAAAAAAATGTAATTCACAAATAAAATTGAGAAAAAGACTACCCATAAAATAAACTAATGGGAAGGATTGTATGGTTTGTAGCAAAGAGAAGTATTATGTGGCAAAAAAATTCAGAATAATTTGGGTGGTCAACATTAGCAATGTGGACATAGATTCAAGTCAAATTTAAAAACATAAAAAACAAAAAATTCTTTGAATTGAAAATTTTAACTTTTGTCAAAGATAATAAGTTGTTGGAATATTCTCTATTTGTTTGAAGATTACCGAGCATCTTATTTCGGTTGATAATTAATTAACTTAATTTCACTTCTAAACTCAAGTATTATAAAATTACAGGAAGAGAATCTATAAGATTCCTCAGCTGTAGGTTCTGAAAGTTGTAGATTGCATAGAAGCTCCAAAGCTATCTGGTTGGTAATTATGAAACCAGAGAAGTACTTAGATGTAAATTAATTTGGGCAAAAAAAATCTTTCAACACAAGAATCTATAAGAATGTTGGATGCTTTTCTACCTCACAAAACTTGTGTTCTAAAACATTTGAACGTCATAAAAATGAGAATGGTAGAGATTTAGTTGGGACTGAAAACGAGTCATGTAACAAGTTTTTAAAATTTAGTTTGAGAACTGTGTGCGTGATTTTCTGACCACACTGCCAACTCAGTAATCAGCTGGAGAGTACTGGCAAATAGATGACACCTGGCTGACCTGTAACAGAAAAAGAGGATTCCGGCGGTGGTTCGTCCACCCGGAGGCACTCCGACGATCAAGTCAGTAAATCTCTCAAAGATAATCAATAGTGCTTAAACTCACTGTCCTGAATATAAATTGCGTACCTTAGACCCATCGGGAGTGCCTTTCTTTTATAGTTAACTCAATCCTTGTCCCAACAGAAGCCTAGCTTCAATGGACTTTAGCTTAGTGCTTATCTTGGACTCTTCAATAGATAGAGATAAACTCCCTAAGAGCTTTATCTTTATCCAGGCTGAGTCCCCTCATTATCCTAGGACTCTTGTGCCTCATCCGCTTATCTCGGATTCCGATATCTTCGGAGATAACCTCGGCGTCATGACCAGGACACGTGGCACCTCGGTTGACACGTCGGCGTCACTTTGGCAACGTGTTGGTATTCAGAAAATACATCCCCACAACTGCCCCCTAGGTTCTATTACCTTGGCATTCTGAGGTGATGGGACCTATATCGGTACTTCCTGCCAGTACACCGGTTTAGAGATTCCCAGCCGACATCACCGTTAAGGCCGACATGTCTCTTTGAAGAACAAGGATTCCAAAAAGCTCTTCTCAAGCATATGAGCTGTCATACATAATAATTCAACCGTTTTAGCCACGCGTCTTCTCCTTACTGGATCGTACTCCAGACGCGTTTGCAAGTCATCTCGCGCCTACATGTGCCGTCTGACGCATTCGTTGTTACAGGCGCATTAATTGCCCTTTTTGCCGCCGTTTCAAGTTTTGACAAAACTTGTTTCTTTCCCCCGTCTTTTCACTTTACATCGTTGCAGAAGCTCTCTTTCTCTCTAGCTTTTTTCAAATCCTCCATTGTTCAAGCTTCCATAGCTCTGCGACTTGCTCCGTTTACCTCTTCCGGCGTGATTCTCACCGATCTGTCACCTTTGCAACCGTCATCAGACTTCGGCAATCCCCATTCCGGCTTCCCTCTTTCTGGTAAGCCACTGTTCCTTCTAGTCTTATTTCTTGTTGCTCTCCAAGAATTTTTGCTTCATTTATCTGTTGCTGTTTTACTCAAGTTTCTGATTTAAGAATCATGTATCTGAGTGTGTTTATTTCACGACTTTGCGCTTTGCCCATGTTTTGAATACACGCACTGCTCACAACTTTTCTGCACTTTTACCACTGTTCTTGACCTTATACCCTTTGTACTTTACAATGTTCTTGATAGTCCATCTTTGTTCTTGATTCTGAAGCGCATTCTTGCTTTTCTGTTTTCCAAATTCGTGCCTTCAATCTTCGTTTCCATAGATCTAGGTTTTGAGATTTATTTGTAGAACTCAAAACAATTGTTAGGGAAAATTGAAACGATTCCTCACAGATTCTGTGTATTTTTAAGCTTTAGCCGAGGTCCAAAAAACCCTTTAGAAACACGCCTTCCTGAAATCCAACCCCTTCAGTTAAGCCGATATTATGGGTATGTGGAAACATAGGGCAGACACCCTATCCAAGTTAGAGCACTTTAGGTGAGAGTTTGACATCCCGGCCGACGTCCATCTGAGATTGGCTGGGGATGATAACTCCATCATGCCTACAACTGATTCTATGCCCTTCCTTGTGGTAGCCTTCATTGAGTGCGGACTTCGGCTCCTACTTAACACCCTTTTTCGTGAGATACTTCACTATTATAAGTTGAACCCGATGCAACTCGCCATCAATTCCTATCGAGTCATCAATGGTATCATAGCCTTAGCCAGACAAGAAGACGCTAAGATCACCTTAGCCGATATCCAATACTGCTACACCATGTGTGGCCTCAAAAAAGATACGGGCTACGTTTACTACCTTAAACCGAGGTCCACAGAGTACAAAATTGTTGCCGACCTTCCTGACTCCAACAAGGGAGCTGGGGATGACTATTTCATTACCTCGAGAAACTGGGAGTTCGCTCCAGACGAGGACCTCCATCTCTACCCTCTTCCTCGATCAGTTTTTGTAGAGGGCAATGGCAAGAGCCCTGTGTTCATACTAACTTGTTTTTTTAAAGTCTTCAATACTTTCTTTGTTTTTAATGTCTGTTTTTCTTGTAGCTCTTCCTCAGCCACCAAAGGGCTTCCGTCAGTCTTTCTTTCCTAGCAAAGACTTGAGGAAACTTTTGGATCTGCCAGTCCACAAACGGAGAGCCCCTCTGGTACTCAATTTCATCCCAACCTACAAATCAGTGCTGCCCGACGTCCCAAAGAAAAAGAAGAAGAAAAGCCAGTCACCTCCTTCTGCTACAACTCCTCAAGCTGCCTCCTCATCTCGGCCAGATCAGGGATCGACCTCTGATCCAGCTGAGCAGCCATCTACCTCGGCTTCATATCTGATCCCAATATCTCAACGCCGACGTCGACGACGAACTGTTTTTCCCGCCGAGATGGGCCGTCAAAAAGCAGTCGCTAAGGATCTTTGGCCAACATTCCTGATTCAGTTGATGCTTATCCAGCACCAACCCAGCCTCCAAAGCCAAAGCAAAAAAGGATGAAGAAGCCTCAGCCAAAGGCAACGGTGACTCAGATTGATTTTGAGGACACCTTGCCAATTTCAAAATTGGCTGAGAATGAGAAGACCACCTCTGTCCCCGAGAAGAGATTTGCTGAAACCCAACCATCTGAATCCACCAGATCAAAAAGGCCGAGGTCATCCTCTGCTACCACCTCGGGGTCCCTAAAACATAATGCCCCCTGGGCCCCCAAAATCGTACTGGAGGACAAGGCAATTAGGGCTGGCGACAGCGCTGATGACATTAATGTTGACGTTGCCCTTAGTACCGCTCTGCTTCTCCCCGGCGATCTTAATCGAAATGCTGAGTTGAGCGAATATGAAAATTATGCTCTGATGCTCCAGCGCTCTGTTCAAGTAAGTGTCTTTCTTTGGTGATTTTTCTTTCTTTCTCTCATAATTTTTCTAATAACTTCTGTTCACTTTCAAGCCATCCAGTATGCTCATTCTTTCTCAGTGCAAGCCTTTGAGAGTCGGCAGGAGCTGGCCGACAAGAAGAGGGAGGCTGCTAGTCTACAAAAGACTAATAAAAACTTGCAATCAAAGATGAAGACTTTGGAGGATCAGGCCGAGGCTGCAATCAAGGCTCAAAATGATGCCGAAGAAAGGGCGGATTCCGTTGAGGCCATCAAGAAGGTTCTTGAGGCCGAAAAGAGAGAGGCTGAAGAAAAGACAGCCCAGGCCCAAAAAGAACTGCAAGAAGCCTTGGCCACGAAGGACGTCGAGCTCAAGGCAGCCGATGGGAAGGGCTACAATGAAGGGGTGGCCGATGTCACGGCTGACTATGAGAAACAAGTGAAGCAATCATGTAACAAGGGTTTCACCCTTGGTTGGATGTCTCTTCTAAAAAAGCTTGAAGTCCCCGAGGACTCACCCCTCAGGAACACCGACGTCATTCCTCTTGCATTCCCTCAAACTCCAACTCAATCTGACGATGAATTTGAGTCCGAGGAGGAGACCTTGGTGAGGAAATCAAAGAAGGCTGCTGGGACCAAGTCCCCTTCTCTGAACGAGCAAGTCCTGGACTTGACTCAAGATGAGGAGGGTAAGGAAATCCCCAAGGATGCCACTCCTGAGAAGCCGTCATTGGACGTGCCTCTTGCTGATAAGAGCCTCGATCTAACCTTTCAAGAAATTGACGATGAGCTTGCGGCTGAGAAGGTCGCCGAGATGTCTTCTCAGCAGTCCTCCGAGGTCCAAACACAGCCTGCTAATGATGCTGAAGAATCTTAATTTCATGTTTTTCTCTTTCTTCTGTGCTCTGTACTTTTGTTTTCCTTTTGAAACAGTGTAAACTCTTCATATTGCCGAAGTGCCTTCTTATGAATGCAACTTCTTTGTTTTGAACGTTTTGTAAGTTTGCCTTCTCTTTACTACTCTTGTATGATTCCATACTTAGAATATTTTGCATATCTTTAATATACACTTCAATCTTTGTGCAACCTTCTCGGGGTGACACACCTTGGTTATACAAACTGATGATTTACCTCGGCAAGTACCCGAGGTAAACTTTTAAACTTTTCTCGGGGTGACACACCTTGGTTATACTAACTTCAACTTGTAAACTTTTCTCAAGTTTCAACAAGTGTTAAACGTGATCTCGGTTTAATTTTAACTTGTAAGCTTTTCTCAAGTTTCAACAAGTGTTAAACATGATCTCGGTTTTAACTTCAACTTGTAAACTTTTCTCAAGTTTCAACAAGTGTTAAACATGATATCGGTTTAACTTCAACTTGTAAACTTTTCTCAAGTTTCAACAAGTGTTAAACATGATATCGGTTTAACTTCAACTTGTAAAAGTTTAAACATGATATCGGTTTAACTTCAACTTGTAAACTTTTCTCAAGTTTCAACATGTGTTAAACATGATCTCGGTTTAACTTCAACTTGTAAACTTTTCTCAAGTTTCAACAAGTGTTAAAACCATTTTTCTTCTCTCTGCCCCCTAATGTGAACCTAAGTTCCACTTGGGTTCTCATTATACATGTATTCCAGAAACAACGTTATGTATCTTTATCAGTCACAAGTGTATAATCATATAAATAAGCTAAAACTTTATTTATTTACGTCGGCAAATAACAAAAGAACAAAATTTTTTTTTTTCTAATGATAAAAAAATTTCAAATTGCAAGTATTCCAAGGTCTTGGCAACTCCTTGCCTTCATTATCTTCAAGTCAATAAGCCCCATTACCCAATATCGAAGTGATTCTGTAGGGTCCTTCCCAATTTGGGCCAAGCTTCCCCTCTCTGGGATCTTTTTTGTTGCCGACGACTTTTCTCAAGACGAGGTCACCGATTTGAAACTCCCTTGGGTTGACCTTTTTATTATAAGCTCTGGCAAGCTGTTGCTGGTATGCTGCGAGCTGTATTGCAGCTCTCTCCCTTCTTTCTTCTAAAAGATCCAGATCTCGGGCTAAGAGTACATCATTAGTACCGTTTTCTACTCCCTGGGTTTTGATTCCTGGGATGCCGACCTCCAGCGGAATGACTGCTTCTGTGCCATAAGTCATGGCAAAGGGGGATTCTCCCGTTGATCTTCTCGGCGTAGTCCGATATGCCCAGAATACATTGGACAATCATCCACCCACTTTCCTTTTGCTGCTTGGAGCCTCTTTTTTATCCCATCCAGCATCACTTTGTTGGATGCTTCTGCTTGTCCATTGCTTTGGGGAAAGCTTGGGGTTGAAAATTAGTTCTTGATTTTGAACTTTGCACAAAAGCTCTTGATTAGCTTACTGTCAAATTGCGTTCCATTGTCTGCAACTATTGCTCTTGGAATCCCAAACCGGGTGATGATGTTCTTCCATATGAAGCTCTTCACATCCACATCTCGAATCTTGGCAAGGGGTTCAGCTTCTATCCACTTGGTGAAGTAATCTGTTGCCACCAGTAGATACTTTATTTGTCCAGTTGCTTGGGGGAGTTGTCCAACAAGATCTATGCCCCACTGGGCAAATGGCCAAGGACTGGATATTGGGTTCAGGTCTGCTGCTGGTTGATGTATCAGGGGTGCAAACCTTTGGCATTTTTCACACTTCTTCACATAGGCCTCTGCATCTTTTTGCACGTAAGGCCACCAATACCCCTGGGTAATGGCCCAATGGGCAAGTGATCTGCCCCCAGCGTGGCTTCCACAAATTCCTTCATGAATTTTATATAAAAAATCTTCAACTTGTAAAGGATGTACGCACCTCAAAAGGGGTCTAGTGAAAGATCTTCTGTAGAGATGTCATTCTGCTGTCAGACTGAATCTTGCCGACTTCAATTTGATCTTGTGTGCCTCTTTGCGGTCATCTGGTAGCTTTCCTTCTTTCAGGAATGCAACAATTGCATCCATCCAGCTTGGTCCCATGTCCACACACATTGCTTCATGCTCTGTGGTCAATGGTTCGATGCTCGGGCCCGACAAATAGTCAACCATTATTGTCCTTACTTTTCCAGGTTGTACTGCGCTAGCTAGGTTGGCCAATGCATCGGCGTGACTGTTATCATCTTGGCTAACCTGAAGTAGTCGACAGTTCTGAAACAAGGCTGCCAACCTGATGACCTCCTTTGCGTAGGCTGACATCCTTTCATCTCGGGCTGCAAACTCGCCCGTTGTCTGGTTGACTATAAATTGTGAGTCACAAAAGACTATTACCTCATCTGCTTGTACTGCTGCTGCCAGTTTCAGTCTTGCAATGAGTGCTTCATACTCTGCTTCGTTGTTTGAGGCCTTGAACCCCAAACGAATCGATTGTTCTAGTACCTGCCCATATGGGGATATCAATACTACTCCTGTCCCCGCTCCCTGTCAGTTTGAACTCCCATCAACGAACAGTCGAAAGGAGTCGCCGATGTAAATGCTGCAGGGTCTGAGTTTTTCCCCTTTCCTTTGTTCTTTCGCCTTTGGTTGGGCTCCTCCTTGCTTGTTTGGACATCGTTCACCCTGGCTTAGCGGAGCCCGATATTTGATGGATTCTGGCGTGAACTCGGCCACGAAGTCGGCCAAAACCTGGCCTTTGATTGATGTTCTGGGTCTGTACTCCAGGTCATACTGGCCTAGGGCGACTGCCCATCTGGCTATTCTTCCTGTCAGGTCTCTTTGTTGTAGCAAGGACTTCAAGGGGTGTTCAGTTAGCACCACAATTTTATGGGCCTGGAAGTAATGGTTCAGCTTCTTTGAAGCCATTACTAAAACCAGTGCTAATTTCTCTAAGGGTAGATACCTTGTTTCTGCATCGGCCAAGGTTTTACTTACATAGTAAACAGCCATTTGCTTCCATTTTTCTTCTCGGATTACCACTGCGCTTACTGCGTGTTTTGAAACTGCTAAGTATAAAAACAACTCTTCTCCAGGTTCTGGATTTGAGAGAACTGGAGCCGTGGTTAAATACTTCTTCAAGTCAGCCAAGGCGGCTTCGCACTCCTAGGTCCATAAGAAGTCTGTGGCTTTCTTTACTAAGTTAAAGAAAGGTTTGCATTTGTTTGAGCTTCTGCTTATGAACCTATTCAGGGCTGCAGCCCTTTCAGTTAGCATCTGCACCTGTTTTGCCGATGTTGGGCTCTTCAACTCTAGAATGGCCTTGATCTGATCCGGGTTGGCCTCAATGCCCCTTCTGGTCACCAGGTATCCCAAGAACTTACCAGATCCCACTCCAAATGCACACTTCGATGCATTGAGTCGGAGCCGATATTTTTAAGGATGTCAAAGACTGCTTTAAGGTTGACCAGATGACCTTCAGGTTCCTTGGTCTTCACGACCATGTCATCAATGTAAACTTCCACTGTTCCGCCAATCAGGTGTTTGAACATCTTGGTTACCAGTCTTTGGTAAGTTGCTCTTGCGTTTTTCAACCCAAAAGGCATCACTCTGTAGCAGTACAGCCCTTTGGGAGTGATAAACGCAGTCTTCTCTTCATCTGGGGGGTACATGGCTATCTGATGGTACCCACTGTAAGCATCTAGGAAACTCATTCTTCCATGCCCTGAAGTGGCGTCTACCAGTTGGTTAATCTCGGGTAGAGGAAAGCTGTCTTTGGGACAGGCCTTGTTCAGGCTGGTAAAGTCCACGCAGACTCTTAATTTACCATTCTTTTTCTTCACCACCACTGTATTTGATAGCCATGTCGGGTAATTTACCTCTCGAATGGCCCTGGCCTCCAGAAGTCTGTCTACTTCCTCTTCTACTGCTTCGACGTGCATCAACGTCGGTCTTCTTGCTCGTTGAATTACAAGTTTGGCCGACTTGTCAACGTTCAGTTTATGGCAAGTGACCTCGAGGTCAATGCCGGGCATTTCATAAGGTGTCCAAGCAAACACCTCAATATTTGCTCTCAAGAATGCCTCCAACTCTTTTTCCTCTTCTTCGGCTAAGCCCGAGCTGACAAGAAAGAAGCGTTCTTCATCCCCCTCATGGACGAGGATTTTCTTCAGTGCTTCTTCACTCTTCTCGGCTGGCTCTTTGCCGACATCCTCTAGGACTTCCACATCATCGTCTTCGATCTCTGCCTTCTCTGGTTCTCGTATGCTGCAGGTGGATTTCATTGCTGCCATGGAGCAATTCTTTGCCTGCAGCTGATCTCCTCTGACCTCTTCTATCCCATGCTCTGTTGGGAACCGCAATAGTTGATGCAATGTTGAGAGAACAGCCCCCATTGCATGCAACCATGGCCTTCCCAAGATAATGTTG
Organism: Camellia japonica; assembly: GCA_030407325.1. Taxonomy (NCBI): domain Eukaryota; kingdom Viridiplantae; phylum Streptophyta; class Magnoliopsida; order Ericales; family Theaceae; genus Camellia; species Camellia japonica. The sequence continues at coordinate 18,758,157 of JAPPVO010000059.1, read as the reverse complement.
TAAGGGAAGGGTGTGTCGATTACGGTGAATTCTGTTGTTACCTTCTTCGTGCCAGCCTGCACATCTAAGCTTACTGCGCCCAGTGGCTATGTCGGTGTTCCATTGAACCCGACCATTGGGCCGTTAGATTGTTCCATATCGTCTAGGTGAAGGCCCAGCTCCTTGTAACATCTGACATACATGATGTCACAAGAGCTGCCTTGGTCAAACAAGAGCTGCCTTGGTCAATCAAGATGCGTTTCATTTGGCATTCCCAACCTGGAGGGATACTACCAAAGCATCGTTATGTGGATGTTGCACCATCTCAAGGTCGGCTTCTGTAAAGGACACTACTGGTCCCTGGCACTCCTTTACCCGATGTCTTTTCTCCCCGACTTGGTAGACATGCTGCAGGTGCTTTACCCTCTGACTCTTCTCCCTCATTTCGTTCTCTTTGACCTTCGAGTGAATTACATTAATTACCCGCGGTTCTCCTGTTTGAGGTTGCTGTGCTGGGGGAGGCGGAGCCACTGGTGCCTGAGGCAGTCTTGCCTGCTCTTCTCTTGTCCTGGCTTCATCGACAAGGTCTCTCAGATGGCCTTGCCTCACTAGGTCTTCTAAGTGTGTTTTCAGGGCTCTACAACCCTGAGTCATGTGCCCATCTTCATTGTGGTAAGCACAATGCTTGCCAAGGTTCCTTCCCATAAATTCTCCTGGTGCCATCGCTGGTGCTCTGAAATAGGGTTGGCTCCGAATTTTATCCAAGACTTTGTGAATCGGGATTCGGAACACAGTTATAACTGCCTGTGTAGCCCTCAGTCCTATCTCTTGCTTGCTGGATCCATTGTTTCCTGGCCTTGCTTCGGCGAGCCGTTTCCTTTTTCTTGCTTTGTCTCCTTCGTCCCCGACGTATTTTCCTCAGCTCTAGCATACTTCTCAATTCTAGCCATGAGCTCTTCCATGCTTTTTGGTAATGTCTTTGCCAGTGATTTTCAGAGTAGGCAGCCATCTTTCAGGCCGTTTTTAAATGACACAACGGCCACTTCTTGGTTGCATTCTGGTATTCGATTTAACACCTCATAGTACCTCTTGGCGTAGGCCCTCAGGCTTTCGTCCTCGCCAATCTTCACAGCCATTGGGGCGTTTACCCTCAAGGGCTGTAGTTTGTTTGTCACGAACTTGGCCACGAACATCTCGGCTAGGCCTTCCCAGGTCTTCACACTTCCTTTCAGCAGTTTGTGAAACCAATCCGATGCAATCTCCCCGAATGATGAGGGGAACACCTTGTAGAGCAACAGCTCGTTTCTAGTGTACAACGCCATCGCGTTCAGGTATAATCCGACGTGAAAGTTGGGGTCCGACTTCCCATCGTATATCTAGAACCTCGGCATACTGAATCTCTTCGGGACCTCAACTTTGTCTAGCTTTACCGAGAATGGTGTTCTTGGTTTAATAGTTGAGGTTACCTCGGCATGATCTTGCTTCCTCTTGAGGTAATCTCTTAAGTCCTCTTTGGTTCACCCAGGAGCTTGGCTATCTCCTGATTTCAGTCTCTTAGGTACACTGCTTTCAGCTTCGTTGTGAGCCATTTTTTATCTTTCTCTGTTGGTCGCATCGAAGCACAACTCCTACCTCTGAACATGCTAATGTTCTCTGGGGTCTACCTCCTTGGTGCGATGTGTCCTTCGAGACTCTTCCCTTCCTAGCTCTCCACGCCCGACCTCCCTTGAAGGCCGGTGAGAATGTCTTTCGCTTCTGGGGTACTGGGAGGCTATAGGAATAGTTTTCTGTCTCTCTTCTGGGCATTAACCGCTGGAATCGGCGTGTCCTACAGCAGGAATGGTGGCTGCATTACGTTGTTCTTCATCATAAAGTTGACGACTGATTACAGGTCCGCCAACTTGTTCGCCATCTCTTTAAACTCTTCGTCCCTCCGTAGGCATCTGTCCTTCCATATCTGGAGGTTATCTTCGTTGTAGTACCCCCTTTGGTCTGTTTGCTTTGGTATGTCGCCTTCCTGGCCGACGTCTTTCACTCCGTAATTTTGGTCTTCGTTGCAATTGTCTTTCTCGACGTCAATGTCAATAAGTCTCCCACTCCCGTTGGGAGTGTCATCCCCAACCTTTTCCTTCTGTCTGTCGTTGGCCATCTATTCTTCTTTCTTTCCCATAGACGGCGCCAAATTGTGTGAGTGATTTTCTGACCACACTGCCAACTCAGTAATCAGCTGGAGAGTACTGGTAGAATAGATGACACCTGGCTAACCTGTAATAGAAAAAGAGGATTCCGGCGGTGGTTCGTCTACCCGGGGGCACTCCGACGATTAAGTCAGTAAATCTCTCAAAGATAATCAATAGTGCTTAAACTCACTGTCCTGAATATAAATTGCGTATCTTAGACCCATCGGGGGTGCCTTTCTTTTATAGTTAACTCAATCCTTGTCCCAACAGAAGCCTAATTTCAATGGACTTTAGCTTAGTGCTTATCTTGGACTCTTCAATAGATAGAGATAAACTCCCTAAAAGCTTTATCTTTATCCAGGCTGAGTCCCCTCATTATCCTAGGACTCTTGTGCCTTATCCGCTTATCTCGGATTCTGATATCTTCGGAGATAACCTCAGCCTTGCCGAGATAACCTCGGCGTCATGACCAGGACACGTGGCACCTCGGCTGACAAGTCGGCGTCACCTTGGCCACGTGTTGGTATTCAGAAAATACATCCCTACAAGAACTTAATGAGTTTATATTATATTTAAACTTGCCTTGTTTACTCAATAGAGACAATTTTGGACAAATTTTTAATGAAGTAAACATGAGTTGCTTGGTATTTTTTACAATCCAAGGTCTATAATTAATTGTATCATGAACACTGCCTAGTCTTACCCAACCCAACCCAACAAGCTTAGTTTGCCAACAAACATTAGTGTTGTTTGGTGCAACTTATAGGCTTGTTCATAGCTTTTTTTTATTCTAAAAATCTATGCAAGAGTGTTTAGTGCAATTTTTACTTACAACTTAATAATCATAAATCACTAAATAATAAAAAATAAAAAAACCCTGAATGCTGGGAAGTTTGGAAAAATAATACTTTTAATTTATGTTTTCTAAGGCCTCGTTTGGGAACAGGCTAATGTAGGAACTTTTTAACTATTTGGCTAAAATATGAGCTAAAAAAAATTAGTATGTTTGGGATGACTTTTTGACTTTTTACGAAAAGATGTGCAAAAAGTAAAGAGAAAATAGAATCTTTGACTTTTTATATGGATTGTTAGCTTTTTGATTTTTTAGTGACAGGCCTAATTATCAATTTTCATCTTGAAGGAAGCCGCAACAAGCAGGGCCATGGGTGAACTCAAGGTTTTGAAAACCCGGACCGGACCGGTCGGTTCAATCGGTTGAACCAGTGACCGGATGGGGTTCCGGTCCGCTTAGCCCTCTTAAACCGGCCAATTGCAAAAACCGGGCTATTTATTGAAAACCGGTGAACCGGTTGACCCGGTCACGGGTTGATCGAACCGGTCCGGCTTCTTTTCTTTTTTTTTTTTTTTTTTCTTTTTTTTCAGTTTTTCTTTTTTTTTTTTGTTTTCTTTCTTTCTTATTATATATATATATATAATATAAGAATATAAGAAAATTTTAATTTGAAACTCTTTTTTAAGGGTCTCCTCTTGTGAGGAATCCCATTAAGAGTTTTGATGAAATTATTGTGAAAGTCTTCACCTATTTATAAGAAAAAATTCTTTCAAAAAGACTCAAGAAATCCATGTGGGATTCAATCAAATGTATTGGAGGGAATATTGAAATTTTGATATCCCTCCAAAATTTTTGCTCTCCTTTCAATCAAATTATTTGAATTAAAATCATATGGAGGGAATATTAAATATTTGATTTCATCTTCCAAAATTGAAATTAATAATATTTCAAAATATATATTATATTTTTCAGTAAAAAAAATATTAAGACAAATATTTAAGATAATTTAATATTTTTAATATTTTTAATTTATAATTTTATTACTTATATTTTTATTTAAATATAATTTTAATATATTTATTACGTCACGGTTCGACGGTTGAACCGGTGACCCGTCCACCCAATCTTTTTTCCGGTTCGTTCACCGGTCCGATTTTTAAAACATTGGGTGAACTTGTGAGCAATCCAGGACATACAGAAATTGAACAATGTAGACAAGTTGAATGGCTCTAGCCTGCTGTATTATTCGTGACGTAATGCTATACAAATTATGAATGTGTATATATATAATTTTTAACATTTTATAAACGTGACATGTAATAATAAAATTTTGATATTTAAAATAAAATTCATTAAAATAATATGGTAAAGACAAATCAACTATCACAGTTATGAACTTTTTTCGGGCTAGCGGAACTTGGGCTAGTAATGGGACTACTTATGTAAGACCCACCCTCAGGCCCAATTCTAGCCCACGGGCTTACTCTGGCCCAACTCATGACCCCACTCTGATTACAGCTGCCTCATCATGGAGCTGTTGTCCTAAAAAAGCAAGTTATTTATTTTCCCTTCAAAAGTAATTAACTGTGGCCAAAATAACAAATCAACTTGCATTAATGTTAAACCAAAAATTGCAGTGTTTTCACCATTTTCATTACCATATATAATGCAGCATTTCTAATCAAGCAGAAAAGCTGGTTGAGTAGGCTTCCCAGGCTCCTACTTTTTGAGATTGCTCAAACATGAAATATACAGACACAAACAAAAACCAATCACAAACCAACCATTGAGATTCACATAGATGCAAAACCCATTTTGTGTAAGTGGTGGCGGTAGTTTGGTGGTGTGGTTATTTGTTGGTCTTATAGCAATGCTTCACAGTATTCATGTTGTGACACTTGTCCCGTTATCTTCCAAAAACCAACATCAAAATATTTTGATCCTACTGTTTAAACCAATAAAAATTAACTTGTGCCACAACATGTACTCGGTGATTTATTTTTAAACCATAACATTTCCGTTCATTTATGTTAGATGCATCTGTATCAATACATCACATGGGAATGACAACAAAGCAAGGCTGGACAAGGTGTGCGGTGTCCCATCCTTGTCCCATTCTTTATCGGGGAGGAGATGGGGTGGGGAAAATAGAGGAGGTGGTGGCAGAGGGTGTTGCTCCAACCCCATGCATGCATGTAGAAGAGCCATGCAAAGATGGCGTATAAGGACCTCTACTTCAAGTGAAAGTCTGAGCTGGGCATCTGCAAGATTCTTCATTCCCTTCTCTTCCCGTTGTTGCCTTGTTGATTCTCACCATTAATCATTAAAGAAGGTAGAAATTTTTGGTGAGTTAGTATCTCTCTCTCTCTGTATAAATAGAGACAGGAGGGAGAGGATGAATTGTATCAGAAAATCGAGAGAGAGAACTGCGAGTTGAGCGAGAGTTTAATCTCCTCCTCTGTTTTTGTATTTTGCTCAAGTTTAGTCAAATTCTCTTTTCTGCTTCGTGGATGTAAGCATTGGGCCGAACCACATAAATATTGTGTTATGTGTGTGTGAGATAATTTTCTGGATGTGTTTGATCCTAACAAAGGGAAGGTGCCAAGATAATGTACTACACTTATAAGAGGGACAGTACTAATAAGAGAGATGATATAACACATGAGAAACAAAGATTAATGAGAAAATAATAGTTAGAATTATTAAACACGAGAGAGAAAATTTTAAAAATGATATATATATACATATATGATATTTTAGTATTGTACTTTTATTATATTTAACAAATTAAATTATATATTTTTATATACATATAAAAAGTTTTTAACTTAATATATCTTTATATACATATAAAAAGTATTTAATTAATATAATCATAACATAACAAGAAAAACAAGGCAAGGAAATAAATCTCATTCCCTCTACATGTTTTCTTATCCAGGTGGGAAAAACCTGAATGAGACGGGTGGAGGATACAAAGTGAAGACAGGCGTATTTTGTGTAACTAAATTTCAAACACTGGAGCAGCAATACACAAGTAGTGACAGAATCATATATGTGGTGGTGAACAACATTGTCGACATGATGTGTGCTCTAAAAACAACAAAATTCAATTTGTAATGTTTGCACGTGAAATCAATCCTTTTTTACCTCTTCACCCTCGAGCAAAATGATTTGACATAACAACTACACACAATTTGGAAGAACTCTTAACAGCGATGATTAGAGTATATAGTGTTGTGTTGACACCAGAATACAAACATAAAACTTATTGAATGCAAACAACAAGAACAAGTAAGAGGCATAAGACAAACCAGAGCTATATATCACTGCTTCAAACTAGGGCTAAATGCACCTATAGAACAACTGGAAATTCAAAGTAGGTAGCAATGATTAGAAAAGTTAATGAAGTTTTTGTGTCACGGGGGGTGTTAATGCCATTAAGACATTTGTTATTGTCACGCTATTTACTCTAATAATGTATTTTTTTGTTTGTTATTCTGTTTGCTTTGTTTCGACCAATTGAATTGTGTTATTATCAATAATACCATTTCAGCTAGGGTTTAGGGTTTAGCTAACACCTAGGTAGAGTTGCTTTAGCTAGTCTCGACAAATTGGATTGTGTCATTATCAACAATACCATTTCAACTAGGGTTTTTGAACCGGATAAAATCTCATATGGAGGAGAGGACAAAACCAACCTAGCCAATGACCTAACAATCGCAAAAGGAGGAACAAAATGATACATTAGAAACAAACTACGCATTGTTTTCTATGCTTTGTAATAATAGAAGTGAAGACAGACGATTAACTAAACCCCATGGAGCCGAAAACTATTTTGTCAAGCAAAACCCTTCCCACTGATTGGTTAAAACAATAAGGTGGTACCATTTAAAACCAATCAATGGGGTGTATCATTCATCCACCTATCAGGTGGGTGAACAAATCCAGTTAGGGCATTGAGAACCAAGTAGAGCCTATGATGCTCAAGCTCCATCCTTTGTCTTTTCAGACAAATTTGTGGGTCAATGCTTTTACATATATGTCCGTGATTGAAGTTTTCGGTGAAAAAGGCTAAAAAAAAATAGAGAGAGAGAGAGAGAGAGAGAGAGGCAAAAGCATATTACATTTCAACCTTATGCTCTAGGTGCTATTATAGAAAACATTCCATGAAAAATATTATAATGCATTTATTATTGAAGTACCTTTTTATGTATATGAAATAATTCTTCAACTTCGTGCAACTTAATGTTATTGAGAGAGAGAGAGAGTTTATTCAACTTGGTCTTTAAGAGGAGTTACTAGCTTGAGGAAGAGAGAACTTGAGCTTTTCATCAAGCTTGCGTGGATTGAAATCCTTTGTACTTGAGAGAGACACAGAGAGAGAGAGAGAGAGAGATGGAGCTTACTCAACATGGTCTCTTAGAGGACTTACTAGCTCCAACAAGAGACAGTTGGACTTCTTTTCCTCCTGGCGTGAATGACTACCTCTCTAATGGGTGGACCATTGAATCTTTCAATCAGAGCCAAATTTTCTCTACACCAAATTCTCCATTTTTAGGATTCCACTCACCATTAGAGCCCAACTTTCCCTGTCCTCTCAATGGACTCTACCCTTTTGTTGGTGGCTTTTCAGTACCAGAGATCGGTTCATCCTATGACAAGAATGGCACACCTCCATTTCCAATTCAAGAACACTACCCATCAATGGAGGATGGAGAATATGGCCTTGTTGGCAATGATCTCCACAGTTTGGAAGAAAGAATGAATAGCTGCAAAGTTGAGATTGAACCAACTACAAATATCCCGGTATTCAACGAGGGTGTTTGTGGAGAGAAAAAGAGTAGAGTTAGGAAGGTTGAGGGGCAGCCCTCAAAGAATCTTATGGCAGAAAGAAGGCGAAGGAAGCGACTAAATGACCGCCTTTTGATGCTCAGATCAATTGTCCCTAAGATAAGCAAGGTGATGTGTAACTCTTGTTTGCTAAATTTTATTTCATCTTATTCTTATTTTTTTTCACACATCGCAACTACAAAGATTGGCATTTCAGTTATATTGGTTTCACATTCATTATAGATCACTAGTATGCTTTGTGTACTTCATAGTTCACACAAGAATATTTTGATTTCATTACATTCTTTTTGTGCTTAACTAATAGAGGAATGCATGAATGTGCAGATGGACAGGACATCTATACTTGGAGATACCATAGACTATATGAAAGAACTCTTGGAAAAGGTCAAAAACTTGCGAAAAGAAGATAGAGGAGCCGATATGAATCAAGTGAATTTAATTGGCAACTACAAGGAGCTAAAGCCAAATGAACCACTAGTGATGAATTCCACCAAGGTATGATGTCTAAACTACATACATTAAAACCAATTAAGACACCTTAATCAAGCTATACTCACATACCCAGTTCCTAAAATCGAATTTTCTGCCACAATTGTGTTTAGTTCGATGTAGTAAGGACAAACATAGATACCCGCATTGAGGTTTGCAGTGCAGCTAAACCAGGACTATTGTTATCAACAATTAATACACTAGAAGCACTTGGCCTTGACATTCAACAATGCGTCATAAGCTGTTTTAATGATTTTTCAATGCAAGCTTCTTGTTCAGAGGTATATATATATATGTTTGATCAAAATCATTTTACAATGACATTAAGCAAGCTTGCTTTATATGATCATATTGTGCTCCTATTATTCTCTTAATGGTGACAGGGTATGGAGCAGCGAACAATGATGAGCACTGAAGACATTATAAAGCAAGCATTATATAGAAATGCAGGTTATGGAGGGAGATGTCTGTAGGAGGATTTGAAATAGATCTATGACATTTTTTTGAAAGCCTAAGTAGATGTATTCTATATCTGCTCGTCAGTGATTTGTTGAGTGAGAGGTTGAAATAATGTTGTCTTTTATGTGTTGCTTATCCAATATGTCTATGATCCATCCCACAGCTTAAAATGCTTTATCTGCTTCTGTTTGGGGTATTCATCAATACAAGGGTCAATTATTGTTCTCCATACAAACTTAGTCAACATATAGATAATGATATCAAGAGAATTTACTTATAAGTTTATGTGGCAGACAACGTTTCTGCCTTCATAACAGGAAACCCCTACTTGGATGACATTTCTTACTCAAACGCAATTCTGCACTCCCAAGTGCTCCTATTAAGGAATAAACTTACTAGCTCCAAAATGAGCAACCATTATGTATTATGTAATCTTTATCATGATCATAGGCAGCTAGCTAGGAGGGACCAAATTAGCAATAATGATGGTAAAACAAATAAGAACCTCAACAACACTTACGAATTAGCCAAGAATAAAATTGCCATAAGCAGGAATTGCTACTGCTACATATTCACAGAATCATGATTGCAAAACAATAGGTTGCTACACTGCAAAGCTTGCAGATCATCAGTTACAGATACGGCTTCAACAAAAAAAATAAAAAGCATTATCTCAACAGATACTGATACAATTCAATGAATGGAAAAAGGAATTTTTTAAGGTTCCTTTTCACCTTCATCGTCATCCCCATCAACGCAATCATCATCAAAATCTGAAAAATTACTTGTAGCATTAGACTTTAAATGTTGGAATTGATTGATGACATCTTTTGCATCAAAAGCCAAAGCATTTTTTGCAGCTTTAATAACATCCACTTTCTGGATATAGCTCTCCTTTCTATCATCTTTCCCTGGAATGGATTTGACTGCCCGTGCTGATGCTGCCTTTCTCTTAGCTTCCCTGCAATGTAACTGATCGATATATTTCTCATGTAAAGCCTTATTTTTAACCTCCTTTAGGACTGGGGGGCTCGCAAGAGTTGCTCCATACGAGTTACTGAGTTGTGAAAGGTGCTTCTTACAAGCTGAATGAGATCTCTCAAGGCATTTCTTAATATATCCAGGCTTTTCTTGTTCACATGTTCGAGTTGAAAATTTTACACCCTGTGGGAAATCTTGAGTTGATGGATCAAAAGTGGACTCAAGAACAAAGAATAAATCAGCATCAAAATCTTGGTCGACATTATAATGCTTTTGTAGTAATTGTTGCACAGTCTTCTGCACAAGATGACTCTTAAGTTTATGGCCACTTGGCCTTTTAGTCTTTGACTCTGAAGATTTAAGCAATGTACTTGCCGAGAGAGACATGAATGATGAATTTGTATTGCTCATCCTCGAACATGTTCGAGGTTGAGGTGGTGGCAAATGGTCAGAATGCACTTTATTAAAACAATCCTTTGCAGACTTTCCAGGTACCTGCAACAGGTTTTGCAATTGTAACATCAGCTCAAAATCAATCCGTTTTGATTAGAACATTACAGGTGGTGACAAACTACCTTTTAATATTTTAAAGATAATATATGGGTTCACAGCTTGTATCATTTAACAACAAAAGGAGATTGCAACGTAAACAAAATGGATATGAATTCTATCTCTATAACTTCATAAGTTCTATGCATATTCATAAAGACAAACACACACTCCTAGTACCACTTTTACCTCTATACTCAAGAATGCAGTGAATCCTAACTAATGCAGGAACTCTATCTAGGGCATATACTCTGTCAGATGATATTGCATGATGCTTTCCTTCACTACCGCAAGCACTATTATGTTTAACCTTCCTCCTAGATTGTCTTCTTAAATTGTACTGTGCCCAACAAAGCGAATTATTACTCTTTTACCATCTATTATTTGCATACCCCACAAAACCCTCATCCCAAGTACTTGAGAAAGGCTATGCAAGTATTTCTTTCACCATTTGGCTTTATATGTCAAATTTGGTCTATGTTTGTGTGCACATGACATAACCTTACAAAAATTTATGTGAATATGTCATGAGAAATTACTTTTCTATTTATATACATACATGCATAGCGTACATGATATATATACACATATATCTCAATGTCCTTAATGTATCTTGTATCCTACTTTTTTTAGAATTTGTCGTGTCAACGTATATGTATGTTGTCATACCCGTATCCCATATCTATATTCCATGCTTCATAGTGAACTGGTGACTCTTTTAGCACATTTGAGTTATCTCACTTGCGATGGTGACAGGGACCACATCTACATAAGATTGTGTGGATGAAGGAGAGAAAGAAAGAAAAGGTTACGTGTTAGCATATTGTTTGCTACTTAAATTTGCATGTGCGTATTTGCTTACTACAATCAAGAAATCTGGTACAAACAATGGTAAATTCTAGAATATATTCAGATTTGGGCATTGTCGTCATATATAAATAATGTACTATTCTCCTTTTACTGCCTAACAGAAAGTTCTATTGGTATATGGACTAAAATTTATGTCATTTAAATCAGCCAGATGTGTTCTGATCCTTAAATCTTTTTAATTAAAGTTAAGCCAAAAGTAAAAATTGCATGCGATCAAGAAGCTTCTCGCTCAAGATTTTTTTTTTTAGATTAGGTATCACACAAGATGTTGAGAACGAAGAAAAGCTCAAATGATAAACTTCCCACATAATGATATATTTCTTTTTATTTAATATTGAATAATTTGAAAGCAAATAAACTTATTGTTGAACCATAAAAAATTGCATTAAGTAAACATCACAACAAGCATTAAAATTGCATGTATAAGCATCTCCAACCCTTCACCAATTTTTTCATCTGATTTGATTCCAAATTTTAGAAAAAAGCTTCATTTGATATGAAATGCTCCAATCCTTTGATCAAATTTCATCAAAATCTTTTTAAAAATTCCCTTGTTATGCCAAATTTCCCTTTTCATCAAATTTGATGGGGGCGGAAAAAAAAAAAAAAAAAAAAAATCATCTCCAATGCTTCATCTTTTTAAATTTTCATCAAATTCAAATTTGATGAAGGATTTGATGACTTCTCAATTTGGTGAAAAAAATGACTCTTAGATGAAAGAAAAGGTGAATAATTGGAGATGCCTTAACAAAGACACAAAGCTCATTGATACCAACAGCACCAAAGAGTAGCTAATTACCAGGTTAGCAACTTTCTTCCAGAAATGGGGTGTGGGAATCACACTAAAATAAGCTCTCTGCAAGGCCAATTCTTGATCCTTAGTCCAACCTTGAACAATTCCATGACCTTCCTCAACTCGATTTCTCTTCCTCTTTTTACATGACTTAGCAGCACCCACTTCATCTCTTTCTATATCTGATACAACCTCATTCTCAGAATCCTCACTTCGTGGACTCTCGATAAACCCATTACACTTATCTTCGCAAATCTTTTCCACACCTTCATTGGGGGTGGTTTCCCTGACTCGAACTTCGTGTCACAATCTTCTCTCTATTACCAGCAACTTGGTTAACCCCACCAGCCAATATTGCAGATCTTCTAGACCCAGTGTTTGATTTCTCAAAAATCTTTGATCGACAGTCTGATTCATCGACCTTCTTTAAAACATGTTCTGGGAAAAGATTCTGGGTTTTCTTCAGAGAACCCTTTTGTGCTGAGTTGAGTGAAGGAAGATGAGGTGGTGAAGATCGATGCTTTGGAAGGAGTCTCGGAGATCTTCGGAAAGAAGTGGTGGGTTGTTCTCTGTTTGTGGAATTTCGTTGGGGCATTTTCACAAACACTTGGTCGGCTTGTTCTTTCATTGAGAGAAGGATTTGAGAGGGAAAAAACCGTTAATTGTCAAGTTCAAAAAAAACAGTGGGTGAGTTTGACGGGAAATTATTCAATAATTTTGGAATCCTATGGGTCATATTCTAATGTTGTATTTGGATGTGGAATTTGGAAAAGAATTTAGTAAGACCATCTCCAACGGTGAACCAAATCCAGCATCAAATTTAAATTTTGATGAAAAAGTCCATTTTTCATGCTCCAACTGTTTCATCAGATTTTCAGCAAAAAAATCATCAAACTGAGAACGAGACACAGATTTGGTGAAATCACTGTTACTGACTGTTGAAGGAGGGACACTGGTCAACCACCGGCCGGTTGACCAACCGGTCGCCCGGTTTCCTTTACAATTGGTGGGTTCAAACCAGTCAAAAAAAGTTCAAACAGTTCAAAAAAAAAAAAAAAAAAAATTTATTTCCCTTTACCGGTCGACCGACCGGCCGGTCAACCAACCGGGCGACCGTCTCTCAATTACGCCTTCTGAACAACTTAAAGCTGTTGCCTTCTTCACGACTTAAAAGCTGTTGCCTTCTTCTGAACAACTTTCAACCAACAACTTTTCTTCACAGATGCATTACAAGGTTTTGTTGCATGTATTAATCCAAGCGTTGGGTGCAAGCATCAAACTTCCAATTTAAAGCTGCGAAAAAAAAAAAAAAAAAATTTACTCTTACCGGTCGACTAGTTGGTTGACTCACGGGATTTGATAAGCACCGTTGGAGCATGCAGTATCAAATTGGGGAAATGGCCATTTTTATACTCAGATTTGGTGAAAGATTAGGTGAACCGTTGGAGATGCTCTAATGGAAAGAAAAAAAAAGTATGTGAAACTAGGTGAAATGTAAGTATATTTTTTTACATTTCACTTACTTTTTTTCTTTCTCTTTTCAAATCTCTTCCTAAATTTTCCAATCAAGTCAATCAACAATTTCTTAGTCTTATATTATTCTCTCATCTTCAAGATAAATCGTGAACCCTATCCTTCTCTATCAATCAAAATTTTATAAAATATTACGTATTCATATTTTGCAAATACTAAATAATCATCTAAGTTTGACATGTGCTAGTTTATGCATATGCTAAGAGGGCCGGGCACCCAAGGCCCAGGCCCAACATTACTTGTGCCCTTGGATATTTCTCTTATAAACTCTCTGCTCCATAAACTCTTTTTTTGGCCATTTTAGGATAAAATTATTGTGCTTTAAAGGTTGATGTATTTGATAAATGTTAAAAATGTTACCTTTTTTTTTATTTTTTTTATTTAGAAATTTAAGTTGGTCGTTTTAATTCTTTTTATCAGTAATTGTCTTTTTTACTGGAAAATAAATAGACTTAAAAATCTTGACCTATTTAGTGATATTTTGAAAAGTTGGTAAAAAATTAATTTTTTGACTTTTTTAATTTATTTTATCTTTTTATGAGTAAAAAATGTGAGAGATGACGTAACTCAAAATAGATAAAAAACTAAAAGCTAGTTTTTTATTTAGTCCCCAAAACACCTTAGTTAAAAAATACTTTAGAAAAAATAAACCAAATACAGGTCAAGTGGTTGACTTGGTGGATACAACACTCTCTTATTCGAGGTGATATTTGAAATGAAGTTTTATTCAGTTTGTTTGGTTTCAGTTTTTTTAATTTAGTTTATTAAAAATGAGTTTTTTACTTTTCGTATTTTTTTATTTTTAGTGAATATTTTTAAAATTTTAAGCAATTTTTTTATTTTTTTAGATGCACTAGTAAAATATTTGTGAAAAAATATTTTTAAAAAATTAATAAATACACAAAAATACGAAAAATGTACTGAATTTTTATTTTTTTGGTATTTAGTGTATTTTTTAAATATTTTTTTTACAAATATTATACTTTTTAAGTGTATTTATGTTAGATATGTCTAAAAAATTTTTAAAAAAATTGTTTAAAATATTAAAAAAATCATTGAAAACATTAAAATACGGAAAATAAAAAAGTAAAATTTTCTGAAAACTATTTTCTGAAAATCAGAACCAAACAAAGCGATTATTACTAGTTCAATTTTTCCAATATTTCCATCCTATCAATTGTGAACAAACAAAACCAACCCATCATCCAATCTATCCGTTCTTCTAATTTGATTTGTCTTCTAAAGGTACCAGTTAACTGCTTATGGTGGTTGCTTAATTAAGTGCATTTATAAATATAACACAATATTACTTGTCACTTAAATTTAAAAAAATTAAAGATTGGTCTTAATTTAAGCCAAAAAAAAATTGGCTTATCTATACTATATATTAAGTAAAAGTGAGTTTTTAACCACAAGTTTTATGGGAGCTCCAATCTTCCAATCTAAATTTCTTGATTTCTTGATTTAAAAAAAAAAAAAAACCTTAGCATTTATTAACTTCTCCCAACCCCCAAGTCTTATCCTCATAATAACACTTTAATGTATTAAGAACAAGCATAAAAAAAAAAATTTTTGAAATCCAACATATGAATTCCTTGAAAAGTCCCAACACATATGATTATTATCCCTCATAATAACATTTTAATGCATTAATAAGTATAAAAAAAATTTCTTGAAAAGTCCAACACATATGATTATTATCAAAATATTAAACTTTAATATAATATAATAAAAAAAAGAAGACATTTAATTTCTTGAAAAGTCCAACACATATGATTATTATCAAAATATTAAACTTTAATATAATATAAAAAAAGAAAAAAAGAAGACATTTAAAATAAAAATAAAAAAGACATTTAAAAATCACAATTCACATATATAGATAATTGTAACTATATTAAGAAAAAGGGGGTTTCTAAACCCCAAGTCTTGTGGGAGCTCCAATCTCTCAATCTTAATTTTCTAAATTTTTGATTTAAAAAAAAACTCAGTATTTATTGATTTGGTCAAAATCCCCTGATCAGCATTTATTAACTTTTTCCAATCCACATGCCTGCATTTATTGATTTGGTCAAAATCTTTGATTAGCATTTAAAATCCCCTCATACAAATAATTATAGATACAGCCCGTGCATAGCTACTGCAGTAGCCTTTTTAATTTCTTTTGCACACTATGTTAGTGATAAAATTGTTAAATTATTTTTATAAAAAATCTTAAAAAATATAGCTTATATATTAAAAAAAATATAAATTTCTATAATTATCCCGTGCATAACACGAGTGATAGGCTAGTAACTTAATTAATGAAAAGTGTGCTTTCATTTTCATTCTCAACTAACATGTTTATCTTGAAATTTAAAACTTAAATACTCAATAATTGAATTGAGAAATAAATAATTTTCCTGGACTTATATCTAATTTTATCAAACCCACCCTAATTGTTAAAGTTTATTGGTGATCATACCAAGAATTAATTAGAGGGTTTATGATAGTTATTTCAATTTGAAAAATGTTAGGTATCATAAAAAAAAAATATTATGAAAATGATCATGAAAGATTTTTCACCGTTCAATTACACATATAAAAAAATATCACACACTAATTAAAGAATAAAAAATTTTCATAAAATATTTCATGATATTTTTTCCATAATCCCTAATATTATGCTTCCAGTTTTGTGTAACCCATCACCTTCAATATTGAAACATGTGTCAATAGCCTTATAATTTTTGATATCATCATCTTAATATTTTTATCAAAAATAATGGTTGAGAGTTTTAAAGAGAGCTGATGTGATAATAAGTGGAACTCATATGTAATGTGATATTTGTGTCATATATATTTTTTTCTCTTATCACATCACTAAAATTCTTCTTAAAGTTTTAAAATTATATCAAAAGATTAGCTTTATTTGTCATAACTTATAAAAGTTAAAAAGTCACTATTCTATTAAGGCCTTGTTTGGGAAGACTAAATAAGTGCACTTTTTGTCTTTTTGGACAAAAAAATTGAGGTTGAAAATATGGATGTTTGGGTTAACTTTTTGACTTTTTATGGAAAAATGTGTAATAAAAAATTGTGAAAATTGGTTTTTAGAGGAAAATTTGAATTGGGAGTTGTGCAGCCGTAATTGTTGACTTTTGGTGAATAGTGTTAACTTTTTAACTTTTTGAGTAACTTTTTGACTTTTTGGATTATTTGGGAGTACCCAAACTTGGCCTAAATTATATCATCTTATTTAAATCATATCACTTTTCTATCATATTATTTCAAACCTAATTCATACCTAACTTAGTGGATGTTTGGGAAGTGGGTTTTTATGTAGGTTTTTTTAGTTGTAGGATATTATTGGATAAAAAAAATTTTAGTGTTTGGGAAGATAGTTGGGTTTTTTGGTGGTTGGATGTGATGTTTGTGAGAGAAAAAGTGAAATAATTATGGGGTTGGATGTGATATTTTGTTTGGATGTGTTTTTTTTTTTTTTTTTTGCAAAACTTTTGTCTTTTAGTGAAAAAAATGAGAAAAAAATTTGGAAACCAAGTTCCCAAATACCACCTTATATTTCATAAAAAATTAAAAAATACACTTATTTAGATCATCTTAAATCATCCTTTAAGAGTTTAAACTTTAATAGGAGTCCCTAGGTGGGTGAGGTGAGGTGAGGTGAGGTGAGGTGAGACGAGCAAGGATCCTCGGCCGCCCTTTTGGGCAGCCGTTCCAACAGCCCCCCCAAAACGACGTCGTTTTGGGGGGTTTTTTGAATTTTTTTGAATTTTTTTCTTTTCTTCTTCCTCGTCGAGCTCGCCGGTGGGGAGGGGAGGGGAGGGGAAGGAGAGAGAGGGGGAGGGGAGGGGAAGAAGAGCCGCCGGTGGGCCGGACTGGAGGGGGCCATAATCATCGGGGGAGGAGGAGGAGGAGGAGGAGGAGGAGGCGGGCCGGAGGCGGAGGCGCGGCGGTGCGGCTGCTGCGACGAAGGCTGGCGACGGCGAACTCGAGGCTGCTGCGACGAAGGCTGGCGACGGCGAGCTCGACGAGCTGCGACGAGGGGCGACGAGGGGCGACGAAGGCTGGCAAGCTCGACGAGCTGGCGACTGCGAGCTCGCCCCGAGCAGCCATGGCGACGGGGAGCTCGGCAAGAACGAAGAAGAAGAAAAGAAAAAAGAAAAAAAAAACAAAAATCCCCCCAAAACGACGTCGTTTTGGGGGGCTGCTGGGATGGCTGCCGCAAAAGGGCGGCCGATGATCCTGATTCGAGGTGAGACGCCCAACCTGTGGACTAGGTAGGGCTCCTTTGGAACAAGGTCTATAGACTACTTAAAATAAAATAAAATAAAAGGGGCAATAATAATAATAATAATAACAATAATGATTAAACCGGTCACATTAGTCCCAACTTTTATGGGATGATAGATTTGATAAAATATTTACGAAAATTAGTTGGATCAGTGGGGGTGTTGGGGTCTCCTCCCATTGGTCAAAAACTAGTTGTTTGTTTGTTTTTTTTTTTTTTTTTTTTTCATTGCCAGCCCCCACGTGGAGGGGGGTGCTGGGGGTGCCTCCGTACTGGGGTCGGAATCACGGCTCAAATATTTATTAGATTATTTAAAATCCTTAATAATATATATATATATATATATATATATATTTTTAAATATTATAAATCTTAAATAATTTATCAAATTTCTCACATAAATGTGAAATTTAAACAATGTCACGTAAATATCACACTCAGAGTTTTAATAACATATTTAATAGATTATTTAAAATTTCTATGATTACTCTTTTCTTCATGAACATCAAATTTATGATGAGATATACAATGCAACCAACCGGCAAAGCAAGCCCACTTTTCTCTCTCTCTCTCTCTCTCTCTCTCTTCCTTTGGTTTTTTTTCGTTTTTATCTATCCCTCTTTCTTTGAATCCGGATCACCCGTCGCCTTCCCCTGTCGCCCCCAAAACGACGTCGTTTTGGGGGCAAATTTTCAAAAAAAAAAAAAACGCAAAGAATGGAGGAAGGAGGGAGGAGGAGGAGAAGGCTGCGAGCTCGTCGTCCTCGTCCCTCGCCGCCGTCGCAGGTCGCAGCAGCTCCACCTCGTCGCAGCACCTGTGACCGCCGTCGCCTCCGCCTCTGGCCCGTCTCCACCTCCTCCTCCTCCTCCCCTGTATTTATGGCCCCCTCCAGTCCGGCCCTTCCCTTCCTCCTCCCTCCTCCCTCCCTCTTCCTCTCCTTCCTCCTTCTTCTGCGTTTTTTTTTTTTTGTGAAAATTTGCCCCCAAAACGACGTCGTTTTGGGGGCGACAGGAAAGGGCGACTGGGAAGGGCGACCGACGATCCATTCCCTCTTTCTTTGGCTTCTTTTCCCTATGAACATCAAATTTATGATGAGAGATACAATGCAACCAACCGGCAAAGCAAGCCCACCTCTCTCTCTCTCTCTTTAGTTTTTTTTCGTTTTTATCTATCTCTCTTTCTTTGGCTTCTTTTCGTTTTATTTAGTGTTGGTAAAATGGAGAGTTATTTCTCACTCATATGTGGGAGTGTAAAAATAGTTTGTGATTTAAAATTTGCTCGTAGCTTGAGATGGTCCCTGTCCATTTGGGCCAGTTGGGGCCCAGGTCCAAGCATAATTTGAGACTCTAGGTTAAGGTTTGGACCATCATTTTGAAATCCGGTTCATTGGCCAACTTAAGGCCTACTCAAGGCCCGGCCCGTGCCAAGACCCAGTGTTTTTTTTAGTGAAAAATAATAAAATTTTAATAGAAAACATAAATAAATTTGTTCAGGCCTGTCCAAGCCCGAGCTCAGGCCCAAACCCAAGCCCACCAGCCCTACCTAAGGCCCGAATACCCAATAAGCCTGGGCTTAATTTTCTGGCCTCTGGACCGGCTCGGCCAGATTCAAATTTTGGCAAGAGCCCGCGAGGCCCGATATGAGCCGAGCCCAATTTACACCCCTACTCATACTCTTTCTCAAGAAGTTATTTGTTTTAGAAGTGTCATGATTGATGAAATAAGTGAGATTTATAATTTTATATCAAGTCATAAGAAAATAGCATAAAGCATTCATATCATAGAATTGGAGTTCTAATTTCACCACATAGGATTTAATTTAGTTTTTTAAAAAAAGGAAAAAAAAAATTGAGTTGGCAAAAATATTGGATTAACCCTATGGAGGCACACCTATCCAATAAAACAATTTAAACTCTCTTAATTCAAGAGAGTAGGCAAAGTACATAATTGTTGTTGTTGTTTTAGTTTAAATTGGTAGAGAATATAAGAAGGATTACATTAAACTGGAAAATTATTGTCTCCCAACACAAATCCATCAACCATTAACACAAGAAAGAAGAAAAAACTCACAATGAGAGGAAATAAGCTCAATATAACAAAGTCTCTATAATAAAAGAGAAATATATAAAAATGACCAAATGAGATACCTTAATTTATTTTATTAAGCAAAGCATTATTAAAACCTTTAGCTGCAAGCCGAATAGCCCATGAAAACCAACCCACCGTATTTAGAGAATCCACTAGACTTTCAGGTTGATACGTAGGCTCCAATTTTTCATGTATGTCTATCATTCCCCTCCCAACATGGTAGTAGATGAAAAGGTGTACCAAACACATAGATTTGGATTTTCTGTCATTTTTTCTCGTAATGATATAAACGGTTCATCTCTCAATCGAATCTCTAAATCACTTCCACTTACTATCAGATAGCATGTGATTTAAATCACCGTTAATATTATGAAAAGGATATCTTCACTAATAGCCTGTTAATTTTGAGTTGAATACTTTAACAATATGTTTCAGAACTAAGTTATTGAATTAATGGGAAATTACTATTTAGGGTGGATTTTGAAAAATTATTATATAAAGGTGAAAAAGTTTATAATTTTAATTATTAATATTTGTAATATTTACTACTTTTTTATAAATATTTTTCTTAACCACTATCAATATGTAATTTTTCCTTAAATTAATAAAACCATTCCAGAGAAGAAAAAATGGCAGAGAATCTGATCCCACACCCCATGGGAGAACAAAAGGAAAAGCAAAGATGAAAAAGTTAAAAAAATAAATAAAAAATAGATTGGTTATGAAATTCATTTTAGTTATGCATCCCACTCTCATGAAAGTTGCCATTGTGCATATATAAAATCCACCACCTTAGAATAATGGCCACACTTATCTACCTAATTTTCATTATTGGCTGCCCAACCACTTTAGTCACTTGACACTCAAAATCCACATCCATCTTTTATTCTTAAATTAATTTTGCTTTTCTATTTTAAAATATTCACATTAATTAAATTTTATCTTAAAATTATCGTATTATTAAAATTTCAAAATTTCAATAATCGTACATATTTTGGAATATATGAATAGAGAAATTTAAAAATTTTGATGACCAAAAAATCTTTGGCTAGTCAAGTATTAACGTATTATTAAAATTTCAAAATTTCAATAATCATACATATTTTGGAATATATGAATAGAGAAATATAAAAATTTTGATGACCAAAGAATCTTTGGCTAGGTGAGTCAAGTATTAGGTTGTTCAAGTTTGTTTGAAAATTAATGACATCAAAATTTGTTCTAGTTTGACTTATTTACTTATTTGTGCCGCATCATCTCAAAAAGTAACTAAATATGCAAATCCCAAATTTAACCTCAAGTAACTTAATTTGTATAGTACATATAAGCTTATCAAGTTAACTAGTAAGTTGTTCAAATTTTGTTTGATAAATTAATAAGTTTTATAAGGTGTTTAAACATGACTTATTTACATAACGAACTGATCTTGAATAAATTTTAAATGAGCTAAACACAAATTAAGCTGAAGTAACTTAATTCATTTAACAACCTATCTTTAGCCCTTAAAATCAATGACATAAGTACAATATATTATAACTTAATTACAAACTGTTAAGTGGATTAGATAGAACTTGGATTGGTTCAATGTGTACTAAAATATAGTACTTGAGACAATCTACAGCTACCTAACCCTGAAAAAAACATATTCCAACACTTAATTAATGTTTAATGAGGTCCTGAAACTCCTGTTCTGATGTACAAAAAAAAAAAAATGAGGTCCTGAAACTCAACTCAGATAGCAAAAACAAAACATGAAAAAAAAAAAAATTTAAAAATGAAAGAAATGGGGTGAGTTCACTATACTTTACATGATACATACCTAACTTTTTCACACAAGGATTTCCACTAGAAATCTTATATTGTAACAAGTGCCTTGTGCTTATACTACCCCACTCCATCTACATCATCCTCTCTTGAGTTGGAGGCAAAGCCGGCTGCCGTGTTTAATTGTGTTCTTATTTTTAAAAAAATTATCGGACAACAACTCATTTTTTAAGGAATTCTAATAAATTATTCTCAATTTTTCGAAATTTGCCTTTGCACAAAAATTAAGATAATATAAAGCAATGGTTATTTTTCAAACTTTGATTTTTGTTGCTTGGCTTATTGTCGCGTTTTTATTTTTTAGAAAACACAGTGGCAAACTATTTTCAAAAAGAATAATGATTGAGAGCTCGAATTTGGCTCCCCCTAATCCCCCTAATCCCCAAAACGACGTCGTTTTGGGGATTTTTTTTTTTTTTTTTTTTTTTTCTTTTTTCTTCCATTTTCGGCGAGAGAAGCAGAGGGAGGGAGGGAGAAGCAGAGGGAAGAGAGAAGAGAGAGAGAGAGAGAGAAGCAGAGGGAGGGAGGGAGAGAGCCGCCGATCGTCGCCCTGCCAGCCGCCGATCGTCGCAGATCCGTCGCCGATCGCCATCGTCCAGCCCTCCGTCGCCGATCGGCCTTGCCCTCCGTCGCCGCGCCATGCCTCGTCGCCTCTTCCATCGCCGACGACCTCCAGCCCTCCGCCTCCAGCCCATTTTCTAGGGCCCCTCCAGTCCCCCTCCCCCTCCCCCTCCCCCTCCGTCTTCTTCTTCCTGTTGAAGAAAAAAAAAAAAAAAAAATGGAATTCGGGGGATTAGGGGGAGCTCGTTTTCGAGCTCCCTAGCATCACTGTTTCAAAAATTATCTTTGAAAAAAATTTCTTAAAACAGGACCCCCAAAAAATTAAAGTTTGAAATTTATTTGCACAAAAATGAAAACAATATAAAAGAAATAATTATTTTCAAACTTTTAATAATTTTTATTTTAAACCCCATTTGCGGTCTAGTTAGTGCATTAAGTCATAAACTAATGAGGATGATTACGAAAACTGATCATCATGGAACCGTGGCCAGATAATCTTGTCTAGTAGATACAATCTAATCACATGCATCTTTTAACTTTATATTTTGTTGATTAGAATGAGATGAAATTGAATTGAATTATCATTTTTTATATTATTCAGGAAAATAATTATTTTCTTACAATATTAGTAATACATTCTTCATTATTTGTTATAACCAATCAAACATAAAAATAAATATTTTGATAAAACAATAATTTTATGGGTAAATTATCAATAAATCCTAATAGTTGGATTTAATTCCCATCAAATCATATTGAAAATAAGTCCTAGTAAAATTGTCGCTAAAAATAAATTTTTGAGACTATTTTTTGCATATGTCACTAAAGATTAACAATTAGTAATTTTTTTTTTGTCACGATTTTTATAAATTGTCACCAAAATTTATAATTAATGACGTTTTTCTGTGATAAAATTTTCAAACTGTCACTGAAAGTTTAAAATTAGTGACCTTTTGTGATTATTTTTTTAAAATTATAGCTAAAATTGATAATTAGTGACATTTTTTATAATAAAAATTTTAAATTGTCACTGAAAATTAACAATTAATAACGTCTTTTTAATAATATTCGATAAAAAATACTATTAATTATTATAAAATTTGTTATAAACAATAAATTTACAAATTAAAATTTACGCGTAAATCCTTCCTGATTTTGTTTGATGTCATTCCAATACAGTAAACACTATCCAAGAGATTAGCTTTGCTTTAGTGCTGCAAGAATAATGGTCAAGCCCAACGCTAGTATATGATCAGGGAAGTTACACTAGTTAATTTATTGTCTCCGTTTGGGAAGAAAAGTTTGAGTTTTTTTTGATTAAAATAGTCATAAAAAATAAAATAGATTTTTTAGTCTAATAAGACAAAACATCACATCCAATCCATGATCATTACATTCTTTCTTTCACCAAAAAAGCCAAAAAAAAAAAAAACCAAAAGTCCTTCTCAAACCAGGCTTTTTAGCCCCAAGATAAAATAGCCAAAAAAGTCAAAAAGCTAACCCACATCCTAAACGAAGCCATTATTGGTGTATTTCTGGAGGAACAGCTCTATATATGATTAATTATTAGCCTCTTGTTTTCCTCTTGCGTCAGGATCCTCTAGAGTTTAAACTCTGAAGTGATCTCCTAAAGTGATCCATCCAACGGTTGAAATTAAACCTCATCAAAACGACGTCGTTTTGGTGAGTAATTTGAAAAATAAATAAATAATTTCAGATCTATTTCTTTGTTCTTGTGATTGTGAAGCAGAGCATTAGAGAGACAGAAAGAAAAAATATTTCTTCGTCGAAAATCATCGTTGTTCTCTCTCTCTCTTTCTCGA
Source organism: Camellia japonica (assembly GCA_030407325.1). Classification (NCBI taxonomy): domain Eukaryota; kingdom Viridiplantae; phylum Streptophyta; class Magnoliopsida; order Ericales; family Theaceae; genus Camellia; species Camellia japonica. The sequence goes on along the minus strand of JAPPVO010000059.1, from coordinate 18,734,091 downwards.
TCGAACCATCTGATTTCGCACCGGAATCGACTAATTCTATAGATACATATTCTGATATATATATATATATATATATTTTTGTATACACAAAAGTATTCACTTTGTTGTTGGGCTATGGAGGATTGTATGAGTAGTGAAGAAGATATATATATATATATATATATTTGTATACACAAAAGCATTCCCTCAATGGAATCGAAAACGAAGTCCTTCCAGTAAGGTATTCAATCAATGCATACAAACTAATACCTGTTTGGATCCTCCTCTTCTCTCAACACTTCTCTTTCCCTCTTTCTGTCTCTCTAATGCTTTGCTTCACAATCACAGGAACGAAGAAATAGATCTGAATTTTTTTTTTTTTTTTTCAAATTATTCACCAAAACGACATCGTTTTGGTGAGGTTTAATTTTAACTGTTGAATGGATCACTTTAAGAGATCACTTCAAGATTTAAACTCCAGAGGATCCTGACGCTTTTCTCTTTATCCTTGGTCAATGTTATAGTAAGTGGGAGAGTAAAAAAAATTATATATATAAAAAAAAACAGATAATCAACCCCACAGTTGGAGGTCAGGCTATAGTGTATCTTTTCCTTGATGCTCCTCTTTAATTAGTGCTTAAATATAGAATTCATTATGCATTGGCTAGTATACATTTACATTTGTCGACGAGATAAACAGTTTTTAATTTATTTATAAAATAGAGTTGATTGCACTTTTAAAATCATATGGTCAATTCTACTATACTTTATGGCTTTGAAATATTTAATTGTTGATCAAATAGCGGATGCTAAAATAAAAAATATCATCATCCGTCAAAGTTAAAATATTATTAATAACTGTTTTAGGCAAAAAAAAAAAAAAAAACATGAAATGAAAAAATTAAATTTTTATCAACTTGAAAATGCTTTTCACCATTTTTAATTTTTGTTTTTATTATTTTCATTCCAATTTTTTTTTGATTGTTTTCTTTAAATATGATATTAGAGGGGTGGTTATTAGAGATAATTTAAAAACAATTTTATAATTAAACTGCATACTAATCCAAATCTAATCTTGAATAATAAAATGAAATGAAAAAAAAAAAATTAAAAGTGAGATCAGCATCCCACTGTGGAGATAAGACCACTGGGAGCACCCACTAAGACACTGTCATTGATAGGCCCAGCCCCCCATGTGGATTTTTTTGGGAAGAATATAGAATTGTTTTGATAAATTAGTTAAAAGTTAATTATTTTATTTATTTTTTATTTTTTTTAAAAATATATAAAAAATAATATATTTTTTTTTGTTACAGGAAAATCCTCCCTACCCTCCCGCAGGTCCAAGGCAGCGCCCCTTGCAGATATCACCAAGGTGTCCTGTTAGCCGTTCCGAGCGAGGAAACTATAACCTGGGAACTTGCCCCGACCTCCCAAGACAAGTTTCGCTTAAGTCAGGACTCTTAAGTCAGGACTCGCACAGCGGGGGAGCATTGAACCCACACCAAGTGCTGACTAGACAACTTGAGATCCGTTCCGAGCGAGGAAACTATAACCTGGGAACTTGCCCCGACCTCCCAAGACAAGTTTCGCTTAAGTCAGGACTCTTAAGTCAGGACTCACACAGCGGGGGAGCATTGAACCCACACCAAGTGCTGACTAGACAACTTGAGATCCAACCTCCTAACCAACAGTGCTTCGCCCAGGAGATTGGCCCAAGGGGGGAATTGAACTTGTGACCTTGGGGCATAAATCCCAAGGCCTTACCACAATGCCACAACCCCTTGAGTTTATAAAAGATAATATAACTTAACATAAGTTAAAAAGTTGATTTTTAATTTTTTTTTTCACTCTTCCCAAAAAGCCCGTTGCCGCATTAGGTGGCTTCTTGTGCTCATCATTCCTACAGTGAGAAACCCTACTTTTTACTTTCTTTTTTCTTTTTCTTTGTTTGTTGAAAAAATTTTGGCGGACATAATTGGTCTGCAAACTTTTATGATGGCAATCATCGCTTTGTTATGTGTTGGTTTTTGTGAGGGGTGAGCATGGATCGGTTGCGGTTACGAAATCTCTAATTCGTCATTCGTCCGTCAAATTGACAGATTTGAGAAAATTAATTCGTATTCGTTCGCCAATCCGCCAATCCGGCAGATGCGAATTTGACGGATTGACGGATGGATGCGAATCGATTTGACGGTTTGAAATTTTACAAATTTTCAACATACAAAAAAAAAAAAATGTGCATAATTCAACATCTATTTATTCATTACAATGGGCAATGCAACCTGGGCATAATTCAAAATTCAAAATCATTTATTCATGGAAAACATTCACATCATTTGTTCAAAATCATTTATTCATTCACATCTATGAAACATGGAAAACATTGTGCATAATTCAACATCTATTTATTCATTACAATGAGCAATGCAACCTAGGCATAATTCAAAATTCAAAATCATTTATTCATGGAAAACATTCACATCATAATTCAAAATCATTTATTCATTCACATCTATGAAACATGGAAAACATTGTGCATAATTCAACATCTATGAAACCTGCTGCTGCTAGTGCAACTTGGAAAACATGGAAAACATCTATGAAACCTGCTACTAGTGCAACTTGGATTGTAATGGGCATAATTCAATATTGGTTCCAATGGCCATAATTCAATATCATCCAAAACATTGTGCATCCAATATGCATAAATCATCTTACTCATCACAAGGCTCCTATCAATGATGTTCATCACAAAATTCAATTAACCAATTAACCACTTATCAGTGATGTTCATTTTCAATTAACCAATTATAAAATTCAACACAATCAAACAGAATTAGGTCATAACTTTAACAGAGTCAAATACTCAGAAATTTAACACAGTCAATTATTTTATATCAGTGATGTTTATGTTCATTTTCAATTAACCAATTATTAGTTTCTAAACCCAGGAAGCCAACCTTAACCAATGGGCGAAATATCAACTTTCAGACCATTATTAATTAACCACTATCTACTTTCAGACCTTTCACTCATTTTTGTTTTTATAATCTCTCACATAATTGAGAATGGGTTATTCAAAGTTACTAGCTTGAAAAAACAAGAGAAAGATATCAGAGCTAGACAAGTTCACTACCACCAAACAAGGTCCTTTGAAGAGATGGCCTATTTCCAGTTTGAAGATATCAGTCAAATACTCAGGAAAAAAAAAATACTCAATACATACATCAAACCCTCAATCAAACACTAGTCTTAAAAAAAAACTTAATATGATCAAACCCTCAACCTTCAATCAATAATATACATCAGAATTCAATATATACATCAAACCCTCAACCTTCAATCAATAATATACATCAGAATTCAATATATACATCAAACCCTCAACCTTCAATCAATAATATGCATCAGAATTCAATATATACATCAAACCCTCAACCCTCAATCAATATATACATCAGAAGTCAATATATACATCAAACCCTCAATCAAAGGGGAGGAAAAAATAGAGAGAGGTATCTGTAAATTATATACAGAGACAAGTATCTGTATACGAAGATATACGAAGATTTTCATACGATTACTCAATATAGGAAGATTTTCATACGATCAATCAACTCAATATATATTATATACAGAGAGAGGTACTGTAAATCTTCTATCTAGAGAGAGAGGGAGAGAGATACCTCAGTGTAGTAGATCGATCGTCGTTCAGTGCAAGCAAATCGTCGTTCAGAAGTGTAGATCGTCGGCCGGAGGTTACCGTCGGACGGTAGGGTGGGGTAGGGAAGAGAGAGAGAGAGAGAGAGAGAAAATAGAGAGAGTCTCAGCGTGTTGGTCTGTGAAGAAAGAAATTAGGGTCAATTCTAAACAAAAAAGGGGCCCGAGTCGTATATAAAATTGGGGGGGAAAACGAAGAAAAAAAAAAAGGCACGGGCGGGTCGGGTTTGCGGGGTAAAATGGCGGATCACCCGCCACCCGACCCGAACCCGAGAAACTTGAAATATTAGGCCCGCACCCGTCCGCCACACACCACGCATCCATCCATTTGGCGTCGGGTCGGGTCGGGTCGGGCGGTTATGGCGGGTCGGCTGATCCGCTGCACAGCCCTAGTTTTTGTATACATAGGGCATAATGTAACCGGATATATTGAGACAAATTTAATCCAAAGGTTGGTAAGATTTTAGAACATAAATCCTCATGTCTTAAGTTTTATTTTTTCGGCATTAATTATTCGAATGATGACATATATGGTTGATAAGACGAACTTCTCAAGCTTGAACATACTGTACCTAGTGTCAAGAATGTAGATTCAAATCCCCGTATGTGTGCGGCTCCGTAACTTATCGCTATATGGTTTAGTGGTCCTGCTGTGTAGTAACCACCAAAGGGTGACCTCTGGGGTCTCTATCCCTTCGATTGTCTAACCCAAGAGATTATCCCTATGTGGTTAGGCCTTCTTTTTTTCAGGCTTTGTTATGTGTTGGTTTTTGTATACACATAGGGCATAATGTAACTAGATATATTGAGAAAAATTCAATCCAAGGTTTGGTGAGATTTTGGGACATAAACCCTCAGGTCTTAAGTTTATTTCTTTTCGGGATTAATTATTTGGATGACGATATATATGGTTGAGAGGATAAACTTTTTAGGCCTGAATGTACCATACCTAGTGTCAAGAATATAGATTCAAATCCCCGCATGTGTGCGACTCCGTGACTTATCGCTACATGGTTTAGTGGTCCTACTGTGTAGGAACCACCAAAGGGTGATCTCTAGGGCCTCTACCCCTTATAGTGTCTAACCCAAGAGGTTACCCCTATGTGATTAGGCATTCTTTTTTCTTTTTTTTGAGAAAAATACAGTTCGACAGTTGGACCATAATATATCTATCTATACTATTATATATATGTGAGCATTGGATTTGGTGTCTATATTTGGTGACTTTTGCTTCTATCATATGGCAAATTTTTCTATTTTAAAATTTAAAAAATTATTATTCAAAGGCGTGAATAAGGTTTGAATCTAAAATTTTATATTTTATTAAAAGCACTCTTACCACTTAGATAATATATATACAGATTATGATATTTGTTAGACTTATTTATTTTGATAATTTGTTTAATTCTGTTTTAATTTATTTGGAAGAGAAAAATAGAATCACTTTTTATTTTGATGATTTATTTAATTATGTTTTAATTTATTTGGAAGAGGAAAATAAAATCAAAATTTATTTTGATAATTTATTTAATTATGTTTTAATTTATTTGAAAGAGAAAAATAGAATCAAAATTTATTTTGTCCCATTATTTCTTACCTAAACATTTATCCTAAATGTTGTTAAAATGTATTTAATATTTGATTAAATCAGGAATTCAAAATAGCCCAAAACAGAGGTTCAAACAGCCCAGCACAACAGCATTTCAAAAGGTTCAAAAGGTTCAAGTGAAAAATATTCAAATTTGTAATGATAGAGTGGAAGATATTCAAATTAGTAATGATGGAGTGGAAGATATTCAAATGAATACAACGGCTATAAACGGTTATAAATTCAAATGAATACAACGGTTATAAACGGCTATAAATTTCATTATATATACCAAAGCCTCTAATGTAAATAAGTTACAAAAAAAAAAACCAGAAAATATTCTTTGATCTATAATCACTCACATCTATTCTCTGAAAAATTCTCTGAGAAGTGTTCTTCAATTTTTGTTTACATCCTCTTTCAGAAATTATACACTGAGACGTATAGCTTTAAGCCCATCTTTCCTGTGTGAGGTTTACAGAAAAACCAGAGCTTCATTTTTATATCTATCTTTGAGAGATAATTCTTGTAGCTTTCTGTGAAAGCAAAAATACATTCTTTTCAACCTTGTAATAGTGTAGTACACTCAGTATTCTTGACTTAGAAAATCTATGTAAAATCTGTGGAGGATTGTGTAGACACCCCATTTTTGACCGACCTTAAGACTCAGACGTCATCGATTGAGCACTCGATGATTGCGCATGTTGTGCTCGTTTCGAGGTTTCGAAGTTTCGACTGAGAGCCTTATCTCCGGACCTCGGGACCCTTTTGTGCTTTGCCTCGGTTTGCGAACCAGGTCTTGTTTTCTGTTCCCAAAGGGAGGGAGAGGTCTCGTAGACCATCTCTCAGTGGTCGTAGGCTACTTTTCGTGGTCATAGGCCGCTTTTCCCGTTTGGAGACCAGTTTCCGATTTTCGGAGTCGTCGGCCGTGCGCCTCGGTTCAGGACCGCTTAACTTTCTCTGTTTGGCACGGTTTCTGGAGAGCTTGAACCTTTTGAACCTTTGTTTTAGCTTCTTGAGGAAGTTTGAACCTTTTGAACCTTCGTTTTAGCTTCTTGAGGAAGCTTGAACCTTTTGAACCTTCGTTTTAGCTTCTTGAGGAAGTTTGAACCTTTTGAACCTTTGTTTTAGCTTCTTGAGGAAGTTTAAACCTTTTGAACCTTCGTTTTAGCTTCTTGAGGAAGCTTGAACCTTTTGAACCCTTGTTTTAGCTTCTTGAGGAAGCTTGAACCTTTTGAACCCTTGTTTTAGCTTCTTAAGGAAGTTTGAACCTCTTGAATCTTTGCTCTAGCTTCTCCAAGAAGCTTGAACCCTCTTGTTTCTCTATAAGAGAGGGCCTCCCTCTCATTTAGAGAGGTTGAAAAAAATTTGTCTAAGGAAAAGCACATATATCTCTCTTTATCTCTACATTCTAGGCTTAGAAAGTGTGTTTGTTCTTGGCCTTTAACACCACACCTCATAGCCACACACCTCCACCAGTGATCTAAAGTTCTTGGAGGGTCTTGAGAGGTCTCAAAGAGCTGGTTTTTGGTCCAAGAAGCTGCTGGTTTTGCTGAAGCTATAAGGGTAACACACTTTTCCCTCTTTTAAGCTTTATTTTGCTCCATCTTTTAGCCATACTTGCAAGCATATTTGAGCTTTTGTGTAAACTAAAAAAAGTCTTTTTTTGAGGTCCTTTTCATGTTTGTTTAAGGTCACTTTGTTGTTGGGGGTCATCTACCCCCTTGCATGCTTCATTTTGCCTTGTTTTGAGCCATGCCTTAGAGCATTTGTGTTGGCCTTTGTTTGGCCTTTTAGCCACTGAAATCCAGTAAATTTTCAGTGGCTAACATGCATTTTTGAGTGCCAAAATCAGAGAGGGGTGACCCTCTCTCTCCTTGTTTTGTTTTCTAGCATTTTTGGCCTTACAAAGGAGCCCTTATTTTCATGCTTCCAAGCCATGTTTCAGGCCATTTTTGGTGAGTTTTAGGACCTGCATAGGCTTTGTCCAGAGCTTGTTTTGCCATATTGGGTGTCCATCTTGCATGTGTAGAATAACCCTCTTCACAGCATATCAAAGGAGCATCTCATTCTTGCATGCATTAACCATGTTTCAGTGGATTTTTGGGCTTTATTTGGCATGTCATACCTCTAAATTTTGCTGGTTTAGTGGCCTCTTGATTGCCTCACATGCTTGTAATGCAAATCCTCTTTACTAGCTTACATTGCATGCTATTTTGGCCTTTGATTCTAGCACTTTTTGGCCATACCTTAAACTGATTTTGTGCATGTTTTGGACTGCCTTAGCTCTGTTTTTGGGCCTCATGGTCGAATGATGTTTGCTATGCATGGTTGTAGTTCAATACCCTTGCCTAGCTTTGAGTTTTGAAGCCTATTGCATGCGTATTTTGAGGTGTTTTCATATTTTGGCATCATTGTGAATCATATTTCAAAGCTTATATGTATGCCATATTCTCATGTTTTCCACTCTTTAAATGTGTTTGAGAGTTATGCATGAATACCTCATCTTTGGACCATTGCATGAACTTCATTTCCATGCTTTGCGAGCCATCATTTTAGTCCATATTTGCTACTGTTTTGGCCTGCATAGGGACTGTTGGTTTGGCCATTTGAGTATTGCTTTGCATGCCTATAGTGCAATCCACTTCACTAATTTCGGTATTTGGGCCATCTACACTACAAGAAATTACACTTTTGGCGACTACTTTTGGCGACAACGTCAATTTTTCGTAGCGAAAAGTATATTTTTAGCGACACAGTGATCAATTTCGTTGGGAAAAGTAGACCTTTACCAACGCAATTTACTATCGTTGCTAAAAAAGCATAACATTGACTAGGCGCCAAAAATATTGGTTGGCGCCAAAATTTCATAAATTTTAGCTACGAGGCTTATTTTTTAGCAACGCAATAAGCGTCGCTATTAATGTGCTTACTTTTGGCGACGACAAGTTGGCATGGGCAAAGAGTTAAACATTTAGCAACGATAATACTATTCGTCGGTAAAAGTTTTGGTAGTGAAATGAGGTGATTTAGTTATTTGTATTTTTATAATAACTTTTAAAAAAGGTTTAAATATTTTAGTTATTGAATTGTAAAATTAAAGTGATCATCAAATTAGATTACAAAATGAACCCATCAAGTCCAAATACACTCTTAAGTTGAGATGGCTAATTTGAGATAATTTAAACTTTTTTAAAGAATGTTAGATTATCAATTTCAATATGTCTGATTTTATTTTCAGAGACTTGTTTCAGATTTTTTTTTTCCTGAAAAACTAAAAAAAAAAAAATTGGTAAAAAAATAAAAAAATACTTATTATTTTTGTATAATTTTATCTTTTAGAAGATCATAAATAGTTTTAAAATTTTTAAAAATATATTTTTGAATTTTATAGTTCTCAAATTAGTTTTAATTTAAAAAAAAAATTGTTTTTATTTTTAATTTTTTTGGTGATCTGCCTCTAAAGGCAATGAAAAGTTACCTCTTAAAATTTATTCTTTTCTTCTAGGATAGGTATAACTCCTCGTCACTCTCAAAATTTCCTCTTTTATTTTTTACAATGCATAATTTATGATAAAATAAAATAATAAATAAATAAAAACAACTGCACACACAAAAAAAAAAAAAAAAAACGCCAATGACCAAAAATATATTTAAATATATTTAGGCTTCGTTTGGAAACATGCTATTTTAATAATTTTTTGACTTTTTAATTAAAATATGAGTTAAAAAAAATTAGTAAGTTTGAAATGACTTTTTAAGTTTTTACGAAAAGATATAAAAAAAAAAAAAAACTTTAACCTTTTAATATATACTTTTAATTTTTTTAATAATTTTTCGACTTCTAAACTAAAACAGCTAAATGCCAAACGACACCTTAGATTGTTTTTTAATCAAAATATATACCAACTGTGGCTTCGTAATTGGGTTCTAAAAGGAAGTTAGAAAGCTATGAATTGGATAACCTAGAAGAGAGGGAGAAGAGAGAGGGTTCGAAGGGGAGAGTGGTTCAGCGGCGCCAGATTTCGACGGGGAACGATCGACAGTTTGGCGGCAGCAACGCTTGACGGTTCGAGACTGGTTCGACGGCTTGACGGTTCAGCAGCTACATTTCTTTGCTTCTACATGGGGTAGTGATTTCTATCCTCTTCTCCTTGCAATCTGTTCTACTCTGCTTTCCTGAAGTGAGTACGGAATTTCAGAATTTGCTCCCCAACCCCTAGTAAACATATTGTCCCGTTCATTGCCCTCTCTCTCTGCTACTACATTTCTCATTAACAAACAAACAAATATATATATACTCTTACTTCAATATGAAACTATATGCATTTCCTTAATCGATTTCATTTTAGGCTAAATTGTAGTAAATCCTTTCAAAACTATGACTAATTTATATTTTTTCCTCTTAAATTTTAAAATGTAACAGTTAATCACTTTGAACTATTAATATTCTTCGTTAGAATTCTGTTAAAATTTAAACGAAATAAGGTCATATGTAAAGCACATTACACACTCTTTTTATTTTTTAAGACAATAATATCCGTTATTAAATTTTGTTTTGACAATAATACATTTATCTGGTGATTTCATTGACATGTTTGGTTATTGTTTCTTTCTATTTTTTTGCGTAATGGGTTGTTCTTCTTTTGGTATATGGGTTCTTTAATACTGTTTGATTGGGTATTTATGGACAAATCATTGGCGCTGTTTGTTTGCTAAGAAAATTTATAAAAAGAAAAAAATAAATTCTATGATTGGAACCCCCGTTGGATCCAGGATTACAAGAAAATCTTCCCAAATTAGAAGTTCCAACAATATATACCTATATATATATATTACTTGCATATTTTCTTCCCATTGTTTTATATTTACCTCTGTTTTCCTAGCAACCAATAGTGCTATCATCAAAATTATTCAATTTATTTCTCTTGTGATATTGTCGTAATATGCAGGGCATCTTCCCTTGGGAGAAAATGGCAAATGCATACTCCAGTCTCATTTTATGTTTGATTTGTGATATGACTCTTCTTATCACAATATACATATCCCATTCAATAGGATTGATGCATTCTTTTTGCTGCCTTTATTTTTTTATTGATTATTGAAACAAAATGTGCCATAGATTATTTGCATTCCTTTGAATTTTGCAAAGATAAGATTAACATGATGCGTGCCTAAGAAAAGAGTCATCATTGCCTTGGTGTAGGAGTTGTTGGTCTTCAGGCAGCAGTCAGGGAGCTTGAAGTCTGCACAGGCATTATCCTTTTAAATCTATCTCTTCGTATGCTTCATATTAAGAAGCAACCATGGTATGAAGACCTCTAATCAGATCATTTCAGAGTTTGTTGAGGTAATTGGATATAAAATTGTTTTTCTTACATATTCTAGAGTATTAAACTTAGCAATTAGGGTTTAAAATAATTGCACTTCTTGTCCGGAATACTGCACTTGGCAAATTTTTTTATAAATCTGTTGCCACACTAGAGTCAGTGAGGAGTGTTCTTTGTCAGGTATTCCTATATGACACCATGGATATATAATATATAGTCACACCATTGTTTGGTAATAATGCTTATAATGTCTAGGGCTACGGATGGAAGAAGCATAGAGAATGTTATGATTGAATATGGAAATTATGACTGATATGGATCCATATGAGTAGCTATCAACATTATTGTGTAAAAATTCCCCAAAATTCTGAAGCTTAAGAATATGGTTATGCTATGTTGTACTATATTGCATAATTTGTGCACAACTATCACTAGCATTATGTTTGATGTGATAGATCCATTCCTCTGAAGGTGCACAAATGGTGATCTAATTTAGTGAGAGTTTGATTCACTAATTGGGGCCATAGGTGGACATACTTTGAGACAAGGTACAAGATATGCACACAATGGCTGGCATCTGTGTGAGGCACTGGCCTGCCATTGCATCGTATGGTTTTACTAAACAAGCTACTAGCTTTGTAAGTGGACTTGTTCCACTGGCATAGATAGATTATGCTTTTGAGAGATGTTAAATTCAAGTGTTATTTAACGTGTATCCTAGCTCAGAAATAGAGGGCTGAATCTGAAAGTAACCCTCTCATGCTCTTAGTATCTTTGATGGTACTTTGATCTCCACTTGATTTGCAAACATGCTGGTTGGTTGTGCTATCTGTCACCACAATGACCTATCTCAGCAAGCTCTACCTAACCTTGTTAAACTTCTTCACTTTGTTCTTGCCATCAAACAATTTATGTATCTTTCACTTACGTTGGAATGTAGGAGGATTAGTACTTAGTACGTAATAGTGGATTTGGTGAAATATTTTATTTTTTGGTGATAGTTGAGAATCGGAAATTTGGGAAGTAGAAGGTTGTTTAGAATGATAGTGGGGTGTAATAGAATAGAGAGAAATTGAAGACTTTGGATGAAAGAAGGAATATTCTTTCATTAATAATTGGCACACTTCTCTCCAATTACAAAGCTAACACTTTATTATAATCTATGAAGCATGGGTACTTCAACAAAATGTCGCACTAGTACTGGATACTTACCTAGTGCTGGTACTTTGTATGGTACTTCTGCATACTTATCTAGGTGCACGGAATATGTACCAATCTTTTTCTTCTTAATTTTTATTGTACCTTAGAAGTATTTGATATATACCTAAGCTGGACCTCAACTAGAATAATGTTTTGTTCGATGTAGAGGTGAAGTTAGTTTCATTGGACATTTTCTTTGGGCTTAGCATGATTTTGAAATTAAGTTTTGGTTTATAAGTAATTTAATATAATGACATTTCATTTTAGTTTATACATTTTTTTTTTTAACATTAATTGTAAATTGTAGGTTGGACCTTAAAAATTTAGGTCACCTTTGTTCTGTTATTTTGTGCTTCGTGATGCTACAATTTCATAGCCTATCACTGTAAAGGAACTTTGTTGTAACATAAAAAATTGTCGCATAATGGATTGCTTGATTTACATTTCATGGCATTGTTTTTCAAATATCATAGCATTGTTTCACATTTCATTTCATTTAATTATATGCCACATCTATAGTTGCAAAGATGTCTAAAAAAATGTTCTTCTTGTTGCTTTATGATTGGTTTTACCTATATCTTCTTGGTAATACTTATCTGCTACTTCATGATGGACAGGGTTACTTGATGCTCTTTGGTCATTTTGATGTTCAATGGTTTGGCTTTGAAGTTTGGTGGTGACTAGAACTTTTTTCGTCATGTCGTGTCAGTGAAGTGGATTATCCTATAGTTTTCGATACTTTTTGTATATTCCTCTTTGATGTTGCTACTACTATGCCCCTTAGTTTATTACCTACTCCTACGGGTTGTGTACGAGATTATACTATAATTTTTGGTTGGGTAGTTGTGGTAAGTAATGGTGATATGGCTGTAATACTTTTTGTTACTGTAAAATTGTTGTTGCCAAAGAAGTTGGATTTACAACTAGTATTCTATCCAGGTGCTGGTGCTATAACAAGAGCATTTTGTAGAAAATTATTGTCATGTGTAGTATATATATGTTAGCGATTTTTGCATTTTTAGCTACACAATCAATTTTCGGTAAAATAAGTCTTGTAAAAAATATAAATGATTTTCAATTATTTTTTCCGATGCAAATTTGTTATTGTCAAAAAATAAAGCTTTCTCGACAAACAACTCGTCGGTAAATGTGTTGCTAAAAGTTTACTTTTGCCGACTCATATGGTGTTGCCAAAAGTATATTTTTTGCCAAAAGTAAAGCTTTAGCGACAAACAAATTGTCAGCAAATGGCAACATTTACCGACGTAAATGTGTCGCCAAAAGTTTACTTTTGCCGACGCATATTGTCTTGCTAAAAGTATATTTTTTGCCCATGCAAATTTGTGTCGCGAAAAGTGCCACACAATCATCATATTTGAATGACTTTTACCAACGCAAGGTAAATTGCCGACGATGGATGAAGACTTTTATCAACGACTATGTTCGTCGCTAAAGGCATTACTTTTACCAACGCAATGATAATTTCGTCGGCAAAAACTTTTGCCGACTCACTTTTGCCTACGGGTTGCCAACGTAGCTTTATGCGTCGGCAAAACTCTTTGCCAACGAATTTTCCCTTTTAGCAACATATTTTGTTGCGTTGCGAAAAATGCAATTTCTTGTAGTGCTAGCATGCATTGTGTGAGGTGTTTGCATGATTCGGGACCATCTTGCATGTCATTTCAAAGCTTGAAAATATGTGATTGTATGCCATATTTCATGCTTACCATGCTTTGGTGGAGTTGCACTTTGTGCCTTAGGTTTGGTCCCTTGCATTTGTGCATGTTTGCATGTGTGTTGTTGCTTCATTTTCATCATGAATGGCCACTGATTTGAGTGTGGCTGAGGCCCATTCATTTTAGTTTAAGTCCATCTTGCATTATGTATGCCATATCCATGTTGTCGCATGCTTGACCATTGCATTGTGTATGCCTTGATCATCTCATTGATAGTCTTCATATGTGCATTGCGTATGCCATATAGCGTCATATGCATTGAGTATGCCATTTTTAGTTCATAGCATTGCGTATGCTAGTCGCACCCTTGCATGTCATCCCTTGCATGTTTGCATCATTTAGTCGCGTTGCATTTAGGTTGCATGCTAGAGTTGCATTGGTGCATGCATTGTGTGTTGCATCGTGTTTGGAATAGGAGTTAGTCCAATCACGGGAAACGAGAGACGTTTTGTACTCAAAGTGACGAAGCGTGCTTCAATTCCCAGTCACCGACATTCTTGACTACCCATGATGGAGTTCAGGCCTTATTGTGTTCGTATGTGCATTCATTTCATATCGAGTCGTGCAATTCGACTCCTCGGCCATCATGCATCGAGATGCATAATTGGTGACACGAGGATCGAGGACTACCCTCCCTAGAGCTTATGCAATGATGGGAAGCGTGGTCGTGCACACACATGTTGAAAATACTTTGCCATGCCCCTTTCTTGCCCTCTGTTGCAGCAAACCAGAAACCAACAGCAAAAACTGGTCGGCAGTATCCCTACAGGTTCCTATGGTGGAGTTTCAGCCTTCTGGAGCTTTGTACAGTATTCTAGGACCAATTGCAAACAGAGGCAAATCGGGGCATCACAATGGATTTCCTGACGAGGCGACTCGAGCATGCATGCATCCCTTATCATTCAAAGCAGAGCTGAGGCGGTCCATCATATGTAGTTTGCATGCTAGTTCATTTGCTTATTTAGTTAATTTGTTAATTAGCTAATGTTGTGTAATAATTAGCTTGATTAGCTTAGATTAGCTAGTTGGTTGTGTATTATTCATTCGGACCCTCTGAGGAGGGCAATGTTGTAATAAGTGTGCGTGTGTGTGATGTATGTCTTCCAACCCCACGTCTTTCTCCCTTTTACTTACTTACTTTCGATGGTTAGTTTTAGGGCATGTTTCAATTAGCATCCTTATGCTCGCATGTTTGCATTCATTCATCTGTCTTGTATGCACCGGGTTCGGCGCATCATACTAACTGAATTGTATTTCAATTCCAAGTTGAATACATGTTATCTGTTGCATTTCATATGCCATGTTTAGAATAGCCGAGCCTATCTTAGTTGCATTTTGCATGTGTTGCATTAGCCATCTTAACATGAACTAGGATTATGCATTGATTACTAACTAGTTTCTGTTTTGACTTGGAGTACTCGGTGAGTGTTTATGCTTTAGCATCCTTGCATACGTGTGAGTGACTGCCATGATAGCATGCTTACCATGAGGCTATTTGCTTATGTGATATAACTGCCTGAATGCCTGTAGGTGGAGGTTGGGTTATTTGAATTGGAACAATGCATTGAATGAGAGTTTTAAGTCCACTTGAAAGTGGCAAAATCATGTTTTCTAAGCCCACCCGAGGGTGGCAAAATCCACGTCTTAGCCTACTTGCGAGTAGCACCTTCAAACCGTTTTACAAAACGAACATAAGATGTTTTGTTCCAATTCAGGCGACCCAGTCTATACTTGTATGCTGTGCGCATCACATAGTAATTCTAGGCTAATAACCAGAATAAGAGCACATATGTTTTCAAAACTTGATATCATGCTTAGTAGTGGCCAATCTTTGATCGGGCGAGCGGGGGTGCTCATAGCTGACCTTCCCCAATCGTACCCAAGTTCCCGAGCCGAGGCAACTTTGGTGATGACGGACACATAGCCTTAGGCAACGAGTCATGGTTTCCTAAATTCCCCCAAAATAAATATTTAGGTGGCGACTCTGTATCTGGCAAAGTAGTCCATGTTTGACACTTCTTTCTAAAAATCAATTTTTTAAAAACGATTTGCCGGATTTGGACTCTTTGATGATTCATCGATCTTGCATTGCAATCTGCGAGATTAGATACAGGACCGTGACATTGAGTCTTGAACTGTAGTAAGCCCAAATGAACAAAACGGGATTTCCTCTCGGGACGTTCGGGGCGTCTACAGATTGCTCCATCTGTGAAAAGGTTGCTAGCACCCTGTGAAGCTAGAGAATAGTGAAAAATCTCAAGTGAAACTTGAGGAGTGGACGCAGGCCAAGTTGAAGCCGAACCACTATAAATTTGTTTGTCTCTCTCTCTCTCCGCCTTATCTCTTTATTTTATTTAAATTGTCATAGCTATATTTCATATATTTTATTGTGCTAAAATCATTAATTGACATAGTTGTTAGAACACTTGTTTTAATTATTTTTATTTCATTAACTATATTTATCTATTGTGCTAGTCATAATTTTTATTAGGGTATTATTATTTTTATTTGTAAAAACCTAATTCATCCACCCTCTTAGGTTGTCTTTTGGGTAACAATTGGTATCAGAGCGTAGGCTCTTGTTTTAGATTTAACCATCTGGGAGTTTCGATCCATGGCAACCTTAGCTGAAGAACAAGCCACAAATAAGCCACCATTATTTGACGGAAACAACTATAGTCATTAGAAAGATAAGATGATCCTATACCTACAAGCCACTGATTATGCCATGTGGATTATTGTCACCAAAAGTTCAAAAATTCCTACCAAATTAGTAGACAATATTAGTGTACTTAAAACTGAAGATGAATGTGATGAGAGGGATCATAAATTATTGCAAGCCAATGCTAAAGCCAAACTCACCATTATTTGTGGATTAGACTCTAAGGAGTATAATAGAATTTCAAGTTGTGATTCAGTAAAAGAAATTTGGGATAAACTTGAGGTAACGTATGAAGGTACAAACCAAGTGAAGGAATCTCATATTGATATGCTTGTTCATAGTTATGAATTGTTTAAAATGAACTCTGATGAATCTATTTCAAGTATGTTTACTAGATTTATTGAAATTATAAACTCTTTGAAATCTCTTGGCAAAACTTATACTAACAGTGAGTTGGTGAGAAAAATTCTTAGGTGTTTACCAAAGAATTGGGAAGCAATGGTCACGACCATTATAGAAGCCAAAAATCTCTCCACACTTGAATTGGATGAGCTTATGGGTTCCCTTATGACTCATGAGATCACCATGAAAGGACATGAGGATGTTGAAAACAAAAAGAAAAGTGGAATTGCATTCAAAGCCTCATCAAATGAAGAAGAACATGAAAACTTCAGTGAGGATGAAAGCTATGCCATGTTTAGTAGAAATCTCAAAAAGCACTTCAAGAAAAACAATTATGGAGAAAGAAGATCTTTCAAGAAAGAGTACAACAAAGATAACAAGAAAGAGCCTATTATTTGCTATACGTGCAAAAATCCTAGATATATGAAGATAGATTGTCCAAAATTGAAGAATCATGGAAAAGACTACAAAAAAAACAAAAACAAAAAGGCCATGGTAGCAGCTTGGGGAGAAAGTGAAGATGAAAACTCAAGTGATGAAATTGAAAATGAAGTAACCAACTTATGTCTCATGACTCTTGAAGATGAAGACTCTACTCAAGATGAGGTAACTACTCTTTATGAAGAACTTGAAAGTGCATTCCATGAACTACAAGATGAATTTAGAAAAGTTTGTGCCAAAAATAATGTGTTGAAGAAATCTGTTGCATCTTTATTTATTAATGTAGAAGAATTAAAGAAAGAAAAAATTGTTTTGAAAAATGATTTTGATACTATCTCTAATGAGAAAAGTACTTTAAAAAACAATGTTGATGATTTAACAAAAACACTTGAAAATTTTGTAAAAGATAGAGATAATCTCAACATGTTTCTTGGAAATCAAAGGTGTGTTTTTAATAAAGCAGGTATTGGATATAACCCTATTAAGAAACAAAAGAATCTCAATACAATTTTTGAAAAGGCACCTCTCATGACACACCCTCATATTACTTGTCATTATTGTAAAAAGAAATGTCATTATATATCTTATTGTCCATTCAAAAAGAATATGAACATGAGAATTAAAAAGATTTGGATTATTAAGGGATCTAACAAAACTAACCAAGAAGGGCTTAAGAAACTATGGGTACCAAAAACCAACACTTGATTGTCATCTTGTAGGTTTGCTTTAAGTTCAAAACTAAAGAAGGGAAGTGGTACCTTGATAGTGGATGTTCCAGACACATGACCGGAGATAAATCATTCTTTACTAAACTATCATCAAAAGATGGAGGATTTGTTACTTTTGGAGACAACAAAAAAGGAAAAATCATCGGTATTGGTAGCATCAGTATTTCTCCTAACCCTTCTATTGAAAATGTTTTACTTGTTGATGGACTTAAGCATAACCTACTTAATATTAGTCATGTGATAAAGGTAATCGAGTTATTTTTGATAAATCACATTGCACAATTGAAAGCACAAATGATCATAAAGCTTTATTCGTTGGTAATCGCCATGATAATGTTTATATTTTTCATCTTAATGATCTCTATGCTAGTGATGTTTAATGTTTATATGTTAATAACGAAAATAGTTGGTTATGGCATAGAAGACTTGGTCATGCTCATATGGATTTAATTGCTAAACTTTTGAGAAAGGATTTGGTCATTGGACTTCCAAAAATTAAATTTGAAAAATATCATCTTTGTAGTGCTTGTCAACAAGGAAAACAAACTAAACATCATTTAAATCAAAATCTCATATTTCCACAACTAGACATTTACAACTATTGCATATGGATTTATTTGGTCCCTCAAGGATATCTAGTCTAGGTAGTAAACATTATTGTCTTGCTATTGTTGATGATTATTCGAGATTTATATGGGTTATGTTTTTAGCACACAAAGATGAAACATTTTCTTCTTTCACAAAACTCTGTCATAGAATTCAAAATGAAAAAGGCTTTCTTATTACTAATATTCGAACTGACCATGATAGAGAACTTGAAAATGAGAAATTTGAATTGTTATGTGATGAGCATGGTATTGGACATAATTTTTCAGCACCTAGAACCCCTCAACAAAATGGTGTAATAAAAAGGAAGAATATAACTTTAGAAGAGATGAGTAGAACAATGCTTTGCGAAAATAATCTTCCTAAATATTTTTGGGCCGAAGTCGTTCACATCACATGCTATATTTTAAATTGTGCATTAATTAGACCTATTCTCAAAAAGACTCCTTATGAACTTTGACATGATAGAAAGCCCAATATTAGTCACTTGCATGTTTTTTGTTGTAAATGTTTTGTGCATAATACTGGTAAGGATAACTTAGGTAAATTTGATTCAAAATTTGATGCAGTAATTTTTCTTGACTATTCCTTAACTAGCAAAACTTATCGTGTTTTTAATAAAAGAACTCTTGTTGTAGAAGAATCTATGCATGTGGCATTTGATGAAACTAACATCTCTGCTCAAAAGCAAATTGTTAGTGATAATATAGATTTGGAACCAAATATGGAAGATTCAAGTATCTACAAAGAAGAGAACCAACCATGTAAGTTGACCAAAGAGATTGAACAACCTATTCTCCCACCTCAAGAAGAAGGAGGAACCAATGATGATTTGCCAAGAGAATGGAAATTTGTTTATAATCACCCTAAGGATTTAATCCTAGGTGACCCTACAAAACGTATTGAAACTCGGTCTTCACTTAGAAACATTTGTAGTAACTTGGATTTTCTCTCACAGATTGAGCCTAAAAACTTTCAAGAAACCGAATTCGATGAACATTGGATGATAGCTATGCATGAAGAGCTTAACCAATTTGAGAGAAACAAAGTGTGGGAACTTGTGTCAAAACCTAAAGATCATACCATTATCGGTACTAAATGCATCTTTCGAAACAAGCTTGATGAATCCGGCACAATTATAAGAAACAATGCTAGATTTGTTGCACAAGGATACAATCAAGTAGAAGGTATTAATTTCGATGAAACCTTTGCTCCGGTTGCTAGATTAAAAGCCATTCACATGTTACTTGCATTTGCATGTTTTAGAGATTTCAAACTTTATCAAATGGATATAAAAAGTGCCTTTCTTAATGGTTTTATAAATGAGAAAGTTTATGTTAAACAACCCCTAAGTTTTGAAGATAATGTTTTTCCAAATCATGTTTTTAAACTATCAAAATCTTTATATTGTTTGAAACAAGCACCTCGTGCATGGTATGAACAATTAAGTAAATTTTTGATTAAAAATAATTTTTCTAAAGGAACGATTGACACAATACTTTTTGTTAAAACTAAAAATGATGATTTACTTATTGTTCAAATATATGTGGATGACATTATATTTGGTGCTACTAATGAAACCTTGTGTAAGGAATTTTCTAAGTGTATGCAAGGTGAGTTTGAGATGAGCATAATGGGGTAGCTAAATTATTTCCTTGGGTTTCAAATCAAACAATGTAGGGAAGGAATTTTTATCAACCATGCTAAGTACACAAAAGAACTACTCAAAAAGTTTGGTATGTATGATTCAAAAATAGCTAGAACACCTATGAGCACATCCATTAAGCTAGACAAGGATGAAAAAGGTAAATCCATTGATCAAACAAAATATCAAGGTATGATCGGCTCACTTTTTTATTAAACTGCAAGCAGATCCGATATTATGTTTAGTGTTTGTATGTGTGCTAGATATCAATCAAATTTTAAGGAATCACATCTCAGTACTGTTAAAAATTTTTTTAGATATCTTGTTGGCACTCAAAATCTGGGACTGTTTTATCCTAGAGGTGTTGCATTTGATTTAATTAGTTACTCGGATGCCGACTTTGCTGAATGTAAACTTGATAGAAAAAACACCAGTGGCACTTGTCACTTTCTTGGTAACTCATTAGTATATTGGTTTAGCAAAAAGTAAAATTTTGTTACTTTATCAACAGGCAAAGCTGAATATATAGCTTCCGAAAGTTGTTGTGCCCAAATACTTTGGATGAAACAACAATTGGAGGACTTTGATTTGCATTATAATCATATCCTTATTAAATGTGATAATACTAGTGCCATCAATTTAAGCAAAAATCTGGTTTAACACTCACGAACAAAACATATTGAAATACGACATCATTTTTTAAGAGATCATGTTCAAAAAAGGGATAATGTACTTGAATTTGTAAACATCGACAAGCAATTTGAGGATATTTTCACAAAACCCCTAAGCGACGATCGCTTCAATTTTATTCGTGGCGAATTTGGAATGTCGATTTCTACTTAAAAAGTTTTGTTATGACTGTGAAACTTGAATTTTTGTTAAAATAATATATGTGTATTGCTACATTGATATGGAAAACATTTATATCAGTTGCATGCTGTCAAGTCCTTCATACATTTATTATCCTTAACAGTTTGCTATTCTCAACTGTGCAATTTTTTTTTTTTTTTTTGGTTCTGCATCTTGAGGTAAAATTAACTTTGTATACATTGATTTTCTTTAAAACCCTCATGTATTTTTTTTGCATTACCCTTCTAGCAACATCGACGTCCCATTAAGTATAATTTCTGCTGGTATTATTTTATTTTAATTTATTTTTTTATTGCTATTAGGCTTAATATCTTTTACTTTTTTTAATTTATTTTTTGTTATTTTACTAATAGGCTTCATTTCCTTTATTATTTTTTTTCTTCTTTTCTTTTCATTATTTTTTATTTTTTTTATTGTTTTGCCTTGAAGCTTAATTTTGATTTATTTTTTTCTGCACTTTATTTTTATTTTCAAGTGATTACATTAAACATAAAAACAAACACAAATCAAAATATACATATTTACATTAAAAAACAAAAAAAAACAAAAAATTCCCTTTATTTTTCCGGCCATTGGCTGATCTCACTTACTCACTTCTTCCACCGCTCTCTTCTTCTTTTTATCACCTTGGGCGACGCTTGACGTCCCTTCCCCCGTGCTTTCGTCGAGAGCGAGTACTCCCCGTTGACTATCAAAAGCCAAGAACGACGTTATTCCAAATCGGGCCATAGAGGTGGTCTTCCGTTTAAGCTCTTTATTTTCGGCCTTCAGTGCGCCTATCTCTACTCGCGCGTCCTTGTACATGCGCTGGAGCAGAGAGAGTTGGGCGTTGACCTACTGGAGCTCACTCGTCCTGTTCTGCAGTCGGTGAGCCAATTTTGTGACTGCAGTCACCGTCTCCATACAGGACGTCAGTGTGAAATGATTGGCTTCAATGTTTGATTGAGCTGCCATTATTTGCTCAATTGACATCATAGGAAGGTTGGGAAGAGTAGGAGCCGGGGCACTCGGCCCAGCAGCGCTTATAGGACGAGGCCATGTAGTAGGAGAGAGAGATGTAATCGAAAGAAGGATCGTTTTTGGCAGCCTTTCTACTCTGCTCCGTCTCTCTATTATATCTCTCTCATGTAGAAGAAGAAAGAGATGGAAGCGAATGAGAAAGAAGAAGGAGAAGAGCATGATTAAGAAGAAGACGGAGGAGAAGAGCATGATTAAGAAGAAGACGGAAGAGAAAAAAACAAGAGGGAGAGAGAGCCGAGGTCGTTGATTAACCCGTCTCGCTTTTGTTGATCGGCTGACGCAAAAGCGAGGACGCGTGTCCGACACGATTTTCGACGGAAAAGAGAGAGGCGCGCGAATCCTATATATATGTATATATATGTTTTGAATTGTATAGATGCCATTTATCACTATCATTTTTCTCCTCCTCCTCTTCCAGATTCTGACTCATGATTTGCTTTTGATAATGTCACAGGGGGAGAAATTATATGATGTTATGTATTATGGTATTATTTTGTTATTATTGGCTTTTTGGCTTTCGAAGGGTATTTTTGTAAATGCGAGCGTGCCAGCAAGGATCAATCAGTCCTTACAGAAATTATAATTGCCAACCAATTATCAGACGATTGTGTTTTAGTTCTTTCAGCCTCAATGAAGAGGACTTTTACTGGTGGCTTGACTTAGGAGAAATTAAGCAAAATAACAGTTAAATGACGAACAATTGAAGTATTTCATTAAGATGAAAACTTACAATGATCCAAACTCAGCATCGTAGAGGTTTACAGCAACAATCTACTTGAAACTACTCCTATGAACGAAGTGCAGTGTAGGAATTTAAAGTGCAGGAATGTAAAGAACAGGTATTTAAAGTGCAGGAAATGTAAAGACTGGAAATGTAAAACTGGAAAAGAAAATATGAAGTAAATGACTGGCTTGTTGGATTTGAGTCTGGGGCCCTTTTTCTGGGAGCTTCCCTATTTATACTCCTCAAGGATGACTATCGAACTGCACTTCAAACCGTCGAACTGCTTCTCCATGATTGCTTGATCATGCTGCCTTAGAAGTAGTTCCACTACGCCATTATTTGCAGTTGGGCTTCCCTCCTGTATTTGAATTTGAATGTGAGTAACCGTTGAAGCCACGTCACCTTGTATCTCTTCGCTGATCCAATGGTACTCAGACCACGCAAGAACCAATATTAACCACCACGTGTACGATCATGATCGAAGATTAAACATTCTTCCTATATTGCCCTTACTTCGCTACGTGTCGAACTGTAACTGGCTTCTGCAAAATATGTAGCCAACATTACCCCCCACACTAATATACCCAATACTTGGTGATATTAGTGGATCAAAGCCTTTCTCGCGCTTTTTGAAACGTGCATGGAGTCTATATTCTAGAAACACAACCGTCATCCATTGATGATTACTTGCATTAATTTCGTTTCCGACCTTTGGAACATCTCCACCACCTTAGTAATCGAACGGACTAATATCTTTTTCATGACTGAACCAAACTTCTTCTCTATTGATCAAGTACATGAAGAGTCATCTGATGATGTTGTTTTCTCCTCGAAGGAAACTCCATACATTAATTAGCCACCTTCATTCCACTTCCTATATTTAAGTCATGGAGGCCTCTGCAACTTATGAATCCTTGGACCACGAACATATTGTCCTTAATCCTTTAATTCAGAAAATTGCAGATATGGATCTAGGAGATTCTTCTTCACAGTCTGCATGGGATAGAGCTGTGGCTCCTTCTACCTTCGAGGGTTCTGGGATTTCTGGCTGGTTGGAATCTGAGGCTCGTGTCTTAAATGAGCGAATTAACCATCATTTTGTTGAGTTCACTGACCCTTTAGACTTCCCTTCTGATGCGTAAAGCTCGGTGGTTTACCCTTATGTGCCCATCGACCTCCGACGCAATTTGGAGGACAATTTACTTGTAGTATGGTACACATCCTCCATGCCTACAAGGATAGTGTCTGCCACCCGACGCCTAGAAGAGGCCCAAGGGCACAATCCATCATCTTTAGCCAATAGGGCGAAACTCTGCTCTTCTGATTGGCTCGATTACATTGATGCCTTTGTTCCTTCTGCTCTCGCGCCATCTCCTGAAATGGAAGCATCCACATCTTCTTCTCCATCTCCTGAAATGGAAGCATCCACATCTTCTTCTCCATCTCCTGAATTAGAAGCATCCACACCTTCTCCTCCACCAACTCCCTCTTAGCCAGAGAGACTGGGGCTTGCCCTTTCTGCGGGTAAGGTCTTTCTTCCTTACACGCCTCCATCTTCCCCTACTCCAGCTGAGCGAAAACAAGCCCAGTTTTTGCTTGCAGCCTTCTCTCACTTGCCTTTCGATGTTCTGGAGGACGATGTTCTTCTCAAGAACTTTCGATGGGCTTGTGATATTCTAACTCGGGGTCAGGTCCTTAGCCCCATTGCTCAAGCAGAACTCCACATGTTTCTGGACCAACTCCCATTACTCCTTCACTGGCATCGAACTGCCATGGCAACCGCTCAATCTTTGGACCAACTCTCATCCCTTCAAGTTCATACCCAGTACGAAGCAGAGAAACTCATCGAGGAATTCGATGACTTCTAGAATAAAGACTCTGCATACGAGGATGACATGGATATGGGCGAACTGGAGCGAGGATTGAAAGAAGCAGCATTCGAAATAAAGGCTGAAGAGCTCTTTTATCAAGTGAGAGCACATCAACTTCAGCAGCCAATCCTGGAACAAATGGAGAATAGAATAAAGAAAGAAAAGAAATTCATCGACCATAGTTGGACAACATTTCATGATCTTGTTATTTATTCCATTCCTTATTTCTATGAGCTTGAACTTGTACCCCAAGAGGGTCATTCGATGTAATTGCTTTTTCTTTAATACAACTAAGACTGTTTTGGCATTATTTGATTTTGCCTCCATTCATCTTCAAAAGCAATTTTAGAACTTCTTTCTGAACAAACTCATCCTTCGAAACTGGACACAATTGTTAAAACACTAAGATCAGCACGAATTCTTCCAACTTTTGGAATAAAATTGATAATTTTGCTGATTTTCATTTAGAATCAGTGCTTCGAATTTAACAATCTTATCTTTCGAATATAGATCCAATCAATTCCAATAAGGATGCTGAGATGAATTTTCCAATTTATGGACTATGGTTACCAACTCTTGTTGATTTTTGTTTAGAATTGGTGCTTCGAATTTTAACAGTCTTTCCCTTCAAAGCCTGTTTTAATCATAACCAAAATATAGTCATGGTTAATACTGACTAGTTTTGCAACAGTCCATACTTACAACAATATGGAAACTGCTCTTGGGGTATACTGTTTTAACCGAACAAACAATTTTCTGTGTATATACAAACCAACTTTTGGTTTAGATGTTTCGAACAACTATTTACTTCCTTAAGGGTCCTCAAGCTTTGACTCAGGGGTATTACTTTTGTTAAGAAACCTATTACAGGTCTTTGATCTCTTCGAAGTAAACCCATCCTTGAGTATTCTTACATTTTTAAGCATGTAGTATGCTTCGAAGCCGACTTCTGTATTTCGAAGCCGTTGTTGTTTGATTTTTGGCGCCAAAATATGGTTTCGAAGCCAAATATCTTGCTTCGAAGCTGGCATCAACATCCGGAATGTGCTCTTCCCTCCAAAAACTATCAATATTGGAAGAGACTCCTCGTATCCGTACTTTTAGTACTTAACGACTTATGGGATATATTTTCCGGACACAAAAGTTTTTAAAACCCTTTTGTTTCGCGTTCTGGAATCACTTACGCTCTCAACGTACAAACCCTCATCAGTCTTCCAACTTCTCTCTACTCCCTTCTTCACTTTCTGAAAAAGCGTACTATCAATGGCTTTTTCTTCACCAAAAGTGCCAGTCATAGAGCGTGTGAGCTCATTTGTGGCCTTGAAAAGGCTCATTGATGCAGAATGTGAGAAGTACAAGGCTGGGGAGAAAAGCGCTATCGATGGGCGTATCTTTGTTCCTCGTCGCCATGTGCAGCAAGACTACGTGCTCGGGCCCATATTCAAGGAGATCCTTACTGAGCTCCCAGCCCTATATCCTCGTCTGGAGAACCAATGTCTCCTTTATGAAGGTGGTCTCGACTGGAGGAACTGGAGAATCAATCGCCCTCACCGATGCTGGCCTACGGTGAGACCGGAGTGGCAAGAATGGTATGACCGGGTCATCCCTGCTAGGACACTGGACCTTCAAGAGCTCTGCCTTCTCGATACTCTCCGACTATGTAATAACCCCGACCCTGATTAACGCTAATTGGAACTTAATTAAGCCTAATAATAATTAAGAGGAATCCGGGATTAATTTGCATGTGCATTGCTTGAATTATGTGTTCTTATCTGTTCGGTGTCGGAATATCTATTCGTATTTTAAACTTTAAACGGCAAATTGGAAGCCTTGTCGGCGCCCGATTCCGAAATTGATTAGTGTTTTGGACTAGTTAGATTTTATGTGATTTTATGGTAGGTTCCATTAAAATTCGATTAGGAATGTTAAATCTGATTAAATAACATTTTAATAATGAACTTAGCTTATTTACAATAGTGCCATTGAAGGCCACTAACTAAGACAACCATGGGACTTAGTCTTGGAGCATTGGTTTCCATCAATTGAGAGGCCAAAAACGTGGGGGAGAGTTTAAGAGAGAAGAAGGCTTGATTTTCAACAAGGTTTAGCTTGGAATTAGAGGAATTGTAGCCAACTTGGAGGAATTAAGCCCCTAGACTTGAGATTGAAGGTTTAAGGTAGGAATTCATTCTCTCATTCATGTACTTGAACTAGTTCTTGCATGATTCTTGGTTAGATTAGAGTTTAAGGTTGGATATGGGTTTAGCATGTTGAAATGAAATCCATAACATGCATGCATGTACATGTTCTTGGCATATGAAGTTGTTTTGTATCAAATCTCTACATGCATGTTCATATTTTTCTTAAGTCCATGAATTCAACAAAAATTTGAGTTTAACTTTGCTTTGGATCATGTTTTGAAGCTTTGAAATGCACTTGAACTCATGCATGTTGGATTACATCTTGTTCTTGAAGATTTTTGGAAATGATGCTCAAATTGACTCACTCTTGGCCCTTGAATTTACAAATTGGCTTTTGAAACTTGATATACTATGTGTTTAAAGTGTTTTTCCAAAATTTGGGCCCAAGAGGTTGAGTTTTTGGTTGAAGAATGCTTGGTTCGAACTTGGAAGGCAAATCTGGAAATTCCAGATTTGGCTTCCTCGCTCGAGCGAAGGATTCCTCGCTCGAGCGAGCACCTTTGTCCAGGGCTCCGCTCGAGCGAGCATCGAGCGACCATCACGCATAAAATCACAGCATCCAGTACTTTTACTGTTTCATCAGACCGCTCGAGCGAATGAGTTCTCGCTCGAGCGAAGCCTTTGATTTTGCGAGCTCGCTCGAGCGAGCATCGCGCGGAAAAAATCAACATCCAGTACTTTTACTATTTCATCAGACCGCTCGAGTGAAGGATTCCTCGCTCGAGCGATACCTTTGATTTTGCAAGCTCGCTCGAGTGAGACCCCTGTTTTCAGCAACTTTTGAAAAATGTTTTCTAAGGCATTTTTACACCCTCATTCCATCCTAGGCATTCCTAGGCCATGTTTAAGACTCCATACTAAGGGTAAGGGGTTAGGTACACACTTAGAATCGTTGATGTAAGTTTTGTACAATTGGAGAGCGTGTTTCAAAGTGTGTATCCGTGATGTGTTATGTAGGTCGCGTGCCGCAATCCGTTTGACCCTCTTGACTTCGTCTACTTGTATCAGCGCCCACTGTGAGTAATAACTTTGTAAAGTTATGTTCAATGTTATGTATTTTCCGTATACTATGATACGAAATGATTGATTCCTTGAAAAGCTATGATATGTTGGAAATGAATGAATGAATGTCCAGTTTTTCTGAAAAGTATTTGTGGCACCCTTAGTCCGGATGGCCCTCGCCCGGGGGTGACAATATCGTGGCCTATGGCCCATGCCTAGGGGTAACAATACCATGGCTACTTGCGCGCAAGATATGGACCTTTATGGTTGTTGGTACCAACTTTGTTGTGGTCTTAGGACCTGCCTGTTGTGGTCTTAGGACCTGCCTGTTGTGGTCTTCGGACCTGCTTGTTGTGGTCTTCGGACCTGCCTGTTGTGGTCCTAGGACCTGCCTGATCTGATAGCTAATGGGTGTACCACATATGATCTTATGCAAATCCTGAGTTGATTATGAATATGAGCATGTATCTGAATCTATTTCTGATTGGAAATCTGAATATGCATAAGACTCTATTTCTGATAAGATTGTGTTTCTGATATAAACTCTGATTTCTAACTCTGCGATGGACATTATTCATTAAACCCCTTTACTCTGTTATTATTCACTGGGCTTTCGCTCACAGTTTACTATATATATGTAGGTGAGCCGGCACAAGACCCAGGCCAGAGTTGATGGCCATCTGTTTTGTTTTTGGTCAGCCACCAGTTGTGCCTCCCGAGGAGGTTCCGCCTGAAGCCCGATGCCGTGGCAGTTTTGTCTTCATGCTAGTCAATGTTTGTGTTTTGTAATGTCGGATTTTGGGGCGTATGGTGTAAATATTTTTGTACATATGGGTGTACCCGACTAGCATGTTTATGAATATAAATAAGTTTTGAAATTTTCTGTCCCATGTACGTCATCACAGCTCATTGGACCTTGTTTACTTTATATTTGCTTCCGCTAGCCCCTTATATTTTGTTAATTTGTTCAGAGGCCGTAGGTAATCCCCGGATTACTGGCCGGTTACGGTGCCAAACCTATAGGGGCGGGTTTGGGTCGTGACAGACTATCTAGGGTAACTATCTCAGAGGACCATTTCCTAGTTCCTGCTGCCTTATGTTTTTGGAACCTTATCTTTAATTTCTTTCAATTTAGATGTGGGATATGGCCCCTACTGTTCTTGACATTTGCCATCTACTAGGAGTATCCCCTATTGGTACCCCCATTACACCAGATTTCCCTGACTTAGCAGTCCCTTTCTCTCTCCCCTCTCTTAACTCATCTTACAGTGATTTTGTTAAAGCTAAGAATAAAAGAGAGGGCCCGGTAACTGATAGGGAATTCTTTTCCTTCTTATTATATTGGCTTTGCAAATTCCTCTTCTACACCTCCTCCCAAAGAATCATGCCTGAATTTGCCCCTCTTGCCAAAGCCTTTGTTTTGTAGAAAATGGTAGCCTTAGCCCCATATGTTCTAGGCCATATATATAGAGTTTGTTCCCTCTTTTGTGAGAAACCCTTAGATGCTAATCAAGGGGGCCATTCTGGATCCTTCAGCTTTGGCTTTTCGCCTATTTTACTGAATTACAATCCAAATGCCTTAAATTTTCTGGGCTACACTCTCTTACACATGGCATAAGAATGGCCAATGCTTCACTTTATCCCTCTACTTTTGCCTTTTATTTCTCTTTCTTCCATCAACTACCAGCTGCCCTTCTTACTCACCGTTTCTGTTCCTTCGAACCCAGCATTGGTCCAACTTGGTTGAGTAATTTCCTAAGTGACATGCTCTTTGCCTTGCCTGCTCACAAGGATATATGGGCTTCCTTTCTGATTCCTAGAAAGCTATTTATCGGGACCACGAATCCCAGAGCTTATAAATGCATAGCTGAGCCTTATTGTCCTGCTCAATTTGCTAGACAATTTGGCTTCACACAAGGGGTCCTAATACCTCTCTGCAGCAACACCAATCTGAGCCTTACTAGGAGAGATTTGAACGTTCGGAGGTTGAGGCTAGAAGAGGCAACCTTCAAATTTATAGATAACTTGGCCAATTTTGAGTATACTCCTTTCATTCCTCAAGGTACCGTATTGAAGAGATATCAAAGCTGGTGAGCGACTAACATGGAGGTATACTTGGCCATTTCACCTCAGAACCTGCTAATGGTATTGGACGTGCCCAAGCCCAAAGGAGCTGAAACTGTTACTTCTTCCACTGTTTCAATTGCAGTGCCTCTTACAACCCAGTCCATTCCTGCTGTCTCGACTCCTCCTGAAGCCACTCGGGCTGCTTCGAAGAAAGGTATATACCTTTGTTTTCTTTCCTTCGACCTTCTCTAGAATGCTTGTTATCTTATTCTTAATTCTTCTTCTGTGAAGGTGGTCAACAGCAAAAGAAAAGGAGACTCCTTGAGCTAGAAAAGGAAATATCTGAGATTCAAGTAGAAGAAGAAGAAGAAGAAGAAGAAGAAGAAGATCAAGAGCAGGAGTCTCTCTTGAAAAGAATGAAAAAAGTGATTGACTTGGTTCAACAGGAGACAGTTGCTAGAGAAGTAGAAGAAGAGTTCTTTTCTAGGGAATCCGGATCTCAGACTGAAGAAATTGAGAAGGAAATTGAGAAGGAGCCGACAATACCAATACAGAGAAAAAAGAGAAGAAAGATAACTGTCTCTCCTTCTGATTTCGTCGAAGACTCCGATTCTAAGACTATTGCCGAAGCAATAGAAAAAAGAAGGAAAGTGGCTGCTTCAGCTACTGACTTGGTTGAAGATCCCGTCCACGAAGCAACTGCTAAGGCCGTAGAACAAGAGTATTCCAAGGCCATAATTGTCTTTGAGAGGGCTGAGAAGAGATGGCAACAACAATTTATGAGGGATGAAGCTGCTGCTGCTGACGCACTACAAAGGGAAGCGGCAAGAAGGCAACAAACTGCTGAACATTACTCCCTTCGCAGCTCTCCCATCAGTGCCAGCGCTTCTGGAACAAGTAATTTCTTTCATGCCTCTATTCTTTTCTTGTCGAATCTTTAATATTGAGACTTGACATTATTTTATATTTCTCCCTTTGCAGCAACAACCACTGAGCCTATCCCTCAATTTACTTCTCTTTCGAGCCTTGCTCCTCTTTCTCCTTCCAAAGAAATTCCAACTGCTACCTCTTCTTCGAAGGCAGCTAATTTCCCAATTGAGGGTGCTGGTAGTTCTCCAACTCATAATTCATCACATTTGCCTACTTCCAGCCCCTCCTCGCTTGATTCATTGGTGGCTAAGACCATAGAGACTGCCAAAGATGCTCCATCCATTTCTCCTATCCCTATGCAGTCTTCTATGCCTTCCACCACAACACACTCTGCACTTCTCATGTCTACGGATGAGGTAGACACCTTCGAAGCCAGACTAGCTAGTCTCTTTGACGTACCCTCTACCTCTCCAACATTGAATGTTGAAGCTGAGCCATTAGTTTTGGCTGACTCCTTGTTGGAAATTTTTGAGAGCTCTTCTTCTCCAGCAGCAAGCCTTCTGCACCTTTGATAGACCTAGACACATGCCTGGAACTGTTGATTTCTTTTTCGAGGATTCCCTTCGAGGCTCTGCAAAGGCCTATAATCAGAAATGGGTTCCTCCAATGCTGCAAAATTGCTGAGCAGTCTGGCATGAAATTTCAAGTCATCTATCTCATGCAGCAGCTACTATCGACTTCTACCTCAGCATTTGTCATGCTGCTAAGGCTGCAGATGAGAAACTGGCTAGAGATCAGAGTTTTGTTTCCCAAGTGCACACCGAAGTGTCAAATCTAAAAGAACAACACTCCTTTGCCTCCCACTTTCGAGTCCAGCTGCTGGAAAGGAAAGCTCAGCTTGAAGAGGAGCTGTCTGCAGTGAATCAAGCCTTAGTCCGAACTGACACCAAATTGCAAATCACCAACCAAGGACTGGCTGATCAAAAGGAAGAGATGGCTACAGCTATTCAACTAGTTTCATCACTTAGCAATAGAAAATCCATTGTAAAAGAACAACTAAGACACTGTAATAATTTTTGGGCCAATTTGTGGCAAAATGTACTTAATTCTTTATGAAAGAACAAATTTTTATCTGTCATCTGAGTAGTCTTATGTTCTTGTACTTAATGTTTATTCTATTCCTTGTGTTTCCCAAATGTTGGAAAATAAGGCTTCAAACATCTGCCATTAATCTTTTTGGGATGTATATACCCATTTCAAATTTCTCAAATGGTATGCTCAAAAGGCAGAACTCTATGAATTTGATATGGTCCTTCCTAGTTATGTGACCATTTGCCAAACTTATGGCTTTTAATTCCTATTGGGAGTATTGTTTTCCATACCAAATCACCTTCATCAAAGCCAATGTGTTTGACTTTCTTATTATAATTCTTGGCTGCTTTCCTCTTTGGAAAAGAATGCTATTTAATGCCAAAATTCTGGCTTCATCTATGCTTTCTAACTCCAAACACATACTTTGATGGTACTGCTCAGGATCTAACTGATCTTGGCATCTTACCCTCAAAGATTTAACATTAATCTCCACAGGTAACACTGCATCATGCCCATATACTAAGGCATAAGGAGTGACTCCTGTGCTTGACCTTGGGGAAGTTTGTAAGCCCACAAAACATCTAACAACAGGTTATGCCAATCCCTAGGATTATCTTCCACAACCTTTTGTATTCCCTTTTTCAAGGACTTATTGGATGATTCAGCTTGACCATTGGCTTGTGCATAATAGGGTGTGGAATTAACAAGGCTAATTCCAAACTCTGCCACAAAAGACTTCACCATTTTCCCATCGAACACAGTCCCATTATCCACAGTTATGGTTTGTGGGATGCCAAATCTATGGATCAAATCTTTAATGAACCCAATGACCTCTATCTGGTCTACAGCCTTGTATGGCTTGGCTTCGACCCACTTAGTAAAGTAATCAGTGGCCACTAGAATGAAACAATGATGCTTCGAAGAAGGTGGGTGTATTTTTCCCATCATATCCATGGCCCATCCTCTGAATGGCCAAGGCTTCACTACTGCATGTAGGTCAGTTATGGGCACATGCCTTATTGTGCCATGCTTTTGACATGCCTGGCAACCCTTTGCATATTCTATACAGTCTTTAAAGATAGTTGGCCAATAGTAGGAATGCTTTCGAAGCAACCATCTCATCTTCACACCAGGCTGATGAGCACCACAGATGCCTTCATGAACCTCAGCCATAGCTGTTAATGCTTCTTTTGGACCTAAACATTCCAGCAACAAACCATTTCCCCCCCTTTTGTAGAGAGCATTGTCATATATCATATATTGCATAGACTGCAATTTAACTTTCCTGCTAGCCTTCGAAGATAGACCAGCCAAGTACTGCATTATTGGATGCCTCCAATCTTGTTCTTGTAAGTCATTATGATTGACTTCCAAGACCACATTCCTTTTATTCAAAGGTGGTATCAATTTCTGATATGTTGTTTGGCTTACGTCCCTTTGGGCATTATCCCTTCTCTTGAAGTTCGAAGCTTTCTGAGCCACATCATTAGCTCTATTATTCAAGAATCTTGGAACATGAGTTACATTTGCTATTTGAAATTGAGAAAGCAGATGTAATGCAACAACATAGTATGGTAAAATGCTTATGCTTTGACACTTGAAAATCCCTTTCACTTGGTTAACCACCAATTGAGAATCTCCAAATATGTCAACTGCATGAACTTGTAATCCAATAAGAATTTTTAGTCTCACTATTAAGGCGTCGTATTCAGCTTGGTTATTAGAACAGGTAGCTTCATCCACTCTGAAACTATGTGTGGTTTCTACCCCTTGTGGAGACCTAATCACAATACCAATTCCAGTTAAGCCATTGGCTTTCGACCCATCGAACCACATCTGCCATGGCTCAACACTAGCCATACCAAGTTCCATTATCTCTTGGCTCTCTGTTTGAGATGGATGGTCTGCCAGAAAATTGGCTAAAACTTGCCCTTTTACTGCCCTTTGAGAGACATATTCTAGATGAAACTCTGATAAGGCTAGTATCCACTTGCCAATTCTTCCCCTCAACATAGGTCTAGATAACATGTACTTAACCAAATCTGTGGTTGCAATTACCAAGACAATTGCAGATAAAAGATAGTATCTTAATTTCATTGCAGCAAAATACAAAGCAAGACACAGCTTTTCAACAGCTAAATATTTACATTCACAAGAATTTAAAAACCTACTAAGGTAATAAACAACTTGTTCCTTGCCTTCTTCATTATCTTGGGCCAAGAAAGCTCCCAATGAATCTTCTGCTGCAGCTATGTACAACTTCAAGGGCTTATCACCCTTTGGTGGCATCAGCATTGGAGGGTTGGCCAAGTAGGCTTTGATACCTTCGAAAGCAATTTGATGCTCTGCTATCCACACAAATTCCTCTTTATCTTTCAGCCTTAACAAGGAAGAAAATACTTTGGTTTTCCCTACAGTGTTAGAAATGAACCTTCGAAGAAAGTTAACCTGTCCAAGGAACCTTTGTAATTCTTTCTTACTTGATGGAGGCCTGGCTTCAATGATGGCTTTGGCTTTATTCTGATCAATCTGTATTCCTTTCTTGTGTACCACATAGCTCAAAAAGTTTCCAGATGATACGCCAAAAGCACACTTAAGAGGATTGAGCTTCAATTTGAACTTTCTTATTCTTTCAAAGGCTACTTCTAAGTGAAACAGATGCTCCTCCATGGATTAGGATTTAACTATAATGTCATCAATATAACACTCTAAATACCCTCCAATGAGGTCATGAAAGATAATGTTCATAGCCCTCTGATATGTAGCTCCAGCATTCTTCAGGCCAAATGGCATTTTAACCCATTTGAAGGTGCCAATATTTCCAGGACATCTGAATGCTGTCTTGTGGACATCCTCCTCTGCAATGCAGATCTGGTTATAACCAGAATGCCCATCCATCATTGATAAAACTTGATGCCCTACTGAACTGTCTATCAACAGATCCACTATAGACATGGGGTACTCATCTTTTGGAGTTGCTAGATTTAAGTTTCTGAAATCAATGCATACCCTCATTTTACCATTCTTCTTGACTACAGACACAATATTAGATAGCCATTCAACATACCTGGCTGTCCTAATAAAGCCTGCCTTGAGTAGTCTAAGAATCTCTTCCTTGACTTTCTGAATTACTTCTGGACTCATTCTTCTTGGTTTCTGCTTGTATGGCTTGAAATTAGGCTTCATAGGGAGCCTATGTTCCACTAATAACCTATCCAATCCTGGTAGTTCATTATAAGACCATGCAAAGCAATCTTTATATTTCTTTAGAACAACCAATAACTGGTCCCTGTCCAGATCATTCAAACAAGCACTTATATAGGTGGGCTGTTGCATAGAACCTTCTCCTAAATTTACTTCTTCTAAGGGGTCTTGTGTCTGAGAACTTATTGAAGCTTCTCCTTGGTTTCTTCTACCTTCGAAGCAACCTTCTCGCTTTGTTTTGCTCCAGGTTCTTTAGTTCAACATCTTTGCCCTCCTCCTCATAGACAAAATCTGTCCATAAGGCATCCTCTTCCTGTATCTCCTGGACTTTTGTTTCAATGTCCAATGCACAGTATTTACCAAGGGTCAAAATTCTGACCTGTTGCTGTTCCTGTTTGCAGCCAATTATCATGGCTTTTCTCTCTTGCTCCTGTACTTGCTGGACTATTGATTTTACATCCAATGTTGAAAACTTAATTAGAGCCAAAGACTTGGCTTCTTGTTCTTCATCTCTTTGCCTACAACCAGGCATCATTGTCATCCTTAATGACAATCTCTTCATCAGCACTTTCTTGGACTAAGTGCTTCAGGTGTGTCACTTCCTCATCAGCCGTCACTTCGGCTGAGCCATCAGCTTTCCTCAGTATACTGAGTGGTGTCACTCCCTCAATATACAACTTGGCCTCTGCAAAGTCTGCACAGGCTATGAAGGGTTGAGGATCTGCATCAATTTCCTCTGTCTCTCCATTGCCTAAGGCCATCATAATTTTCTGATGCAAAGAGGAAGGCACACATTTGTTAGTGTGGATCCAATCTCTCCCAAGTAAAGCATTGTATTTAGCATTACTGTCGATTACGAAGAATGCTGTCATGCAGTCCCTGGTTCCCACACTCAAGTTAATGGGTAGAATCCCCTGAGCCATCTGTTTGTCTCCAGCAAAGCCAGCGATGGTTGTGCTGGTTGGGATCAACCTGGGATTCTTTTTCCTAGTTTCTTCAAAGAAGATTTCGGTAGTAAGTTCACTGCTGCCCCATTATCTATCAGGACTCGGTTCAATTGTATCCCATCGAAGAAAGCCTTGATGTACAAAGGCTTGACATGTTGTGTTATAGAATTCGAGGGATACTCAAAAGGATACGAGAGGTTAATGCTCACCTCTTCTTCACTCTCATATTCAGTTTCCATTGGGGTAGCCATTCCAGAATCATCTTGTACCATACTTACTTGTGAGTCTTCACTAGAGACAGGAATAGGATCCATGTCTTGTCATCTTGGTCCTCATCTCCAGCCTGGAACTCATGAGGCAGTATGTGTACCATATTGACTGATACTGGAGGAAATGAGCCAAATTGGATGGCTGGCTGTACCTGCTTCCCCCCTTGGCCACCTTGTTCAGTTACTTCAGCAGCATCCTCCATGCTGCACTCTGGCACTTCATTGTACTAACTGATTCTTTCGAAGGTTTTTCTCAACTGGTTTTTCAACCAAAATGTTTGCTCAGCCATGAAGGCTTCGAACATTTCTTCCTCCACCATTTCTTTCTTTTGGCTTATGCCAATTTCTTCTTCTGTCTCGCTATCACTCTCCATCAGAGCTTTCTCCAATCCTGCTAAGCTAGACTTCTCTCTGGCTTTTAGTTCAGAATGAACCTTGGCCAACTGTTCTCTGCTGCAACCCACTTTGCTTTGTAGAGTTGGCTTTGGAGTATGGTCTGACTTTGGAGTCTTCTTTCCTTCTGTCTGGACCAATGAAGAGCTCTCTCCATTTTCTTTCATATCTTTCTGGTACTGAGTGTACCTGCGCTGAATCTTTCTCCTTTGTGATCTCGAAATGACTGGGACCATATCTGGTTCCTTTGTCTTTGGGTGTTTAAGCAATACCCAATTGTTCGGAGCCACCAAAGGAGGCTTGACCATCCTGCCTTGGTTTCCAACATCTCTCTGGGCAGGCACTTCCCTAGGTTTGTTTTGCATTACAAACCAGTCTGGAACTCCAGGTACCCACGAACTTACTGACTCAGATGTTGAACTGCTTTTTTCTACCTTCGAAGCCATCTTCGAAGCTGGCTGTGAAGGTAAGTGCTTGGCTCTGACCTCATGTTTCGAGCCTGATTCAGACCTTCGATGAAGGTAGCCACTTTCTGTCCTGCGTGAGGCTGGTCTAGGGGCCAATCTCTGGCTTTGATCCCATGAACTGAGCCTTTCTCCAGTCTTCTTTCAGAATGACTGCTCTCCATTCTGTAATAGTTAGGTGGCCTGGATTCATATAAGGGCCTCTTGCCTTTAGCATGCATTCTGTCCATTGCAGGCTCAACCACTGGTGGTCGCTGCCTATCACTAGCCGGATACGGCCTTTTGTTGTAAGCATTGGTTGATTTAGGACGTCTCTGTACATCCCTGTAATATTGCTTCCCATCAACTGGAAGCCCTTTCAACCACTTATAACTCAGTCTGCACCTGGGACACATCCTTTGCATTACTGCTGCTTCTAAGGAATCATCATCCAGTGATTCTTCATCAGAGTGTTCCCTCTGGTGTGAGAAACCTTGTCCAATAACTGGTAGATTTCTGGTGTCCTTTTTGATGGTTGTCTGGTTAGCAACATGCATCTGCACATTGACTTCTTCCAATTCTGTCAAGGACAAGTTCTGGAAGTCTGACGTAATGACATTGGCTGCCGCCTCTCCAACTCTGGAAATGGATTACTGTCGATCCCCATGGCCTTTTTTGTTTTGGCTGGGAACTTCAAACTTCCTTTCCGAATTTGTTCTTGGATCCTGTCTTGAAAAACAATGCAGTTTTTAGTCGAGTGAGACCAAGAGTTATGCCATTTACAATATACTTTTCCCTTAAGTTCATCTGGAGATGGCAATTTTACTCCTTTAGGTAACTTAAGGAAGTTGGCCGCAAGCAGATGATCAAAAATGTCATCTGCCTTTGTTAAATCGAAAGAATACTTTCTGTGAAAGTCTTTCTTTTTAAACTGTTGGTCAATTGTTGTATCCTTATGAATTAATGCCTCATAGATCACAGGTTCTTTGCCCACAATCTCTGCTGCATCGATCTCATAATTAGGATTTCTATAATATGTCTTGTACGAGGCATTATTTCGATCTTGTTCCTCCTCTAGTAATGCTTCATATCTAGACACCTTATAGGTTAGTTCCACCAAATCTCTGAATTCAGTTGAGTCAAACTTCTTTCGAAGCCTGAACTCTAAGCCATTTTGAGCCAATCTTACAAATTCTGGCTCTGGCAGGATGACTCTACATTTATTTCAAGCCCTTTTAAATCTGGCAATAAACTGAGTAGCCTTTTCTTCAGGCTTTTGACTCAATCTTGCCAAGTCTGCCATGGATACCTCTGGCTCCGATTGGAAGAATTGGGCATGAAATGCCTCTTCCATTTGTTGCCAAGTTTGAATGGAGCCAGGTGTAAGGTTGATGTACCATACAAATGCTCCCCCAGTTAGAGAATTTGGGAATAATCTCAGTTTCATATAGTCATGATTAGTAAATTCATCGCATTGAGCAGCAAACCTAGCAATATGCTCTATTGTTGATTGGTTTCCACTCCCATAGAAAAGGGTAAAATCTGGTATCCTGAACCCCCTTGGGTATTCATGTACCCTATCACCCATTCTGGGTATGGTTTTCTGTATACAGGAGTCTGGACCCCCCGAGCCATCGGTCCACACATATCTCCCTAACAATATCAGCAATTTGGTCCCTAGGGACCATATTTTGTGCCTGCTGAACCACTACTGGAGGGACAAACACAGGATTTGGTGGACAAACTTGTGCTTGTGGTCCTCTTGGTCCATAAGGTGGTACATTTGGGACTGGTTGTCCCTGTGGTGCAGGTTGCTGTTGGAGGTGTGGGTAACCCCTTTGAGCCTGTTCTGCGAAAGGATCTGCGAAAGGTGCTGGAACAGGTGTTGTGTCCCTTCCATTTGCAAGGCCAACCTTCCAACCCCCGGGTATAAATTCGAATAAGGGATTATTATATCCCCTAGTGCCAGGTATGGCTTCGAACATGGGATTTGTAACCATTCTTACGCCAGTTTCTTGTACTTGACCAGATCCACTAACTTGTGTAGCTTCATTGTTGAGTACTGAGGCATTTTGGCCTGCTATATGCCTCGAAATGGGTTCATACCAAGACTGAGGTGATGGTCTTTCATAGTTTTGATTACTAGTTTGACCATTAGAAAGTCCATTAACTTGCATAGGCTGTTTGTCTCTAGCCAATCTTTGCTGAGGGACATTTAAAACTTCCTTTGTGTGTCTTGTGTTTGTTGGTTGGTGGTTATTCATTCGATCCAAAAAGGATGTTGCCCACCTTTCCATTGTGTTCATTAATTGTTGTCCCATAGCATCTACTAAGCCATCCCATGGATTTGTTGGCTGAGTAGATGGAACAGTGGATAGTCCAATTCCTTGGTTTCGTCCAATATTATGAACATATTGTTCTTGTCCCGAAGTACTGGTCTGTTCGACCATAGGTTCTGATAACATGGGAGTTTCCACAGGATGTGTTACCACATTATCCTCTGGATTAGGTATTTCTATCTCTCCTTCTACGCCTTCTTCTAAGCGTTCATTTTCTCATTGTCTTCTTCGTCTAGCCATTTCAATTAGTCCCACTAGGCGTGCCAAAAATATATGTTGGCTTTTTTGGCTTTCGAAGGGTATTTTTGTAAATGCGAGCGTGCCAGCAAGGATCAATCAGTCCTTACAGAAATTATAATTGCCAACCAATTATCAGACGATTGTGTTTTAGTTCTTTCAGCCTCAATGAAGAGGACTTTTACTGGTGGCTTGACTTAGGAGAAATTAAGCAAAATAACAGTTAAATGACGAACAATTGAAGTATTTCATTAAGATGAAAACTTACAATGATCCAAACTCAGCCTCGTAGAGGTTTACAGCAACAATCTACTTGAAACTACTCCTATGAACAAAGTGCAGTGCAGGAATTTAAAGTGCAGGAATGTAAAGAACAGGTATTTAAAGTGCAGGAAATGTAAAGACTGGAAATGTAAAACTGGAAAAGAAAATATGAAGTAAATGACTGGTTTGTTGGATCTGAGTCTGGGGGCCTTTTTCTGGGAGCTTCCCTGTTATTTATACTCCTCAAGGATGACTATCAAACTGCACTTCAAACCGTCGAACTGCTCCTCCATGATTGCTTGATCATACTGCCTTAGAAGTAGTTCCACTACGCCATTACTTGCAGTTGGGCTTCCCTCCTGTATTTGAATTTGAATTTGAATGTGAGTAATCGTTGAAGCCACGTCACCTTGTATCTCTTCGCTGATCCAATGGTACTCAGACCACGCAAGAACCAATATTAACCGCCACGTGTATGATCATGATCAAAGATTAAACATTCTTCCTGTATTGCCCTTACTTCGCCACGTGTCGAACTGTAACTGGCTTTTGCAAAATATGTAGCCAACAGTTATGTATGTTATGTATTATGGTATTATTTTCAAATTATGGTATTATTTGAAAACTAATCTGATGATTATGTATTTATAGTTTGATATCTTAGTCTCATATAATGTCTCTAATTAAAGCTTATTTATTACACATATGCTAACCTATATATTTAGAAAAGAATTCAGGGAGCATGACTTGAGGGAGAGCTTTTCTTACTCTCAAATCAAATCATAACATCATTGTGTGCTATCATCAAAAAGGGAGAGATTGTTAGACTTATTTATTTTGATGATTTGTTTAATTATGTTTAATTTATTTGGAAGAGAAAAATAGAATCAACATTTATTTTGATGATTTATTTAATTATGTTTAATTTATTTGAAAGAGAAAAATATAATCAAAATGTATTTTGTCATATTATTTTTCACCTAAACCTTTATTCTAAATGTTGTTAGAATGTATTTAATATTTGATTAAATCAGGAGTTCAAAAGCCCAAAACAGAGGTTCAAACAGCCCAAAAATAGAGGTTCAAACAGCCCAGCATAGCAGCAGTTCAAAAGGTTCAAGTGGAAAATATTCAAATTTGTAATGATAGAATGGAAGATATTCAAATTAGTAATAATAGAGTGGAAGATATTCAAATGAATACAACGGCTATAAACGGCTATAAATTCAAATAAATACAACGGCTATAAATTTCATTATATATACCAAAGCCTCTAATGTAAACAAGTTAAAAAAAAAAAACCAGAAAATATTCTTTGATCTATAATCACTCACATCTATTCTCTAAAAAATTCTCTGAGAAGTGTTCTTCAATTTTTGTTTACATTCTCTTTCAGAAAATTATATACTAAGACGTACAGCTTTAAGCACATCTTTCCTGTGTGAGGTTTACAGAAAAATCAGAACTTCATTTTTATATCTATCTTTGAGAGATAATTCTTGTAATTTTCTGTGAAAGCAAAAAACACATTCTTTTCAACATTGTAAGAGTGTAATACACTCAGTGTTCTTCACTTAGAAAATCTGTGTAAAATCTGTGGAGGATTGCTCCATCTGTGAAAAGGTTGCTAGCACCCTGTAAAGCTAGAGAATAGTGAAAAATTTCAAGTGAAACTTGATGAGTGGACGTAGGCCGAGTTGAAACCGAACCACTATAAATTTGTTTGTCTCTCTCTCTCTCTCTCTCTCTCCCTTATCTCTTTATTTTATTTAAATTGTCATACCTATATTTCATATTTTTATTGTGCTAAAATTATTAATTGACATAGTTGTTAGAACACTTGTTTTAATTATTTTTATTTCATTAACTATATTTATCTATTGTGATAGTCATAATTTTTATTAGGGTTTTATTATTTTTATTTGTAAAAATTTAATTCACCCCCCTCTTAGATTGTCTTTTAGGTAACAATATTAATTTTTATTCTTACTTATTTGAATTGTACATGCATTACGTGTGCTACCTGCTAGTATTTAAATAAGATACGAAGTTCAGTATTTGGATCATAATGTTTATATAAGACATACCAACTTGAGAGAATTTAAGTAGTCCATGAGATTCATTACATGTCTTGCTTCGATGATTTAAATTGATTAATTTATAGAGTTTTCTGTGTGTATTATTTATAAAAAAAAAAGAAAGAAAGAAAGAAAGATTGATTTGATAATCGTAACATTTTATCACATTTGTCTTAAATATATATATATAACTAATACATTTTTAAAAATAGACCATCTATTTTTTAAGATAAACACAATAAAATGGAAACTTACAATTATTGGATCAATTGAATTTTTTTATGAATGATATATATTGAGAATTTTACAAAATAAACAATTTAAATTATCAAAATAAAACCCTTGATGGATCCCATAGACCCCTTAAGTTATGTAAGTTCACTGCATTCAACACACTTTTTTAATGAAACTGATAAGCTTTTTATTTTATTTTTTTTTACCATTTTTTAACCATCTTTTATGTCAATTTCAATATTAAAACAATGCTCCCGTGGCATTCCTTAGCAATTCACCTAGCTAAAAACATGGTTGAGAAGATTCAATTAGGGATGTTTGTCAATTGATTAAAAATGTTTAAAAAAAATAATAATAATATAAAAAATCAACTCATTCTTTTTATTTTTTTATCAAAAAAATACTAAAAATATCAATCCTCAAGCCAACTTTAGTTTTGTTGGTTTGAATCAGTAATGGTATGAATACACCAACCAAACATAAACAAAAATGCTATAAATTTTAAAAGTTCTGCTAAAATTTTTATCAAATGTCTCACATCCCACACCCATGTGAGAGATTTGGTAGAACTTTTGGTAGAATTTTTAAAATTTCTAATATTTCTAAAACATAAAATGGATACAAAATATCTTACGAAGAGTTTCTATGTCCATTGGGTGTCCCTTCGTGAAACATTTATATCTATTATGTGATTAATTTTCTGTGCACTTAAACTTTCTCAGTTCAAATTAATTGACTTTTAATTTAAGTCGGAGTACATCAAGCGGGCCAATTGAGTCTTGACTTGTTTTTTTTCTTTTCTTTTTGTAAGAAGGAACATAGATTGAACTTAAATAGAAGAGTACAAAATTCTGAAATAATTGATCCCTCTAGCATCATCATAGAATTTAGTTGCAATACAATAAGGAAACTGATGTCAAATTGGCAAGCCATCTGGTGCTTGTAGTCCAAAATTTGCAAGAAAGTGAGCGCATCCATTAGCTTCTCTGAAGATATATGCTAATCCAGCGCACTTCCAACTGCTCCAGCAAGTACCTGCAGTCACAATACGTATACCCACTTTTCAGTTTTCACAAGATTGAATTGGTTACTTGGTCATGATCAAGTACTTAATCATTAATTCCTATAACAATCGCGATTGGTAGCTCGAGATTTTTGGCTCGAAAAAGTGAGAGAGGAGGAGGAGGAGGAGGAGGAGGAGGAGGGAGGCTGGAGGAGGGGCGGAGGAGGAGGAGGAGGAGGGGGGACTGGAGGGGGCCAACATATCGGGGTGGAAGCGGAGGCGGGGGGCGGAGGCGGAGGAGGGCGGGGGCTGCGAGGCAGAGGCTGCGACGACGATCGGCGGATGCGGGGGCTGTGACGATCGGGCAGAGGGCTG
Organism: Camellia japonica; assembly: GCA_030407325.1. NCBI lineage: Eukaryota > Viridiplantae > Streptophyta > Magnoliopsida > Ericales > Theaceae > Camellia > Camellia japonica. Next base: position 18,690,548 of record JAPPVO010000059.1, on the reverse strand, counting down.
CGACGGCGGGCTGCGACGGACGACCTGCCTCCTCTCTCTCTCTCTCTCTCTCTCTCTCCCTCTCCCTCTGTTTCAAACCAGCATGACGAAAAAAAAAAAAAAAAGACAGCCCAAAACGACGTCGTTTTGGGCTGTCAAGCCAAAATCGAGCCACGAATTTTGAGCTACCAGTCATTTTTCTTCCTATAATTATCCCCCATCACACTGATAAAACATAAGAAAATAAGGTTTGATTTTGCATTCACTTGATATATTTGTTGAGGGGCAACTATTTTTTATTCGCAATCAATTTTTTTAAAAAGAAAAAGAAAAAAAAAAAAAGTAAAGAGGAGAAAAACTTATTTTCATCAAATTGCAAATTAGCAAATACTATTATGTATCTGAAACACTATTTTAAAAAATGAAATGTGTAAGAGTATCTCTAAGGTTTTGTTAATTTTAAATTTATTTAAAAAAAATTGATTTTATATCAATTATTTCAATTACTTCATCAAATTTTCATCAAAATCTTTTTAAAAAGTCCCCTTCTTATTCCAAATTTTCATTTTCATTAAATTTGATTTTTAAAAAATTTCTTCCTTAAAAATTTAGTATATTTCGTTTTTTGTTATATTCAATGAATTTTTGTACAATTTTTGTACATTTTAATATATATATATATATATATTAAGTGCATCTAAAAAGTTTTTTAAAAAAAATTGAAAAAAATATTTTAAAAAGTTGTTAAATATTAAAAATAAAAAATTATTTTTGAAAAGTTCAATCTAAACAGAGTATTTTTAGTATTGATTAATAATTTTTTAGTGTGAAAACAGAGGGTGGCCTTTGGTCTTCATGGTAATGAGAGGGAAGGATCACCGCAATTTAGCAAGGGAGTCAAATCAACCAAAAAAAAAAAAAGAGTAAAATAAAAAGGTTATAAAAAAGTTAAAATCAACCCAAAAACCATTACGGAACTAGTACCACGACAACTAACCTTGCTAGTACAGAGTCCGGGCTACAGAACAAAAATGAAAAGAGGCGTTTTGGTAGAAACAAAAGCCACTTGACCAAACACTGAAATTAGGAACCACCAGGGATGGTAGCCTGATGGAGAATGCAGTGTATTTTTTAGTACTGAGTTAGGATCGATTCTTGGGAGGGGGTGTTTCAAATCCCCTCAGAGATCATGTTTTGTACTCTTCTTGACAACCGTCCTCTGCTGGAGTGTGTGGTTACGTTCTATTAGTGCTTGGTGGTGGGTCCTTCACTTGGTGGGAGTTAATTCCTGGCTGACGACCGATTACTCCCATGATGACACCACAGAGCTCTTTTTTTTTTTGTTAAAAAAGAAAAAAAAAAAAAACACTGAAATTAGGACATGAGATAGAGAACAACAAGTATGGGACAAAAATAGTGAAGAATGTGAATGAGACATCATCATATTCATATTTGGCTACATCTTTGCTTCTATCTCCATTATTAATTCATTATCTCTTCATTTCACATCCTCTTCTTCATCATCATCTTTTCAAATTCTTTTTAGTTATGGAATTGATTATTTTAATCTTTTATAAAAAATAAAAATAAAAAAAAATGTAAAAAATAAAATGGGTACTAAAAACCAAAGTTGCAGACAATAAACAAACCCTTGAAAGTTGGACTTACAAAAATATGAAAGCAATAAGTGAAAGCACAAGCAATGGCAACTGGAGAATTTTAGTCAAGTATATTATTATTAATGGAAACCAATTTTAATATACAAAGATGTGAATTTACTAAAGTTGCATACATACAGTATACATACATTAAAATAGTCAATTTTTTTGCTTAATACAAAGGCACGGCTATGGGCGGCGGCGGCTTTGGTGGCTTCTGCAGCTCTAGGACGATCTTTCCCGCCCGTGGAGGCTCGCAAGGACACGGCAGCGCTATGAACTTTGGCATCCGATCTCCGGGCATCAACACCGGCAAGCTTTGGTTCTGGTCTTGCTTTGAACGCTGTTTACAATTTCAAAAAAATTAAAATAAAAATCGTTAGAAATTTCGTAATAATTAACCATAATTACTACTAAAACACGAAGAATATAAAGGACTAGTAAATTAAAAAAATTAAATTACACGTGTATATAAGAACATAAAATTTAGAGTACGCGATTTGTCTTAGCAGCCTGCTTGGATTGAGGGATGGGGATAAAAAAAAATAAATTAAAAAAAAAAAAGGGAGAGAAACAGAACTCTTAACACTTGTTTAGATGGGTGAGAACGTGAGAAATAGTTATCAATTTTTTTTTGTTTCTTACTTTCGGTGAAAAATCATAAATCTTGTCATTTTAGTTTATCAATCAATCATTGTAACTTCACAATGATTAAAAAATTATAAATAAGAGTAGACGTCCCAAATACTTGAAGAAAAATATCAAAATACTCTTAGTTGGAAATTCCAAATCCACACAACCCAATTCAAACTTTCTAACAACACCATCAATGAAGAAGAAGATGAGGAATATTACAGTGTAAGCAGTTGTAGGTTTGGAGGGTGATCCATCACCGTTATCTGCCTCGAGATCCGTATCGGCGGAGAAAGATCGACGGAGGGATTGGAGCTTGTCCCAGTGGTAACAACAGGAAAAGAATCCACACAAGCTGAAGATGACGATCAAGAGGAGGGCTGTCCCGAGTGGGAACCCTAAGGACGGTCGAGATCCGTCCATCCGGGGTGGCGCGTAGTATGGACTCTCCATTACTTGTACTGTAACTAAATCTCCCTCCTTCTCTCATGTGGGGAAGAGAAACCAAAAAAGAAAGAAAGAAAGAAAGAAAGAAAGAAACAAGGCTTGTTTCAGATGTGTGTGTTTGAGGCAGCATGACCAAGAGATGGGTGGACAGAATTTATAGAGTGGGCTGGAATCTATTCACAAAATGTGTGAATAATACATATTACTGTTTGAAGTAACTTATAAATTTATTTAGTATAAAGTTTTTATTTTAAAATTGTGCACCACATATTTAGTGTAATTTCTTCTTACAAATTATAAAGTAAAAATAATATAAAGAAATTTTAAAAAGAATAACAATGTCCAATATATATATATATATATATATTAAAAAGCGAGGGAAAATGTATTTTTACTGGATCAACCACCATATTTAAAAATTGGGATATATTATGGTGATTTTATTTGAGATTTAAAAAAAATATAATAAACTCGATAATTTTAACATAATTATACTGATTTCTATTTTCAGTAAGATTAAATGAACTGAAACTAATATAGTTGGTGCAAAAATACAAAAGAGTAATGTTATACAAATATAAAATTCATACATAATGATGTGGCTTATTGTAAATCTTTCACTTTAAAATAAAATACTATTGAAGATAAATTTATTTACAATAATGGCATTGCCACATCACTCTTGTCAGATTTTTTGTATGAATTTTACGTATATTTAAAATTTTCTAATACAAAAATAAATAAAATAAAGTATATTTTTTGTATAAAAGATATGGTAACATTATTTTTCATTCATATAACTAACAATTATATGAATTAAAATCTCTATGAAACTCAATGTAACTATGTCAAAACTATAAGACTTTTTATATTTCTTTCAAACCTCAATGGAGGTCAATGTAAAATTATATTGACCATCCTTGGATGTTTGGAGAAAATATAGTAAATTCTATAATTTTGACATAATTACACAGATTTATATTTTAATAAGGTTAAAGAAGCCAAACAAACACACATGATATAAAGACATAATATAAAATGTACATTTCAAGGTAAAAATATGACAATATTATTTTTTTTATTTATACGACTAACAAATTCAAATTAAAAAAATGAGTTAAGTATTATATAAATTAAAATATTAAAAGTGAGTAGTTTAATTACACTAAAATTATGAGATTTATTGTATTTTTTTAAATTTAAAAAAAAAATGGATATAATTTACCAATATATATTTTGGGAAGAACAACCCATCAGTTAGGACAGAAAAAATTATTTAAAAATCACAAAAAGTTAATTTTTTGGTTTTTTTGATTTTTTAAATCATATTATCTGTCTATTATTTTTATACAAAAAAGCTAAAAATTCACAAAAAAAAATTAAAAAATTAATTTTTCACCAACCTTTTAAAACATCACATATTTTTTTTTTACTTATTTGTAAATAGTGTGAGCGTAATTTCTCCTATATTTTATATTTTGTGTCACTCACATTGAAGAGTGTTAATAGAATTAAATTATGAGAGGACATGTGCAAAGGGTACACCTTGTGTCCGGGCCATGGTACGGAATGAGTGCAGGTGGGGTCAACTGTTAGGAGAACGGGTCGTCTGTGCCCCTTTTCCTGTAGCACTCCCTGTAGCCCCCAAAACGACGTCGTTTTGGGGGCGATTTTCAGAAAAAAAAAAAAAAAAAATGCAGAAGAGGGAGGGGGAAGGAAGGAGAAGGAGAGGGAGAGGGAGAGGGAGGGAGGAGGAGGAAGGAGGGAGGAGGAGCGGCCGGACTGAACTGAAGGGGCCATAAATATTGGGAGAGGAGGAGGAGGAGGAGGAGGCGGAGAGGTGGAGGGACGACGGCTGCCATGGCTGCAACGACGGCTGCGACGGCGGCAGAGATGGCGGCGACGACGGCGAGGGACGAGGAAACGACGTCGGCGACGGCGGCAGCGATGCCTCCCTCCTTCCTCCCTCCTCCCTCCCTCTCCCTCTCCCTCTCCCTCCTTCCCCCTCCCTCTTCTGCGTTTTTTTTTTTTTTTTTCTGAAAATCGCCCCCAAAACGACGTCGTTTTGGGGGCTACAGGGGAGTGCTACACGGGAGGGCTACCGAGGATCCGGATTCCAACTGTTAGTGCCTAGCATGAAAGCCTTGATTCATTTGCTGATTTTGGTTTGTTTTTGGAGGGGGAAATGGACAGAGAGGAATACAAAAAGAAAAGAAAAAGATGAAAACATAAAAAGGAGAGAAAACACTTTTTGTAATGTGAAAGCAAAAATAGAAATTTGAAAACAAGAGAAATATGTGCCCTTTAGGTGGCACTGACGAGGGAAACCCAAACTGTAGTGGCAAGGGTTGGCTCTCTCTTCTTACCTTTCGTTTCTTTCATATCTTTTTGTTATTCTGTCAGAAAAATAACATGCAAACATTATTTATAGAAGATGAGGAGGAGCAGTGCATTACGGGTGAGCATGGTTTAAATTAGATTGGATTAAAGTAAAATTAAGATTAATCTGTTATTTACAGTTTTTGAAAAATTAGAACCAATCCAATTCGTTTAAATTATGGAACTAATATGAACCAATCCATTTAAATACGGATTGGATCGGTTTAGGATCACGGATTCACATGATTAAATAACAAAAATATATATATGACACTTTAATTTCATAAAAATATAAATATAGCGCTATATTAGTTTCACAATAGTAACATGTTTTTCTATAATAGCGACATACTGTTCTAGAATTTAAATAATCATAAGAAAACTAGTTTCACCATAAGTATTTAGACCATTGCAAATTAAAACTAAAAACTAACAAACAAAAATAATAAAAGAAGATATTATACGATTTTAGGTTTGAGTTTAGATTTTATATAGAATAAGAGAAGATACAATGGGGAATGATGTATAATAAAATATAGACTATTTGTATACGGTCTGGATCGGTTCCACTCCGGAACCGTGGGGTTCAATCCGGAACCAATCCGTAGACTACGGATTTTTAATTCTTCAATCTGGAACCGAATCGCGGATTCAAAAAACCAATCCAAACCTATCGGATTGGACTGAACTGGATCGGATTACGGATTTCATGGATTCCTTGCTCAGCCCTACAGTGCATGATAGCTGGATAGAATTGACTGACCTCACATTGAGGCCCGACCGTGCCTCAGTGAAGCTCGACCGTGCATATTTAGGCCCAACCATGTCTAAATGATGGCTCAGAACAGTGCAATTGCAGGAAAGGCCAACATTTGCCTTGACATACCACAGTTGTATTTTGAGTCTTATTTTGTTTGTACCAGGTGTTTTTTGATATTTTCAAGTTGGTTTTATTTTGTTTTCCTATTATCGAGTTGTATTTCACAATTTTGTCGGGTTATGGGCAGTTATCCGATTCAAATGAATGCAAGAGCAAGTCTTATGGTCAAGAGATAGTGGGACACCACAGACTCATTTCACTTCTCATCGATCGGGGAGATGACTCTGACCCCATACGACTTTGCGATGCTCACCGACTTGCGAGTTTGAGTTGGCGGTCCGATCCCATGTAATCCAGACATGACACAGTAGAGAGCCACACAACGTCAGCTTCTTGGAGCGATCCCAGACACCACCAGCCATACGATGGTGAGGTACAATTGGTTCTTCGAGTACTTCTTCGACTTTCAGCCCGCCACTCCAGATGAGGTCGCCCAGTATACCCGCGGCTTCCTTATGTATCTTCTCGGTACTATCCTATTTGCGAACAGGGAAAATATCGTTTGGCTCATTATGCTAACCCGATATCAAATGTTCAAAATTCATTGCTTGACTACGTGCTTTATCGCATGTCTTGAATGAAATCATATGTTATGCTCATAGCCGGGCCTATAAAAATACATAATGCATGTGTTGCATTAGTCATATTGCAAAAAGTTAGGAACATTCATATTTTTTTAATTATGTTGCTTTGTTTTGGCTCGGATTACGATGTGAGCTTTTATTGCTTTAGCATGTTGTATTGAATGTTTTTGTTGCTATATCAAGCATGAATACCATGAGACTAATTGCTTAAATGATATAATTGTTTGAATGCCTGTGGATGAAGGCTAGTTGTTTGAACTCGGATGGTTTGATCATTGTCTATTTTAAGCCCACTTTTCAAGTGGCAAATTCATAAAATAATTTCAAAACAAAACATGAGATCAAGTGTTCCAATTCTTGCAAACTAGTCTATACCTTGTGTGCGCATCACATAATAAAATAGCTAATAAATTTGAACAAGAGCATATAATGTAAATGAGAAACATATCATGATTAGTAGAGGCCGATCTTTGATCTTGAGAGTAAGGTGTTCAATTCATGATCTTCCCCTCTCGTACCTAAGTTCCCGAACCGAGACACTTTGGTGATGATGGACTAATGGCCTTTGGCATGAGTCTCGGGTTTCCTAAGTTTTTCAAAAATATTTAGGTAGCGACTCTGTAATCTGGCAAAGCAGTCCATTTTTGGCATTTGATTCAAAACATTGATTTTTTAAAAAGGATTGCTAGATTTGGACTCTTTTGAGTTTTCACTATTTTACATTACACTTGTGAAATCAGATTCAGAACCACAGGTGGAGTCCGAACTGTAGGGCAATTTGTCTTCCGAAAGGAGCACGAAAAGTCGAGCTACAGTTTCCAGCGACTCTGCTGGGGAACCTTATATGTATGCAGGACGAATGGATGCAAAACATGAAGTATGCTAATGAAACGTGATGTGTTATACTAACCATCATAAGCAAGTAAGTAAAAAAGAAAAAGACGTGGGGTTGGAAGACATACACATTATTATAACATTTTCCAAAAAGAAACTGTAGCCCGACTTTTCGTGCTCCTTTTGGAAGATGAATAGCCTTACAGTTCAGACTCCACTTGTGATTCTGAATCTGATTTCACAAGTGTAATGTGAAATAGTGAAAACTCAAAAGAGTCCAAATCTGACAATTCTTTTTAGAAAATCGATGTTTTGAATCAAATGCCAAAAATGGACTGCTTTACCAGATTATAGAGTCACTATCTAAATATTTTTGGAAAACTTAGGAAACTCGAGACTCGTGCCAAAGGCTATTAGTCTATCATCACCAAAGTGTCTCGACTTGGAAACTTAGGTACGAGAGAGGAAGATCATGAATTGGGCACCCCGCTCGCCCGATCAAAGATCGGCCTCTGCTAATCATGATGTGTTTCTTATTTACATTATATGCTCTTGGTCGGATTTATTAGCTATTTTACTATGTGATGCACAGACAAGGTATAGACTAGTTTGCAAGAATTAAAACACTTGATCTCATGTTTTGTTTTGAAATTATTTTGTGAATTTGCCACTTGAAAAAGTGGGCTTAAATGGACATTGATCAAACCATCCCAGTTCAAATAACTAGCCTTCATCCATAGGCATTCAAACAATTATATTATTTAAGCAATTAGTCTCATGGCATTCATTCTTGACATAGCAACAAAAACATTCAATGCAACATGCTAAAGCAATAAAAGCTCACCTTGTACTCTGAACCAAAACAAAGCAAAATAATTAGAAAAATATGCATGTTCCTAACTTTATGCAATATGACTAATGCAACACATGCATTATGTATTTTTATAGGCCTGGCTATGAGCATGACATATAATTTCATTCAAGACATGCGATAAAACACGTAGTCAAGCAATGAATTTTGAATATTTGATATTGAGTTAGCATGATAAGCCGAACCTTATATGCATGCAAGACGAATGGATGCAAAACATGAAGTATACTAATGAATGTGATGTCCTATACTAACCATCATAAGCAAATAAATAAAAGAGAGAAAGATGTGGGGTTGGAAGATATACACATTATTACAACATTGCCATCGTGCAAGAGGGTGCAAATTAAAGTCCAAAAGTCCAAATTTAACTAATTATTACAAAACCGAATGAATAAATTAAATGAGCCTAATTAACTAGCTAACTATGCTATTACAACAAGGATAACCATGATAAATAAACTCACTATTTAAACTAATTAACTACAACAATTACAAAGGGACAATAATAATTATTACAATACTTAATAATTAAGGAGACTAATTATAACAAACAATATTGAATAGATTAATTACAATGATCATAATGTAAGCGAGGATGCGCAAGAATTACATGCATGCACATGCACAATGTTCAAGAACAGCTCTGTCTGCCCCAGGCTTGCTCTGTTTCACCTCAGCCACTGCCCTCTGTTTTCTGCAAAAATACACTGTTGACCAAACATTGAGAGCCGGCCGGCCCTCAATGAAGCTAGTCTTTAACTACAAAGCAAAAGCAAAAGCAAAAGAAAAGGAAGAAAAAAAAAAAACTAAAATGAAATTCTTCGCTCTCATCAATAGCCTATCATCGCTCTCTTCCTCTTCGGCTGCGGAGGAAGTCCATCACTGTCATCGCTAGGGCTGCTGGACTACAAGTCAACCTCCTCTCCCTTATCCTCGGGGGTCGTAGACCTGTCAAAAGACTCCTCGAAAGGTGAGCATTGCCTCACTCAGCCTCTTCCTTGATCGGCTCCCCCTCGGCCCCTCACTGAGCCCCATCTCTGTCTACTGGCTGCGAAAAGTCCTGTAAACACTGCTGGCGCCGGCTCAAGCTGAAAACATGATAGGTATCAGTATGAACTAACAAGAGTGTACAGCATGGCAACAACAGTAAGCTACAAATTGTATGTACCTTGATCCCATGGGTGACTAAGGCGATCCGCCTCCTCCGTACCATAAGGAGCAATCGGTCGATTGTACGAAGAAGGTCATCGGTATACGTCCAGGGTACTTGCAAAAGGAACAAAATCTGAGAAAGGTAGACAGAAGTAATAGAGACCAATGAATAGAAATGGTAGAAAACAAGACAAAGTGCAGTAAGTAGAAGCATAAAGGAATGTGTACCTGTTTGATGCTAGAAGTAAACACTAGTCTGCAATCCCTCTCCTCGATGCGCTCAAGCGAGATCTGCTCAATCACTCCATCTGGACGCATGTACATGATCTCAGTAGGGATCACAGGAAATCCAAGAATGGTAGTTTTTGATTTTTTTTTTTTTTTTTTTGATGACTTTTTAACTTTTTTGAGTTAAAAATTTAATTTTTTTTGTAACTTTTTATGTAAAAAAAATTAAAAAGTCAAAAAATACTTTTTTAGGAAGTTCCCAAAACACCCCATAGTTGTCCCAACTAGTGTGTATAGTGAACTCTAATGAATCATTTAGACTGTGTTTAGTTAGGATATTTGGAGAGAGATTTAGAAAAAAAAGAAGAAAAAATTGTATGAAATTATATAAAATATAGATATATTTAGGGCGAATTACACTGACGGTCCCTATAATTTGAGGCTCATATCACTTTGGTCCCTGACTTTTCAATTATGATACATTTAATCATAAATTTTGAATCTTATTCCAAATAAGAATATTTGAAGATACCATTACTCAATTTTAAGGGCAAAGTCGTTAATTTGATAAAGTATAAACTACTTTAACAAAAATAAATGTCAAAAAAATATTTTTGAATTTTTAAAAATTATTTATATCCACCAAAGATAAAATTATGTAAAATTGATAAATGTTATACACATTTATTTATTTATTTATTTACCAAATTAATTTTTATTATGTGTTTGGATGATGATCATGTAATGGGTGATTGTTTTTATTTTTATTAAATTAGTTTCTATTTTTTCAAAAGTCAAATATGGTGATAACTTTCATATTACTATTAAACCAATCATTAAATCAAAAAATCCAAAACTAAAAACATTTCTTATATTAAATATATCAATTACATATTAAAAGTCTAATAACCATCCATTACATAATCATTATCCAAACATATAATAAAAAATAATTTGGTAAAAATAAATAAATAAATAAATATGTAAAAGATTTATCAATTTTATATAATTTTATCTTTGGTAGATAGAAATAATTTTTAAAAATTCAAAAATATATTTTTGATATTTATTTTTGTCAAATTAGTTTATATTTTATTAAATTGACGACTTTGCCCTTGAAATTGAGTAATGGTATCTTTAATTGTCCTTATTTAAAATAAGAAATAAAATTCATAATCAAATATGTCATAATTGAAAAGTCAGGGACCAAAGTGATACAAATCTCAAACTATAGGGATTATTAGTATAATTCACCTATATATTTATTCACATTTCAGTTATTTTTTCTTTTTCCTTTTTAAATTCTTTTTCATATCCCCTAACCAAACACGTTATGTTATATTTGGACAATAAATTTAAAAAGAAAAAGAAAAAATATGATTAAAAAATTTCACACATTTTTTTTTTCTTTCTTTAAATTTTTATTCAAAACAATAATCCAAATACGTGTTATTTGCATTTCAAGAATCTGATTTGGGCCTATTTTGAAAAGTATGTTAAAAGTGAATTTTTTTTAAAAAATATTTAAAATATGTAAAAAAAAATATAGAGAGTGATACAATTTTAAAAAAATTAAAAAAAAGAAAGAAAGAAAAAAAGGGTGAACTTTGAACCCAATTCAGCGTCAGCGTCATACTACTGCTAAAATCTTGCACAAAATCCTCTTACCCATGTACGTAAGTCAACTCTTTTGCGATTGCAAAAATATATACAATGAGACTACATACCTAAAGAAAAATTTTCAAAAAATTATTCTAAATCCTGTGTGGACTGTTTGGGAACTAAATATTTTAGTTAAAAAGTTAAAAAATTATTATAAATTAGAAAAATGTTTCAAACCCCTTTCCCTCCCACCCCTTTTGACCCCCCTTCCCTTCCATTGGCCGATTTTTTTTTTTTTTTTTTCCTTCTCCTTCAATCACCACCCGCCACGTGTGTGTGGGGTGGTGATTGGAGGGGATCTCTATCAATGCTGTATAAATTATTACATTACTTTTATTTATTTATTTATATATCTTTTTATGAAAAATTAAAAAATTATTAAAATATTATATTTCTAAACGAGTGTTGCCCACAATATATCAAGTTTGCATTTATAAATATATATTGTCCATACATTTTTTGAACAATTTTCATGGTAAACAATTTAAGTTCCTAGCTTTTCCCATCTATTTACCGAGGCAGTGGAATTAGTACATAGATTTAGATATCATTGTTGGAATTTTTGATTTTTTATAGGTTTATTTTGAATCATTTTTTAGCCCAAATTTAAGTGAGGTGTGTCCAAGTGATGACTTGTTCCTTGTCACACGGCAAGTCACACGATAAAAATGAATTGTCAAAATCATTTATGAGTGAATGAAAAGTTGATGTTATTTTCGAGTTCGTGAAATGAGAAGTTAAAGAGTCAAGTGTGGGTTACCTTGTTTTGAGTGTCCCACATAGAAACTTTAAGAGAACTTATATGAGTATATAAGTTTTAGGTTGACATACTTGGGTTGAGCCTCAATGGGCACCCCAAGTTTTGTAAAAGATGGGAGGAGTTATGGACAAAGTATAGGCTTGATCCAAATCTACCACAAGCGCGCGTCGCCCCAAGTTTTGGGTGTTCGATTGGCGGAGTTGTGGGTCAGGTCCTAACTTAATTTTTTAAACAAAATTCATTTAAATTTTTTCAAATTCTTATTCAAATGTTTGCACCAAATTTGAATTCAATTTTTTGCTTCCCTAAAACAGTGCCTCTCCGGTTACCTCTCTTCTTCATTTCAGTCACACCTGTTCGAAAGGCTGTTTGCCGTTCCGAACAGACACTATATGGCCTATAAATACAGGGTCTCTCCAGCAAATTCATTCATTTCAAATTTCCTTTCTGTTTTCCTTCCTATACTGCATTGTTCTTCATATTAGTTTATAGAGTTTTCTAGAGAGTTGCAGAACACAAGTTTGGTTTGCCTAACAGATTATTTATAGTGTAAGTGATTATTGTATCATGAGAGATAAATGCCGATACTCCGTAAGCACCTGTGCAGTGACGAATCTGTCTTAAGAATAGAATGTCACACACTCGACTTTATCATAGTCTTACTGGTTTTTCCGAAACAAAGAACTTTTTGTAAGTAAAATATTTTATTTGTTTCAGTTTTATTATTTGTTTTACACAAAAGATTGTTTCAACAATCATTCTAGTAGATAAAAGATTTTAATTTATGACAAGAAAATCATTTTCAAGAAATAGAAAAATTCTCAAAGAAAATTAGATAATATTGCTGAATGGTTTCCTTGCTCCCAGACATACATGGATGCTAAAAACAGGCATCCCAAAGCAAAGTTATTACTAAAATAAAATAAAAATTCAAAAAATGGAAAAATAATTAAATCAATTTGATGGCCTAAAAGAAGGAATTGAGTAAACAACCACCGTGCATTATCATTGGGGATCACGCTGAGTCTTATTTAAAATTTTGTTTTTAATTAGACTATTAAATTTGAAGTAATTTAAAATTTGTTTAAAAATTACATTTTTTACCTTTAATTTGATCTCTTATTAGACTTCTATGGGTCCAATTGTTCTTTAAATTCTCCATAAAAAAAAAAAGAAGTTATTTTTAACCCAAGGGAGTTCGGCAACTTAGTAAAGGCTTAGGAGTTAAGACTCTAGGTCTCAAGTTCAAAATTCCTTCTGCCAATCTCTTGAGCGTAGCGCAGTTGGTTAAGAGGTTAGCCTCAAGTTGTTGCTTTCACAGTACTTGACGTGGGTCTAATGCTTCCTCGCTGCGCGAGTCATAACTTAAGTGGAGCTTGTCTTGGAAGGTCAAAATAAGTTTCTAGGTTATAGCCTCCTTATTCAGAATGGACAATAGGACACATTAATAATCTCTGTAAAGGATGCTATCCAGAACCTACGGGAGAATAGGAAGATTTTTCTATAATAAAAAAAATATATTTTATTTGTTCATATGGCATCTCAATAGAAGGTTAACAGTTTGAGTTTTGTCCTCTACAAAAATACAACAAGATAGGGGTGAGCAGCGGATATACCGATCCGCCAAAACCGACCGAACCGAACCGATCCGCCGCATTTTGGACGGATGCATGATGACGAGTGGACAGTTGCGGATTGATTTTCTCTAATCCGCCAATTTGGCGGACGGATGGCGGATTTGAGATTCCTTTGGCCGCAACCGAACCGCCAAATCGCGAGCACCCTTAGTAATTTATAAGACTTTGTGTTTTTAATTTGTTTAAATATTTTGTTTGTGTTTTCAATTGAAAAAGAGTTCAAATATTCTGTTGAAAAAAAGTTTTCAACTTGAATATATTTTTTGAATTGAAAAAAATAAACGTATTATTTATCTATATTTTTTGGTTTTTAAATCTAACTCTAAAAGTAATAAATAGAAAATATGATATATGCTGGTTGATTTTTGTTTTAAAAAACATATATAAATGTAACAATACAGAGACATACAATCTCTACTATTACTCTGTTCATGGTTTTGGTGGTTTGAATTATTTTTATATTTTAAGAACTACAGATTGTAATATTTTATGTGGATGAGGCATGCTGTGATTGTAATATATGGATGAGGCATGCAATGATTGTGATATTCTAAAGTTTCAAACTTTCTTTCTTTGGATGAGGCATGCGGTAATTGTAATACTTTTTTAAGTCATTGATTGTAATATTTTTTTTTTTTTTTTTTTTGAGGAAGTATACAAGTTGAACTATGTTGAAAATTTATAAAATTTCAAACCGCCAAACCGATTCGCATCCATCCGCTAAACCGCCAATCCGCTCAATCCACATCCGCCGGATTGGCGGACGGATGTGGATTGATTTTCTCCAATCCGCCAATCTGGCGGACAGATGGCGGATTGAAGGTTCCGTGGCCACAACCGACCCGCGTCCACCCCTACAACAAGATTCTTCTGCTCTAAACCACGGTTTCCAAAGCACAAAACAAGAAAAATAATAACAATAGGATTGAATGCAACAATGATTTAGACCACTAAAACATATATTACTAATAACACTAATGTATTGGAAATGGTAAAAAAAAAAAAAAAAAAAAAAAGAGAACAAGGCATAGAAAATGGGCATGGCCCACTGCCACATCATTAGTGCTCCTTCTATTACTCCTTTTTTAGTGCTCCCAAGCATTTTTCGGATTGAATGTCTTTATTATATCCTTTTAGGATTGAACCTTAAAGACTGATCTAGCTCAATTATGATCAAAAGTACAATCTAGGTTGGTCTAGCATAAATTTGCAATATTAAATTAAAGAATAATGGTATATGTAACAATAATAGTGTTTGGTTTCATAACTTGGATGGTTCGAATGTCTCAAAACGACATCATTTTAAGACATTCGAGCCATTCAGACCATATAAATTCGAGTTATTAAACATTTTTCATGCACCAATTAGTGTACTAATTAATTATGTGACATAATTTAAATTTTTTTTGATATTTGTAATATAATTAATGAGTAAGGTCAATAATAATGTCATAACTAGTATTAATATACTAATTAATGTATGTGACACCACGGTGAATTAAAAGAGGCATCTTTGCGGACACCAATTAATTATTCGCAGGAACAAATGCCACTTATTAGCAGTAATCTGCGGCAAGTGATTTGGGGAACCATGTTCTCAATTAATTAACATCTCGAATTTTTATGGTTAAAGTGGTTTCTTATATTAGAAAGGGAAAAAAAAAATTTGTGATTCATCGCACAAGATTACTTAAATGAGAAAAGAAAAGAAAAAAACAAAAATGACTTCGTCCATGAGTCTCTCGTTAAATGAAATTTTCATAAGACAAGATGCATTTATCCTCATCTCTAGAGGGGCATTATTTTTCTAGTCTAAAAAGTGATTTAAACTTAAACTTTATGCCTGATAAAAGAAAATTTTAAAACATTTTCAATGGATATGTTAACTTTATATGTGTTTAAGTGTGTTATATGACAAAAAGTAATAAAAATGAGGTTAAAAAATGTGTGTTAAAATTTGTTAATTTAAAGAGTTAATAGTGATGTAATGAATATGTTAAGATATGTGTTAATAATATATAAATATATATAAATAATAGATAAATAAATAAGGACTATTTTGAGAAGATAGTTATAATCAGCTTTTTGGTTAAAAGCTGATTATAAGTTGCTTTTTGTGAGAGAGGGACGTTGGCTATAATCTGGGAAGTGAATTATAACCTACTTTCCAAAAGATCCCTAAATAATACAAAAAATGCAATGGGTCTCACCCCACTGTATATTCCCCTCTGTCTCTTTCCCTCCATCACTTGTTAGTGGCATTGCTACAAATAACAAGTTTTGTAACATCTGACACCAAAATTTATTTTTAACATTATCACTAACACTTCCATGATACCTACAACTAACCAAATTTTGACATATGATACCAACACTCATTAGTGTGTCCACTGTGGTAGTCAACTATTAGGTCTAACTTTGTTCATCATTTACGGCACAAATGATGAGAATTTTCAAAGATATGAAATTGGAGAATTTAATGTGAGCGTTGAGACTCTCAATCAATTCTCTTTTCTATGATCAACATCAACCACAACAGGAAACGTGGTTGCTGCTGGGAAGATCTCTCTCTGTGAGGAATTCAAATTTGATACGTTTTAGAAGATAAGAAAAGTCTTGTTTGTTTTGAGTGTGAACCTGGAATTTCGATTCTCTTTTTGACCCCCAGTTTGCTCCACCATTTGAGACTTTTAAGACAAAAAAACAAAAACCCAAAAGTACAGTATTAAGTACAGTGGTACCATCTTCAAACCGACCTCTCTTGGTTCTTTACATCTATGCACATCATGGGATGTTACATTGCAACACCCAAAACAGACAGGTGAGTCTATCCTCACAGAAAATGAATGGTCCATATTTAAAATTGGGTAAATTACACTTTATTCCTTTTTATATTTTATTATTTTTTTACTTTAATCCTTCATAGTTTAATTTTTTTATTTTATTCTTAAAATTCATTTTTATTCAAAATTAGATAAAAAAAATTTCATGTCAGTTGCTTCATGACTTAAAAAATATATTATTATATTAAAATTTTGTTTGTATTAAAGGTGTAAGTTATATAAAATAAAATATTTTTATGCTATGTAATTGTCAATGTATTATTTTTTGTCTAATTTTGAATATAAGGTAATTTTTAGAGTTAATTGAGAAAAAATTAAAACATGAAGGGCCAAAGTAACGGAAAAAAAAATTGTAATTCATCCTTAAAAAAGTGTTGTTGTGACCCATAATATGAATAAATCATGATTTTTAATTAAAAATTGTAGATGATTTTTTTTTTTTTTTTTTTTTTTTAATTTGTAAACCCACTAACATTCAAACTATGTGGGTGTTTGGGAAGTGAGTTTTTTTTGTAAGTTTTTTTAGTTGTAGGATATTATTGAAGAAATTTTTTTTTGTGTTTGGAAAGATAGTTGGGTTTTTTGTGATTGGATGTAATATTTATGAGAAAAAAAATAAAATAATTATGGAGTTTGATGTGATATTTTGTTTGAATTTTTTTTTAAATTTTATAACCAATTTATCTTTTAATGAAAAAAATCAAAAAAAAAATCATTCCCAAACACCGCCTATACCGAAGCCACTGACTGTACACAGCAGCACAAGAGCTGGGGACCAGGACCACCACTAGCAAAGGTAATTTCAACATTTTTTTTGGTTTGATTATATTTTTTAGTCTTTAAAATTTGAACCAAATTTCATTTTGATTCATCTTTTTTCAAGTTAAACAAATTAGTTTTACACTTTAAGTTTAAGCTGTGTTTGGCATATGCAACTTTGGCTATTTTAATAATAAAAAGATAAAATAAGCTAAAAAATTAATAAAATAAAAGGTCACATCCAAAGCATAATTATTTCATTTTGTTCTCTCACAAAAGTCAAAAAAAATAAAAAAAACTCATCCTGAATGAGATTTTTTAATCTCAGGTTAAAATAATCAAAAAACTAAAAAGTTAAAAAGCTAACTCATATTTCAAATGAAGACTTAATGTCAATTTTGTTATTTCGTTCAAATTAAATGTCAAAATTAATAATTTTGTGACAAGTGTTAGTATGTTAAAATATATACATAGAAAAATTGATAGTAATTTTTAGAAAAGAAAAAAACGAACATAAGAAATGTACACAGAGATCATCAAAATGAGATCATGACAAGTACTACAAATCTCTCAAATTCAAACTTAAATTTGAGTAAAGTTTAACTTGGGCTTCTGTCCTTAAAAAAATAAAAATAAAAATGAAAAAGGGTCAAGTCCCTTATCTCATTCATTCATAATCGTACATTTTTAAAGAAAAAAAAAATTAAAAATGTAACAAAAATGTTAGAAATTCTTTGATTTGAGTGTTGAATTATGTGTTTAGTTATGAGTTTTAAAAAGTAATGATTATGTTTTGAATTCAGTTTTGAGAAATGGGTGTAGAATTATGATTTAAAAGCTCAAAACAAACAATATACTCAAATCAATGGGTGTAACTATAATTTGAATTGCTTACCAAATGGAGCCTGAGTTTTTTGGTTTTCATATTTTTTTGTTTTTAGTAAATATTTTTAAAATTTTAAACATTTTTTTTTTACTTTTTTAGACGCACCTTACTTAGATGTATCTAAAAAGTAAAAAATTTGTAAAAAAATATTTTTAAAAATTAATAAATACATCAAAATATAAAAAATGTATTGAATTCTCGTATTTTTTTTGTATTTTTGATATTTAGTGAATTTTTAAAAGGTTTTTTCACAAGTTTTTTACTTTTTAGATATATTTATATTAGGTATGTCTAAAAAGTAAAAAAAAAAATTACTTAAAATATTAAAAAAAATTCAGTAAAAACAAAAAAAACACGAAAAATAAGAAAGTAAAATTTTTTAAAAAGTATTTTTGAAAAAGTGTAACCAAGCAAAGTGAATAATTCTACTAAAATTTTTATCAAATGTCTTATATAGGGGTGAGACTTACATAAGACTTACATTGAGTGAGTCCCATACCCATATAAAACATGAATAAAGATTCGGACCCCCTTTGGGGGTCACCCCATGACCCCCTTTGTTTTTGATTGGTCAACTTTTTTTCTTTTCTTTTTTTTTTTTTTTTTCCAATCCCCAACCCCCACTGTGGGGGGGGGGTTGAAAGTATTTAAGAAGGTCTGAATCAATGCCCATAAAACATTTAGTAAAATTTTTAAAACCTCTAATATTACTCAAAATGTAATTAACAAAAAATATATATATATCATCCCATCCCTGAGTTGTAAATAGTAGGGAGTGACTGGGTCAAATGCACGGCACTTTCCCAAGAAGAAGGCTATTAAAATAGATTGCTTTTGTTTTGCTTGCTTTTGCTTGAATTAATGGGTGTAAATTCTCTGCTTTTGTGACGATGTTTGTTGGGAGAAAGCGTAAAATTATTGAAGAAGTGATATAAAATAATTGGATTGGTTACTCAAATGTAAATTTAAATTTAAAAAAAATTTGAGAGTCATAAGGTCTATTATGAGTTCGGTTTTGATAATCTAAGTTACTTATTTTATAGAATTTTGTATGTATATCATTTATAAAAAAAATTAGTTTGATTCGATAATTATAATATTTTTATTTTATTATATTTGTCTAAAAAAATAAATGATTTGTTTTTAAAAATGTAATTATAGTCTATTTTTTTTTTTTTAAACAAACACAATAAAATAAAATAAAAAATTATGATTTTCTTATCAACTTAATTTTTATAAACAATTAGTGATATTGCACTCCCCATTTATGAACTTCATATATTTTGACTCTTTCAATTATAAAAACTATACTGTCCCATTTGATAGAATTATCCTATACGTTTGGCTTATATCCTGTGTGGTCTGCTCTCCAAACTTTTGTTTTACATTTTAAACAAATTGATTGTGCGTCTTCTTGTTATAAGATGGGCACACAATTACCCGATATGTTGGCCTACCAGATAACTTATCCCCATTGGAGGGGCAAGAGGAGAGAAAGTGATGTATTTTTATAATTGAGAGAGTCAAAATAAATAATTTTATAAATGACTAAATAAGTTAATATTTACCGATAGTTGAATGGGCTTTAGTATATTATATTATGTTTCTTAAGATTTCTAATTTCATAACAAATAGGTCCTTTTATTAATATATCATCAAGTTAATTAATAGTTTTTAATAATGTTAAAATTTATTTCAATTAATAATTTAGATAATTTTATTATTGTATAAGTAAATAATTAAAAATTTTACTTTTTCAATTAATTTTGTTAAATAAAAAATTCTGACAGGAAAGTATTTGTAATTTTTTAAATCATAATAGATAATTTATATTTTAAACAAATCTGAAGAGGTGTATTTATAATTTATCCTAAAAAAAAAACCAAAGATTTTAATGCAACACTGAGTTACGGGCTAGCTCAATGGCTAACTTCAGCCCAACCAATCTTAAATATTCTTCTTAGTTCATAAATGTCTAGATAGTAGGCGTGATCTAGCCCACCTCGAAAACTTAAGCACCAGTATTGTTTAGTCGGCCCAATTGCTATTTTACTGTTACTTAAGTAAATTATAAATTGATTATAAAAATGTAAATTTTATAATTTAGTAATGATTTGATCGTAAATAAATAAATAAATAAATAAATACACCTGTTGATGCAAATGTAAGAAAGAGTACATAAAACACCATAAATGAAAATATTATGGAAAGAGGAGGTGTGGTAATAAAAAACACCATAAACTGACACAGGTGTGGTAATAAAAAAGGGGAAAATTTATTAAAAAATCTTTTTTTAAGTGTTTGTATTTTAATTAATTTATAAGATATTTTTGTATTTTAATAAATTCTATTATTTAAATATTTGATCTACGAAATCATAATTCTCATATTTAAGGTATTTTATGAATATTTCTACCATTACAAATATTTTTTGAACGGTTAATAATTTGGTGATATGAACATTCATGTTTTACAATGTGAATATTTACATCGACGTGTGAATGTTCACATTGATAGTGTGAACATTCACATTGACAATATGAATATTCACATTGCCATGTTGACATTCACATTAATGGTATGAACATTCACATTGACGATGTGAACATTCACATCACGAAATATTTGCATTGTAAATGTGAATATTATTAGGGGTATTTTAGTAACTATGACACCCATAAAACTTATTGGAATATAAAAAAATAATGTAGACTAAATGAAATATAAGTAGGTAAAAAGAGATTTATGAAAAAAGTGCCCTATAAAAAAATATATACTCTTTCTGTTTTAAAATATTAGTTTTTTATTTTATTCTTTATTACTACAAAATATTATTTCTCATTTTAAAAATTAAAGACTATAATACTGTAACATAAATTTCTTATATTACTATCCTTTTAAATTTATTGACATTAATATACATAAAAAAAAAAATAATTACGACAATTGATATTCTCAAAAAAATTGTACTATTTTAATTTTAAATCAAAAAGTAATTTTGAAAAGTTAATATTTTAAATATATAATAATTACACTACAAAAAAAAAAAAAAAATTCCCCAAAGGGGAGATGGAAGGTGTATCAATTTATTTAATTTAGAAAAATGATCCATCCACACAATTTATCATCCTCTCAAACCCCCTTCAAATGACAGGTTATTTTGGGAAGTTGGTTAAAAACTGATTTTTTGATTTTTTTGACTTTATTTAAAAAAAGTGTAAAAAAATAGAGAGGTGATTTGACCAAAAATAAGTTAAAAATTGACTTTTAACTTTTTTACCTCTTCTCAAAAGAGCTCGACGTGGCAAACAAACTTTGAAAAAGTTGACTCACATTCAAATATTCCTTTAAATCTTTTTTTACGTGCATTTTGTTTTGTCACCTCATTCTATGTATATGACCTTGAACATAGATATGTTGAAAAAGAATTCATGTAATAGGCCTTACTTGATTAAAATACAAAGTTTATTTTAATTTAAAATAATTTAAAGATGAGAGAGAAGATTAGAATAAAATATAGGGGGAAAATACATCCCTCAATTGACTTGCACCCCATATATTTTTGTTATTTTTTTTCACTGTCTCACTGTGTTGTAATCCTCCCTATATATAATATGAAGTTTTTGAATTAATTTGTATCAAATTATCAAAAAAAATAAAGAAAAATTTACCCATAAATCTTATATGGGGAAATGCTGATCTATTTAATACTAAGAATTTTCTTATGAACAAATTAGTCCTTTTTGTTTTGAAAAGTTGTATTTATTTGATTTAATAACGTTTGACTTTAAGTGAATGTTTTTTTATGATTCATTTTTTTAATTTTCTAATTCATTTTTAGGAAAGGAATGGAAATATGAGGTGTGGAAGATTCTTTTTGGAGAAATTATTGGCTGAAGTGTTAGTTGTCTAGTGTGAAAATCTACATTTCTATAGTTTGATTTTTTGGTGTTATATTGGAGTGTTACATTAGAGTGCTACGTTTAGAAAAAGTACATTATGGAGTTTTGGTATGTTACATTGATTGGAGTACTACATTTGAAAAAAAAAAAAAAAAAACATTAAGGAGTTTTTTTAGAATGTTACCCTATTACATTTGGAAAAAGCACACTAACGAATTTTTTAATGTGTTACATTAGAGTGTTAAATTTGGCAAAAGTACACTAAGGAGTTTTTATGTGTTACATTGATTGGAATGTTATATTTGAAAAAAATACACTAAGTAATTTTTTTAGAATGTTACGTCATTACGTTTGAAAAAAGTATATTAGAGAATTTTTTAGCGTTACATTAATTGGAGTGTTATATTTGGGAAAAGTGCATTAAGAAGTTTTTTTAGTGTGTTATATTGAAGTGTTATGTTTAGATAAGAAGTTTTTATATGTTACATTGATTGGAGTGTTATATTTGAAAAAGTACATTAAGGAATTTTTTAGTATATTATATTGAAATGTTATGTTTTTGGAGTGTTACATTGGAAGTTACGTTTGAAAAAAAAATACACTAGGAAGTTTTCTTGAAGTATTACATTTAGTAATTTCAATATTACAAGGAAATCCACATTTTGGCCATTTATGTAATTTACCCTAGAATAGGACCTTTAGGTACATAAGAAAAAATAAAAGATCAAACAGTTCATAAGATTATTATTTATGATTTATTGGTGCTTCACCACTTTTAATAATTATTCAAATTAGAAATTGATAAAACTCAATAATAATAATTTAAAGATACGTAACTTTCTATCTAGAGGAATGTTATATAAATTAATAAATTATATAATGTTTTTACTCATATTCAATAAAAAATTATGAGAGATTTATTAGAAAAATATTTTTCAAGTGTTTGTATCTTAATTGGTCAATAAAATATTCTTGTATTTTAATAAGTCATATTATGTGAACATTTGATTTATCAAATCCTAATTCTCATATTTAAACTATTTTATGAACATTTCTACCCTCACAAATATTTTTTGAACGGTTAACAATTTGGTAATGTGAATATTCACACTGACGTGTGAATGTTCACATTGACAGTGTGAACATTCACAATGATGGTGTGAACATTCACATCGACGCTGTGAATATTCACATCACGGAACATTCACATTCTAAAAGTGAATATTAATAGGAGTATTCTAGTAATTACGTCACTCATAGAATTTATTGGAATATAAAAAAATAATATGAACTAAATAGAATATAAGTCGGTGAAAAGAAATTTATGAAAAAATGTTTCAAAAATTATTATTATTTTTTATTGAACGACATATCAATTAATAAAAAAATAAATTGTAAAATATATCACGTGTAAATCTCTTTCCCAGCCATAGTTAAAGGGCATTCCTAACCATGATTATTTTTTGTTTTGTACTATACTGTGTATAAAAAAATTCTTAACCATGGTTAGGTTAAAGTCATGGGCACAAGGGGGGGTCTTCAGGCATTGGGTCCCAGTGTCTTGGCACAACTCCGCAGAATCTGGGAGCTCAACCCCACCATATTAGTAAAATTTTAATAAAAATAATTACAAAATCAGTAAGATATTTTATAAATATTAATAATTAAATTTATAAATTATCTTATGAATATGTAAAAAAAAAATTCAAAATTACACCGGAGAGTAATTATCCCTAATTTATAATTCTTGATTATTCTCGAGTAACGATATATAAATAAAATTTTTACAAAAAATTTTAATACATAAATATATAATTTATATATATATATATAATTTCTTCACTTTTAGTCGAAATACCTATCATTGTCTTTTCATAATTTTAAAAAAGTCATTGAATTTATTTTTTGTTTGATAGTCATTTTCCATTATTCTATTCAAAAATGTTTTGGAGCTCTAATTTGTGAGATCTAATAGCTCTAATGTGTGTGGAGGGCTCATTTGATGTGATGTTTTGGCCTTGTATTTTTTTTTTTTTTGATTTTCCACCTCACTAGAGTTCAATTAAAGCTCTAGTGATGTTTTGGCCTTGTATTTTTTTTATTTTTTTTTATTTTCCACCTCACTAGAGTTCAATTAAAGCTCTAGTTTTAGAGGGATGTATCATTATTGTTGATAGAAAGAGTGAAATTATAATTTTGTATTAAATAATTAAAAATTAACAAAAAAAAATATAATGATATATGATTGATTAACAAAATAATCACATTGTGTATCACAAAATAATTTCCCTTAAACGAGATGCTCTAAAAATATTAGTATAAAAGTAATGATACAGAACTCTAAAAATAGAGTTTTAATATGAGCTCTACTGATGTGGCAAAAAAAAAAAAAAAAACAACAACAACAAAAACAAAAACACAAGTCAAAACATTACATCACATAATGAAACTCACTATTAAAGCTCTCTTTAGAACTCTCCCTCTAAAGTTCCCAAACATTTTTCTTAGTATAATTTAACAAACAATAGTGCTACATGTACCAATTAGTGTACCAACACTAGTTATGACATTATTATTGATCTCATTCATTAGACAAATTACAAATACTAAAACCTTTTAAATTATGTCACATCATCAATTAATACACTAATTAAAACACTAATTGATACATATATCATTATTTTTTAACAAATGGTCTCACAATCATCATTGAACTGTCGGTCTGATCCAAATCATTTAATGCATCATGAAACCTGCCCCCATTCACTTGAAAAATTACAATGCCGCTACAAACCCCCAGTGAAACCTGACCCCCAAGACCCCTAGTGAGCTGGTGGTTGATGTGGAAGAAGGTTGTATACATGTACGCAGTTGTGAAAAAAAGAAAAAAAAAAGAAAAAAGAGATGGAAATAGTGGGAGACCAAACCCAAAATCATCTTCTCTCGTCTGTCCTTACCTGTCGCCGCCATAGCTCTTCACCATCCTCATCCTCCACCGTAGCTCTATGCCGTCAATGACGACCATTGTAATCGCGAAGCAAACCACCAAAGCTAGCATTATCTCGACCTACAGATCCATCGGTATTCAATTTTGTCCACCCAAACTTTGGCTTTTCCCATGTACATAGTCCAAATGATCTTGCGACTGAGGTAGATGTAATCTTTAGCTGCATCTCTGTCTGTCACTGTTCTCAATCTTCGGCTGCGTGTCTGTGTCTCGCTCTCCGTCTCTGCCTCTGTCTCACACGTACTCTGGCTCGGTAGTTTATGAGGTAAACGTTTTCCTCCAGCTCTCCAAGTAAGAAATCAGTAAAACATAACTTCCTATAGTAGTTTATAAGGTAAAATATCAGTTTCATTAACTTCCTATAAGTTTTCCCTAAAAAATCAGTTCCATATATAACTATCCCTAACCCCAACTGACTCAATTTGGGCATTTCCTAAAAATCAATTTGAACAAATATTATGTGATAAAGGGTTGAGGATAGTTACATAATCTCAAATTTGAATATGGTCAGTTGGGCTTGGGGATAGTCACATAATCTCAATTTGCTGATATTTGTTCATACACTTTGGGGATAGTCACATAATATTTGTTCAAATCCGTGCCATTAGTCAACAATGGTTCAAATTAGTAGTTGTCCTCAATTTGGGCATTGTGTTAGGGAACTGATTCATTGTGTTTGTTTGGGCATTGTGTTACATCATCATTCTGAAATCATTTAATTGTTATTTCATTATGCAAAGTGGAAGAATGGAGGTTGATTCAAATGTTGGTGACAATCCTTCAGTAAATGAGGGTGAAGAAGTTGAAGAACCTAAGAAGGGTATGTGTTTTAGCTTAAGGGAAGAAATGTACACATTTTATGCCAAATGCTAAGCATGTTAGATTTTCTATAGCTCATAGAGCACAACATTTTGGAGATGATTTGCAATTAAAAAAACTTTGCAATTGAATGTTCTCGAGCGGGGGAGAGAAAAAAGAAATCAAAAGTCAACCCTCTGAAGCCATTTTTGTCCACAAAAATTGGTTGCAAAGCAAGGGTACGAGGTAGTGTACAAAATGAGGGGAGATATAAACTAACCACAGTTAACCTTGAGCACAATCATGATTTGATTCCCACTGACTCACGTTATTTTGTAATGAATAAGAAAATTCTTACTCCTGTGAAGAGAAGATTAGAAATTAATGATCATGCAGGGATTGGGGTGTCTAGGAACTTTCATTCAATGGTTGTTGAAGTGGGGAGATACGAGTCATTGACATTTGATGAGTGAGATGCAAGGAATTACATTGAGAGAGCTAGAAGATTGAGGCTTGGGGAAGGTGATGCTGAATCACTTCAAAGTTATTTTATGAGGATGCAAGCACATAGTGAGAGATTTTTTTATATGATTGATGTTGATGAGGAGTTTCGCATTGGAAACTTGTTTTGGGCTGATGCAAGGAGTCGGGCGACTTATGAAGCATTTGGAGATGTCGTTTCATTCAACATTTTTCGTGTATTCAACAATGTATATTCAATGGTTTCCCTGTATTTAACAACGTGTATTCAACATTTTCCCTGTATTCAACAATGTGTATTCAATAGTTTACCCGTATTCAACAATGTGTATTCAACATTTTCCCTGTATTCAACAATGTGTATTCAATAGTTTACTTATATTTAACAATGTGTATTCAACATTTTCCCTATATTCAACAATGTGTATTTAATAGTTTCCCTATATTCAACAATGTGTATTCAACATTTTCCCTGTATTCAACAATGTCTATTCAAAATTTTTCCTGTATTCAACAATGTGTATTCAACATTTTTCTTGTATTCAACAATGTCTATTCAATGACTATTCAAAAAAGTGTACAAGTTTAAACAAGTCATTTTCCATTCCACTCACAACAAAACAGGTACAATAATTAGGTTTCAATACATAACAAAACATAACTTCCTCTAAAACATCACAACACCATACAAGAGTATTCACTCTACTTCTACTTGTACATTTATGTCTATTTCTACTTATATATATATATATATATATATATATGTCAATTTTTGCATCTTTGCGCTCTGAATTTAAAGTTGTTCCGTGATATCTCTTTGTTGTTCGGTCATGCATCAAACTTGTTCGCTGACAGTTGCCACTTCTTCTCTTGGAATTTGATGACCTCTACATTCTGAATTCATATGCAAGCATCATCCAATAAAAGCACCACAATTATTACAAGAGTAAAATAATTTGTTTTTGTTTCGATCGATCTCATAAATTCGAATAGTGGCATTTTTATTACATCTACGACAATTTTTGTTGACGTATGTCAACCGATCTGAGCTACTGCCATTGACACTTGAACTTGACATCTGCAAAAAGGGAGAAATAACAAGTTATAAAGGTTAATAAACTGCTGTAGTAAGTTAATAAACTGCTGTGGTCAAGTTCCAGAATCAGTTTTCCCTAACAAAAACTCTAATATTTGCATCATATATGATACAAAGTGATATTTTGTGTTTCAAAATTGCTACCAACAAAAAAATAAATTCCACAGAAAAGTGATGGATCTCATATTTCAGTTTATGCATATGCTTCTCTTGTGGAGCTGTGGGTTGTTTGGTTTGTCTTATGAACAAACACTAGAGTTCTCTCTTTGAGTTCTTCCTTCATAAATTCATTTCTTAAGAAGTCAATGTTTGCTGTTTTGAGAATTTTTGTGTGCTTCATTTTTCTTTTCACTTGAAGTACTTATAACGATACGTTGACTATGAATCAATATTGTTCAATTGTCAATGTTGAGTTATAAGATCATTAATAGCAAATTTAGTTCTAATTAGTCTTATAAAATTTAAATCTTGATTTTGCACAAGCAGCTTTTGCATTTCTAATTAGTCTTTCTCAACACTAGCCACTGGTTTGTGTGTTGTGGTGAAGTTCCAAAAATTCAAATTCCAAAATCACACACAAAAATTGAAGTTTGTGTGTTGTAGTCAAGTTTTTATATAAGAAAAATGATAAGGATAGCCCAAGTCTATCTATGTTAACAATGAGATGCACTAAGACATATATGCTTACATATATGCTCACATGATATGCACTAAGACATCAAACACTGTGGATGAAGCTAGTTATAAGAATGGATAAGTACAAGAGAAAGTGGATTGGATGATATTTTTATCTCAGATTCTCATGTTAAGTACAAGATGGCCAATTTAAGTCATTCATTTGATAACCGTAAAGTATTATAACCTTCTCTACTTCTGATTATATGTGTAACCACTACTAATTTAGGACTTATGATCTAACTTAAGCTTCGCTTAAAGACTCTGTATGTTCTTTGAGTAGAAGTTAATTATATTCCTAAGATGCAAACTTTACCTTTTAAGTTATTGGTAAATAGAGTTGTAAAAGGAGCCTATCAGCTCCTTAGTAATTCAGAATTTCGAACTCAAACTTGTGAAATGTTTTTCTTAGCTGTTTAGTGAAGCTATTCAAGATGATTATGAGCTGAGGTCTAAGCTCATTTAACAATCATTAATGATGTATGAGTCATTAATGATTTGGATTGGTTTTTCACAACCTATCAAAAAAATTAAAACTGTAATCCAAATCAAAAGGCCATTTGATTGAGGAATTTCATCGAGCAGGTGGTAGGCAAGGTAAAACTCCAAATCAAAAGGCCAATCTGATAAACAAATCAAAAGCCCAAACTCAATTCCCAAATCAATATCCCTAAATCCAAACATTCAACCCAATTTCTTACTCAACATACGCAGATACATTTATACACACCCTAAATACATATACACAGAGATATATACACGCACGCAAATCGATAGATATACACGCACACACGCAGATAGATATATATAAGCAGCTATACGTCTTAATCGTACTTCGTGTGATAAGAGGGAAATAGAGATATTCTAAGTCGGGAGTTAGGAGGTTTACCTCTTAATCGTACTTGGTCGGATGAGAGGGAAACAGAGACAAAGAGAGTCGGGAGTCCGGCGTCGGAGTCAAGAGAAGGAGAGAGTCGGGTGTCGGAGTGAATGAAAGGAGTTGTTGCCCTCTCGATCGTCAGAGTCAAGGTTTTGGAGGAAGAGGCAGAGAGACTTGCCTGTGTTTGGAGGAAATTTTGAATTCTCAAGTGTGGGATAATTGACACACGTGCATATCACGTGACTTTCCACATCAACTAGGGGTGCGTAGGGGTCAGCCTAACTGGGGGTCCGGAGCATTTTTGAAAAAATTATTTGCTTTCCCTCACATCACTCCACGTCATCTACACCTAATCAATGCCACTTTTCTGCCTTCTGATCATAAATCAACAGTGTGATAGTGCATGTATGAGTGGACAATGTTGCTTTACACTCCGGACAGTAATCACCATTGTAAAACTGTTTTAAAGTCTATTTTAAATTTTATTTTGATATTTTTTTTTAAAGTATATTAAGTGTAATAAATTTGTCAAGAATTAGGTTGATTAGATATTGATAACTCTTTTATCAAATTATATTTGTATTTGAAAAAATGAATTTTACATTTAATTTTAAGAAATAAAAATAAATATAAATATAATTTGATGAAAATCATCAATATTTAATCAACTTATCTTTTATAGATATATTATACTCAATGTATCTTAAAAAATAAATAATTCATATTAATACGAAATGAACCCCAATAATCACCTAACAGTAACGGTTGTGTTGTTAGTTCCAAATCCATGTATACATGGTAATCTATCTAGAAAAATGCTTTGGAACTCTAATGAGCTGGCAGTGGGCGCCATTCACTATGATTTGATATTTTGATCTTGATTTGTTTTTTTTTTTTTTCCTCTTTGCCATATCATTAGTGCTCTAAATCATTACTGTTCTATCAATTACAATACAAATAAGACACCACATGGCCGTATCTCAAGACCACCAAATAACTTCTTTTCATTTAGGTTATGTGATAAAGTCATTTTTTTTTTGGGTACTATTTGTTATCTAATTTGTATTTATTTTTTGTTTGGTGCTAAAAGATAAGTTAACTGATACTACTTTACAAATTCAAACCAAACAATTTCTTTTGTTTTTTTAATAATTGGGTTTTTAATCCAGCTTATTTGCACCTCAACTAAATCTCGGGGTCCTAAAATTAACGATTAGAAAAATCTCTAGTTGCCCCAAAGTTTAGAATTTTGGTTTTTGTGATTTTCAAACTTATGATCTATTGAGTGATAAGTCATTTAATTATTTTCTTCACCCATTAAGAACTTGTTTGGGAAGACAATTTGGGCTAAAATAATCATATAAGACAAAGTAGACTATTTTAGTTAAATAGAACAAAATGTCACATCCAACCCATAATTATTTCATTTTTTCTCTCTCACAAAAGTTTAAAAAAACTAAAAAAACCTATTCTAAACGAGACTTTTTAATCCCAGACTAAAATAGCCAAAAAGCCAACCCACATCCCAAACCAACTCTAAGCCAAATCCTTAGGTTCAAACCAAACAACTTAAGCTGAGCTTAAGTTCCAATTTTCTCTACTTGTTAGGTGGCATCTTTGAGATGCATAAGTTTTGTGTAATAATTTTTTTTATTTTTATTTGGTGTTTTACCCAAGGACGGGAGATCGGATTAGAGGGTATTGTGGGACCTATGGGGGTCCACTACGGGTCCCATTTCGATAATCTGAACTGTTTAATGTATAGAACTCGTTAAGTACTATATGTCCATAAAAAAACACTTTGATCGGATATCGATAGCTATTTCATTGGATCATATAGCTATCGATACAAAACTAATTGATCATATAGCTATCCATATCCGATCAACGTGATTTTTTTATAGGCATATAGCACTCGATAATTTATACACATTAAACGGTTCGAATTATCAAAACGGAATCCGTGATAAGTCTCCACGAACCCAATAGTGCCCTCCAGTCTAATTTGGTATTAGAGGGAAGACCCTTCACCCAATAATCTAGGATGATAATTTAGTGATAAATGTAAAGTAATATCACACGTGACTCGATGTATTTAGAGGTACCATTTGTCATAAAGTTGGAAACTTGAGAAAGGAAAATAATTTATAAATATATATATTTTTAAAACTAACTAAAATGATGTGATAGTAAAGGATTAAAATCCTAAGTCATAGTCTTCATTTGGGATGTAGGTTGGTTTTTTGATTATTTTAGTTTGGGATTAAAAAGCATCGTTTGGAATAAGTTATAGGACTTTTTTGACTTTTGTAAGAGAAAACATGAAATGATTATGGTTTAGATGTGACATTTTGTCATATTTGGCTAAAATAGCCAATTTTATCCTATATGACTATTTTAGCCCAAATGGACATGCCAAACATAGGGGCTTTTGGAAAGATAGTTAAAATTTGATTTTTTGACTATTTTTGAAAAAATGTGTAAAAAATGTAAGAGGTGATATGATTCAAAATGGATTAAAAGTTGACTTTTGACTGTATTGTCAAATTGGCCCATAATGATTGATGTGTCACTTAGAAGTCAAACAAGAATGAAGAGCCATATATTTTGTATAAAAATTATAGAATAAATTATAAACAGACCCCTTGAGATTTACTTAAATTACAAAATACCCCTGTAGTTCTAGAAATTATATTATGTCCCCCAAGGTTTATAATTTCATAACAAATAGGTCATTTTATTAATAAATCATCAAGTTAATTAACAGTTTTAATATTGTTAAAATTTTATTTCAATTAATAATTCAGATAATTTTATTATTGTATAGGTGAACTGTAGCTCTGCTTTTTCGCGCCCCCTTTCGAAAAGTTTGAAAAGAAATCCCTATAGTTCGGACTCCCGTGATTCTGAATCTAATCTCACAAGTGCAATGTGAAACTGATAAACACCAAAGAGTCAAAATACGGCAAATCGTTTTGGAAAATTGATTTTAAATCAAAAATACCAAAGTTGGACTACTTTGCCAGATACGGAGTCGCCGCCTAAATATTTTATTTTTGGGGAAATTTAGGAAACCCATGACTCGTGCCAAAGGCCACGTGTCCGTCATTACCAAAGTTGCCTCGGCTCGGAACTTAGGTACGAGAGGGGAAGGTCGTGAATTGAGCACCCCCGTTCGCTCGATCAAAGATCGACCTCTACTAATCATGATATGATCTTTTATAAACATTATGTGTTCCTGTTCCAGTTGTTAAGCTAGCTTTACTATGTGATGCACGCAAGCAAGTATAGACTAGTTTGCTCAATTTGGAACAATTCAATTCATGTTTGTTTGCGAAAATGGTTTGAATTTGCCACTCAAGTGGGCTTAAAGTTTGCCGATTTGCCATCAAACATAGTGTGCTTAAAACATGATTTGCCATTTAACAAAGTAGGCTTAAAACGCACATTCGTTGAATCGTTCTAATTCAAACAACAAGCCTTCATTCAGTTTAGCATATAAGCACATAGCTTCATGGCAAGCATGCTAATCATGGTAGCGTTTCCATTTATACAAGTTTGCTAAAGCGTAAAAACTCGCATAGTACTCCAAGCTAAGAAAACATGAGTTAGAAAATATGCATGATTCCTAACTATGTTAAGTGTCTAATGCAACACATGCAATATGCAATTAAATAGGCTCGGCTACTAAGCATGGCATATGAAGCAATCGATTTGAACAACATGCGATTAAACACGTATTCAACTAAGATATTAAAATGGCAATGCAGTTTGAATGATGCACTGAGCCTCGGTGCATGTAATACGAATGAATGGATGCAAGCATAAGGTATGCCAATTGAAATATGTCCTTAATCTAACCATCGAAAGCAATTAAATAAAAGGAAGAAAGACGTGGGGTTGGAAAACATATACGCACGCACGCACGTACACTTATTACAACATTACGCCCTTGCGAAGGAGGGTCCGAATGAATAAGAGCTAACCAGCAACTAAGCTAAGCTAATCTAAGCTAATCTAATTAGACTAATTTAGACTAATTATAACAAGCCAAATGAATAACTAGCTAAGCTAATTACTAATTGTTACAACACTTTAACTAACTAGCAAACTAATTAATTAATTTACAACACAAATGCACACGAACTAAGTATTTAAGACATTAAACTATGCTGCCATTGCTCCGCCTCGGGAAGTGGAAGATGCACATGCTCGGTTTTGGCCCGAAAAGACCTCTGTTTTGCTCTTGAAAGCCTCTGTTTGCAGGGTTGAGAATTTCCAAAACCTTTATGCTCCATCTTACCAAAATCAACTAGGGTTCACATCAGTGGCTGCCGGCCCTCTACCGGCCAAAAGGGGGGGTTTGCTGGCCACTGATGGTACACTGCCGGCCACTGATTGTGCATTGCCGGCCACTGATGCATTGGATCACCATGCTGCAACAAAGCATAAACAGAGCAAAAAGGGGGTTTTTTTCCAAGGGTTGTCTGCACAATTCACTTCTCATTTTCATAGACAAATCCAAGGAATTGTGAACTTAAATCACAAACCACCAATCAAAATAATTTCATTGCATGATGGCTTGTGCTTCAAGGTGTGCAAGCTTAATACATGCAAAGCCAAACACTCAAGAACCATCACCGTATCATGCATGATCAAGGGCAATGGAGACCTAGGGAAATGGCACATTTCATCACTTTTGAGTATGAAATGTCCCATTTTCCTTGTGCTCAAACTAACGTCCGATTTGAACACATGCAATGCAACATAAAGAGATGCTTATCATGCCTCTTTTACTTATCAATTTTATTTACACATTTTAGTTACCAACCATCCCTTAATCACATTAAGTCCAAATGGTGAATTAAGTCCTCTAAGTGGAAAGAAAGTCCAAACCAAAGGTTGTTTTAGGCATGAAAGAGATCTCATGCCGTTGGTAATGAACCCCCAAAGGGATTAAACCATTAAGCACAAAACCTCAATTTCATGTTTTAAACAAGCAAATGGTTTGAACCACTTTCAAAGCAAAAATAAAACCAAGAAAGGAGGGAGGTTGCAGAGATAGTTAAGTGCTGAAAATGAGTGATAAAAGCATAAACAAATGCTATCAACTCAAACAAGAAGGTGTTTAGAGCCTAAAGCACCAAGCTTGTGAGAACTATTGCACTACAACCATGCAAAACAAGACTCAGCTGACCCAAATAGCCCAAAACAGAGCTAAAGTAGGCTATTTCAGAGGCAAAAACATGCTGGAATTAAGCTAAGCTAAGCTAGAAAAACATGCTAACATATGAAGTTAATTAGAGTAACAAACAAGACACAAGGAGGGGAGGCTAACCTCTCCAATTTTGGACTTCAAAATGAGTTTTTTGCCACTGAAAAACCTTTGAAATTCAGTGGTTAAAGGGCCAAAAAAAGATGGTTTTATAATGGGAAACAAAGATGCAAAGGCCTTAATGACAAGGAATAGAGAGTGATGAACCACCCTTTAACCTTTAATGGCCCAAAACACCAATTTCAGCCCATGAAAACAAAGTTTTTTATGGCTCAAAACCAGCCCATAACAGTAGGAAAAAGATGGAAAAGCAAGTAAGCAAAGCAAGCTTCAAAGACTAATATTATACCTCTTGAAGAGAAGAGTGGTTCAAAGCAACAATTCAAGCCAAAAACAACTTGTAGAGCTCCAAGAGGCCCTCAAACAACCTCAGCTCAAAGGTGATCACTTTTGGTTAAGGGTTGATGTGCAAAAGTGTAGTGTAAGTAGGCAAAGATGTAGAGAAATACAAGAGAGAGAGAGAGAGAGAGAGAGAGAAAAAATTTGAGTCTTAATTCTTCCAACCTTAAAACATGAGAGAGGGCTTCCCTATATATAGAAAATATGAATTCCATACAAAGAGATCCAGCCCTCCACGTGTGGGCAGATGCAAGCCTCTATGCAACCAGCTGGCACAGTTGGCATAAAATATCTGCAGAAAACACTGGTGGCCGACCGGCCATCAGTGATAGCCGGCAAGGCACATCAATGGCTGGCAGGCCAAAAGCCTTGGCTGGTAGCCCTCATAGGTGGCCGGCAGGCCACCAAAGACTGCAGGGGAGAGGGGCCAAGACATGGGCCAAAAGGAGACAAAAAGGATACAGGGTTTGGAAAGCTCAAACCTGTGGCATTCCGCTGAGGACTTTGAGCTCCCGGCGAGCAATCAGACTTGTCATGGATGTACCTGGACGAACATCTAAGTCTTGAAGGGCCGTAAAAAATGGGGTGTCTACAGTTGCCCCTCTTTGACAGAGCTCAAAGTCATGAAATGACGCGAGTTAATGTCAAAGCCCAGAGATGACCCATTTTGAGAAGGCCGCAAGACTTGGACAAACAATCAAGACAGAAAACAAAATGGTTGCGCCCGTAGGCTGCCTACGTATCCCTTTGCAAGGAATCAAATCAGCGTAGTTTTGGGGCAAAATGCAAATGATATGCATGATGCAAGGACATAACTTATGATCATGCAATGAAGCTGTAATGAAACATTTAAATACAAATACAATGTAATGAAAATGCCACATTCAAACAAAGCGAAACAAGGTACAACATCCCAAACATGGAAAGAAATAAGTAAATGAACACATCACGTGTGAGAATCACGAGCCAAACCACATTTCATGCAGAAATGATGTAAGAAAATTATGCAAGCTTAACTACGCGACGCGCAGGAAAGGTGAAAAGCAACACAACCGTCGGGCTTACCCAAGGTTTCAACCAAGATCCTAACACGTTGCACACGCGAGGCGAGAAAGCGATGTAAACACCGGGCGCGCCCGAATGTTTTTTAACCAAAGCAAACGATCCTAACGTATCTCACCCGAGAAGAGAAAGGTGAACAAATCCCAAACGCGTCTCGCGCGAGAGGAGAACTGAATACGTCCAAACGTGTCTTACGCGAGAGGAGAAAGCAAATACGCCCAAACGTGTCTCACGTGAGAAGAGAAAGTGAATAAATCTAAACGCGTCTCACGCAAGAAAAAAAGTGAATACGTCTAAACGCGTCTCACGCGAGAGAAGAAAGTGAAAACGTCTAAACGCGTCTCACGCGAGAGAAGAAAGTGAATACGTCCAAACATGTCTCACATGAGAGGAGAAAGTGAAAACGTCCAAACGCATCTCACGTGAAAGGAGAAAGTGAATAAATCCAAACGCGTCTCACGCGAGAGGATAAAGTGAATACGTCCAAATGCGTCTCACGCGAGAGAAGAAAGTGAAAGATGTGATTCGAAAGGCACGAATGATTTTACCTGGAACTCCTTTGAATAAACCATACATACAATATCGTGCATGTGAAAGAAAGAGACTTAACAAGTGCGATACAATATGAGTGCATGTTCTATGCGAGGCTAACAACCGAAATACAGTGTTAATGGTATGTTCTATGCAAGAAACGAAAGCATGAGCATATTCTATGCATGATTGGTAACGGAGGCATATTCTATGCGTAAAAGCAGGTGCACATTCCATGCAAAATTCGAATACATATCCCATGCGTAATTCAAAACAGAGCATATTTCATGCATAATTCAAGAGTGAACGTAAGGAATGCATGCAATTCCTGTGAGATGCACGTCTTACAACAACATATGTGAAATGCATATTCCATGCCACAAAGTGAAGTACATGTTCTATGCAACAATGAATAGGACATGCACATTTTATGTAAGATATCGAAGCATGATTTGACAAAAACAAACTCAAAGGCAACTTCTGATTCACCTCTCGGAAGAATCACAATGTATTTAAAGGATACACCTCGTTCACATTGACCAGTAACGAACATCGCGCACTGAAAACACAGTTTTGAGCTTCCACAAAGGCATTCTGAACCAAACAATGAACAATCCCTTCACTTCTTGGAAACCAAGGACACAAAACAGCATCAGGAACCCCAAGAAAGCTGCCAGCTACCTGTCGGCCATGAGAGAAGGCCGCCGGCCAGGTGCCGGCCAACAATGAACACTGCCAACCATCGATGGCAGATTGAGGGCAATTTGGGCAGTTCGGCTCGGGCTTTTAAGTATGGGTCACCACACTTCATTTCCTCACTTCCCCTTGCTCGAAAATCTTCTCCCTCTCTCTCTAGACCTTCATTCTCTCTAGATTTGCACTTTCTACGCATTTTCCAACGTCCTATGCGAAGTTGATTCACTAAATCCCCTTTGTTTCCTTTACTTTAAACCGATTGAAATCCAATTTCGGAGTTTCTTTCCTCATTTTCACCATTCTAGATTCATTCCCCTCGAGTTTCTCTCGAGTTTTGTGCACTTTTCCCAGCTTTGACTTTTTCCTCCACTTTCTCTCTCCTAGGGTTTGAATTTTTCCAAGTTTACCCTTCTTCTTCATTTTTCTTCACATTTCACCCATTTCACACCTATTTCCAAATGGCGGACGAGATTCCTCATGACGGGGCTCCTCCAAAGGTTCCCCCAATAGTTCCACCTGTGCCGGAGGTAGAGGAGCCGATAGCTGATCTTGAGGCCGACTTAGAGGCAGAGTTTGCGGCGCGGTATCACCCACAGAAACACATACTGCCTACTTCCAGAGGCATTAGACACTTCACCGAGTTCGCCCGCAATGCGACGGAGGACCTTCTGTTAAGGGAGCCGGAGTCTCACTTATCGGCCATTGCCATCGAGGTAAGAACATTGTTTTCAGATATTCTGCCTTTCTTTATTTGAATTTCTTGCACTCCCTTTTATTCGAATATGCTATCATTACTGCTTTATCCAACTGTACCCTGTTTATTGCATTTCTTGCACTGCTTTGTATTTGGATCCACCTGACTGCATCCTATACCTTGCCTTTATCTATCCATATACTGTTTTCATCTGATGCATTCCTTTCACCTGGTTGCATTTCATGCACTACCCTTATCTAATACATTTCATACACTGTCTTCATCTGATGCATTTATTTCATCTGGTTGCATTTTATGCACTACCCTTATTTGATACATTTTATACACTATCCTCTTCTGATGCATTTCTTTCATCTAGTTACATTTCATACACTACCCTTATCTGATACATTTCATACACTGTCCTCTTTTACCACAGGGGGAGTCTCGCGCCTTCAGAGACTATGGCGCTATGATTGCCAGAGATTGGTATGACGAGCTCCCAGCTGGAGTTTGAGACATCATCGACGGGGTTGGCTTCGGCCTCTTTTGTTCTGGCTTGACTCGGGTTGTCGCGAGTCGTCCCTTCCTAGGAGCATTGATAAAGAGGTGGTGGGATACCACTAACTCCTTCCATTTCTCCACTGCAGGGGAGATGACGATGATTCCTTACGACTTTGCCATGATCACTAGCTTAGACGTAGAGGGTGATCTGATCCCTATTGACATTGATATGGAGGAGTGGGAGGCGGCCTGGTTCGAGCTACTAGGAGCATACCCACCTATATACCAAGCAGGGATGGTGAGATACACTTGGTTCGCGGAATGCTTCAGAAGGACTGAGCCCGGATAGCAGAGGAGACTGAGCAATACGCTAGGGGCTTCCTGATGTTTTTTTTCGGTACCAACTTGTTTTCGAACAGGTGGAATACCGTTGGCCTTTATTTGTTGAGTGCCCTGGTGACCCTTCTTCGGGTTCATTTCTACAACTGGGGCGGAGCTGGCCTCACCACGTTATACGGACACATGAGTGTAGACGCGCCCGAACGTCCCGGGCTCCGCGCGCAAAATCGGCGAAATCCCGTTTTGTTTATTAGGCTTACTACAGTTCGGACTCAATGTCACAGTTCTGAATCTAATCTCGCAAAGTGCAATGCAAGACCGATAAATCACCAAAGAGTCCAAATCCGGCAAATCGTTTTGGAAAACTGATTTTTATAAAGAAGTGCCAAACATGGACTGCTTTGCCAGATACAGAGTCGCCACCTAAATATTTTGTTTTGGGGGAAATTTAGGAAACCCTGACTTATGCCTAAGGCCACGTGTCCGTCATCACCAAAGTTGCCTCGGCTCGGGAACTTGGGTACGAGAGGGGAAGGTCATGCAATGAGCACCCCCGCTCGCCCGATCAAAAATCGCCCTTTACTAAGCATGATATTTTGTTTTTTGAAAACACATGTGTTCTTATTCCGGTTATTTAACCTAGAATTGCTATGTGATGCGCACAACATTCAAGTATAGACTAGATCGCCTAAGTTGGAACAAAGCATTGTACATTTGTTTGTTTGAAAATGGTTTAAAGTTCCCTACTCGCAAGTAGGCTAAAACAGGGATTTGATGAATTGTTCCAATTCAAGTAATCCAACCTTCACCCACAGGCGTTTAGGCAGTTATATCAACTAAGCAGTTAACCTCATGGCGAGCATGCTATCATGGCAATCAATAACACACATGCAGTATGCTGAAGCATAAACACTCACAGTGTACTCCGAGCCAAAACAGAGAACTAGTTAGAAATCAATGCATGATCCTAGTTCATGTTAAGATGGCTAATGCAACACATGCGAAGATGCATCTAAAATAGGCTCGGCTTTTCTAAGAAGGCATATGAAATGCAACAATTGATACATATATTTAACTTGGTATTGAAATACAATGTAGTTAGTATGATGCGCCGAGCCCGGTGCATGCAAGACAAATGAATGTATGCAAACATGCGAAGCATAAGGATGCTAATTGAAATATGTCCTAAAACTAACCACTGAAAGCAGTTAAGTAAAAGGGAGAAAGAAATGGGGGTTGGAAGACATGCACACACGCACGCACACTTATTACAAAATTCGCCCTCTCGACGGAGGGTCCGAATGAATAATACAAACCAACTAATTAACTAACTAACAAGCTAATTAATTATTATACAACCAAATTGAATAATAAGCAATCTACTTACTAATTATTACATCACTTAATTAATTAACAAATTAACTAATTAAATTACAAATTAAAGCTAACTAATAAGAAAAGCAATAAACAATGCTGCCTCAGCTCTGCTTGAAGGAGAATAGGATGCATGCTCGGTTGCCGTCCCGAAAAGCTCTCCGGTTGCTCTTTAGAGGCTCTGTCTGCAGGGTGTCCTTGACAACTTGCTGCTGGATCTTACCAAAAACATGCTGGGGAATGCACCAGTGGCCTGCCGGCCATGAGGGGGCTACTGCCGACCCTCTGCCGGCCAAGAATGAAGGTCTGCCGGCCAATAATAAGAGGCTGCCGGCCACTGGTGTGCTGTGACACCAAGCTGCAGTAGAGCACAAAACAAAGGAAATTGAGGGTCTCCCAAGGATATGTACGCACTATGCCACCCCATATCACCTTAAAACATCAAGGGAGAGGCATAATCGGATCCAAGACCATCAATCACGCATCTTGATGCATGATGGCCAAAGATCCAACTTGTGCAATTCAATGTAAAATGAA
Source organism: Camellia japonica (assembly GCA_030407325.1). Classification (NCBI taxonomy): domain Eukaryota; kingdom Viridiplantae; phylum Streptophyta; class Magnoliopsida; order Ericales; family Theaceae; genus Camellia; species Camellia japonica. Next base: position 18,650,104 of record JAPPVO010000059.1, on the reverse strand, counting down.
TGCACAAAAAACACATAAATGCCTAGAACTCTATCATGCATCATCAAGAGCGTCGGTGACCGAGAATTGAGGCATGTTTCATCACTTCAAGTATGAAACGTCCCTCGTTTCTCGTGTTTGGCTTACCACCCAAACCAAACATAGTGCAATGCATGCAACATGGAGATGCCATGCAATGCAACATAAGCATGCCAAATGCAATGTAATAAGTATGCAAAATGCAAAGCAGCCTAAACTTGCAAACATGCAATGCAACATGAACAACTTAACAAGGCTAATGGCATGCACAATGCACCATGCTAAGAACAACAACTAGCATACACAATGCTATGAACATGGCATACACAAATACAATGGTACAACAAGGCATACACAATGTGATGAACTACATGGCGTGCACAATGCTCAATGGACTTAAACCAAAATGGACAGACCTCAATCATGCCCAAATCAGTGGCCAAAACACCAAAACAAAGGCACCAAAAGACAAGACATGCATGCACAATGCATTGACCAATCAACTAGGCCTAAGAGCACAACTCTCAAGAGTGCTCGAGGAGTGATAAACATGGAAGTGTGACAACACTAAATGCACTGAAATAAGGTATGAAATGATGCCAAATCATTCAAACAACACAAGCATAGCATGCAAAGGTCCTTAAAGCATGAAGCTAGTAAAGAGGATTACAAATGGGGCATGCAATATATGGCACAAGTGCATGAACCAAACATGGACAGAGTTGAAATAGGTCAAAACAATGACCGAAACATGCTAAGATAGAGGCTCAAAGACCTAAGCATGCAAGCATACAAGCTAAGCCATAAACAAGGCAACAACGCACAATACTCAAAGGCATTTAAAACATGAAAGAAGTGGGAATATAGTCATGCATAAACTCTGAAATGAAGTATTAAATGATGCCAAATCATCTAAATAGCTCAAAGATAGCATGCATGAGTAATCAAAACACAAAGCTAGCAAGGCCAATTGCACTACAGCTATACAAAGCATGGAGCATAAGGCAAAGGCAACCCAAAACAGTCCTAAAACATGTTAAAGTGATACTAAAACATGCATGGAAGGAAGCCAAAACAAGCTAACGTGAAGGGCATAAGGCACAATGCATACAAGGCAAATATGTTGGATTACACTACACCTATTAGGACCAAGCATGGGATGACTTAAGCAACAAAGATCAGAGTTATATCATGGCATAATAACCCTAAAAACACATTGAAATGATAGCTCGCAAGCCTAGGCATGAAGGCATACGCAATGATCCATGTTAAGGCATAAAGGGGCAAACCCTCCAACGCATTGAATGAGTGATAAATGCAAGTTCATGAGCATGAAACATGGACTGAAATCACATAATAAATGATACCAAATCATTCAAATAGTCCAAGTAAAGCATGCTAATGGACTTGGTGCACAAAGCTAACAAGCTAGATTGAACTATGGCTATACAAAGCAAGTCATGCATGGCCAAAACAACCAAAATCAGAGCTAAAGCATGTTAAAACATGGACAAAAGCTTCATGAAGTTAAGCCAAAAGCATGCTAGGATGACATGTTAAAGCATGATGCATGTTAGACTATTTCATGGAAATGCACTACAAGCGCATGGAGCATGCAAAGGCCAACCAAACCAAACCCTAACAAAGGTATGACATGGTAAAAGAAGCCCAAGAACATGCTGAAATGGACTCAACATAAGCTAGAATGACATGCTACTTCATGAAGCATACAAAGCTAGTCTACAAGATTTACATTACAAGTGTATAAGCCATGCATGGAGTGACCAATGCAAGTAAAAACAGTGACATGCCTCAGCAAAATAACCACAAATACATGCTAAGATACAAGCTAACACAAGCTTAACAAACATGCTCACATATGAGGCTTTCAAGACAAGTATTGAAAATACAAGGAGAGGAGATGACCCTCTCCTATTTAGGACTCCAAAACCACCTTTCCACCACTAAAAATCCTCTGGATTTCAGTGGTAGAAAGGTCATGCAAAGGCTACAACAAGAGCCTAAAGGGATGGCTCAAAACAAGGCCTAACAAGGCCTAAGAGGGGGTAGATCACCCCCAACGAAAAAGTGACCTTAAACAAACTTTTCAAGAACCAAAAATTAGAACTTTTTATAGTTAAGAGTTAAGCTTAAAACAGTATGCAAGAAGGGCTAAAATCTTAAGCAAAAAATGGGGGATTTAAGGGTTAGAAACTCACCCTTGAAGACCACCTTGACAACTGCAACTCCAGCACACTTTTTGAACCAAAATCAGTCCAAGAACTTCAAAAACAACCTCAAGAAGCCTCAGCAACACAAGCAAGGTGTTTGAGTGTGTGTTTGTGTACAAAAGTGAGACAAATCTACACTTTTAAGGCACAAAACAAGAACAAAAGAGAGATATAGATACAAGGCTATATGTATATCTCAAACCTCCAAATTCTGAACCTCTCAAATGAAGGAGGAGCCTCTCCTTATATAGAAGAGAGCAAAGCAAAGCTTGTTAAACAAGCTTAAAAAGGGCTTCATCCCTCCATACACGTGTATGGAGGAGGGATGAGTGAAAACCAGCTGGCTCAAAAGATCTGGAGTGAATTCTGCTGAGACAAAGTGTTCTGCCGGCCATCAGTTATGGCCGGCAGTGCCCCACTGATGGCCGGCAGGCATCATCAGTAGCAGATAGGGAAAAAAGCAAGGCCGGCAGTGGCAAAATGTGGCTGGCAGTTCACTATGAGAATCATGCTGAAAGGACCAACATATGGTCCAAAAATGGGGCAGAAAGGATACAGGGTTTGGAAAGCTCAAACCTGTGACGTTCCGCCGCGAAAGTCAAGTACTCGACGAGCAATCGAACTTGTGGCTGGATGTACCTGCAAGCACAACCAAGTCTTGAGGACTGTCAAAAATGGGGTGTCTACAGTTGCCCCTCTTTGACAGAACTCGAAAGTCACAAAGTGACGGGAGTGAATGTCAAAGCCCAGAGACGACCCATTTTTGACAAGGGCGAAGACTCAGGCAAACATTCAATATAACCATGCAGAGATGTGCCCGCATGCTGGGGCAAAATGCAAATGACATGCACGATGCAAGAGCATAACTTATGATTACGCAAAAAAAGCTATAATGAAGCGTTTATGCAAAATAAATGCAACAGTTTTAAGCAAGCGAATACAAACCAAACTACATTACATGCAGAAAGGATGTAAGAGAATTATACAATTCTCACCACGTCTCACGCGGAGTAAATACAATACCGTCTGGTTCGTCTGGTCGCGCCAGCTTCAAATGAACCATATATACAATATCGTGCCTGCAAAAGAAAGAAACTCAACAGGTACAATATCGTTAGAAACATGCATAACAATGCAAGTGAAAAGTGCGTGACAATGCAAATGAAGTAGTGCATAACAATGCAGGCAAAGAATGCATATAACAATGCAAAAAGGGGTGCAAGACAATGCAACTTAAGGGTGCGAGACAACGCGGGTGGAAGGGTGCAAGACAATGCAACCTAAGGGTGACGCATAATAATGCAGAAGGGATGCATGACAATGCAACCTAAGTGTGACGCATAACAATGCAGAAGGGATGCAAGACAATGCAACCTAATTGTGACGCATAACAATGCGGAAGGGATACAAGACAATGCAACCTAAGTGTGACGCATAACAATGCGGAAGGGATGCAAGACAATGCAACCTAAGTGTGACGCATAACAATGCGGAAGGGATGCAAGACAATGCAACCTAAGTGTGACGCATAACAATGCGGAAGGGATACATGACAATACAACCTAAGTCTGACGCATAACAATGCGGAACGGATGCAAGACAATGCAACCTAAGTGTGACGCATAACAATACGGAAGGGATGCAAGACGATGCAACCTAAGTGTGACACATAACAATGTAATACACTAACAAGTGCAGGTGAAATGCGCAAGATAGCGCGACGCGCAAAATAGTACGAATGAAATGCAATGCACAAAACAGTGCGAGGCGCAACATAGTGCGAACAATGCACTAACAGGTGTAGGAAAGGTGCGCAAAATAGCGCGATGCGCAAAATAGCGCGAACAATGCACTAACAGGTGCAGGAAAGGTGCGCAAAATAGCGCGAGCAATGCACTAACAGGTGCAGGTAAGGTGCGCAAAATAGCGCGAGCAATGCACTAACAGGTGCAGGTAAGGTGCACAAAATAGCGCGAGTAATGCACTAACAGGTGCAGGTAAGGTGCGCAAAATAGCACGAGCAATGCATTAACAGGTGCAGGTAAGGTGCGCAAAATAGCACGAGCAATGCAATGCACTAGCAAGTGCAGGTGAAATGCATAAGATAGCGCGACGCGCAAAATAGTGCGAATGAAATGCAATGCACAAAACAGTGTGATGCGCAAAATAGCGCGAATGAAATGCAATGCACAAAACAGTGCGAGGCGCAAAATAGCGCGATGCGCAAAATAGAGCGAACAATGCACTAACAGGTGCAGGAAAGGTGCGCAAAATAGCGCGAGCAATGCACTAACAGGTGCAGGTAAAGTGTGCAAAATAGCGCGAGCAATGCACTAACAGGTGCAGGTAAGGTGCGCAAAATAGCGCGAGCAATGCACTAACAGGTGCAGGAAAGGTGCGCAAAATAGCGCGAATGAAATGATAGTACAGTAGATACAAAGGGGCGACATACTCCAACCATGCTGGAATCATGAGAAGAGGAAAAACAAACAATCAGGTGCGTACACAATGCAACCTGAGATAAATTCCAAACACGCTGAAATCGTGTGAGGAAAAGGGACACTCAAACCACGATGAAAATGTGAGAGGAGGTCCAAAAACAAACAATCAGGAGCGTGCACGACGCGACCTGAGACAAATTCTAAACACGCTGAAAATCGTGTGAGGAAAAGGGACACTCAAACCACGCTGAAATCGTGAGAGGAGGTCCAAAAACAAACAATTAGGAGCGTGCATGATGCGACCTGAGACAAATTCCAAACATGTTGAAAATTGTGTGAGGAAGGAACAAACTCTAATCACGCTGAAAATCGTGAGAAGAGGTAAACAAATTCCAAACACGCTGAAATCGTGTGAGGAAGGAACAAACTCTAACCACGCTGAAATCGTGAGAAGAGGTAAACAAATTCCAAACACGCCGAAATCGTGTGAGGAAGAAACAAACTCTAACCACGCTGAAATCGTGAGAAGAGATAAACAAATTCCAAACACGCTGAAAATCATGTGAGGAAGGAACAAACTCTAACACGCTGGAATCGTGAGAAGAGGTAAACAAATTCCAAACACGCTGAAAACGTGTGAGGAAGGGGACAAAGGGAGAAATACAGGGACATATCCCCGTGTTTCCCGAAGGAAAGAGAAACATAGGGACATATCCCCGTGTTTCCCGAAGGAAAGGGAAACATAGGGACGTATCCCCGTGTTTCCTAAAGGAAAGAGAGACATAGGGACATATCCCCATGTTTCCCGAAAGAAAGAGAAACATAGGGAGATATCCCCGTGTTTCCCGAAGGAAAGGAAAACATAGGGACGTATCCCCGTGTTTCCCGAAAGAAAGAGAAACATAGGGACATATCTCCGTGTTTCCCGAAAGAAAGAGAAACATAAGGACATATCCCTGTGTTCCCTGAAGGAAAGAGAAACATAAGGACATATCCCCGTGTTCCCCGAAAGAAAGTGAATGCAAAACAATGCAACAAGAGGAAAGGCACACCTCTCAGCGTATCACTTGAGGGAGAGGAAAGGGAAAATCTCTCAGCGTATCACACGCGAGGGAGGGAAGAGAAATTTCTCAACATATCACACGCAAGAGAAGAAAGGTACACCTCTCAGCGTATCACACGCGAGAGAGGAAAGGTAAACTTCTCAGCGTATCACACGCAAGAGAGGAAAGGTAAACCTCTCAGCGTATCACACGCGAGAGAGGAAAGGTAAACCTCTCAGCGTATCACACGCGAGAGAGGAAAGGTAAACTTCTCAGCGTATCACACGCAAGAGAAGAAAGGTAAACCTCTCAGCGTATCACACGCGAGAGAGGAAAGGTAAACTTCTCAGCATATCACACGCAAGAGAAGAAAGGAAAACCTCTTAACGTATCACACGCGAGAGAGGAAAAGTAAATTTCTCAGCGTATCACACGCAAGAGAAGAAAGGTAAAACCTCTCAGCGTATCACACGCGAGAGAGGAAAGGTATCAGTTAAACTGAACCGGAACTTGTCTGAATGAACCGCACACACTATACTGTGCATGAATGAGAAAGAAACTTGATAGGTAGAATGCAATACAATGCATGATACTAAAGGAATGCAATAAATGGACAAAGTGGCGCTTTAGAAAGCACCTCATGGGGTGAGGGGCGGTGAACCGCTTTACTCTGATGGAGATCTTCCCTTGTGTTCTTCGAACTCTTACCTTCAACTCACAGTACAAAGGTCCTGAAATGCTGATAAGGAGCATCGTTTGCTGGGGAAACCACGGATGCCGCTTTTCTTTCTGATCATACTCACAACTTTCCCTACTCTCCAACGGGGTGACAAACTAGGTTGATTCAGTATCCAGAACCGAGGCGCATATCTGCTATCTCAACCTATGGAGCTTCCATACATATTTCAAGCCGGGGATACACCCCTGGGTATCTAAACCAGACTTTAGTCTCGGAAATTCCAAGCCTTTGCATTCTAGGCATCAGCCATTCGAACTCTAGTTTCCACCGTCGCAGTTGATCTCCTAGGAACTCATTGCAAACACAGCCAAGATGCCTCTGGTAGGGATTGGTACTCTGGGAGAGCACTTTTGATTGCCATTCTGGCATGAAAATGGTCGACACAGTATTCTATTCACTTTGAACACACAGCTCGTACAGCAAATTGCTCCCTCTGACCGCACAGCTTGTAACACAGAACCTTGTTCATTCTGCACATGGCTCATACAACAAACAGTTCAATCTGAACATACGGAATGCAATAACAGGACATGCAGAAGTTGAAACAAACTCAGATGCTCCAAATTTTCCCTCTTTTCTTTTGCTTCGCAGCCTGGAACCCATGTAGCTTTAGATAGGTCCTGGTTCTACTTTTCTCACATGAACTGGGTCAAACCCTGCAGTTTTATGAAAGAACAAATCCTATTTTGCACATATATGGAGAACAGCACAGCACTCTGAGCACAAAACGATTTGTTTTTGAAATTGAAATTGAAAATGAGTCTTTAACCGGGTATTAAGTCTACGACTGACCACAGCAAAAACAACTCAACAACGGAAAACAAAAGGTAAACAACCTAAACTCATCAAGAAACACTCGAAACGACTTAAGATAAGAATCGAGACAAAACAAAAGACACGACACTCAGACGTGCACAGGGAGCTTGTTTCTCTGGGTATTGTTTCCCACCCTTTCTCATTTGTGATTCTCACATCACTCGGCCTTCAGGCTCTTGTTTTCTGAAAAAGCCCTTTTCTCATTTTTTCTCTCAACGCATATCTCTCTATTCTTCAATCTCTCAATTTTTTTTTTATCGAACAGGAAGTTGCGGGCTCTTGCCCCTAGCATTCTGCTAGATTCCCTTCTTTTGCTCACAACAGTGAACTTTCCCACAGAGGAGTTACGCTGCGGCTGGGCGCGTAGCAAATCTGCAGGTGACATCGGTTGACGATGTTCTGCTGGGGAGTTTGAACGTGATCAGATGTGTCCAGACGAGGGAGTGGAATATCTAGATCCATTCCAGTTTGTGCTTCGCACTTGGCTTGATACCTCGCTGCTTGGAGGATGAGAGAGCTTTCAGCCCTTTTCTGACAGCTTCAGCTGTGCCCTTTCTGGCGAACAAGGTGCCCTTTCTGGTGAGTTGGTTGACGATGGGGAAAAGGCAGAACACCTGACTCAACTGTGCCCCTAGTTCATCATTTTGACCATTTTTTGTTTTGGCTTTCTACTAAAACAATTTTGACCAATATAAGAGTTAGATTAACATACTTGTTCAACTTTTTAATTTGAAATCATGTAAGTTAGGTTATGAGCACTAAAAGTTTTCTTTTTTTGGGTCCAAGAAATGGTCTAGTTTTGAAAAAAATGGAATAATTTTCGAGAGAATTAGTCAACCTTAGTAAAAATTCTCAAAACTGTTTTTACAAATGGCCATTGCTTGACCAACGCAGAATCTACTCTTGAGATGCACAACCTCAGATACAAAACAATGGAAAATTACCCCTTGTCTGAAGGACACTGCATGGCAACGGTAAGTTGCCCTTGTTTGAATGGCAACTCACGGCAACGGGAAGTTGCCCCTTGTCTGAATAGCACTGCAGCACACCGTAACCAGTCCTCAGAGTGACGATCACAACCGAAACTCTCGAATACAGAGAATACAATGATGATCAGAACCATTACATGGACACAATCAGTTCGGAAGTGTTTATGGCTGAACTTCAGAATGAAGCTGCCTACGTATCCCAAAGATGGGAATCAAGCCTTACGTAGTTCCAGGTTAAGGTACACTCGGGTATTTAACCTCTCATTTTGCGCTCTAACTTTTGCCAAGGCCGCCCTTTCTGGGTTTTCAACCTTGCGAGCTTTGTTTTTCTTTTCTTTTCATTTCTTTTCTCTTTTTTTTCTTTTCTTTTCTTTTCATCTTTTCTTTTTTTTTTTTTTTTTTTTTTTTTTTTTTTTGTTTGTTTTCTTTTCTTTTTTCATTCTTTACATTTTTCTTCTTTGTTCTTTTTCTTCTTTTTCTTGCTCTAACTTTTGCCTGGGTTGCCCTTCCGGGTTTTCGGCCCAGCGAGCCTATCAAGGGTAAACGTGTAGCTTTGTCCATGTTGATCGGTTTGAGATCTCGAAGCCATCTAAATCCAGGAGAATGGTTGTTGTTCGATGATGATATAGGAGTCCATCCAGCCGGGTCTGAATTGTCCCCAATGTTGTGGATAGGAACTCGATTGTCCTTCAACAAAGCTTTCTTCTTTTCTCCATTCTGGGATTTGGCATTCTTGCCGATCTTCATTAGCTTGAGAAATGTCCCAATTTTTGACTCTTCGAGCACATCTGACATTCTTTGCCCCTAGTTTAAGGGGTTTTTCTCATCCAGCTTTGCAAGCTTCTTTTGACGACGTCTAACCTTCTCGATCTGACATTCTTGTCCTTAGTTCGAGGGCTGCTTCAAATCTGGCCACACAGGCCTCACATTGTGGTTAGCCGTTGAACATTCTAAATCCAAGTTCAAGGTTTGAAAGCAAAGGGGTTGAGTCTCGAGGCTGAAAGCGATCCCAGGCTGCACAATCTCAAGAGCGATTCCACACAGGTTTTCGCAGGATCGCGCAAAATATTTTTTGAAATCTTTTAAGAAAGCGACTAGTCGCTCGCGCTGAAGACAATGGGGAACCAATCTGGATCAAGCCAGGATCCTTCTCAGTACTCACACTAACAAGCATGATCTCATTCATTAAGGGCTTAGCATGCCTCTTTTTCTCTCAAATTGATCAAATTTTTGCAAATCCCGAGGAATTCCTCCCTCTTTGTTTTCATCACAATGTTCAAAAAGTTTTGAAAAACTTAAGTCAATACAATGACTTAAAGGCACAGAAAAGACACAGTTTTTAGTCAAATACTGCCATCTTATCAGAACTTCTGGCACAACTGGCACAAGGCAGAAGCAAACACAAGAGTGTGAAAATCACTGCTGTTCCACTCAGATCTGTTGGTATAACTGGCTCCAAGGCAGAAACAGACTCAGAAGAAAGCAAAAAGACAAACACAAAACAAGCAAGTGATGTCCGAGGTAACACCCCCGAAATCACCCGATTCTAATAAAACAGGACTGACCCGATATAACAAGACAGACTCGACTGACTCAGTACAAAAAAGATTGACTATATACAACACAACAAGACTGACCCAAATACTCGAGTCAGAAAGTACAAAACTAGCATTCGCAAATGCTCAAAACAGTGTGTGCCATACGCCACATCTGGAGTAAACTGAGTGCCGCTCGCAGGTGGTTCATCCCCCGATCACATCACATTATCCTCCAAGTTCAATGATCCAGTGACGATAGACTTTGCTGAGCTTGGTGGGAGGACAACCCCGTTGTCAAACAAATCCTGTACTTCGTGGCGAAGACGGAAGCAATTGTCGGTGCTATGGCCGGTCTGTTGATGGTACGCGTAGTACTGGGTAGCATCATGACTAGGTAGAAGACGACCAGGGAGAGGTCGAGGCTCAAAAGGTTTGAGGTGGCCTTTTTCAGTAAGGATTTGAAAAGCCTTGGATAAAGGCATATAGAGGGCATGGAAGACCCTGCGACCTCGGGATAAATATTTCGAGGTTTGTGGATTTTTGCTGGGTGCACTAGAAAAGGGATTGACAGGCATTGGCTTGGTCTGCTGATCTTTCCCGAGTGTAGAATTAGGGTTGGAAGGAATGGTTCTGGTATGACGGCCCTTCTCCCGATTTTCCCCTTGGCTCGAATTGCCCTCATTCTGAGTGACGAAAGTGTCATCCACAATTTTTGCAGCAACTGCGAGCACTTACTGTTTGTTCAGTCCCCCAGCTTTCAAAGCCTCAACAGCCTGCAGAAGTTGTTCATAGGGATCAGTGTCTGCCCCCACCTTGTTCTTACCACTTGCCTCAACTTGGTCAAAGGTTTGGGTTGCTACATCAGTGCGAAGCCCTGTTGTTGTTGACATGTCATTGCCTGAACTTGGGATGGCTTCAGGTTGGCTGAGTTCAATTTCAATTCGCCCCAATAGTGGGGGCTCTTCTGGCATGAAATTTCCGACGTGCGATGTGGTTGATGGTGGAGCCTATAATCCAAAGGCTAGATCGGCCACGGTTCTCTGAAGATCGCCGATCATTCCCATCAGCTCAAAAGTAGTGGGCTCACGGGTTTGAACTAATTGGGGTTCCCAGATTGGATGTGTGGTGGGTGCCCCAGATGGGCGTTGCATTTCAGCATTGGTCTCACCCTGCATGGTGATTCCCTGGTTTAAGGCCGTTGTCATGACCACAATTTCTTTTGAACTCTGCGTCATCATGAGTCTGTTGAACTGAACAGAGGTGATGTGACTGGTGACTAACGGATCAAATGAACCGGTGAGCCTTGACTGGCCTTTCTTTGCCTTGCCTTAGCGAAGGAAAACACTAGCTGCTCTGAACTGAATTTCTGACCTGACAAAGTCTATCAGCAAAAGTCCAATGAACCTTGGGGGATATTGGAGCCTTCTGAAGCTACAGTTCCCAAGGCTACCTAGCAAAAGAGAAAACATGCAGCATCTCAGCCCAATTTCACTGGAACAAATACGAGCAAAGTTGAATAACTGTGCTTTCTACTGAACTCTGCCCAAAATTCTGCTTGTAAACTGATACCCTTAGGTAAAACTGATCCCCCGAATACTGATGCTGATGCCCACAGGCCTGATACCCAGACTTGCAAACTGATATATGCATTCCTGTAGAGGCACACTCTAAAAGCACATAGCAAGCAAATGAGAGCCAAAACACCCCTATGTTGGGGTAGGATTTCCCTGTCCTATCTTGTCAGGAGCTAGGGTTTCACTACGCATGCAGCGGTTTCAACACAACTTACAATCGGGTAAGCAACCTGTCCTAGCTTGGAATAGTCACTATGGATTCCGATATGCACTAGGTTGAATGGTCAAAAAGAGTGCCTCGGTAAAAATCGAGGCTTGTGTTCCCGTCGTGGCAGAGCCCGCAACCGGTCAGCCTTATGGCACGTTTCTCAAAGCAAGCCTCCGGCAAACCGTTCAGGAATAGCATACGGCAAACACGGTGTCCTAGGCGCACCAATGCAAATGCAATGCAAAGAAACACATAAGTGTAGTCAAAACAAGATATCATGAGTTCGAGTCAAGCTCTCTAACTCCCCAGCAAAGTCGCCAGAAACTGTAGACACGCCCGAACGTCTCGGGCTCCGGGCGTGAAATCGGCGCGAAATCACGTTTTGTTCATTAGGCTTACTACAGTTCGCACTCAATGTCACGGTTCTGAATCTAATCTCGCAAAGTGCAATGCAAGACCGATAAATCACTAAAGAGTCCAAATTCGGCAAATCGTTTTGAAAAATTGATTTTTATAAAGAAGTGCCAAACATGGACTGCTTTGCCAGATACAGAGTCGCCGGCTAAATATTTTGTTTTGGGAGAAATTTAGGAAACCCCGACTCGTGCCTAAGGCCACGTGTCCGTCATCACCAAAGTTGCCTCGGCTCGGGAACTTGGGTACGAGAGGGGAAGGTCATGCAATGAGCACCCTCATTCGCCTGATCAAAGATCGGCCTTTACTAAACATGATATTTTACTTTTTGAAAATACATGTGTTATTATTCCGGTTATTTAACCTAGAATTACTATGTGATGCGCACAACATTCAAGTATAGACTAGATCGCCTAAGTTGGAACAAAGCATTGCACATTTGTTTGTTTGAAAATGGTTTAAAGTTCGCTACTTGCAAGTAGGCTAAAACAGGGATTTGATGAATTGTTTCAATTCAAGTAATCCAACCTTCACCCACAGGCGTTCAGGTAGTTATATCAACTAAGTAGTTAGTCTCATGGCAAGCATGCTATCATGGCAATCAATAACACACATGCAGTATGCTGAAGCATAAATACTCACAGTGTACTCCGAGCCAAAACAGAGAACTAGTTAGAAATCAATGCATGATCCTAGTTCATGTTAAGATGGCTAATGCAACACATGCGAAGATGCATCTAAAATAGGCTCGGCTTTTCTAAGATGGCATATGAAATGCAACAATTGATACAAGTATTCAACTTGGTATTGAAATACAATGCAGTTAGTATGATGCGCCGAGCCCGGTGCATGCAAGACAGATGAATGTATGCAAACATGCGAAGCATAAGGATGCTAATTGAAATATGCCCTAAAACTAACCACTGAAAGCAGGTAAGTAAAAAGGAGAAAGAAATGGGGCTTGGAAGACATGCACACACGCACGCACACTTATTACAAAATTCGCCCTCTCGACGGAGGGTCCGAATGAATAATACAAACCAACTAATTAACTAACTAACAAGCTAATTAATTATTACACAACCAAATTGAATAATAAGCAATCTACTTACTAATTATTACATCACTTAATTAATTAACAAATTAACTAATTAAATTACAAATTAAAGCTAACTAATAAGAAAAGCAATAAACAATGCTGCCTCAACTCTGCTTGAAGGAGAATAGGATGCATGCTCGGTTGCCGTCCCGAAAAGCTCTCCGGTTGCTCTTTAGAGGCTCTGTCTGCAGGGTGTCTTTGAGAACTTGCTGCTGGATCTTACCAAAAACATGCTGGGGAATGCACCAGTGGCCTGCCGGCCATGAGGGGGCTACTGCTGACCCCTCTGCCGGCCAAGAGTAGGCACTGCCGGCCAAGAATGAAGGTCTGCCGGCCAACAATAAGAGGCTGCCGGCCACTGGTGTGCTGTGACACCAAGCTGCAGTAGAGCACAAAACAAAGGAAATGGAGGGTCTCCCAAGGATATGTACGCACTATGCCACCCCATATCACCTCAAAACATCAAGGGAGAGGCATAATCGGATCCAAGACCATCAATCACGCATCTCGATGCATGATGGCCAAAGATCCAACTTGTGCAATTCAATGTAAAATGAATGCACAAAAAACACATAAATGCCTAGAACTCTATCATGCATCGTCAAGAGCGTCGGCGACCGAGAATTGAGGCACGTTTCATCACTTCAAGTATGAAACGTCCCTCGTTTCTCGTGTTTGGCTTACCACCCAAGCCAAACATAGTGCAATGCATGCAACATGGAGATGCCATGTAATGCAACATAAGCATGCCAAATGCAATGTAATAAGTATGCAAAATGAAAAGCAGCCTAAACTTGCAAACATGCAATGCAACATGAACAACCTAACAAGGCTAATGGCATGCACAATGCACCATGCTAAGAACAACAACTAGCATACACAATGCTATGAACATGGCATACACAAATGCAATGGTACAACAAGGCATACACAATGTGATGAACTACATGGCGTACACAATGCTCAATGGACTTAAACCAAAATGGACAGACCTCAATCATGCCCAAATCAGTGGCCAAAACACCAAAACAAAGGCACCAAAAGACAAGACATGCATGCACAATGCATTGACCAATCAACTAGGCCTAAGAGCACAACTCTCAAGAGTGCTCGAGGAGTGATAAACATGGAAGTGTGACAACACTAAATGCACTGAAATAAGGTATGAAATGATGCCAAATCATTCAAACAACACAAGCATAGCATGCAAAGGTCCTTAAAGCATGAAGCTAGTAAAGAGGATTACAAAGGGGGCATGCAATATATGGCACAAGTGCATGAACCAAACATGGACAGAGCTGAAATAGGTCAAAACAATGACCGAAACATGCTAAGATAGAGGCTCAAAGACCTAAGCATGCAAGCATACAAGCTAAGCCATAAACAAGGCAACAACGCACAATACTCAAAGGCATTTAAAACATGAAAGAAGTGGGAATATAGTCATGCTATAAACTCTGAAATGAAGTATTAAATGATGCCAAATCATCTAAATAGCTCAAAGATAGCATGCATGAGTAATCAAAACACAAAGCTAGCAAGGCCAATTGCACTACAGCTATACAAAGCATGGAGCATATGGCAAAGGCAACCCAAAACAGTCCTAAAACATGTTAAAGTGATACTAAAACATGCATGGAAGGAAGCCAAAACAAGCTAACGTGAAGGGCATAAGGCACAATGCATACAAGGCAAATATGTTGGATTACACTACACCTATTAGGACCAAGCATGGGATGACTTAAGCAACAAAGATTAGAGTTATATCATGGCATAATAACCCTAAAAACACATTGAAATGATAGCTCGCAAGCCTAGGCATGAAGGCATACGCAATGATCCATGTTAAGGCATAAAGGGGCAAACGCTCCAACGCATTGAATGAGTGATAAATGCAAGTTCGTGAGCATGAAACATGGACTGAAATCACATAATAAATGATACCAAATCATTCAAATAGTCCAAGTAAAGCATGCTAATGGACTTGGTGCACAAAGCTAACAAGCTAGATTGAACTATGGCTATACAAAGCAAGTCATGCATGGCCAAAACAACCAAAATCAGAGCTAAAGCACGCTAAAACATGGACAAAAGCTTCATGAAGTTAAGCCAAAAGCATGCTAGGATGACATGTTAAAGCATGATGCATGTTAGACTATTTCATGGAAATGCACTACAAGCGCATGGAGCATGCAAAGGCTAGCCAAACCAAACCCTAACAAAGGTATGACATGGTAAAAGAAGCCTAAGAACATGCTGAAATGGACTCAACATAAGCTAGAATGACATGCTACTTCATGAAGCATACAAAGCTAGTCTACAAGATTTACATTACAAGTGTATAAGCCATGCATGGAGTGACCAAAGCAAGTAAAAACAGTGACATGCCTCAGCAAAATAACCACAAATACATGCTAAGATACAAGCTAACACAAGCTTAACAAACATGCTCACATATGAGGCTTTCAAGACAAGTATTGAAAATACAAGGAGAGGGGATGACCCTCTCCTATTTAGGACTCCAAAACCACCTTTCCACCACTAAAAATCCTCTGGATTTCAGTGGTAGAAAGGTCATGCAAAGGCTACAACAAGAGCCTAAAGGGATGGCTCAAAACAAGGCCTAACAAGGCCTAAGAGGGGGTAGATCACCCCCAACGAAAAAGTGACCTTAAACAAACTTTTCAAGCACCAAAAATTAGAACTTTTTATAGTTAAGAGTTAAGCTTAAAACAGTATGCAAGAAGGGCTAAAATCTTAAGCAAAAAATGGGGGATTTAAGGGTTAGAAACTCACCCTTGAAGACCACCTTTACAACTGCAACTCCAGCACACTTTTTGAACCAAAATCAGTCCAAGAACTTCAAAAACAACCTCAAGAAGCCTCAGCAACACAAGCAAGGTGTTTGAGTGTGTGTTTGTGTACAAAAGTGAGACAAATCTACACTTTTAAGGCACAAAACAAGAACAAAAGAGAGATATAGATACAAGGCTATATGTATATCTCAAACCTCCAAATTTTGAACCTCTCAAATGAAGGAGGAGCCTCTCCTTATATAGAAGAGAGATAAGCAAAGCTTGTTAAACAAGCTTAAAAAGGGCTTCATCCCTCCATACACGTGTATGGAGGAGGGATGAGTGAAAACCAGCTGGCTCAAAAGATCTGGAGTGAATTCTGCTGAGACAAAGTGTTCTGCCGGCCATCAGTTGTGGCCGGCAGTGCCTCACTGATGGCCGACAGGCATCATTAGTAGCAGGCAGGGAAAAAAGCAAGGCCGACAGTGGCAGAATGTGGCTGGCAGTTCACTATGAGAATCATGCTGAAAGGACCAACATATGGTCCAAAAATGGGGCAGAAAGGATATAGGGTTTGGAAAGCTCAAACCTGTGACGTTCCGCCGCGAAAGTCAAGTACTTGACGAGCAATCGAACTTGTGGCTGGATGTACCTGCAAGCACAACCAAGTCTTGAGGACGGTCAAAAATGGGGTGTCTACAATGAGCTCCACCTCCTATCTGTAAGGAGGTCTGATTGGAGGCTACTGGCGCGCCTGGGAGGTATACACCTCAGTTTTCTCTTTACACTTTGCATTTATTTCTTTATAGCTCATGCTTTATATCTGTTCGACATATGCGCTTTCTACTTTGCACTTTCTGTATCTGCTCGATACTATAATAATCACATACCACTGTATTTTCCCTACAGCTATGGGTATACGCATACTTCCCGATTCTCGCCCCGGAGCCCGTCATGGAGCTTCCGTTGATGGTACCCTACTCACGAATATACAATGGTCAGCTTCGCCGCAAGACTCGCGAGCCTTTCACCTTCTTCTGCCGGTACTTCGATACAATAGGCGCCCATGAGGTATTCCGAAAGCACGGTTATTTCATTTCTGCTTTGAAAATGTTCACTTAGCAACTAACAGCAACTAATACTCTTTATAACTTCTATTTGCAGATCAAGTGGCAGCCATAGGCCTTGATGCTAGGGGGTGCGGGGCCAGTTTGTTGGTGCATGGGCCGTTTCCCGCTACCATATCCTACTTGAGGGTCCAATTTGCCGAACCTGGCTCTTGGGTAAGCGCTTCTTGTGCCAGATTATGGACGTGCCGAACCCAGTTGTCCTGATGGCTCCACTAGAGTCCATGCGGTCCACAGAGAGCGTATCCGCTGAGGATGTCATCCAGTTCATGGTGGGCCTCGAGGTCGACTTCTTTCGAGCAGCGGGCGACTATGCAGACTTCATCTTGACACACCTGATGCCACCCCTGACGGGTATTCGCGGAGGTGAGGAGGCGGGAGCTCCTGCTACGAGAGTGAGGCGCAGAGTGACCCGAGCGAGCAGGGCCTGAGACAGAGGGGCTTCTTGAGCGGGGCAGAGGATTGATTGGCTAGAGCTCCTCACCACACTGACTTGCTGGCGACACACTGGGGAGCCCTACCAGGTCCCAATTGAGCCCGCAACGGCTAGTCATGAGCTTGTCGGGATCCGAGGCTCGACTCCGATATGAACCACACTTTAGCACTTGCACTCCGTTTTTCATTTCAGATATATCTATGGCAGATACTAATCAATCAAATACATTTGCAGGCATCGATCGAGTATACAGGAGGTGCCCTTGAGCTGATAGCCTCGATGATGGGGATGATACAGAGAAGGGAGGAGCTGCTTAGCCTCTACAGTATCCCGGTAAGTTGCTTCAGTTTTCTTGCATTCCAGTCATCAAATTTCCACTGACACACTGACATGTTGACATGCTGAAAACATCCTACACTGTACTGATATATTGCATCGATAGACCACATCTGACATACTACACTTGCATACTATATTCACACTGTATCTGACTTTTGTATATGCTGATTTTGCACACTTTACTTGCATCTGATACACGTGTTATAACTGATACACAACAACTGTCTTTTCAGATCCCACCTATGCTGATGGCGCCAGTGGAAGCTACAGCACCTGCACCAGCAGTACCTCCCTCAGCAGCAGGGAGGAGAGAGAGAGACGGAGTCCGGTACACGGTCGAGGCAGAGGCAAAGACAGAGGCACCCGAGACGGGAGCAGTCCCTCAGAGCCCGTTTTGAGTGATGATGATGCCGAGATAAGCGACTTTGAGAAGGTAGCGAGTCAGCATTTAGATTTATCTGAGAGTGGAGATGATGATACCGGCTCGGGGTTCCGAGAGCGAGGGTGATGCCGAGACGAGCTCCGAGGCAGAGAGCGGAGATGACTCTGGTTCAGACTCTGGTGCAGAAGGAGACAACGGCGCCGATGGAGATAGTGCCCGAGAGTCCTCTCCTTCGAGGAAGAGGACGAAGAGAGCTTCTCGAGCCTGAGGCAGCCAGTGCTGATTTATTGTATTTTTGATTAGTTTCTTTTTGCTTATAGTTTTAGCATATTGTACAGCTTAAGGAAGGTTTTATTTGCTTTAAAAACTTGTACTGCACTTTTATAAAAATAAAACAACCATGGTCGGAATGAAAACCAATTTTTATTTGAAAAAAGTGTTGTATTTTGCATCATGAGTACCACTTAGCATGGAAATGAGATTGAAACTGGGTAATGAACCAACCAACAACTGAAATAACAGCAATATACAACTCGATAAACAACACGACTACAACTCAATAAACAACAACACAAATACAACTCGATAAGCAAAACAAGACAAGTAGACCTCAACAAACATGATAAAGCCCGAAAAGACTCAAAATAGACTCTAAAACACATAAAGAACAAAACAAACACATGCTTTCAGCACTTTCCATCACCAAGAAGGACATCAAGCTAGAGAGGGAGACTGGCAGCCATAAATGGTGATTGCTGGCCATGAAGGGTGGCCTGCCGGCCATCAATAAGCCTTGTCGTCCATCAATGTGCAGGTCCTCCGAAATGTTGACACCTGGCTTCCACTTACTGCCTTATCTTCTACAAAAGGTTGGACCTCGTATTTTCTTCATTTCAGCTACAAATTCTTCACAAATGGAGCCATTCTTTGCCGAAAAACTCTCGAATTGGATTGCAACTTTAGATGGCTCAGAAAAGATGAACTTCCGGGGTTTCGGCATAAATGCACTATTCCCGCTGAACTGTTCTCCGCTTTGTTTTCCGTTCCTACATGCCGTGGCTAGATGTTGGAACCTGATTACACACGTCTTTAGCTTCGGGCGACAAGAGATATGCCTGACAATCGAGGAATTTCAAGTATTACTGGAGTCCTGGCGCGATGAGGAAATCTTGCCTCGGCCCCGTTTCGGTCACATCCAAGCTTTGGGAAGGATGTGCGGGCTTACTCTACACGAGGCCCGATCCTTAGTTCACAACGGAGAGCTAGACTTTTTTTTTTTTTGGTGAATAAGTCATAAATTAAAAAAGACAAATAAATACAAACTACAAGAGGCATACCTCAGGAGCTAACCAACTATACAAGATACAGACAACAACAAATTAAAGTAACAAGAAGACAAAAATCTGTTCAAACACCACATGAACAAAAGAGGGGCAAGAACAGGGCCAACACAAAACTACCCCAAAGGAAATGCCAAGAGATAGTGTAGACACCCCATTTTGACCGGCCCTAAGACTTGGGCACTTTCTTTTGACCACCCGCTGATGAAAATTAGAATATGCTATTTTATGAATTTTTCAACAGAATTTAATCTCAAACCTCACCCATTTTGGCCAAATTATTTTATATCACTAAAATATATATTTTTTAATTTGTAGTATTTTATAATGTTATATAATTTTATGTATTTGTACATATTTTTAGGTGTTTTGATATAAATTAATATAAATAATAAATAAAAAAAGAAGAAAATAAAAAATAAAATAAAATAAGAGGTTGGCCAAGTGGGTGGGTGTGTGTGTGTGGGTGTTTTCGGGGAGAGGATAATAAAAAAAAGGAAGGAAGCTGGGACAGAGGATAATAATTAAAAGAGGATATCATGAAACAAAGTGGGGTATTCGGTGGATGTGTGGGTCGGTGGAATAATGTTTTGGTAGAAAGAAAACAATCAATGAGTGTGGTCAGTTATCGGATATATATTTTAGTATTGTTTTATATGGTGGGAGGGGACAATTGAAGCAAAAAGATAAAAAACAAACATATCAATACAAATGGGCAAAAGGAGATGGATGAACTGCTCTCTCTCTATGTAACTCTCTCTCTCTCTCTGGGGCTGGTTTTCGGTGAATAAAAAATAAGGGGAAGAGAGGTTCTTGAGGAGAGCAACACAACACACGCACACTGACACACACACAGCACACACGAGTGATACACAACACACACTGATACACACACATAGCACACACACCATGCATGCACACCCAGCACACACAATACACGACACACACTGATACAGACACACAGCACACACGACTGATACACAGCACACACATGCACAAAGGGTTGGCACCATCTCTCTCTCTCACCCTCGGGGCTGGCCATTTTTATCAGATCATCTCTTAACTCTCTAACGGCCCCTACACAATAGATGGCTGCTGGCTTACACACAAGGGACCAGCTCTCTCTCTCTCTCTCTAGCGGTATCTCTCTCCCTCTCGGCTGAAAAACAACACACTGATACACCCACACACAACAGCAGTTGAGGAGAACAACCCATACACATAACACACTCACACACAAAAACATACACAGCACACTCGGGTTGGAGGTGAAGGATAGAGAGGAGTAAAACAAAAAGATAACACATCTCCGAAGCTCTCTCTCTCTCTCTCTCTCTCTCTCTCTCTCTCTCCACCGAGCCACCACCGTTGCTCCACTGTCATCGACTGCTGTGAACCACCGTGGACCACCACCCCCTCTCTCTTCCTCTCTCTGAATTTGATTTCTCTCAGCCGATCTCACAGCAGTTGGTTTAAGATTTTCACATTCACTGTCACCTCTGTATGCAACGTCAACTGTGCCAATCTCAAGTCTGCTTTCTTCCTTGACATTACTTTCATTGCTATCACTACATATATAAGCATTTCAGCCACCGATGAGCTCCGCCTGAATCATGGGTCCTCCCACTTTCATGAACAAATGCCTGAACAGTCGAGCCATGCTGAAGAAGCTTTATTCTAGGAACTGTTTAGAACATTTAAATATCTCTCGGGGCCCATTTGGATTACTTCTTTGACTTGGATTGGCTAGTTGAGTCTCTAGGACTTGGCCAAGGTTTATCAATGGGTGTTCTGAATCTGGCAATTGTGATCCCACAGGCTGCGCTAGTGCATACAGAACCTACTGGATTGAAGTCAAATGAATGGCCGGGGGTTTGAAACGTTGGACTTCCTAATTTTGGGCTTATTTGTTGGGCCCAATTTCCAGTGGAGAAAAGGAGTGGACTGTGTCAGTGATGAAGTTCTTTATCTTCTTTTTCTTTTGAGTGTTTAAAAGGTTTCATTTTATTTTATTATTCCCTCCTCTCTCTCTCATTTGAACATGTAATAATTTAAGTGTTGTAATAATCCCCCACCCGCTTCTTTCTACCCCATTCTTTACTCACTTTCCCTAACTGTACATATGTATATATCTGACATGCCATGCATATCTATGCTTTGCATTCATATTTCATGCATCTTGATTCGGCTAAGTTTGCATTTGTAGATGTAATCAATTCTTATGTGATTCTATACGCTACCTCTTGTTCTTGAGATGATTCACATGCCATGTTTTAGAAGCCGAATCTTTAGTTGCATCTCATGAGTGAATTGCATTAGGATTCTATATATAAGATCATGCATATTTTACTAACTTTGTTTTGTAGCTTGTTCGCGGGACGTCGGTAAATATGTGAGTTTTTATGCTTTAGTATCCCATTTGTGTGTGTTTTTCTTATTATGTTTAGCATCCTACCATGAGGCTAATTGCTTAAATGATAAACTGTTTGAATGCCTGTGGATGAAGGCTTGTTGCTTGAATTGGAATGATTCAATGAATGTACGTTTTAGGCCCACTTTGTAGTGGCAAATTCACAAACTTTAAGCCCACTGAGGTGGCAAATTCAAACCCTTTACAAAACAAACGTGAAATTGAATTGTTCCAATTTGAGCAAAATTAGTCTATACTTGTATGCTTCACATAGTAAATTTTAGGATTCACTAAATAATCAGAACATGAACATATAAAGAAAATAAAATTCATATCATAGTTTAGTAGAGGCCGATCTTTGATCAGGTGAGCGGGGGTACTCATTATTGACCTTCCCCTCTCATACCTAAGGTTCCGAGCCAAGTATCTTTGGTTACGACGAACAGTGGCCTTGGCACGACTCGTGGGTTTCCTAATTTCCCAAAATATTAGGTGGCGACTCTAAGATCTGATAACGCAGTCTATTTTTGACAAAATTGCAATAAAATAGATTTTTAGTAAAAGTTGCCAAATCTGGACTCTCATCTATGTTTCACATTACACTCGTGAGACTAGATCAAAGAGATCTCGGGGGTCCGAATTGCTCAACGCGCGTGGGTACCCCCCGGGCATGTTACATATGCTGGACAACAAAACAGATCCCAAAACAAACTCAAAAGAAAACCAACACAAAAAGGCCATGCACAAAGCCAAAATAAGACCTGGGACTACAAAATAACCAATAGAGCCTATCATAAATAAGCTAATATATTAAAATTTCAGATTGTAGAACAAACAACATAGCAGCAGCAGCAGGACCCAAGATAGCAGCAGGCCACAACATAGCAGCAGTCTATACCATAGGAGCAGGCCATAACTCCAAAAACAGTAGAAAAAACAATAGCAGCAGCACCCAGAAGCTAACATTCAACAAATTGGGACAATATCTACCAAACTGGGCTACTTGCTCAAGGCCATCATTCAGACAAATGATCCTAAAAGAGCCAAGCAATCACCAAATCAGTATGACAATTCAACAATAGTTAACTGCAAAAACTCACAAGATGCTGCTAGCCTTCACTCAACACTCAAGAACACTCAAACACTACACACAGCAGTTAACTATAATGTATGAGACATAACACAAAAACTATTCAACAATATATGCCTCAATCACTCAACCCACAAAGAATAACTTCCCTAAGATAGACCAGCTAAGTGCCTGCACCAAAAATAATTAGAAAATTATTGAAACTCACCACACTCAACCCACAATAGTATATAAAACCCTCCTCACACACAGCCCTAATATAGGAACTCACCACCACTCAACCCAACTTCCCTATACAACAAGGGCCAGCTAAAAACCTGCACAACAAACTGTGAGATAAAGATTAATTTGCTGCAGCCACTTAACCCACAAACTTATAATCTCACTCAAACATTTTTGGAGTAACCTCACGCACACTCAACTCACATCCCTAATAAAGGACCAGCACTCCAACCAAAGAGACTTGCAATTAACACCCAGTCAGAAACAACACAAATAAAACCAAACCACCCCAAGCTAACCTTGACCTGATTTCAGGACAGAGTTTGGGAGGGACCACTTCACCATAAACCAAGCATTTGTCACCTCCTCTTTAAAACTTGAGATGGACAAGATCCTGTTTCTCACAAGGCTTCTAATTTTAGCTTGCACTACCACTTCAGTGGATTTTGAGCCTTTGAAAATCCTGCAATTTCTCTCAGTCCAAATACAATAAACAGAACAAGTAAACACAAGTTTAGAAACAGTGGCAGCCAAAGATTTGCCCTTGATATTCCTGGTTAACCAATCCACCAAATCTGTCCAGTCAAGATAAGGAACATGCATAACATTCCAGACTCTGTAAGAGAATGGACATTTAAAGAACAAGTGATTATGATCCTCTGGCCCAACCCCACAGAGACAGTAAATAGCAGAATTACTAGAACCAAAGACAACAAGCCTATCAAGAGTGTTCAGTCTATTATGGATAGCAACCCAGACCACAATACTTATTGTAGGAATATGAAACTTGAACCACATGATCTTAGCCCAAGCAACTCTAGAACCATAGGTCCTCCACTTGTCCCAAGTAGACTTAATGGAAAACTTCCCATCAGAAGATGGTAGCCACACCACCTTATTATTCACTAAAGAAGGCTTCATATCCGGCGGGACAACAGCCTTAATCTCATTCAACTCCCAAGTACGACACACAAGCCATTTCCACCTAGAGCCATAGATAAAAAAACTCCACTTTAGTAAACTTTTGAAACCCAAAGTCAGAAATAACTCTTTCTCCAAATCTATTAAAAAGAGGCCCAAGAAGGAGCCAGTTGTCAAACCACAAGAAAGTTGCCTTCCCATTACCAACATTATATTTAATCAGGGGAGCAATAATACTCCTCAAATCAAGAAGCTTTCTCCAGACCCAGAAAGGGTCACTAGGAACTTTGAGGCACCAAAAACTTCTACTCTTTAACAAGTAAGACTTAACCCATTGACATCACATGGATTGCTCACCCCCTGACAGAAAAAACCAAACATGTTTGGCAATAGCAGCTTTATTCCACACCTCAATAGATTTAAACCCTAGACCACCCTCATTCCGAGGAACACAAAGATGCACCCAAGCAACTTTTGCTCTAGTCTTTTTCAAATCAGGACCATTCCAAAAGAAAGCCCTCAAACAAGATTCAATCTCCCTTACCACTTTCTTAGGGAGAATGAATAATGAAGCCCAATAAACCTGCATAGAGAACAAGATAGATTTAATCAATTGGGCTCTCCCTGCATAAGACAACACTTTATTGGTCCACAATTGAATCCTCTTGGTAATCCTAGCCACCAATTGATCACAATCTATTTTATGCAACTTAGTTGAGATAAGAGGAATCCCCAAATACCCGGAGAGCTGGACATTCCTAATCTGATCCATCGATTTTCTGATGTTGGCGACCGCGGTGATCTTCTTTGGCAGGGTTTTCGACAACACGCCCTTTGTTTGTGCATGCTAGCACATTTCCTTCTTGCCCCTAGTTTCGGCGGGTCTAGCGTTCGATTGATTGAAGTAGCCCAAGGTTTGAAAGAGGGCAAGAGTTGCGTTGATTTGGTGTTGACCGAGACTTTGATGGGCTTAGATGCCTTTCATCAGCGAGAGACAAACAAATTCGCGGGGAGTCCACTACTTCTTCAGGTAATGTTTCCCACCCTTTCTAATATGTGTTTCTCACATCTCTCGGCACTTATGCTCTATTTTGCTCTTAAAGCCCTTTTCTCACTTTTTCTCTCAACGTACACTTCTCTATTCTTTAATCTCTCTTTTCTTTCATCCCTTCCCAAATATGGCTTATGGACAAGCTGAAGGTAGTGGACTCTTGCCCCGCATACTTAACCTGAGCATACTTTTTCTACCAATAACTAGTTGATTTTCTGAATAAAGGATGGTGGTGCCATTGGATGTGCAACAGGTCTACTGCTGACATTACTTGGCATTGCTCCTGGCTTGATCTAACCGAAATGAGCTACAGCATGGCTCGGCAACCTGGTATTGAACTGA
This sequence comes from Camellia japonica, assembly GCA_030407325.1. Taxonomy (NCBI): domain Eukaryota; kingdom Viridiplantae; phylum Streptophyta; class Magnoliopsida; order Ericales; family Theaceae; genus Camellia; species Camellia japonica. Next base: position 18,624,539 of record JAPPVO010000059.1, on the reverse strand, counting down.
TTGGCTTGACACACTGCGCATTCTACTTTTCGTTCTGGTTCAGACGTCAGTTTGGACATGATCAAACTTGCCCAGAGGGTGGGGTAGAGTACCCAGTTTCATTCCCCGTCCAAGGTTCACATTTGGCTAGATACCTCACTGCTTGGAGGGCGAGAGAGCTTCTGACTCCTGCCCCTAGTTTCAACTGTGCCCTTTCTGATGAGTGCCTGACTTGGCTTGAAGATGAGGCATAATCCGGGCCCACCTTTGCATTAGAGGTTTCCACGAGCACAAGCGGGGGACGCAGGAACACCTGACTCATCTATGCCCCAAGTTTATTGTTTCGATCTTACTTTTCAAGTTTTATGCATGTAATAAAAAGCAACTTTGATTTGTATCGAGAGTTGGAGAATTTTGTACTAAAATCAATGAAATTAAAGTTGTGAGCACTGAAAGTTTTCCTTTTGGTCCAAAAATGGTCTAAGTTGTAAAAGGTAAATTTTGAACAAAAATCAACTTTTATCAAAACTTTTCAAAACCATTTTCGATAAAGATCATAACATGGCACGCATGAAATCTATCCTCGAGATGTACAACCCCGAATCCAAAAAACAAAAATGGAAAATTGCCCCTTGTCTAAATAGCATTGCTCAGCACTATAACCAATTCTCAGAGACGATCACGACCGAACATTTAGGTAAAGAAAAGACAAAGATGGCCTGATCAAATACATGGACAGGACAGTTGATTTGGAGGTGTTTACGGTCGAACTTCAGGATGAAGTTGCCTACGTATCCCGAAGATGGGAATCAGGCCTTACGTAGTTCGGTTCGGGTTCACTCGAGTATTAACGCTCTCCTATTGCGCTCTAACTTTTGCCAAGGTTGCCCTTTAGGGTTTTCAACCTTTCGAGCTCAGTTTTTCTCTTTTTCTAATTTTTTGTGCTCTAATTTTTGCCTAGGTCGCCCTTCCGAGTTTTCGGCCTAGCGAGCCTCTTAGGGATAGTACTTCTTCAACTTGTCCATGTTGATCAGTTGGGAAAATTCTAGGCTATCCAGGTCTATGAGAATAACAGCTCCACCCGACCAGATAGTTTTGATGATATAAGGACCAGTTTAATTGGGTTTGAACTTGCCCCTAGGGTCATAGATAGGAGCTGGGTTGTCTTTCAGCACCAAATCCCCTTCTTTGAGATTCTTGGACTTAACCCTCTTGTTAAAAGCCCTGGAAATCCTACGTTGATAACCCTGAAGATGGTACAGTACTTTCAGCCCTCTCTCATCAAATAGCACCAGTTCTTCGAACCTATTCTGCTGCCAGTCTGCCTCTGCTATCTGATATTCAGCCATAACCCGCAGCGACGGAACTTCTATTTCGATTGGCAGAATAGCTTCCATCCTATAAATAAGAGAGTAAGGAGTTGCCCCAGTAGACGTCCCAATTGAAGTCCTATAACCCCAGAGTGCAAATGGCAATTTGTCTGGCCAGTCCCTGTAAGTCTCAACCATCTTCTGCAAAATATTTTTGATGTTCTTGTTGGCGGCCTCAACAGCTCTATTGGTTTGTGGCCGATATGTGGATGACTTATGAAAAGTCACGTTGTATTTCTCTAACAAGTCGATCATTTCTTTCTTGAAATGGGGACCATTATCTGAGATGATCTCGTTTGGGATTCCATAACGGCAAATAATGTTGTTTCGGATGAACTTAGCCATATGCGCTGCTTTCAATACTGCATAAGACTGAGCTTCCACCTATTTCATGAAATAACCAATTGCCACCAGAATGTATTCATGCCCATTTGACCCTTTTGGCATGACTGCGCCGATGATGTCGATTTCCTAGACTGAGAAAGGCTATGGTGAAGTCATGTTGTACAGCTTCGACGGCGGAATGTTCATGCGATTAGCATAAATTTGGCATTTGTGGCATCGCCAAACAAAACCGATATAATCCTCCTCCATGGTAGACCAGTAGTAACCGGTAGACTCGACTTTCTTCGCGCGCCCCCCTTTCGGAGAGGCACGAATTGGTCTTACTACAGTTCGGACTCTTGTCACGGTTCTGAATCTAATCTCACACAGTGCAATGTGAGACTGATAAATACCAAAGAGTCCAAATCCGGCAAATCGTTTTGGAAAATTGATTTTGAATAAAAAAATACCAAAAATGGACTGCTTTGCCAGATTACAGAGTCGCCACCTAAATATTTTATTTTTTGGGAAATTTAGGAAACCCTGGCTCGTGCCTAAGGCCACATGTCCGTCATCACCAAAGTTGCCTCAGCTCGGGAACTTGGGTACGAGAGGGGAAGGTCTTGAAATGAGCACCCCCGCTCGCCCGATCAAAGATCGGCCTCTACTACCATGATATGTTGTTTTATAAACCTCATGTATTCTTATTCCGGTTATTAGCTATCTTTACTATGTGATGCGCACAGCATACAAGTATAGACTAAATTGCAAGAATTAGAACAGAACAACTCGTGTTTGTTTTTGAAAATGGTTTGAAAGTGCTACTCGCAAGTAGGCTAAAGTGCGGATTTGCCACCCTCAAGTGGGCTTGAAAACATGATTTGCCAATTCGCAAAGTGGGCTTAAAACACACAATCATCGAATTGTCCCAATTCAGGCAATAAAGCCTTCATCCACAGGTATTCAAGTAGTTAAGCACTTAAGCAAATAGCCTCATGGCAAGCATGCTATCATGGCAACATACACATTCATACAAGTATGCTAAAGCGTAAAACTTACAGTGTACTCCGAGCTAAAACAGAAAACTAGTTAGAAATCATGCATGATCCTAACTATACAAAAATGCCTAATGAAACAGATGCAGTAATGCAACCAAATAGGCTCGGCTACCTAACATGGCATATGAATGCAACGATTTGATACATGTATTCAAAGAAGTATTGAAATACGATGCAGTTTGAATAATGTGCCGAGCCCGGTGCATGCAATACAAATGAATGATGCAAACATGCAAGCATAAGGTATGCTAATCAAAACGTGCCCTAAAACTAACCATTGAAAACGGTTAAATAAAAGGGAGAAAGACGTGGGATTGGAAGACATGCACACACACACGCACGCTTATTACAACATTGTGCCCTCTCGAATGAGGGTCTGAATAATTAAGCTACGCTACACTAAGCTAAGCTAATTATTACAAAACAACTAATTAACTAACTTATCTAATTAATTATTACAAACCAAATTGAAACGAATAGCTATGCTAAGCTAATTAGAATATTACAAAACAAATTGAATCACTAATTACACAAACTAATCATAAGCAGTGAAATGGCCTCGCGGGCGAGGGAGACATGCATGCTCGGTTTGCTTCGCCCGAAAATGCATTGCCTTGCCATGAGTTGCCTCTGTTTGCACTCGCGGTGATCTCAGAACATCATATGAACTTCCAGATTGCATCTGCCCCAACACAGGAACACTTTGGACAATTTCTCCTGCAAGTGGCCTGCCGGCCACCTCAACTAGCCAGCCGACCAGTACAAGTGGTCGGTAGGCTAGTGCAAGTGGCCGGCTGGCCACCTCTCTTTCCAGAATTCTGCCTTTGTTGCAACAGAGAGCAACAGAGCCAAGACAATATATTTGGCAGGAAATGTGTGTACTACCACCCTCCTCATCGTGTCTCAAGCTCAAAGGAGTGTGGTACTTGGCTCTCAAGCCACCAACCAAGCATTTCAATGCATGATGGCCGAAGAACCAAGCTTGTACAAGCTTTGTGAATGCGCACATAAGACTCAAAGTGCCTCCAACCCATCATGCATGATCAAGGGTGTTGGCGACCAAGAAACATGCATGTTTCATCACTTTGAGTATAAAACGTCTCACATTTCTTGTGTTTGGATTAACGTCCGATCCAAACACATGCAATGCAACACACATATGTTATCTTGGCATGGTTTACTTGGTTCAATTCTTGTTTACACATTTTAGCTTACCAATTAATCCATTAACCGGTTAAGTTCAATGTGCAAGTCTTCTAAGGAGAGGACAATCCATACAAGACATATCTCAAAAGCCAAATACATTAAGCTAGTAAAGAGCATCATTCTAGAAGCATGCAATATCAAGCATAAACAACCAAACCAGCTCTGGACAGAGCTTAATCATGCCAAATCAGAGACTACAACATGCTGAAATTGAAGCTCGAATAACAAGAAAAACATGTTCGCGTATAGTCTCACAAGCAAGGCATAGAGCACAACTCTCAAAAGCGATGAAAGAGTGGAATATGTGAGAGTGTGTCTACACTATATGCACTAAAATTGCATGCTAAATGATGCCAAAACATGCAATCGTCACATACACAACATGTTAACGGCCTTAAAACTCAAAGCTAGTCAAGGCACTTACACTACAACCATGCATAACAAGTCTTATATGGCCAAGACCATTCAAAACAGAGTCAAAGCATGCTAAATTAGTGGCAAAAACATACTGAAGTAGAGCTAACGCAAACTAGAATGATAGGCTAGAACATAAAGCATGTTAGGCCAACAAGCATGATTGCACTACAAGTACCAAAAGCAAGAAAAAAGTGACCCAACCAACCAAAATCAGAGTTAAAGCATGTCAAAACAAAGTCAAAAACATGCTTGAACTAAGTCACAAAAGAGTAGAAAAGCATGCTCAAGTATGAGGCCACAAGCAAACAAGATACAAGGAGAGGGGACCACCCCCCCTTATTTTAAGCCTCAAAACCAACTTTCTACCACTGAAATTCCCCCGAGTTTCAGTGGTAGAAAGGCCAAAAAAAGGGTGTTCCAAAAGCTAAGAAACGTGGCTCAAAAGGCTTTACAAGCCAAAGAGCCAAGGGAGGAAACCACCCCCTAACCAAACAAGACTCAAACCAACATTTTAAAGCCTTAAAATCAGAGTTTTTGAGAGGTTAAAACCAGCCTTAAAATAGCATGCAAAGGTGGTCAAGCACTTAATCAAAACAAAGCTAGAAAGGGACAAGTTGTTACCCTTGAAGCACAACAACAATTCAACAACAATTCAGAACCAAAACCAAGCCTAAGACCTCAAACCAAGCTTCAATGGACCTCAGCTCCAAAGTGAAGGTGTTTGACTAGGTGTTTTAGTGCAAATATGTGAAGAAAACTCACTTTTAAGTACAATATAGCACAATATATATATATATATAGAGAGAGAGAGAGAGAGAGAGAAATTTCAGCTCTGAAATTTTGTAACCCCTCTAAAGGGGGAGGGAGCTCCTCTTATATAGAACAAGCAAGCAAAAAGCTTGCCTCATCCCTCCATACACGTGTATGGAGGATGAATCTCAGTGAGCCACAGCTGGCTCAAAAGATCTGAAAATATCTAAAAAGAGAGAAAATTGGCCGTCGGCCACTTAAGATGGCCGGCTGGCCACCTCCCCTAGCCGACCGACCACTTCAAGTGGCCTACAAGGGAGAAAAGTGGCCGGCAAGTGCCACAAGTGGTCGGCAGGGCCTTCCTCCCCTTCATGCAAGAGGCATCAAGGTTTGGCCCAAAAACAAGGCCAAAACACAGAGTGTTAAGAGGCTCAAAGACAAGGCACTCAGCCGAGAACTTCGGGCGCTCAAAACAGGTGCAAACATGCGCGATCATCGAGTGCACAAACGATGACGTCAAAGTCTTGAGGTCGATAAAAAATGGGGTGTCTACAGTTGCCCCTCTTTGACAGAACTCAGAAGTCATGAAATGGCAAGAGTGAATGTTAAAGCCCAGAAACGATCCATTTTTGACAAGGCCGAAGACTTAGACAAACAGGCAAGATAACAAAATAGATATGCCCACAGGTAGGGGCAAAATGCAAATGATATGCATGATGCAAGAGCATAACTTATGATTATGCAAAGAGGGCTGTAATGAAGCATTTACGCAAAATAAATACAACATTTTAAGCAAACCGACAAGTTACAGTAGTCTCACACATTTCAATAGAAAGGATGTAAGAAAATTATGCAATCTTCACTGCGCCTCACGCAGGAAAGGCTAAAAGCGACTACCGAAAATATCTGAAGTCTCAAACGAAACACCTCTTAGCGTATCATACGCGAGAGAGGGAAACAGAAGCACCTCTTAGCGTATCACACGCGAGATGGAAAACGGAAGCACCTCTTTGTGTATCACATGCGAGAGAGGGAAAGGAAGTACCTCTTAGCGTATCACATGCGAGAGAGGGAAAGAAAACACCTCTCAGCATATCACACGCAAAAGAGGGAAACAGAAGCACCTCTCAGCGTATCACACGCGAGAGAGGGAAAGGAAGCACCTCTCAGCATATCACACGCGAGAGAGGGAAATAGAAGCACCTCTCAGCGTATCACACGCGAGAGAGGGAAACAGAAGCACCTCTCAGTGTATCACACGCGAGAGAGGGAAAGGAAGCACCTCTCAGCGTATCACACGCGGGAGAGGGAAAAGAGACACCTCTCAGCGTATCACACGCGAGAGAGGGAAATAGAAGCACCTCTCAGCGTATCACACGCGAGAGAGGGAAACAGAAGCACCTCTCAGCGTATCACACATGAGAGAGGGAAAGAAAACACCTCTCAGTGTATCACACGCGAGAGAGGGAAACAGAAGCACCTCTCAGCGTATCACACGCGAGAGAGGGAAAGAAAGCACCTCTCAGCGTATCACACGCGAGAGAGGGGGAAACAGAAGCACCTTTTAGCATATCACACGCGAGAGAGGGAAAGGAAACACCTCTCAGCGTATCACACGCGAGAGAGGGAAAAGAGACACCTCTAAGCGTATTACACACGAGAGAGGGAAAGGAAACACCGAGCACAAGACCCAAATGCTTTCAACAGGGTGTCAGTGTAAACACCGGGCGTACTCGGGTGTTTCTAACCTACGGGATGCCAGTGTAGACATCAGGCGTACTCGAATGTCTCTAACCAACGAGATGAGGGAGAGAAATGGTTTTACCCGGAATTCCTCTGAATGAACCGTACATACAATATCGTCTGGTTGCACCAGCTTCGAATGAACCGTACATACAATATCGTGCCTGCACAAGGAAGAAACTTTGACAAGTATAATGCAATAAAAATGCATATTCAATGCAACATCAATAACTATGATACAATGCTTAGGAAGACATGTTTCATACACATTATGCCAAATGCCAAAAACAAAACAGAAACATAACATGGAGCGTGTTCTAGGCAACACCGAATGCATACACAATGTAACAGGTACAAACAACTTCTATACAAATGTAAGAGCATGTGCAATGCAATACAACATGACATACATATTCTATGCAGCATAGAAACATGGGTAACACAATGTGTTGTATCAAACGTATTCTATGCTCAATGACAACGATGCACATGCAATGCAACATCGATAGCATGTTCAATGCGAAACATCGAATAAAGAAATGCGTGCTTTAACAAGGTCAACTCAGTTGCAACCTCCGATTTACCTCTCGGAAGGGTTACAATGTATTTCAAAAAGGATACACCTCGTTCATGTCGGCCGACGGCGAGTCACACATCGCAGACATGAGTTGAACTTTTGCAAAGACACTTTGCACTGAAAAGTGGGCTCTTCTTGCACTTTTTTGAGAACCAAGGACTCAAAATAGTCTGAAAACACTCAGAGGGGACACTGGAAACCTGCCGGCCACTTTCTACATCTGCCGGCGACCCAAGTGGTCGGTCAGCCAGTTTAGGAAATTCAGGGCGGTTTTGGTCTTTTCACACGGGAAACTTTAAAAACACAAACCCAAATCACTTTTCTCACACCCACAGTGCCGAAATCCTTCCTCCCTTGTCTCTAGACCCTTTTTCTTCTCAGATCTGTGCTCCACACACGTTTTCCAATGCCCCTCATGAAGTTGATTCGCTAAGACCTTTCGATTCTCTTCGTTTTGAACCGAACAAAAGTTGTTTTCGGAGCTTTTTTCTCTACATTCACCATTTGAGGTATGTTTCCCCCAAGTTTGTCTGAGTTTTGCACGTTTTCCTGGGCTTTGACTTTTTTTGACTTTTTCCCTTCCCGATGGTTGACTTTTGTTGACTTTTGGCACCTTTTGCCCATTTTGCTCATTTTTTGCCTTCTTTTCAGATGGCAAACGATGCACCACATGATGGGGGTTCTCCAAGGATGAAGGAGGAGCCCGAGCACATTCCATTGCCACCGAGGATCCGACCATTCGATCCCGCGACGTACCATCCCGAGGTACATGTGCTACCACCTAGCACGGTGCGCCACTTCACTGGATTCGCACGGCGTGCGTCCGCAAACCTGCTGCTACGGAGCCAAAGTCCCATCTGTCTCACGACGCCACTAAGGTACACACTGTACTCTTGTATTTCCTGCGATGTACTTTACATTTCTTACATAGCTCGCGCTTTTGCTTCGTATTTCATCTGCTCATTCTGAACACATTCACACACTGTACTTCTGTTCATTCTGAACACATGCATACTGTATTTCTGTTCATCCACATAGGTTGACTCCCGTTTCACCCGCGGGTACGGGTCCACCACGGCGAGGGAGTGGTACATGGAGCTCTCTGACGGCGTGCGCCAGATTATTAACGAGACGGGATTTGGCCTATTCTGCATGGGGCTTTCGCGTCTCATGGCAAGCAAGACCCTTCTAGGAGCACTGGTAGAGAGATGGTGGGACACCACCAACTCCTTCCATTTCTCTACCACGGGGGATATGACCATGACCCCGTACGACTTCGCCATGCTGACAGGCCTTGAGGTAAGAGACCAACCAATCCCCTACGACTCCGACATGGGCAAGTGGAAGGCTGCTTGGACCTATCTGTTGGGAGCATACCCGCCTATTTTTCGCTCGACAGGCTTGGTCCGGTACACTTGGTTTGCTGACCACTTCAGAGGAGAGAGCCTACGACGATCGTGGAGACAGAGCAATATGCTCGAGGCTTCCTCATGTTCCTCTTCGGCACTACCCTGTTTGCCGACAGAGGAAACACAGTTGGGCTATATCTTCTGAGTGCCTTAGTGGACCTATCCTAGGTGTGACACTATGATTGAGGGGGCGCCGACCTCACTACCCTCTACTGTTACATGAGCTCGACCTCCCACAGGAGCGGGAACAGAGTGGGCGGTTACTGGCAAGCCTGGGAGGTATGCTTTACATTTCTGCTTTACATTCTCTACCGTGCTTTTTGCTTTGCACTTTCTGTACACTGCAGACACTGCATCTAATCTCTGCTTTACACTTGTACTTTCTATACATTGTGCCATACTCTGCTTTCTGCACTTACTGTATTCTGTATTCTCACTGCCATTGTCTTGCTTTTCACAGTTGTGGGTATACACCTATTTCCCCGCACTTGCTCCCGAGCTAGAGGTTAAGACGCCGCCTGAGGTACCCTATTCACATCGATACGACGGTAGATGCCAGCCGAGGGCCTGGGAGACCCCCCCATACCTGCGCCAGTACTTCGACACAGTGAGGACGACAGAGGTAATTCAAAACTCACAGTTTTTCCTGCTTTCATCTTCAATTCACTTTGCATATCTAAATGGCAACTAATGTACTTGTTGTCTGCAAATTACATGGCAGCCTTGGGTGGTGATGCCAGAGTTTGCCCGATTTCATTTTGCCGGAGCTCGGGGCGCCTCCCGATATCGGCTTGTATTCGAGGGACCAGTGGGCCGAGCCTGGTTCTTAGGTGAGCGCTTCATGCGCCAGACATTGGGCTTGCCATTACAGTCAGTTCCTTTGCCTCCACCACCGTCTATGCGGGCCACAGAGAGTCTCTCCCCTTAGGAGCTTACTAACGTCATACGAGGCTCAGATGCAGACCGATTCTTTCGGGAGGGAGACTACACGACTTACCTCTAGACATATCTCATGCCCCCGTTGACAGGTGCTCGTGCTCACACGGGGAGAGCAGCTGATATTGTGTCGTCGAGCAAGGCTCGGACAGTAGGCGCCCCCTCGACGAGCAGGGCTCGGGCAGCAGGTGCCCCTTCGACGAACAGGGCTCGGGCGCCGAGAGGTGAGGTCAGAGGGATGCCTTTTACTAGGCAGTGCGTTGGATGGCCGGATCCCCCGACTGAGCTGATAGGTTGGCGGTATGGTGGGATACCTTATCAAATTTCACTCGAGCCCCCATTGCCTGATCACCGATACGTCAGGATGCTTGGCTCACCTCCGGTATACTTTACAGCTTTTATGCATTTCATTTTCGCTCAGATACTTATGCGTTCATTCATGCACTCATGATTTCAACTTGCATTTGCAGCCCTCTGTAGAGTATGTCGAGGGGTTACTCCAGGCAATGGCTTCATTCGAGGGCATGATTTTACGGAGAGAGACGATGCTGACCTCCCACGGCATTTCGGTATTCTTCAATTTTCTTGCATTTATCATACTTCTGCTGATATACTAAAACTGAACATTTCATTGTACTGATACATTGTATGTATGGATCACATCTGACACGACACACTACATGCACATACTGTATCTGATTTCTGCATATACTCTACATATCGCACTTGTACTTGATACTTGCTGATAAATGCAAACTTGTCTTTTCAGGTCACACCCTTGCAGACAAGACCCTCAGAGACTTCTTGAGCGGCAGAGAGAGAGATTCTGGCATATAGCCGAGAGAGACATCGAGCGCCTGTCGCACGCGATGACGATGGCGAGTCCAGTGGGGAGGAGGAGCCAGCGAGTCCTTAGTCAAAGCCATCCGATGGTGGAGGTGATGGCACCGGCTCAAGTTCTGAGGGTGGCCACGATGCCGAGTGTAGACACCCCATTTTTGACCGTCCTCAAGACTTGGACGTCACCGTTTGAACACTCGGTGATTATCCATGTTTGTGTTCGTTTGGAGTTCCCGGAGTTCTCGGCTACGCGCCCTGCCTCAGGATCTCCGAACTCGACCGTTTTGTGTCTGGTTTTGCACCAAACACTTGTGTTTTGCCTTGGAAGGGCAGGGAATGCCTTGTGAGGCATCCCCACACACCACCGGCAGTGGCTAGAGGCCACCGGCTGGTTTTTGTTGCCACCAGCAATGTATTTTGCCGGTCGGCACTCTTTGTTGCCGGTCGGCAGTAAATTTTGTCAAAATGACATTTTTGGCTGGCCGACTACTGTTCAGCTGCTTTTGGAGATATTTTAAGGCAGCTGTCTTGCATTGGCTTCCCCTCCATACACGTGTATGGAGGGATGGACCTCTTGTTTGCTTACTAGTTAAGCATTACAAGATTGCCTCCTCTATAAGAGGAGGCCTTCTCTCCCTTGTTCTAGGGTTAGAAAATTGGAGAGGAGAGGGAGAAGAGCTCTGGTTTTGGCCTTAGAATATATATCTATCATATATCTATACCTTCCCCTCTTTGTTGTCTTGTGTGTGTTTTAGTCCATACTATTGCACACAAGCACCTAGTGCTTCACCTTCCTTGAGCTACTGAGGTTCTAAGAGCTTGTTCTTGCTATTTTTGACTGGATTGAAGCTTAAGGAGGCAACAAAAGCACCCTTTGTGAAGAAGGTCAACAAGGGTAAGAAACTAGTCCTTTTTACCCCATTTTTGCATCCTATTTCTACCTATCTTAGAGCAGTTTTTGTGCTTAGTGTTTAACATAAAAAAGTTCTGTTTTTAGGCCCTCTTGATAGTTTATTAAGAGTGTTTTGTGCTTTGGGGAAGTTTGACCCCTCTTAGGCCTTGTAAGGCCCTTGTTTTGTGCCATTTTGGGCAAGTTTCGAGACTTTGGTGTTCGGGCCTCTTCACCACTAAAATCTTGAGGGATTTCAGTGGTGGAGATGGTGCCTTGAAGTCTCCAAAAGGGGAGGGCCACCCCCTCTCCTTGTTGTCCTTGAAAAGGGCAATTTTTGGCCTCTTAAGGAAGTCTTTGTTCAAGTGTGTGTTGATCATGTCTAGACTGTTTTTCATGCTTATGTTGCCCTAATATAACATTGTCATATGTTGGTTTTGGTACTCCATGCATGTTTTGCATAGATGCTTTGTAATGCCATGTTTAGGCCTTAAGTTGCTTTGGGTTGTAAACCTTAATTCTAGCATGTTTTAGGCTTAGCTTTGTGAAGCTCTTGTGCTTATTTCATCATGTTTTAGGTCTGTCCATAGTTGTTTAGGTCGATCTTGGCACGTTTGGTATAGCCTCTTTGTAGTTTGGGCTTGTTGGCCTTAAGTATGTAAGTGTATAGCATGTTTTGTTTGCATCGTTTCAATGGTTTGGAACCATTTTCCATGCTATTTCAGTCCCTTTAACATGCTTGTATGCTTGCCTTGCATGCCTCTTTAATGCCTTATGAGCTTGTGTTGTATGCTCCTTGAAAGTGCATTTGTGCATGCCTTTGAATTCAAACCATTTAGATGCCATCTAGGTGGTCCTTTGGGCTTGGTTTTATGCACTAAAAATCTGTTTTAGTTGTTTAATGCATGCCATGCATGATTACATCAAGTGTGGTTCAATCCCCCTTTGGCTTGCCTAAAGTACTTGGGCCTTAATTGCATGCCTTGCTCATCTTGTTTGCTTGATTTGGCATCATATTCTTACATGATTTTCAAAGCTTTCTATGCATGCTAGTTGTCCATACTTAGCCTCTTTTAAGTGTGCTTGAAAGTTGCTTGCTTAATGCTTAGGTTTGTGCCTTGACATGTGCATGTGTGTATGTGTGTTTGGTCTCATTTCCTTTGCATTTTGGCCATTGTTTTAGGCCTATTTAGAGTTGCCTAATTCATGTTTAAATCCCTCGTTTATTTAGTTTGCATGCTTGCCTTGCATGTTTGCTTGTATGTTTGTATAAGTGCCTTGCATTGTCCATATTGCATGCTAGCCAACATGTCTAGGATTGCATTGCATTGTGCATACTTGGCTTTTTGAAGTGAGTGTGATAGACGCTAGGGTTCTTTGGTTTGTTGTTTGCATTGCATTTCATTTGACATGAAAGTGCACACTTGGTTCTTTGGGCCATCATGCGTGGAAATGCGTGATTGGTGGCCCGAGAATCGAGGCACATCCTCCTTTGAGTCACAAACATGATAAGGAATGTGTTTGGTGCATACATTGCTAGAATTGAGCTGCCATGCAAGTTTTGCCCTCTGCTGCTGTGAGTTGCAGGTTCTGCAGGAACTTATTGCCGGCCGGCAGTATTTAGTGCCGACCGGCAGTCAATTGTTGGCCGGTGGGTCTATTTTGTGCCGGTGGCCACATCCTAGTGCCGGTGATCATTCTATCTAGCCGGTGGTATTCCCCAGTGTCCAGAGAGGCATCCTTGAGGCTTTGACGGTGTTCAGAGGAGCAAAGCAGGGAAAACAGAGGCAGGCTAGGCATGGCAGTGCAATTCCGAGCGGAATCCGAGCACACATGCATCTGGCCCTCTTCCCGAGGCGGTTTACTTTTTTTTTCTAGTTTAATTAATTTGTTAATTAATTAGGCAATTTTGTAATATTTAATTAGCTTGCGTAGTTAATTAATTTGTATTATTATTTCGGTCTCTCCGTGCGAGGGCAAATCTGTAATAAGTGTGGGTGAGTGGTGTGTATGTCTTCCAACCCCCACTTCTTTCTTCCCTTTTACTTACCTGCTTTGATGGTTAGTATTAGGGCACGTTTATTTTAGCATACCTTATGCAATGCATGCGTGCATCCATGCATTTGTCTAGCATGCACCGGGCTCGATACATCATACAAACTGCATTGTATTTTCAATTCCAAATTGAAAACGTGATAATTGTAGCATTCCATATGCCGTTTTAGGGTTAGCCGAGCCTACTCTAAACTGCATTCTGTATGTGTTGCATTAGCCATCTTAACATGAACTAGGACATGCATGTTTACTAACTGGTTCATTGATTTGGCACGGAGTACGATGTAAGTATTTATGCTTTAGCATATCGCATGCGTGTGAATGTTAACGTGACAGTATGATTACCATGTGGCTAAATGCTTATATGAGATAAACTGTTTGAATGCCTGTGGGTGGAGGTTGGATTGCTTGAGTTGGAAAAACTCGTTGAAATCCGTGTTTTAGCCTACTTGTGAGTAGCAAATTCCGAAACATTTCAAAACGAACGGATATGCAATGCTTATTTCCAAATTAGGCAATCTAGTCTATACTTGTTTACTGCGCGCATAACATAGTAATTCTAGGCTAATAATTGGTATAAGAACACATAACGTTTTCAAAATCGGATATCATGGTTAGTAGAGGCCGGTCTTCGGACCGGGCGAAAGGGGATGCTCATAGTTGACCTTCCCCGATCGTACCCAAGCTCCCGAGCCAAGACAACTTTGGTGATGACGGACACGTGGCCTTCGGCACCGAGTCAGGGTTTCCCTTATTTCCCAAAATAAAATATTTAGATGGCGACTCTGTATCTAGCAAAGCAGTCCATGTTTGGCACTTCTTTTCAAAAATCTGTTTTTCTTCAAAACGATTTGCCAGAGTTGGACTCTTTGGTTCAGATTACGAACCGCAACAAAACAAAAACAGGGGAGTCCGAACTGTAGGGCGAGGCCCAAAGGCGCGTCTACAGTTTCTGGCGACTTTGTTGGGGAGTTTAGAGAGCTTGACTCGAACTCGTGATATCCTGTTTTGATTTCATTTATGTGTCTCTTTGCATTGCATGTGCATTGGTGCGCTTAGGACACCGTGTTTGCCATCTGCCATTCCTGAACGGTTTACCGGAGGCTTGTCTTGTCAAGGCATGACCATAAGGTTGACCGGTTATGGGCTCTGACAGCATGGGAACACAAACCCCGGTTTTACCGGGGCACCCTTTTTGACCATTCGACCTAGTGCATATTCGGATCCATAGTGACCATTCCAAACTAGGACAGGTTGCTTACCCGATATAGGTTGTTTGAAACCGCTGTGTGCGTAGTGAAACCCTAGCTCCTGACAAAATAGGACAGGGAAACCCTACCCCAACATAGGGGTGTATTGGCTCTCTTTTACCTGCTATGTGCTTTTAGAGTGTATCTCTGCAGGGAACGCATTTATCAGTTTGCAAGTTTGAGCATCAGGCCCGAAGGCACTAGTATCAGTGTTGTTGAGAATCAGTTATGTCTGCGGGTATCAGTTCAGTTTTGAACAGTGATTCTGGGGAACAGTGATCAGTAGTAGAGTACAGTTGTTCGGCGACACCCGTGTTTGATCTGTTTGGGGCTGAAATACTGCTTGTTTTCCATTTCAGTTTAGAGATTCAGAAAATTTATCCAGAACAGCTAGTGTCTTCTCCTTGCTGAGGCAGGACTTAGTATGACGCAGAATTCAGAAGAGACCATGGTCATGACGGCCGCGTTGGACCAAGGAGTCACCCTACACAGTGAGACTACTGTTGATATGCCGCATCCACCCAGATCGCCGGCTGCGCACCCAATTTGGGCCCCTCAACTATATCAAGCTCGCGAGCCTACTACATTTGAACTAATGGGAATGATAGGTGATCTTCAAAGATCCGTGACGGATCTCGCCTATGGGATGTCTGTTTCACCACCAGCCGCACCATATGCCGGAGGCTTTATACCCCAGGAGCCCCGCTATTGGGGCGAATTGTAATTGAACTCAGCCAACCGGAGATGCCCCAGTTATGGCAACGACGCACAAACCAAACCTAGATCAGGCTGAGGCCCGAGACAAAGGCAAGATGAAGGCAGATGCCGACCCTATCGAACAACTGCTGTGGGCAGTCGAGGCTTTGAAAGCCGCAGGATGAACAAGCAACAGATATCTGCAGTTGTGACAAAAGCTGTGGAGGATGCTTTCCCACTCCGCCTGAGGGCAGTTCCAGTCAATCAGAGAACCGGGATAGGCCCCGTCATGCCAAAACAGTTCTTCCCGCTCCCAACCCTGCATCCGGAAAGGATCAGAAATCCAAGGCCGCACCCGCCGATCCGTTCGCTAGTGCATCTAGCAAGAGTGCTCAGGCTCCAAAGTACCTGCCTCGAGGGCGCCGAGTCTTCCATCCTCTCTACATGCCTTTGTCTAGGGCACTTTTGATTTTGGCCAAAAGGGGCATCTTACACCTCTTGAGCCCCGACCCCTCCCGAAGAATCTCCCTGCTACGCATGATCCTGCTCAGTACTGTGCGTACCACCAGCAGACAGGACCCTACTGACAATTGCTTTCCGCCTCCGTCATGAGGTGCAGGATTTGATTGACAACGAGGTTATCCTCCCCCTACCTCGGCCAAGTCAGTCACTACAGAGTTCTTGGATTTTGAGGACACAGATACTGCGAGTATGTAATCAGAAGGTGAACCGCCTGCGGGCAGTGCCTGGCGCATTTTTGGATGTGGCGTTTGGCACGCATTTTTGGGCATCTGTTAATTTTGTAAATTCTGGCTCGGGTGTCGAGTCAGTCTTTTGTTTTGTCTTGAGTCTGTCTCTCTGTATTGAGTCAGTCTTTTCGCTTACGGGGTCTGTCTTGTTGTAATGAGTCAGTCCCTCTTGTATAGAATACCAGGTGATTCCGGGGTTGTTGCCTCGAACACCGTTTTGCTTTATAATTACTTCCTTCGTTTTCCTTTTGAGTCTGTCTCTGCGTGGAGCCAGTTGCATCTGAGAAACCTGAATGAAACAGCCGTGGCTATCACGTTCCGTACTTGTTGCTATTTGAGTCAGCTGTGCCAGAGATGTGAATGGAACGACAGTACATACCACCTACTCTCTTGTGCCTTAAACATCGTCGTAATGACCTGAGATTTTCATAAAAACCCTTTTTGAACACTGCGATGATGAAAACAAAGAGGAAGGAATTCCTCGGGTTTTGCAAAAACTTTGATCATGTTTTTTTTGAGAGAAAGATAGGCATGCTAAGCTTTTAATGAATGAAATCATGCTTGTCAGCGTGAGTGCTGAGAAGGACCCTGGTTTGATCCAGACTGGTTCCACACTATCTTCAGCGCGAGCGATTTGTCGCTTTCTTAAAAACTTTCAAAAACGAAATGTTTTGCGCGGTCTTGCGAAGACTTGTGTGGAATCGCTCTTGAGATTGTGCAGCCCAGGATCGCTCTCAGCCTCAAGATTCAATTTATCTGTTGCAAACTGGAATCCGTTCAAAACGTTCAGTGCCATGAAACCCTGTGTGGCCCATTTGAGGCAGCCCTCGAGCAAGAGGCACCAAAGTCAGATCAAGGAGATCAGATCCCACCAAGCAAGGCTCGTGAAGCAGCCGTGATGGACTTTTCTGCAAATCAACACAACAGTCATTCTCCTGGATACAGAAAGGCTTCAATCTCAAAACCATTTGGCATGGGCTTGCTACACTTTTACCCTTTGAGAGGCTCGCTGGGCCGAAAACCCGGAAGGGCGGTCCAGGCAAAAGTTAGAGCAAAGAAAAAAGAAGAAAAAGAAAATACAAAAAAAAGCAAAAAGAAAAGAAAGAACAAAGAAATAGCAAAAGAAAAGAAATGAAATGAAAAAGAAAGAAAAAAAAAAGAAAAAAAAGAAAAAGAAAAGAAAACATAGCTCGCAAGGTCGAAAACCCGCATTGGGCACCTTGGCAAAAGTTAGAGCCTAAACAGTGAAGGTTAAAATACCCGAGTGTACCTTAACCGGAACTACGTAAGGCTTGATTCCCATGTTTGGGATACGTAGGCAACTTCATCTTGAAGTCCAGCCCCCAACGCTTCCATAGCGTCTCAGTCCATGTCATGGTTTTGATCACTTTTGCCTCCTCGAATCCAATGTCTCGATTGCAGCAACCTGGAACTACGTGATTCAACTTCCTCTTGAAGTCCAACCACCAACACCTTCCAGGTGACTGTGTCCATATATTGATTCAAACCGTCTTCGTCTCCTCCGCGTCCGAGGGTCCGATCGTCATCAACAAGGACTGGCTTACAACATGCCGCGGCATCATCCAAACAAGGGGCAACTTTCCGTTGCCATGCATTGCCATAAGTTGCCCTGAGTTGCTTCCAAACCAGGGGCAACTTTCCGTTGCCTTATCCCCCCTTAAGCAGGGGCAATTTTCCATTGCCCGATCCGAGGTTGCATATCTCGAGGGTAAGTTCCGCGCTCGTTGAGCGTTGATTGTTTGCAAAAATAGTTTTTGAAAATTTTTACTGAGGTTGACTATTTTCTCGAAAACTATTTCATTTCCAAAATTGGACCATGTTTGGACCCAAAAGGAGAATTTTCAGTGCTCACAGCCTGATTCGCATGATTTTCAAATCAAAAATCGAATAAGTGTGTTAATCCAACTCTCATTTTGATAAAACTGTTTTAGAAAACAAAAAATGGTCAAAGTGACGAACTAGGGGCACAGTTGAGTCAGGTCTTCTGTCTTTCCCCCGTCAACATACTTGCCAGAAAGGCACTCTATCCACCGAAGAAATAGCCGTGAGCTAACAGTGCTGGGCGTGAACCTGCGACTTCCTATTCATCCATTAATCACCCTGGGGAGGGATGAAAATGAGAGAATAAAGAATAGAGAGTGTAAGCAGAGAGAAAAGTAAGAAAGAGGGTTTGAGAGAAAAACCGAGCCTGAGGGCCGAGTGATGTGAGTATCACAAATCAGAAAGGGTGGGAAATAATACCCGGAGGAATTGGCTCCTCGAGATTTGAGGTCTTTTTGTAAACATGTCCGTGTGTCGTGTCTTTTGATTTGTCGGTCTCGATTTTGGCTTTGAGTCTTTTCCGAGTGTGTCTCGTTGTGTTAGGTCGTGTGCCTTTTGTTTCTTTGTTTGAGTCTGTCCGCGTGTTCTGTGGTAGGCTCGATACCCCGGTTGAAAACCCTTCTTTATTTCAAAAATCGTCGTTTGTGCTCAGAATGCTGTGCCATTCTCTACATTCGTGCGAAGCAAGAGAAGGAAAAGGGAAAATTGGGACATCCGAGTGTGTTTCAACTGCAACCGTGTCAGTTTTGTGATCCGTCTTGTCAGATTGGGTTATTTGTTCAGGGTTTGCTGTGTGCAGAATGAACCGAGTGCTGTGTTATGGGCTGTATGCAGATCAATCCCCAGTAGAGTATGGGCTGTATTATGCAGTTTGAGTAGTGGTTTGTATGAGTTGTTTGCTGTTAGTTGGTTGGTTATCCGATTATCATAGTGCAAGTGCTCAATTACAAGTATTCATTTTCAGACAACAGATCAATATCATTTACATTTGAGGTGTAATATGATGCAATACAGTGCAAGGTATGAAAATATACACAAATGTAAACACTTTTTCAGACAAAAAGTTTGTTTCATTTCATATCATCTTTTCAAGTACATAAGTTTTGGAAACAAAATCTGCCTGCGGCAGTACAAAGTACCCTAACTACAAAAGGGAAAGAAAAAAAAAACAGCAAAAATCTGTATCAAATGTCAAAAATGCCTCCGGAGCTATCAATCTGTCCTAGTCCTCTTCCTGGACGAAGGTCCAGGAGCGTCATCAACAGGGGCCACACCAGGGGCATCGCCGTCTGAGCTCGAGTCCGAGCCATCATCGGTCTCCTCCGCCTCTGTCTCTGCCTCAGACTCATCATCCGGAACCGGAGCCCGCGAGCTGCTCCCGACATGAGTGCGCCCCCCTCTGGTGCGGGGATATGCTCTGCCATCCCGAGTAGAAATGGGAGGTCCAGCTGGAGCGCCACCCACCGGAGGAATCTGGAAGGGAGGCTGAAAAAGCATGAAAGGCAAATGCATCAGAATACTGTGAGCAGTAAATCAGTGCAGAATACAGTGTATGAGTACAGTGTGTGAATGCCGTGAGCAGTAAATCAGTGCAGAATACAGTGTATGAGTACAGTGTGTGAATGCCGTGAGCAGTAAATCAGTGCAGAATGCAGTGTATGAGTATAGTATATGTATGCTGTGAACAGTAAATCAGTGCAGAATGCAGTGTATGAGTACAGTGTGTGAATGCCGTGAGCAGTTTATCAGATGTTGTGTTGTGCATCAGATTATGTAAAGCAGTTTGTGTATGGTTTGAGGCTGTGGTCAGAAAGAACATACCGGAATGCTGTAGAGGGCTAGGAGGTCGAATGTCCGCTGTAGCATCCCATCCCCATGGAGGCATTCATCTCCAATGACTGCCGGGTGTACTCAGAAGACGCCTGCAAAAGTATCAGATGCATCAATATTCTGTGGAATATCAAATAAACTGAAATGAAATAAATGACTGTACAAGAATGCAGTAATACATACCGGAGGCAAGTCGGGGACACCGACAACTCATGATCAGCCGGCGGAGGGGCAAAGGGGATCTGATAGGTCGCCCACCCTGCCCTCTGAAAGTCAATGCAGCGGGCAGAGCAGGCCAACCGGTCCCCGCCCTCGCTGAACTCCACCCCTGCCACGGACTCGAGCCCTCCTCGGCGCTCCCCCTCGCCCCTGCCCCACTCCAGCCGCTGGTCTCCTCTCCTCTCTCTGCTCGGTGGCCGCCGCTCAGAGGTCGCATGATGAAGGTCCGGACGTACTCCGAGTAATCGCCCTCGCCTCTGAAGTGGTCTGCCTCCCAGCCAATGGTGTAGTCCGCCATCTGCTCGGCAGTGAACCTCTCCGTATCCCGCATGTGCTCAGGAGGGTGCACCGGGACTATCTGCTCAGGTAGGCCTAGGGTCTGACGCAAGAAACGCTCACCCAGGTACCAAGCCCGACAGACCGGGCCCTCGAGCAGAATCCGGTAACGTGAGGTCTCATCGACACCGGCAAACCGATCCCGCGCCACGGCTGGCAAAGGAGCTCAAGGCCTCCAGGTGATCTGAAAATGCAATACAGTTTGTTATCTACTGTTATTGAAATATGCAGCGGAAAGGTGAAACTTGAACGAACTGCAAATAAAACATACCTCCGTGGGGGTGATGGTGTCAAAGTAGCGGCGAAAGAAGCTGAATGTCTCCCGTGGCCTCCGGGTGCATCTCCCGTCAAAGCGACGCGAAAAAGGGACAACCAGAGGGGTCTCTGCCTCGGGTACAGGAGCGAGCCTAGGAAAGTAGGCGTAAACCCACAACTGCA
Source organism: Camellia japonica (assembly GCA_030407325.1). Taxonomy (NCBI): domain Eukaryota; kingdom Viridiplantae; phylum Streptophyta; class Magnoliopsida; order Ericales; family Theaceae; genus Camellia; species Camellia japonica. Next base: position 18,603,626 of record JAPPVO010000059.1, on the reverse strand, counting down.
AGATAAATACCAGTGCATTTATCAGATAAAGCAGAATACAAATAGGAAGCAGAAATAGCAGAGCGTGTGTTTTGCAGTGTATTGTGCAGAGTGTACAGTGTGAGCAGTGTACAGTCAGTGTAAAGCAGAGTATGTGTGTGCCGTGTGTACAGTATACAGCAAGTGTAAAGCAGACTACAGTGTGTGTAGTGTGTGCAGAGTACAGAAAATAAAGAACGGAAATGAAAGGCAGAAAAAGAAATGTACCTCCCAAGCACGCCAGTAACCCCCGAGCAACTGTCCACTGCCGCGGGAGGCTGAGCTCATATATCCATAAAGGGTGGCCAGAGCGGCACCACCCCAGTCATAGTCATAATGTAAAATGTCTCTGACATCCACCAGTGCGCTGAGAAGGCAGAGAGGCACTGTGTTCGCCCGGTCGGCGAAGATGGTCGTCCCAAACAGGAACATGAGGAAG